>JAUMJJ010000113.1:5827500-7027500 GCA_033556795.1 Tapera naevia
GGGTTTTGGGTTGGTGCAGGATGGCCCCAGTAATGTTAACAGTCGCTATTCACTGGAAGACAGGAACAACTATTTTATGATATCCTTGTATAGCACCTGGCACAATCCAGACCTGGCAGTCTTCTACTACTCTCTTTCCCACAGAAAGCAGCAAATCATGAACACCAGACACATCTGGTGTATTGGATTATATGTGAGAGCAGTGCAAGTACCAACCATGTGACACCATGTGACAGAGCCTGTGCTACTAGATCTGCGAAAGAAAACTTGATTTCCAGCACAGACATTACAATCACAATAATGGATTTGAAGGGAAAAAAATGAATTCTCAGGCTGGACCTACCAAACCCCAGTGAGAACTTTCAGCCCAGCACAGCACTGGGGATAGTGAGAAAATGCAGGATGCTGATCTAGGACAGGAGACGCTGACAGGTAGCACTCTTATACAAATGATAATACAGATTAGTTCAAATAAACGTGGCTTGTGATGAGCCCACACCAACAGCTGAGAAACTGGGCAGTGCTAATAGTTTGAATATCTGAATCTAAATTCTGCCCCTCTGGGCTGCACCTGACTACAGGATAAGCAACTTCCTAAAGAGCAGAAGAGCAAACAGACTGAGCACCTCACACAGCAGAGTCCACTTTTGCAAATAGACAGCAAAGGCAGTTACTCACTCCCATGCCAATGAATAAATAAGAGAGTGCAGCTATTGTTTAATGCCACATGGCTCGCTCCATCCTACCCAGCAACCATCATTTCTTGAAAAAAAAGGAAGCCAGAGTCAAAGAGCGAGAGCAATGTCAGGCATAAGAATCACCCAGGAAATTATTTACAGTTTCCTACATACTGGAAAAGCTCTTGAGGCTAAAGGTGTTTCAAAACTGTCATTTGAAAGGCAATGGAAGAACAACTTTGGTGAAAATTTTCAAAGCTAACAAAAATGTTAAGCTACATGATTCTCATTCGTCTCAGCATCTTGTCAGCCTCCAAAACGTGCTGTCTAAAATACTTGCTACAGGGCCATTTTTTTGTGAACTGGCAGCACCCACACCTTGAGAGCTAGATGAAGCCCATGATGCTGAGTATGTTTTGAAAACTGTGCTCTATATTCACTGCCATAAAGCACTCCTACTCCCATGTTTCCAGCAGGCTTTCTTTGAGGTGACATTGACTTCTTCCACCACTTCTCTTTTCTGACCTCAGACCTGAAACATCATTGGGTACCTGTGGAGGAGTTTTGCCACCAGAAAGCTAGCCTCAAGCTTTTTCACAAACATCAGATGCACGTACCTGCCTTTTGGAGCTCATTGCTGTTCATGACTAAAGTATATTCATAGATGCCACCAACAGTAGCCTCCGTGATGTAATGGGTCCCATAGTCTCTGTAGAGCTCTCTGTACTCCCCGTAGCTGTACTCTGATGGGAGCTGATGGAGTCTCTGTAGGAACTCATAATGCAGCATCAGGGCTCGGGGTTTCAGCTTATAAATGGCCACAGCCAGCTCAGAACGGGCATGAATGAATTTGCTGGACTACATGAAATGCAGAAACACAAGAAAATCCAGAAGTGAGGAATATCATTCCTGTGACAATATGTTATTTGCTATTAAAGAATTAATGATGGTCAGGATTTATCAATTTAACGGTTTGCAACTGGAAATCTTTTAAATTAGCAAACCCTACACTTTTAGCTGCAAAGTTTCTGAAAATTAGGATTCTGACTGGTATTAGAAAGGGAAGAAGAAAGAAGGAGACAGATTAGGTGATGGCTCAGGCCATGACTGGGACATCGGTAAAGGTAGGCTCTGAAGACCCAAGATGCAAGGTCACAAGCAGCATCCCATGAGACTGTTCTGCTCCTAATAAAGTTCACCAGCCTCTGTTTCTCCTGAAAATTCTGACATCTGAAGTCATGATGGTTTATACATGAAGTGACTATTTCCCTGGCTGATCCAAATTAATATTTATATTCCGCAGAATATGCGATTAACAAATCTCAAAAGACAGAAGAAAACACAAACACACACTTATTTATATGTCTCTGTATAGATACATGAACATGGATAAATCTTGTATCTCCCCTTTCTGGCATATAAGCCAGCAACAGAAGAGGTCTTTTGTCATGTTCAAAGGATTTACTGTCCAGTTGTTTGGGCCAGCAGGAAAAGCACATTGAGGGGGTTCAATATAGAACTCTGTAGTTTAAATAATAAAATCAAGACTTAAGATTTGGTTTCTTTATGAATATCTACTGGAAATGCTTCTTATATACCTCTGATCCTGTCATGGGAAATGCCTCTCTGCAGGAAGCAAATGCAAATTTAATAGCAACAAGGAATACTCTGCCATTCCCAAGAGCACTTATACTGAGGGAAGACATAGATCAGTGATACTATTAGACCACTGACAAGAACTAGGTTTGTTTGCAGCAAAAACAGATGAAAAAAAGAAATCAAATGATGTGCACACTACCTCAAACTGAAGCTCATAAACAAGTCCTAGGAGTTACAGATTAAATTATCTCCAGGCAGCTTAAATTGTGCATCAGATAACAGCTGTGACCAAATCTCTGCAGATGAGACTGGCAGTGACTCTGCCACTTGTGTTCTGTGTTGCGTGTGTCCTGATCTGGTGAATGATGTACTCGACAGATAGATCACATCGGCCAAAGTAAAATGGTATGTGTTAGTCTATAATTAAACTCATGGAAGGCCTGCTGGCAGTTTTCTTTCTACATTATTGTCAAGGTTGCCCTAAAGTTGAACAGCATGGCTTCACTGTTTGCATTATCATTTACAGAATTGATAGCTCCTGCCTTGCTGAATCCCCCTAGAAAAGGGATGGCCTTTTACATGTGAAATGATATTCACAACCAGATTTGTTTCTGGACTGTGTGTGCAGGTGCAGAAATTCCTGGAACTGCAGAAAATCCTATTTGCCCTTCATTCACCCCAGATTTCTCCCTTAGACACTGTAACTCACCCGTAGGGCAAAGGGAACTCTGGCCTCTCAGGTTTGTTAGCTAAACCCCACTTCCACCTGTGCAGATTCCTTTGGAGGAGTCACTGTGTTGGTTGCACCCACTCATCTCCCATCTGCCAGACTGCTTTGGCATCAGTGTTAAGAACTTTTTAATGGCTGGCAGGGTGAGGAGTGCAGAGTCCCATGGCTGGGATGCAGCATCAAGACCCTGTTCAGAGAGTCACTTGTGCACCTCCTGATAGCACGTTCACTGTGCTGATGGGAGGCTATTTGAACCTGCTTCTTAGTTTATTTCTTTTTAAAGACTACACTACAAACATCCCTATGTGGATGCCCAGCAGGACACCGGATAGACTGCACTCGGCTGTGGCCAATTTCAGAGGTCAGGCAGTTCCTGGCTAATAGGTGAATGTAAAAGTTCCTGGGTGCTGTAAACACAAAGGCAGTGTGGTCTTAGTAAACACTTGACCAATGCAAACTGCAAAATCCAATCAGGAGGAAAGATTTCATTTATCTTTAGTCGCAGCTGCTGACCTTATGAGGAGGATCAAACTGATGTACACACACACATATAATGCGTTAGCAGAGAATGAAGCGGAGCAGTGCTTACAGTTGAAGAAAATCTTTTCATCCTTTGAATGAACTTCTTGAACCTGTTGTCGTTTGAATTGTAACCAAGTTCAAACACTCCTGGTATTTTTATGCCAAAGCTGAAACTAGATTGCGAAGTTTTTGCCTTCAGGACATTGCTTTCATAATTTGAGTAGGAGTCATACTCAGTCATTGTAAATTCATATTTGCCTTTGGTCTAAATAGAAAGCAAAACCAACATGTTTAATTTCCTGCACAGTGATTGTATACCTGAAGCATGGGGAAGGAATACAGATACAAATATACTTGTGAATTAATGCTTGCACTTTGAAGATGAAAAGCCTTGTATAATTGCAAAGCACTATTATTATTAACACTGGTACTTCAATAATACTTGATTTACAGTAGCCGGAAAGCTACTATCTCCTCCGTGCTGCAAGGACTTCCGGCTTTTACCTAATATGTCAAACTTATGCAAAGAAGGTAAAATCTTGAACAAAAGCATCAATTAAGGTATGAATTCTAAGAGGAAAAGGTTTCCTAATGGGCAACACTCAAAAATACCTCGATATATCATCAAAAGCATTAAGGTGAAATATATAATGTTTGAAACATAGCTTTGATGCACCACAGAAATGAGCTAGGCACCATTGCCTTCACACAAAGCACACAGTGTGCTGTTACATCCTAGGCTGTTTCTTAAGGACAGATTTTTCAGCCTAAATCTCAAGGCACTCTACAATTCTGTCTAAAATTAACCTGTCCATACCCACTGGGTGGCTGTAGGGCCCTCTTGTACAAACGGCACTGGGAAGATTAGGCTGAGTTTTTGCAATGACAAGATCCAAAGGAACATTTCCATCTATTCCAGTGCACATGGATATTTTAAGGGCACTTGTCCAAGTTCACACAGTGTAGGGGATATGATGGTGTTCTCGAACTGGGGCCAAATTCAGCCTCATCCCATTTGATCTCATCGGTTTTGTAATTCTTTATAAAATGATCCAGTAATGATGCTTTGTCAGTATCTACACAGTAAATTTACTGGAAAATATGTAGGGATATTTATTTGCAGCAGAAACTGACACATACCTCTGGTGTGTAGCTTTCTACATTGTATGGTTTTCTGAATCTTGTGTCCACAATATAATGAGGAGAACAACCCCCAGCATAGTACCTGTGATCAAGAACTAAGCCTTCCAAGTTGTTTGTGAAGATGTTTAATCTGTAAATCAAACATAACAGCAAAGTATTAAGATTATCATTGATTTACAGGTAAGCATCAAATGACTGGGCTGAGAAAGTCAAAAGCTTTTTGTTTCCTTGAGGGCACTCTGTCTTTGAGGGCTGCTTTACTTTGAAACCTTAAGAGAAAGTTTTGTCTTCTTCATGGTCCAAACAATCTATTTGCTCCAGAAAAACCTAAATAACTAACAAGAAAGCAAAAGATAGAGTGAAATTTTGACACTTCAATGAATATATTAATTACAGAAGGGCAATTTTCACCACCCAGCTAGGAATGACACCAGAGCATTACTGCCACAAGCACTGGCAGCTTCTGTGGCCTTTACTAGAACTCGCTGGGAAGAACAGAACAAACTGGACCAGTCAAACCCACACCCCACCAGGCTGCCCACCCCAAACATCTCCAGAAGCCCATGGCAGTGCAGCAGCATCCTTAGCAAGACCTTCAAAGACTGGTTTGCCAGCCCATGTCATCAGTCCAGACTCATTTTTAATTCACATTTCTTTGTTCTGGTGTATCAGTCATAATCTTTGCTAGTTTGATCAAGGATCAAACAGAGGTTAGTAGTGAGACTGAAAGTTTTAAGGGAACAAGGTCTAGGTACATAAGTAATCGTTCAACTAATCCTTGAAGTCACTTGGAAGTTTTCTTTTTAATTAATGGATGATGGACAGTAATTTTAACCTGAGAATGCTCTGAGAATGGATGTAGCACTGCAGACATTTTAGGTGGGGTGATTAAATCAGGCTAATTTGCTTTTCATATTGCCTCTGGTGTGATCTGTTTCAGTAAAAACTGCTCAGTCAGGACACCCTCATGTCACCCTTGTGGCACACAGCTGAGGACAGGCTTCTCACCTCCACAAACTCATCCTCAAATAGTAACAAGAGTCACTAAATGAAACCACCAAAAAAAAAGACATAAATTGCTAATGCTCCATGTCGTGTCTCTATTAGTGTTCCAGGCCTCTGTTAGATCTGCCTCTCCTTATTTTGGGGAGAACGACTTGCATGATAATGACTGTGAAGCTGTAAAATATTAACTCTAATTTTAGAACAATCTGAAAAAAAAAGCAAGTCCACTAAAAGCAAATTACTGAGCAATTGTAGCTTCAAAGAGATGAGAAGCATGTTCCTATAATTGTCCAACATTATTTTTAATTTTGATTAAACTCAGAAGTACAAAGCATTAGTAATGACATGTGCAGCAGCCATATCTCCAGAGAATAAGGAGGAAATTATAATTTTTTCCTTGCAAGATGATTTTGTTCTTTTTTTTTATGTAAAAGCATTTTTTTCCTGCAGAATGAGGAAAAAACTCTTTTCACACAGTCTGATCTTTCAGAAAGTTCAACAGTCTTAGCCTATAAAAGCTGGATCAACTCAGACATAAAGTTTAATCCCCACAAAGTTGTGGCTTGGTAGCATGCAGGTCAATCCTACACCACTCATACAAAAGACATCATCCCTCACTGTCATGGATGAAATCCAAGAATTTCTGACCGCCCAAAAACCAATACTGTGCAAAAATACAAATCCATAGTCAGGTTCAGATTTTAGGCAATCCAAGACGCTGATTTAAGTCACTCTGTAAGGACTGGTATAACTGCCAGCAGGACCAGGGAGGTGATTTTGCCCCTGTAGGCACATCAAATACCATGTTCAGCTTTGGGCCCCTCACTACAAGAAGGACATTGAGCTGCTGGAGTGCATCCAGGGAAGAGCAAAGAAGCTGGTAACGGGGTTGAAGCACAAGTGTTATGAAGAGTGGCTGAAGAAACTCAGGTTGTTTAGTCTCGGGTTGTTTAATCTGGAGAAGAGGAAGCTGCTGGTGGACCTCCTCACTGTCTACAACTGCCTTAAAGGAGGTTGTAGCGGGGTGGGTGTTGGTCTCTTCTCGCAAGTAACAAGTGATAGGACAAGAGGAAATGGCCTCAAATTGCACCAGGGGAGGTTTAGTCTGAATATTAGGAAATATTACTTCACTGAAAGGGCTGTCAAGCACCAGACGTGAGAAACATTTGGTGTTGACCCTTCCCTATTTACTCTCCAAGTTTGGGCAACACAAGCATGCACAGGCTCTTGCAGTACATGTTTGCAAGCTGAGCTGATGGTCTCCGAGGCTGCACAAGTACTCCTGGGTACATCTGAGACTTTTACTCATGTCATCTCTCTCTGGAAGGCTTATGGAGACAATAAGGATTTTCCTACCAGGATTTGGATCAAGATCCCCAGGACTGTTGGATCCTAACTCCTGGATACAGATATTGTTACAGCTTTTCTCTGTTCAATATTTACATCTGAAGACACATGAGATCATTCTTATCCTTAAGTAAGATGACATCTCAGAAACGTCACTGACTTACCCTTTTGCCAGATTCTCTATTCCCCAGTATTCCTCCATTTTCTGGTCGCATTTTTTAAATACTTTTTTGCAGTTTTTTTCATCTGATTGGTCCCCACAGTCATCATCCCCATTACAAAGCAGCCTCCGTGTAATGCACCTCCCTAGGATGCAAGGTGAAAATTACTTATAAAACAATCTATTATCATCCTTACTGGTAATATTGCAAAATTACTGTCCCTGACTGGAAGTCAGAAAACAAAAGACTCTTGTAGCGTATGGATCAAAACTATATTTCTTCTCTACCTGTATGGGAAACCCGAGATTTTTAATCACCAAACTACATCCACTCAGTTTTGCTCAAAACTTTAAAAACACTAAAATTATTGATCAACCTAGCAAAAAAAAAAAAAGTATTAAAAGTATAAAAAGGGATAGACTTTTTCTGTTGGTATTTTTTTTTAGTTTTGAGCAATCAAACATGCCGGAGACCATTCAGCAGATCTTGTATGTGGTATTATCCCCCCCTGACCCAGCCCTTTCCATGTCCATAATTACTGAAGTCTTGTTTTTCAGCCTTACCAAAACACTAGCCTGGGGTTACAGAGATAAGAGAGACTTTTCCTTGCCCCATATCCTGTGCTGAGTTCCCTCTGCTCTGGTGCCCAGGTCCCTGGATGATTTCCTCTCCACTGCAAGGGTACAGATGCAAAGCATGCTGCTTACAGTATTCCCAACTATTTAGTCATTGATATGGATGGAGGGAAATGCCATAAGGACCATCTTCATAACCTGCTGTGCTCTTGGGCATGTGTCATAGAATCATAGAATGGGCTGGGCTGGAAGGGAGGTTAAAGATCACGGAAATCCAACACCCCGCCCATGGGAAGGGACATCTTCCACTGGATCAGGTTACTCAAAATCTCATCCAGGTTGGCCTTGAACACCTCCAGGGATGGGGCTTCCATAACTTCTCTGGACAACCTGTCTCACCACCTGCACAGTAAAAAATTTCTTCCTAATCTCTAACCTCTATGTCTCCTCTTTCATCTTAAAATCATTACTCCTCATCCTATCACTACACTCCCTAATAAAGAGCCCCTCTCCATCTTCCCTGTAAAATCCCTTTAAGTACTGAAAGGATACTATAAGGTCTCCCTGGAGCCTTCTCTTCTTTAGGCAGAAACCCTGTAGCTCTCTCAGTCTGTTCTCATATGTTAGATGCTTCAGCCCTCTGATCATCTTTGTGGCCCATCATGTGTCAAGGATGCCCAATGCATGTTCTCCTGTTCCTGTCAGATCCACATGTCCTAAGGAGATTTTACTGATATAACCGGGTTTAAATTTCCTATTTGGAGACTTTAAAGACATGCTTTAGACTGACAGATGTTGGCTAACAGACTCACTCAAAATCACTGATGCAAATACAGCACTATTATGGATGGACCTGGATCAACTCCTGACATCTTTTTGGCCCAGCAAACTCTTGTAGAAGCAGAAAGTTCATTGTGGTAGCGTCAGAGATGCCACTGAAACACCACTACTTCTCACTCTGTAGGTTCTTACCTGTAACTGCACACACAAAACCTTCACATCTAACTTTACTCCTGCAAGGACTACTTGTAACACAGTCTTCAGTTTCTTTGTCAGAGTAATCGCATGGTTCTCCACCAAACTGACAAGGTTGTTCCAGGTGGGCAAATCTATACTGTGATGAAATAAAAAATATTGACTCAAGTGTACAGAAATTGTGGATTTCATATTGGCCTAGGTAAAAAACAAACTTTGTGTTGGGGAGATCTGATCTGAGTACTGTCATATAAAAAAAAGTGTCAGTAAAGAAGCGTGATGCTTGTAATGTGCCTCATTTCAAAGGTTTCTGACCTGCGACAGTTTTAATTTTACTAAGAAACAACTGAGGATTGGAAAGGATGAAGGAAAATTTGCTTTTCTTTGACAGTTTGTTTAAATGAGCCTGACAAGGTAGTGTGGGCATTTGCAAGAGTAAGGAAGGATTCAGTTATATCTCCTCTCTTTCAATTAGCACTGGTAACGACATCCCTTGTTATTTTCTGTCAGTGTATTTACTTGGCCCTCTGTATCATTAGGAATTTTTTTTTCCGCCCACAACACTGCTGTGAAGCAGCCAATTACTCTGCCCAATATGTTAGCCCTCCTTTTCTTCCCAGCTTTTAAGATTAACTATTCGATACAAGGCCTCACTCTTCCCAACTCCCATCACTGGTTATTCCTGCTTAAGCCTGGGAACAGCTTCTCCAACTCATTAGCAGAAGTCCCACTAGCAACAGGGATTTTGCTCTTCACACTATTGGGATCATTACTTTCATTTGACAGGTATTCTCGGATAGAAAATGGTTGTTGGCAGACAAGAAAAAGCATCTTAATCCTGAGACGCACTGAGTGTCTCCAGGTCCCATGGGGGACGATTAACGGGGATGGTGCCTTGCACTGATGGTTGAAAAAGAGGACTGTGTTGGACAGAAAGTCCCTGCAAAGCCTGGGCTTCCTGCCTGTGTTTTTACCTAGACTGGGCTTACACCTTCTCAGGACAGTGAGGTGGCCTGAAAACCACTGGAGCTACTGGGGGTAAAGAGATGAACAGCTAAAAGCCACCTGAAAGCAAAAACCTGCAGCCTCACCTGTAGAGGGCTTTCTTCAGCAGCTCCACACTGTTTTTCCCAACCCCATGGATTAAAAAGACAAAGCTTGGAGGAGGTCCTCTCTCCTAGTTTATCAGCCTTCATTCCTAGACCACAAACACTCACCCTTTTCTTTTGACAGGGATCACACTTGCTCCATGAGGACCAGGCGGAGAGCACACAGTCGCGGGGCTGCAGCAGGCTGCTCACAGACCGGGTCCACCTGCCATTGGCTGCACTCTTGTTGGTGCTGCTGAGGTTAAGGGTATCACTTACCAGAATGCAGTTTTCACCACTGCATTCAACAACACAAGAGCTTCATTATGTGAAAACACTGAGATGCGATGACAGAGCAACTTGGCATTAATTCTGTATGAAACCTAATCCACCCACCAATGCACCAAGAGCAAATCCAGTCCTCTACACCACCACCATGAGAGTAAGTTGGCAGAGCTCTTATGGGGGTGACTGCAGCACACACATTTCGTCTAGCCAGCATGGGAAACTCAACCCATGTCCCACCAACCTGGGCTTCATCTCAAGCTGTGCAATCCCTCTCAGATAACTGGCACAGTGGCCAGCAGTAAAATCTGCACCATCAGTTGCTGCCCTTGTCCTGTTGCTTCCTACTGCTTGCTGTCCAGCATTTTGGTACAAATAGCTCCAAGGCCAGAAACCTCCATGACAAACACCAGTTGCAATGCTAAGGGCTGGCATGCATTCAGCATTTTTGAAAACCAGGTTTAAGTGTCTTCCTCTGCCAAGCAGGCTATTTTTCTCAAGCTGGCCAATGCCATTAGTCTTAAGACTCTATTCTCAGCTCACAATAGAGTAATTAACCCATTAATCCCTTTCATCCCAGTAATGAACCCCAAGTGTGAGCCTTTACTCTTCACCCAGCCTCTCTCTTGCTCCCTCACATGACAACTGTCTCCAAGGTTTCTGCAATGACACAGCTAAAATGCTTCCTACTCTTCTGGCAGATTCAGTATTCATGATCAAAACCTCATCCCAGATAAATGCTTCCTTGTAGCACCTAATCCAAGTGGAAAGCTTTAGTAAACCATTGACAATTAGTTTCTTTTCATACCCATTTTAACAAGTAAACTACTGCAGTAGACTTCCCAATTCCTCCACCAAGAAAAGCAATAGCATCAGCTGAAGCTTTACATATGATTTAGTGTCTAGTAAGAGGCTCCCATTAATGCATATTAAAAATCGTATGGAATAAAGGAATTACAAAAACTCATCAGCTCACTGAGGCATGAAATCAGAGCTCAAAGTTCAGAGAACAGTGGAAGAACATAGTTAGATTGGAAAGATTATAGTCACTGATTGACCACAGTTCTCCGAAAGAGCAAAATCTATTAAGCTAACAGAAAAAGAAACAATTATCAGCCAGGTTCTTGCCATTTAAGTACTTAGAGAAAATAAAACTGTGTTTCCAGCACACTGTCGGGCAGCTAGCATGGGAGGAGGCTGCCCATTGCAGACTGAATTCCACACTACAACACGACCATGGCAATTTGTCATCTCAGATTTATCAAACGGGATTACTTTTCTAAAGGTAGACACATTGCAGTACGTTAACTTCAAAACAATGTCTTTCACTATTCATTAGAAACACAGAAATTGCTCCAGACAGCAATTAACGTGCCATACAAAGTGAAAACAGAGCATTCGTACTGATTTTCACTGTTTACCATATCACCCCATGGACATGGCTTCAGAAACATTCACTTACCCAAAGCAATGAATGGTTACGATACTCAGTATGGCATAAAGCAGCAACAGTTTGACAGGGCATGGAGCAAACACGGTGCGTGCTGTGCTCATCGCTCCAAGGTACCAACGGTGATTCAAAACCACCACCGCTCCCTTTCTGTCTGCTGAAGGGGCTTGAAAAAGTAGAGAAAGATAAATTACTGGGTTGTTTTTCCACACTGTAAACAGCAGATGACCCACCACCTGGCAGATTCACAAGGTAAATGTTGCAATTGTTAGCACATCGCTTTCTGGAGTCAAGTGGGAAGGAAACAAATATCTGTCCAGAAGCAATTTATACTTTCATTTCTAATGCTCCTTTCAAGAGACAGGGAAAAATGAATATTTCAACAAATGAAACATACTCCAGGCTTGGCAAGAGAGAAGCGCTAAGTAAACTGAAGTCAGCTTTCTAGGAATAGAGTAGACTGCAAAATCATTTATTTATTTCTGCTTTTCATGTCTGCTTTCCAGAGGAAGGCCAGGCACGTAGCATAAGCAGTCACTCTTAAGGCTCAGGGAAAGCCTTCATCTCTGAGAATGCCCTTGGGCTGCCTCTCACTTAGGCTCAGGTTCATGCTGCAGATGGAAGGAAGGACAAAAGCCTCAGCCCTGGCCTGGCTCTTCCATAGAGATCCTCTGCTCCAGGTACCCAAAGTCTTGCCTGTGGAAGCAAGACCTGTCAGGGTATCAAATTAAGCATCTTGATGGTTTCTAGGTACCATGTTGAGTCATTCGCAGTATCACAGTATCACAAGGTTGGAAAGGACCTCTGAGATCGAGTCCAACCTATAACCCAACACTAACACCAACACTAACACCAACCATCATCTAAACCATGGCACTCAGTGCCTCATCCAATCTCCCCTTAAACACTTCCAGGGTCTGCGACTCCACCACCTCCCTGGGCAGCTCATTCCAATGGCCAATCACCCTTTCAGTGAAGAACTTTTTCCTAACATCAAGTCTAAACTTTCCCTGACGAAGTTTAAATGCTCTCTTAAATGGCCCTAACTGGGGCAGAGAGCTTACCAAGGGCTGACTCCTATCAATTCAGTTAGGCTTTCCAGGCAGATTGGGATTTTCAAAACCTTGCAAAATTTTTCTTCGGTTGCTTGTTGAGGCAGCCTTCACAGCCTACTGCTTCTCGCTTCAGGTATGGTTCTTTTTGATTCCCCAAGACGCAGTAGTCTTTACCTTCATTCTTCTAACTAGTCTTAACCTACAATGAGAATCTTAGAGGCAGAAAAGTTCTCTGAATCTGTGATTCCTGTACAACATGGTGAATGTCATTGTGTTCTTCCATCCTTCCTCTTGTTGGATTAGCAGACGTTCTTTCAAGTTGCACTGTGTGCAACAGTGGCTTTTAACAGCATAGCTTCTCACCCTGAGCTAAATCTGAGTCCTTCGATGATACAAAGAATAAATACGTTTTAATTTGCTCATTATGGGAATGATGGATGCTCTATATAAAATTAATCACATTCACTAATACAAAACAAACTTGACAACCTCAGCATCGTTACCTGGTCAAATGCTATACTGCTTAATGTGTCATAGTTACCTTACAAATGACATTATTTTGATTGTGGTGCCATGCCTCTGCAAAATAAGCTTACTGGCTGCTGCATCTTTCTGGTTTGGCAGCGTGATTATAAAAATTTAACACAGAGAAGCACATTAACTGATTCCTTGTAGGAATCCGCTCCGAATAAAAAGATTGTGTTTGAGGCAGCCAATTTTTTAAGCCAATGCTACTGAACAGACAGTCAGTGATTAAATACCCTTTCATCTCTGGACACAGAGGACAAACTGCTACGAAAGATGGCTTAGGCTGTGCAAAGATTTTTGTTTGCCTTTTTTGCTTTATTTTTTTTGTTTCAAATGACTTTGCCCCAGACTAAGCCCAAGATGTATCTCTGCAACACAGCTTGCTCAACCTTTGACACAATTGATTTATCTGTTAATCATTTCTGCATGACAAAAAAAAAAACACTTAAAGGAAAGACCTCTCCACATCCAGGGCCTTTGCTGGCTGGGAAATGCAGTAAACATCCAATATTTCAATAGCAGCAAAAGAGACGCTAAGATTATACACATAGAGCACCCTCTAGATTTAACAGTAAACCACAACAATGATCCTGGTGTGCCAAGACGTCAAAGCAACCTGCTCCTCTTTTGCTGCCTCTCTCCATGCACATCTGTGTGGTGACCATACTTGCTCCTGAATAAGCAGAAAGAAGTTAGGTTAAAATGCCATCAGGGATCCCAGAGACAGAGCTTCCTACACGTTAACATACTTCTCAGAGACAACTGAAAAGCAAAATCACGTTTGCCACATAATTTATATTCTGGTTTAATTAGAGGTAGGTCTAAAATATAAAATTCACAACCACAGCTTATTTTCTACTTCCTTGCAGCTTGGGTCCATGGATCAGTTGGAATGTTGCCTTGTAACGCCGCCTGTGTCTTCTTTCCCAGCCTTGATCCTTCTTTGTTGCTGACTGTAATCTCTGTGGCTGTCTGCTGAGCTGCTTTTTAGTCCCAAAGCACTTAGTGCTAACAATTTTTTAAGTCACTGAATGTGGATTTCATCACACCTGAAAATGAAGCCTCAGTAAGTGTCCATCATGAACACCAAGCTTTCAAGTGCAACATAACTTTTGCAGAGTTTATAACATCAATGTAAGTTTGTGACTCCTTGCTCCCTGTAAATAAAACCTGCAGTTTCAATAAATTTTTTTTTAAATGGCACTTTCCTGTCCAAAGAAGAACTGTGAAACACATCACAGATAAAAGGCCTCCCTGGGAAAGGTTACATTGGAGCCAGTAAGCAGCTGTTTACGGTATTTAGTGAGCTTTTCAAAAAATTTTTTTCTTCTCTCTGAGACAAACTTCTCATTCCCTGCTTCATAACTCATAGCACATTTTCTTCTGCAGAGAACACAACTGGCTCATTCAAAGATAAGACAAAACTTGCTGACCACTTTTAATGGTGGAAAACATAAGGTAGCAAATACACGGTAAAATTTACAAGTAAGAAACCCTAAGGAATGTTTTCAGATGGTTGACTACAACTGACTCAGTTGCATCACCATTTTTGTTACTAATACAATTATTTTTCTGGTGGAGAGGTTGGTCTCTGAAAGGCCCCAGAAATAAAAACCTCACCTTGTTGAGCTTCATTTTCCTTTTTCTGTTTCACTAAAAATAATGCCCTACAGTGACTCAGTACAAACTGAGCGCATGTTCACCCACACTGAAAGCTCTGACTCTGAGGTCCTCTGAACAGGTTGACAGAGGCTGCAGTAACGAGTAGACAAATAAAAACCCATCCCTAGTATCCCTCTCTTCTCCATTAGACCTCAAGATAACACACACACAAACCCATTTTCAAAACAGAAACAGTATTTTTTAAAGAAAAAACAAGACATTCATAATCTAAACATGTCAAATAGTACAAAATTTACAAAACTGGCAGCATCTTACAGCATTGTAACTTCTGCTGTTTTCTAATAACTGGCTTCTGACACCGAGAGCTTTTCTTAGACCTCTAATAACTATCTGTTAAAGAAGAAAAAGATGCCACAAAAGCTCTTCATACAGCTAGTATCTGGCAATAATTCTTCATAATTCTTTATTTTCACAAATGTCTGAGGCTAAATGGACATTGATTTGCTGCCCATTAACTTGGTTTTCTTTTAATCTATTGTGATCTCCTTTCTTTTCTGGTGAGGAGTATTTATGGAAGTGGTGCTGCAGAAGCTATGAAATGGGGTTGAAAAGCCATCAGATCTTAAAATATCTTTAAAAAAATACTTTCTGTATCTGAAAGCCCCTTGAATCAATAACATTTGAGGCTATTCTTCTTATTGAGACTTTTCAGGTGCTGATAAAACATTTTAGGGTGATAGATGAGCCACAGGGCAAACATGTCCATTGAGATAAGACTATTTAAAGCTCTAGAAACTAATAGCTGGAGAGTCGTTTCACTAATAGACCTGATATTTCCTGCCTCGAGTAGGATAATTTTAGAAAGAGACAGGCAATGTTACAGGTAATCAGGAAATCGTATCAGGATATCTCCCCATATTCCTCACTGTCACACTGAAATGTATAATTCAGTTTCCTCACACTTTCAGGCAGCAAGTAAAGCAAGAAAAAAAATACGCTTTTTCCTTCCCCAAGCCTGCTCTCTCTGCTTTACCTTAGGTATTAAAAAAACACTCTTAGGAGGGGGCCGATCTTAAAAAGTAAATCCGTATGAGAAGTCTAACTTGTGGAAGCCCTCGTCACAAGAGAGCTGACTGAAGTACCCTTATAAATTACTATTTTTGCAATAGCAACATCAGACCATAGCCAGGAACAGGGAGGGAGTCACACTGATTTCACATACAGAACCAGAAGCAGTGCATGCAGCAATAAGGACAGTGATAACAATAGCATTAGTGTAGGTGCTACTATACATGACCCAGGCTCACACATTCCACCAAAACATCCATTTTCTGCTTGCCATATTGACTTTCCTTCTGCTCATTTAACAGTGTATGCTTTCCGTGTTGGCTTAGAGAGACAATTTCAGACAATGGATTCAAGCCTCTGATGAAAACAGGCAAGAGATATCCACTTCCATTTCTTTGAAATTATATTCTTTTGATTAAGAACAATATTTGGCAGGAAACTAATAAAGAAGCACCTGACAGGACAGGAGTCATCTAGAAAGAAAAGAAAGAAAACGGGAACCATTGAATGGAATCATATATCACAACTCAGCAAAAGGAAGGAAGAGGTTAGCTTGCCTGTTGCAGCAACTGTCAGTGTGTAGTGACTAAAGCACATAAAACATTGCCTTTAATCCAATATAAGCAAGTGAAAATTGCATATTACCAGTCTAATACAATCAATTGCTTTCCCAGCAATTCACTCACACAGAAAAGGAAGATCTCTCAGAGTCCTTGCTTCTGTAAAACCACAGGCCGATTCTGCAAACCACTTGCTAAATAAATTCTCACTGCTGCAGGAGATCATGGCATTAATTAGAATCAGTTTAACTGGGACCATTTCTTGAACTAGTCATGTTTGAGTTGAATACTCTCACATACAATCTACAGACTCCCACTGCACTTAGGTAACAACAATATTATTGCAATATATTACATTGGACTAGCACAGCAAAAATCAAGATTTTTTTCTCCAGTTCGGAAAGATGCTAAAGCACAGCACAGCTAGGTTCTTCTTACTTTGAGATTCATAACCATCAACGATCTAGATGTCAGACCTGCTCATTCTGAATTTTTAAATTATAGCAACTGTGCAAAATGAGCTAATTTTTCCGATATATCAACATAAACCAACTCCACAGTTGGGGTACCAGATGATTAACAACAAGATCAGATTTAGCCGACATTGTAAGACTGCATTTTAGTTTAAAACCATGCTTAGTTGTACCCTATTTCACTGTAAATTTTTGTTTTGTAGCTCACTGAAAACAAAACAGATAACGTTCCTTCTTCCAAGGACATCTGAATACAGTTAGCTATATACAAAGTCAAAATGACATTAATAGTAACATGTTTTCATCACAACAGAATGACCTTTATTCTTAGGTGGGATCCAAGTATTTCAAAGTTCTTTGAGAAAGGCAATTAATGTTTTGGTATAACCTACTGGACTTTTGTGGTGGATGAGAAAGGAACAAGACATCAAGAAGAATAAATCTAAAAAAAAACATGCCCACACATCCACACTTCTCTCTCTTCCTATATACATTTCTTACCCTTACTTTTCAATATGGTATCTTGCATATCTGCATTACCCACTCAGCAAAAAACGGTATTATTCCTTACAACTGAGAGATCCAGCACTGAGTATCTCTGAACATCAAACAACTTTATTTTGCAAGTGGCATTAAGAGTCTCACACAAGCAAAACACTTCAGCCTACTCTATGCATTGCCCCAGTCAGCAACAGAAGGTGGTATCATTGGTATGTTTTACTGGATCTGGTTTGGGTCTCAATTCTGTGCCTATTACTGGAAAGTTTTGGGGTTCTTTTACTCTCAAAGCTGTCATGTCTGAATGCACGTTTTTCACTGTAAATCTTAGAGGAAAATATAAGCAAACCTAATCAGAGCTTCTCGTGCCACAAAGGTACTCCAGTTTTCATAGTATTCACTGGTCTCTCCTATGAATGTGAGATTTTATAGCAGGTGACTAAAATACTACTGGTTTAGGATGGTCACCCTAAAACACTCAAAAAGAAGCAAAAAAATGTGGAGGAAGCAATTAAAAGCATCAAATTAAGTATTTGCAAGATAAGTTACACTTAGAGTCTTTAAGATGAGGTATTTCCCAAACTGAGGCACTATTTTTTCTCCTTTCCCAGCTGCTTCCACTATCAAAAATATTGTTAGAAATATGACAGGCAACCACACTGCAGCATAAGAACGGCAGAATTATCACAGAAGAGCAAAAGTTATGAAACAACCTTAGTGAAATGACACCTTTTTTAATGTTTTTATTCATAACAATATTACATGGTGTGTTACAGAAATTAATGGAAAATTTCTAAAAATTTGTTGTTTTTGTTGTTGAATGCATTACACATAAAGTTAAAAATAATATGTCCGTATATGTTAACAAATGGTCATTATCTGAGGTAAAGTTAAAGTAGGTTTAGAAATGTACTGCAACAGTCATTTTATCTTTCTCATCTTTATTAAAAAAATATGTGTCAGAATGCAGAAATAAAAATGAATGAAAACTACGGAGTAAACATCTTTGCAAAGAAGGTGCCCAGTACGTTATTAGATGAAAGGTTTCATCAGACACTTGGATGACTACAATCTATCAAAATATCTTTTCATGACAGGTAAAGATCAAGAACCTACGGGGGATGATAACAGGATGGCTGGTGGGATTCCCTGGTTTTTAAATTTAAAGTGATGAATTTAGTGCTAGTGAAGGATGAGGGACTAAACAATTGCACAAGCTGGATATTTTAGTTATCTACAATACTGGTACGGTGCAGAGGCCTTCCAGTCCTCTCAGTTCAGCATCTCAACCGTGACAAGGATGATCTAATTGCATGACAAGACAATTCAGAATTCATTTTTATTTATGAGCATTGGTAAAGGTAAGACAAATGTCCAATGGTGATGGTCTCGCTGTTTCTCATGAGACACTAAAATCCCAGCCTCATTCCCTCGGCACATATTCATTACAAGGACTATGTAAATGATCTGCTTCCTACAAATATGAGGTCAATGGATCCTCTGAGACATCAATCTCTTCTTTTTCTTTCGATGTTTTACCCCATAAGTGGAAATGCACTGATGATACTAAACCTCAAATGTCTATGATGAACCAAAATTATCTTCGTGGTTCCATCTGTAGGATAAAACCCCAAAAAGCCACTGAGGAAGAAAGTAGCACCACTGTGCAAATTAGGAAAATATTCTTAAAGAAATGTCCTTCAGAAACACTTTTACCTCTGCTTTTAATCCCAAAACACTCAATCTGTTAGTTTTAATTCATCTCTACTTGGAAAACTTCATCTTTCTTCTGATGGGAAAACAAAACTGTTTGCACACGACTAAGGAATAAGCACCAAATGACCGCGAATGGGGATAAAAGTTCTCTTCTCTGCAGGTTAATTAGGTCTATTCACAGCTAATTTTTCTTCCACATACATTCTGTAAAGCACATTTCTCTAATCCTTCTAATTCAAAATAAAAGACCGGAATAATCTTGCGAGATTTGGTTGTATACATCAACAATTGCCATCTCAGTTTTTCTGTCTTCTAAACCATTTTTAGCTTATAATAGAGATGAAATAAAGTAAAACATTTATAAATCCAGGCCTATTTTAATAATGACAAAAAAGTAAATTCTAATGTGTCAATTTAAAATCAAAATCTGCACAATAACCCTAAAAACTGATTAACCATTTGATGTCTTTACTCTTTTTCCCCTTTTTCTATTTTTTCTTTTTTTTTCTTTTTTTTCTTTTTTTTTTCTTTTTAGTGTTAAACCACTAAATTCAATATACTGTAACTGCATAGGAACATCAGGAAAACACATTTGACCTGTATAACAATTCTCTGTAGGGCAAAAATATATAGATTCTTTATGAAAATCATGTGCTAAACATATGAACCCAAACACTGCACTTTTGCTTCATAAATGTAAAAAAAGGAAGTTTT
Source organism: Tapera naevia (assembly GCA_033556795.1). Lineage (NCBI taxonomy): Eukaryota > Metazoa > Chordata > Aves > Cuculiformes > Neomorphidae > Tapera > Tapera naevia. The sequence continues at coordinate 5,847,293 of JAUMJJ010000113.1, forward strand.
AAATTCTTTTGTTCTGTGTGTAAACAGTTTGATGACTTCTATGCAGAGGTTCTGGAATCGCAGAGGAATGTCAATGAAATGTGATTTCTTGTAAGTGGAATACGTCCGTGTGATAATGCTAGATCATAAAATCATGTGTTCCCATTAACTTCACCAGTCGCTGACAAGCTGACTGCTTTTGGCAAATGCACTTGAGCTTCAGCCCATTATCGTAAGCATGTGAAAAAAATGTATGTGATGTGAGAACCACAAATTGGGTTTACCACACCTCCCAAGCACTGCAACTTGCTACCTTCTCTACCGTGTAATGGCATTAGTAAAAGAATTTTCATAACATTTATATTTACAAAAAAACTGGCAATTTTCATTCGAACTCCTTAAAGCCATTTCCCCTTAAACATTTAAAGAGTTTAACAGTAAGATTTTTTTTCAAGTTATAAAATAAAAATCCCATTTGATTTTTCTGATGTACAAAAAGTGATAAAGATGAACAATTTGATCACAGAATCAGTTTGTTATTCCAAAATCCATGCCATCCTTGTCCCATTTGTGAAGTCCGCTTCATCCAAATTCCTAAACCAGAATCATACCAGTATTATTTGGCAAATGAATTTTTTTTTCATCAAAAATGGCACACAGAGAAGAAAACACTTGTCTGCATAGCATTACAGCAGCAAGATACTGAAGAAATAAAAATATTCCTTTTCTGCACTTTGTTTAGAGTTTCCTAGGAAATACCAACTCTTTCGTCTTTCCTCAGTGGGACTCGATGTCCTTTCTCTACCCACAACATGAGTATTCAAACAGAGAAGCAGCATTTCTTCCTCATGATGTGCTAGAACTTAAAGGTCCATTTGGCAACATTTTCAGTCAGGATGGATAAACAACCGAGTTTTATTCTGTGGTTTCAAGTTAGGAATCGTTTCTGAAGGAGGCGTTTTGCTGTTAGATGTGTCACTCATACAAAACTACAGAACAAGAAATCAAAAAAAAAAAGAGACACGATCAGTATTTTTGTTGTTGTTTTTTAAATACGTCTACACAAGGGAAAAAAAAAGTCAGGATCAGCCTGATGTAAATGATGATGAAAAACATGTCACGACATAAAAAGTGCAGACTTGTGCCCAAAAGGCTGTTGAATGATAATGCCACTGCTACATACAGAATCTGCTTTTTGCTTCAAAGAAAAAGGATGTCTAATACGCAATAAATTTCAGATGCTCATTATCTATATGTGGCACACAGAAGGTAACAAATGTTTAAAAGAAGACCAAGGAGTAATATTTCCTAGTCTGGATACCCATGACTTGTGGTGACGGGCCTGGACTTGTGGTATGATAAGCATGGAGAGTTCTTATTTTGTGCTGCCATAGGAATCTGCCATTGGTTGCCAAAATAAAGTCAGGAACGCTCGTAGAAGCCGGTCCAGGAGGGCAATAATCTCTCCTTGTCAGACAAAATCAATCGGAAAAAAGCCAAAAGCCTGCCAGGTTGTTGGGTTTCGTTTGAGTCTTGGAGCACCACAAGCCTGTAACAATGCTATTTCTTAGGTCTGTTGATCTGGGCGTAGAGAGGTTCTGCTTCCTGGGGATACCAAAAAAATAAAGTAAGTGGAAATGTCTCCAACAGTTTTGAGAACATTTGTAAAACATCTGCTTGAGAACAGCAATACCTCGTGAGCCAAAACCCCAAGAAAGCGTTCGTTTTCTGTGCTGCTTTGAGTGCTCACAGCACCCTGGTTGAATTGTGAAGAAAATGTGACATTATTTCAGAAAATGAAGGCTTACTATCAATTGGCTGTGCACTGATCCTCAAAAGGTATTGCTGGGCACAAACATATGAAGAAATGAAATGATATTTATATGACTAGATGTTTTGAACTTCACAGGCCAGAAATGTAGCTGGCGTAAAATGCTGTTACTTATATCAGGTTGAGATGATCCCCCCCCCCAGTATGACAACAGCAGAACACAGCTGTGGATTGTACACAACTCATGGAGAAAACATGCTTGCAAACAAAAAACCACTGCCAAAAGCTGTGATGGAGTTTAAAGTAACAATACGAGTTGTCTATGAAGAATGAGGAAAGCCAGCACTGTGCAGATTGATTAGGAGTCTGTATAACTGTTAGTACAATCATTAAAGCTGGGAGGAGAGCAGCGTCGATTTGCTAAGATAATTTCTTGGGGAATTCCTGGATGGGAGAAAATTCCATGCTGGGGGAAAAAAAGTTGCCATGTTTGTCAGTGTTTCTTCATAGCTGACACCCTGTGCTTTAATATTATGTTCATTTTGGCTGCAGAGGGAAGCAAACCATCCATGGACCCTGGAATCCATTCTACTTCATTTCCAGAAACTAATTCATTAAACTAAGAATGACATATAAAAAAGAACACGACAGGCAGAAAGGCTAATTAACGCCATACTGCATTATCTCTCCACAGCTTGATAAATATTCAAATACCACACCACGACGTTGAATTTAACCGAGTTAGAATCAACTCAAGTTCCAGCAGCATCAGCAGAAGCTGACTTTTGAGTAAAAGAAGTCTGAAGGCTCACAAATCACTGGGCACTGCGGAGCATAGAAATATCAGGGGATGGCACAGGATTTTAATTACTGCTTGTAAAAGTGACACTCGTGATGAGAAAAACAGTCCAAAGGTGGATCCCTAGGGCTATATTTTCTCTGTGCCCAGGCTGCCTGGCCAGTGCTCCAGGCTGTATCCTGTCCCAGTGCTGTCCTGCCTTATTGTACATCTCATGCTGAATAAGGAGCAACGCAACGAATCCAATATATGACTAGTTTCCTCCATTCCAAGGAAAGTTGTTCCTTGTTCCTTAAAATGACTGCCTTTCTGGAGCTTGCAGAAACTCTGCTTCCCCATTTCCTACCTACATGAAGCCCTGAGTACACTATGAGTGTTACAAGAGGATGAGATAAATCCTTTGGAATGATTAAACAAAGGCTGCTGAAATTATCTCCAGCAAGAAGCAAATATATTTTGTGACCTTGAAAAACCAAAGTCAATCAGAAGAGATGACTGAGAGTAAATAACAGCATTTCAAATACTGTGTGTTAAGTCTACCTATGCCAATTTTCATGTACTGCAGACATGAAGCTGGCAGAATGATCTATCACAGCTAGTTCAGAGAAAATCTGTACTAATTAAAATGGGAACCTGACACAAACCATTCTTCAGGTATTTGCTGAACCTAAGATGATTGCAAAGGGAAGCAAAAAGGAAGGAAGGGAAGAAACGGGGAGGGAGAACATCCCTGTGGAACAAAAGATGCCAGTTTTCCAAATGTCTTTGAGGAAAAAAAGAGCTTTTCAAAATGTCAAGCACGCTTGTCAGAGCTGTCCTCAATTATCTTTAAGATATGCAGATGCACTTAAGTAACAGGTGTACTATGGTGTCACGGAACTTTGCACTATTGGGAGAGGAGGAGGAGTTCACCATTGGTCATCAGTACTTTAAACAACGTGAGGTAGCCTTTAGAATTAGATATTTCTTTTACTCATACCCAGTATTTACCTGAACATACACTTAACGTGGCACTGATTTGAATAATTTTTCTTCTAGTAGATCAGAACATTTTGACTGAAAGTGTGCCCTTATGTCTTCTTTTTAGTTGATGTCCCCCTTCAGAAGCCTAAACAAGAAATTATTTTCAGTAATTGTGTGTGCAATGTTCTCAGTATTTTTTTTTGTCAATAACTGAGAATTCTTTTCTAATATTATTTTGAGGCAGTTCAAGCAGTGCATCTTGACTGTAGTCCACCATTGCAAGTGGTATCTGTAAAGTATTGATAATGATACTTGAGACAGCAAGAGAGAGCAGAAAGGGACAGAAAAGAGGCAAAAGGAGAGTCGAGTGCTGTTGACTTCACAGATGGCTTCTCTCACAATGCCAGGCAAAGGGACTTTCACAAACATTATTTTGGAGGTTCTTGGAAGCAAAAACAACCTCCCTTTTTTTTTTTTTCCACATGGTCCACGCAAAAATGACAGGGAATGTCACTAAAAGACAAGCAAGCCTAACTCTTCTCAAAGCACTGGAATTGCCTCACCGATGTTTTCTGCCTTCCACTTCTACCACTGCATTAGGAACAAATCCAGAGGGAAGGGAAGGGAAGGTAAAGAATGGACCTTTGCCAGAAAAAAAACATACAGAGGAACAAATAAAATAGCATACAAAGTTTGTAATTCACATAAACACCTTGAATCTTGAAGTGTTTTCTTTTTTGTAGGATTGGCCTAGAAGCACTTCTGATGTGCTTTCATCAACCCACAGGGAGAAACCAAGATGACAACCTGTAGCACCTTTTTTGCTGCTAAATCCTGCTTGAAGGCTTCTATCAGCTTTGGGGATATGCAATTTCTGGCAAATGTTTGAAAAGTAACTGGTTTCCTTTATGTTGGGAAGCTGCTATCAAAGTAGTGTTTAGCTATGTTCTCACGTGCCAATGGGGCTTTTTATGCTGAATAGTAGCCTTTAAATAATGAGATATTGCAGGAAGAGGCTACAAATTCACAGGTCAAGTATCTGATCAAAGTGACAGGCTGCAGTAAGGGATCAGAAATGTCTGAATACACATGCTTTAAAGTTAGACATCTAAATATTTAAGAAGCTCTAAGTATGTCATGTAAATTTTGAGTTACAAACTCTCTCAAAATTAGTTGCAAAAACTGCCAAAGAGAAAATTCTTCCCATGTACGCTACGTTTACATATTCTAGATATACTTCATTCTTAAAACCAGTTTATTCTTCCCATTTTAAGGAACCTTTTGCACAATAAACAAGACTGTAGCAAACAGTAAGTATTTCTGGTGTACACTACTGCATAAGGTAACAAGGTTCCTAATGGTTTTGAATAACATTATGTAAATACTAGAAATTAATTTGCATCCTATTTAAAGTTATTAACATCTGTTCCCCAGCAGAACTAATCACGGGAGAACCTCTCTTGAAAGATTCAGCATCTACTTGGGCTTGTGTAGGTGAGCTCACTCACAAAACATAACACAGGACTTGGTTAGGAAGAAACTGTTTTGACATAGACAGTCCTCTCATCATTGCAAAGCACCCTGCTATGTGCAAAGCTTCAGGCAAGATGTACTGAATCGTAGAGGTGAGGCCCGAATAGATTTCTTTGCCCTTTACAACAGATTCTTAGCATCAGTTTTACTTCTGGCTGACTAGGGCAGGGTCAAACGAGAGACTTTCATGAAATAAGTGTGCTGGAATGCCAGCCAAAATGAGAATCTTGTGCTAGGGATGCAAGGGAAGGGAGTGGGAGTGCAACACATCTTCTCTACTGCATGCTGACTCAATAGAATAGGACACAGTAAACTTGGCAAACGGAATTTATGTTAAATATCTTTGGTGATAAGACAGGTAATTCCTATTGGTCCAGTGGCTTATCTTTCGTTATTTTTACTACAGTTAGCCTCTAGCAGAAGCATAAATATAGCAACCTTCCAATTTGGGATTATGACTAGACAGTGCTTCTATTCTTACTATAAACCTATCTAGGAATATTTCCTAATCTCAGATATCTAGTTTAATTATTAGCATTATAAAAGTCTCTGTCATTTCAGTATCAAGATAAATACTATAAAATGAAAAAGCAATGAGAACTACTCAAAGATGAAGCCTGCTCCAAATTGGTCCTGGCACAATAACGATCTGCAGCAAGGAAACGTCTGATTTCTGGGCCCCTCTCCTAAGAAAACAGTAGCCATTCAATTACACTTCCCATCTACGTATCTGTCAATTCTCCTTTCTAACTTTTGAATCCAATGGCCAAGTTGAAGAACATTGTTCAGAAGCCTCAAAGATAATAAATTATCACAAGTGCCTTTTCAAAATCAGTTGTTGTGCAGAAGACAGGGAACTTTTAAATTACCTCATTACAGAGAAAGCAAGGAGCATTCATCCCTTAATTGAATTGCTGGATTGCCAGCTCTAGATGAGCTACGTAGTATGTTGTCTCTAGACAAGCTACATAATCTGCTGTCTCTTGTTTAAAGGAAGAAGTTGGAGGAATGGAAGGGTACTTGGCTGCTTCATGTGGGCTTAGAGGCACTTCAAGAGATGAGAAACCCTCATCTGAGCTGGTCATATTTAAAACGGATATCTTGGAGAGGACTGTAGCAGCAGAGAGGAAAGTAAATCTTTAGGATGCCTCTGTTCACAGAGACGCCTGGATTTCTCTGGTTTTACCCCTGTAGATTCTCTTGGAAATATGATAATGAACAAAGGAGCAGGAGGCTTGAATTGACAATTTTTGGATTTCTCTGGAATGAAGCAGAACTTTCCAAACTATGACCCATTTCCAAACTACTTCTTCTCTTGCAGGTGGCACAGCTCTGCTCAGTGCTGTGCCTTTAGTTTGAGAACGACAGATCTAGACCCTCCAGTAAGAACAGGTCACCTATAATCATTATGAATTTCAATTTGGAGTCTATGCAAGGTCTATTTAGTTAGATGAATGATAGGAACAGATTCTGCAAATATAGCCTTTGATATTTTGAGCCCATTCAGAGTCCTAGAGCAACAGACAGAGGGCAGAAGGAAAAGGAGGATGCAGAATCAGCTTAATGTGCCCACTAAGCCCCCAGGTAAGCCAATGCTTAGTTTAGAAGTTGCTATTTTCTCTCCGCTTCCTAACAACAGCTTAAATAAAGAGTTATGTAGTCCATCCTGAAGCTGACTAAGATTATTGCAAACATTTAACACAAAGAATGGCACTTGCTTAAAGATGGCTGATGGCAGCAAGCCACCAAAATAACACCAAAAGCTAACAGACAAACATTCTAATGAATTGTTACTCTCCTGACAGTGCTGATGGCATCATGAAGGGTGTGACATATTCTGAGGGCTTGTAACTGTCTGCACCCATTTCACAGAACAACTAAACAACTTTTTGAGGAAGATATGCTGTAGTCACAAATGGTTTGAAGGTTTCCTGAGAATCTCTTGTGAATGACTGCCAGTGCAAGAGGGCAGCATATCAACCAAGTTGCTTTTGCTCAGGCACTTAAAATGATTTCTATTGTAACGACTGTGACACTAAACATTCCCTTTTCCATAGAATCATAGAATGGTTTGGGTTGGAAGGGACCTTAGAGATCATATAGTTCTACCCTCCCTTGCCATAGGTATGAACACCTTTCACTGAATCAGGTTGCTCAAAGTCTCATCCAATCTGACCTTGAACATCTCCAGTGATGGGCAGCCACGACTTCTCTGAGTGACCTGCTCCAGTGCTTCACTATCCTCACAGTAAAACATTTCTTCATAATATCTAATCTAAATCTATCCTCTTTCAGCTTAAAACTGTTACCCCTGATCCTATCACTACACTCCCTGATAAAGAGCTTTCCTGTAGGCCCCCTTTAAGAACTGGAAGGTTGCTATAAGGTCCGCTCAGTCTGATTCCAGTATTCAGGCTAAATTTATTTTTTTCTACAATCAGGATGCTTTGTCAAATGATGCTGCCCAGCATAACCTTGGGTATCCAAAGAAGCCTGGCATTGGACAGTTAAGTTTGCTCCTCTCCTTCCCTTTTTTCTCATCATGCTTGAAGGCTCCCTTTTCTACAGTCTTTGCTAAGCTTTCCATTGTACAGCTTCAGGGCTTCCTCAAGTCAGGGACGTGCTAGACACATTGTTGAGGCTGAGTTAGGGGCTGAGGCTGAAATACCCCCAAGAACAAATATTCACACCAGCAAGGGCTGCACCGTAATTCAGGCTGACTGGGTGCACTGATGCAAAGAGGATGATGAAGTGAAAACTCCTCTGTTCACCACAGTTATTCCCCACACAATGTCTAAAGACAGCACTAGGGATTAAACATAAATCAACTGAAGATGGCAGTCTTATTACTCAAGTGTTCTCTTCACTGCTTTTGGTAAATCACTATCCATCCTCAACTCTGTTCATGAACAAAGGGAAAACAACTGAAAACAAATCTTGCTATGAACAGCTCTGCAAATAGTTGATTTTATTTCATCTGCAGAAGTTAGGCCTGTCCACTTATCTCCAATCATAAAGGTACAAAAATGCAATGTATCCATGCAATGTCATATTTACCTACTAAAACTCCATAGCTATTTGATGAAGAGTGACTTATAAGAACAGCTACTGATAGGATAAGGATTTTAATAGCTTAAGTTGAAGACTGCAAAAGGAAGGGAGGAAAAATGGAGAAACGAAGATAATAACTGAAAAATGCTGGATTATTTCTAAATGAGAATACGGAGTATCAATAGGAATCAGGAAATCAAATCACAAAAGTATCCTGAAAGATCAGGGTACAAAATAACTAGTCAAGTGAGTATTCTGAATATATCAAGATAAGCAAAGATATTGTATGGGCATAACTGATTTCATAGAGATGTTGGGAACAGATATATTTGAAATTTCTGAACACAATACTATGTCATGATCTTGAGAGGACCATTCATCTGAGTTGTATACTCTGCTGTTCTTGGTGTGAAGAACTGTGTTCTGAAGAGCAGAGTAATCTCCCATCTAACACACAAAAGTGGCTTTTATGCAGACTGTGATTCTTTTGTACTACACGTTCGTCCCCGTTAAGTCTCCCTCCAAATGGGGAGCTCAATACACAACACAGTAGTAAGTCCTGAATTGATAATTTTCCATGGAGATTAGACTTTCCGTTGCTCTGATGACACTGGGCTTCAGAATGAGATGGTATGGTTTTAGCAAGTGGATTTCCTACGGACTGCTGCTGAATGGCACTACACAGGGGCACAATGATATTTAGTGTAACTTCCCTGCATAGAGGCTTTCTTTTTGTTTGGCTTCCTGTTCCTGCATACAGCTTTTAGGAATTACTATAATACGCTGATCAGTAACTTTATTTAACTTTCCCTAGAATATATTTCTGAGAATTATACGTTTTATGCAAGACTCTGCAAAGATTAACGAAAAATAGAGAAAAAACATACGGAATCACTGGTAATAATACCGTTCTTGTAGCTCTCAGACTCTTGACAGTTAAAAGAATGTATTTTACTAAGCGCTATATAAAAGCAGAACAAAAGGAATCCCTCACTTGACTGCTTACCATAGTAATACACATTAAGAGACTTAAACTACTGTTTCAAGTTATCTCCAGAACTCCTGGTAGGTATGTGTGTGATGCTAGTTTACAAATGATGCTAACTATCTTTGTGACAGTCAGAAAATTAGAAAGAGATTTTATCATTATTCTCCCTGTGACCAATTTCAGAATTACCTTGACTAGGACAAACCATAATAAAAAAAAAAAGGTATATGGGTTTGCAGAGTGTGGGACTCGGGTAAAAGTCAAATCCTCTTTGAAAGAACTCCTGAAATGGTCTGAAACTGGGATAGCTGGCTGTGTCAGTGCTGGCTAGGGTCAGGCATATGTCAGGCATATCAGGGTCAGGCAACGGTAAAGCCAAATTGCTATGTGGCACCATCAATCTGCAGAAGCAGCTCTTGCTGCAGCACAACCAACAATGGACACTATTGCTAGAGCAGCTCATCCCAGTCTGACTCTGTCCTTACACTGTCATTTTTAGACTCAATGAGACACAAAGCTTAATGCTACTTTTGTGCAAGCCCTCAAGAGCTCAGCATTACATTGGCAAAGCTAAAGAAGGGAGAGATGCCTTCTCACAGCATTGCATATTATTAAGAGATAACCTTATTGGTCTCAAGCAGATCAAAACTATGTTAATGTAAGATTTTTCAATCATATTTAATGTAAAAAGTAAACTGACTCCTAATGAAACTATTAATTTTGAGTTGCAAGCAAATTATTTTGGCTTAGGGTGCAGAAGTCACTGGTAAACACAGTGCAATTTCTGTAGCCAAATACAAAGGATTCTCCCATTGTTATGGATTTGCTCCGGGAGCTCTGTGCTGAAGCACAGAAACCCTATCAGATCACATTTTTGAGTAATACAAAACCAAACGGCAGACAGGGAGAAGATAATGAAAAGTATCCTTCAAATAGTAACACCAGAGAGTATCTGAATGGCATAACAATGCTCAGCAATCATAAAACTTTGTAGCTTTACTGTCTTTTTGGTAGAACATATATACCATATTGAAACAAATCATAGAACATTCATTGGCAGTCACATTTCCTAATGTGTTCTGTAACACAAAAGATGAAAAAACATCTTTCCTATCTGTCTGGATTTAAATGACTTACGTTTAATGAATATTTTTTAAAACATCGGTATGCCAATGGTAATATGAACGACCATCATTTTCAGATGTTTTTAATTTGCAGGTGGCGATAAAAATACATAAACCCATTTCAATATTTTTTTACATGCAGATAATAAATGTGCTTCTTCTGCTGATTATCACATTGATTTAGGGTAGAGGTGTTCATCTATCATTATATAATTATATTTACTGTTTGTTATGTCTGTGGGTAAGAAGTCTTATTCCATTTAATATGTTACATCTGACTAAAGGCCAGAGTGAATTTGATATGAAAAAAATGTTCTGCCTAATACATTGTTAGTAATGGCTCAGTTTCCTTATTTCCCCTTAGAATTTAAACAAGAAAATAAGTCTACATTTCTTTAAAGCATGCAGGCAGCTGAAACACACATATTTGCATAAGTTGCAACACTTAGTGAATGGCAAAAGCCATGCAAACCACTGAGCATGAAGAATACACTGTGGATAATGGAGAGGAAAAAACAAAAGATGAAAAGGAAAAACAAACCATGCATCCATGAAAGCAATGGTAGGCACTGGTGGAAGAATAAGTGAGCACCTCAAGGTGTAGAGAAAAAAAGGACAGATACCTACCCCAACCTGCGCTATCTAGCTACCGACCTGTGGACTTATAGTATCACCAGTTGGCTCACCAAACGGATCACTGTTGGATGAGGCCTGAGACCCATCAGGCTAGAATACAAGAACATAACACCTTTTTTTCTCAACCATAAGAAAGTGAAAAATCAACATGAGGTTATTTGCATGCTGTGGGCATAACAAGTACAGCCTATCTCATGAAAACCAGAAAGTGAGAGTTCACCACTGATAAATTCTGAAAAGTCCTAATGGTTTCCTATAGCTGATGCAGGCAGGAAAAGACCACATCAGTATCTGCTGGAGCCTATGTAGGAGCTACCGCAGACTTCAGAATGTACTGGATCAGACAAATCAGAACAGCAAAAGGCCCTGAAAGCCAGTGCATCTATGTAAATCAGAAACGGTCCAAGCTTGCGCTATTTTGTACTTTTGGGTCCGTTTTTGGGACAGACTCTCTTTTTCCTCTGGTTCACTTAGGCTCTTAACTGCCTAAGATACACTGTGTTTTACAGTTATTGCTTGGATAACAATTCTTGCTTTGGCCCACTGAGTCTAAGGCAAAGAAATCACATATTGAGGGCTAGAACATTGAGGAAAGTAGCGAGGCAAGAAACTGAGATGCAAGAATGTGCAAGACAACATCAACCATCGTCTTTTAACACACAAACTCTCACATCTCTTTCTGCAGCCTCAGCATATATATTGTTTTACCTTGGACTCCCTCACCGTCAACAAGTGAATGCTGATATGCGAAAAACAGCATTGGATACAACTAACACATATAGCCTTACATCCAGACTCTGAGTTTGGTCCCTTGTGTGCAATATCAGTGCATAACCACCACTCAGCCCTATTAGACACTACTGAACAACATTTAAGTAACTCTGGTTCTTCCTAGACAAAAAGAGCTAACCAGCATTTAGAAACCCTGTTGCTACTCACAGCTTCCTGCTCCTCACTTTTGCTTGGGCTTTCAAACCCCTCTTCAAAGAGGTCATCTGCAGCAGGATCACTGGTATGAGATGCTGATGATTTTGATGGAGAACTCTGTCTGGGTGCAGGGGTTGGAGCTAAACAAAGATTAAGGTAACAGCAACAGAATGTACATCTGTTAATTTGTTTAGAAAGACACAGCTGCACAAAATTTGCTCCTGCTTTAGAGCCCTCAACTTTTATTACCTCTGAAAATTATTTTCCGATGAGGAGCTGTAGACGTACATTTGAACACAGAAGTCATTACCAATTCCATATATTTTATTTCATTCAGTGGTTTCCAAATTAAGTTTGGCTGCATCTGGCATATGTCTCTAGGAACCACGGAGACACCACTACATTACATTAAGAAAGCATGAGTCGCCTGCCCTATGGCAGGTGAGTGAAACAGAAGGTCTCTGGCTGGCCTCTGGTAAATCTGTGTCTCATGAATTACTCTTTTCAGCAATCTGTAAAATCCCCCATCTCCATGCTATGAACACGAGGAGCTTATTTTACAGCTCTTCAATGAATTTCCTCACATGTTCAGTATAGCAAGCTATTAAAATAAATACCCATCCCCTAATTTCTGCAAAGTATGGCTTGAATGGGACATAAGTGAAGCCATTTGTAAGGTTGAATGTCATGGGCATTTTCCAATCAGCCTGATTGTCCCTAGCATAGAATATATATTACTGTCTTCTATAAATTAAATTTCAGACTGCAGCTTTTGAGGCTGTTGATTACAATGGTGTCTGTAACTCCTCTCTGATACTTTTGTTTATGGCTAGAACACATTTAATAAACTAGACCATGCATGAAGGTTCTCAGTCCATAACTCTGTTGCAATTTACTGTACAAAAAAAATACTTTGAAGAGCAGTCATGTCTGAGGAAAGGTTTGGCTGAGAGCGTATGAATACTCACGTGAATTTGTAGATGGTGTCGTGGAAGTCACAGGAGTCAAATTTAACTGAGAGATGTCAAAGTCATCACAATCATCTGCTTCCTGTGCCATCCCAACTTTGTTAAAGTAACTTGAGAAGGCCTCTGAGGTACAACTGAGGGAAGGCTGATCTGGTTTTCTAGATGGCACTGGTGGAGGCTGAGCCATCTGAAAATCTTTGAACATTTCTTTTCCCATTTTCTGTCTTGGCCTGTCTGTCTGTGGACTTGATCTGTTGGAATCACTTGTGGGTGGAACAGTAGCTATAGGAGCAATGGTACCTTGAAACACGGCTGTTTGTAAAGGCAAAACAGTTTGTGTTGGCATGAAGGCAGTTGGTTGGAACTGACCAGCTACAGATGGCCACGGTTGCTGAGTAGGAGGAAAAATACCAGGTTGGCCCCACGCTATTGGCTGTCCTCCCTGCATCACCTGAGCAACTGGAGGCTGAGCACCCATGGCCAATTGCTGTTGAACAAGTGGTTGCTGTCCCCAGAACGAGGGCAGAACAGCTCCCATGGCAACATAACCTTCAAAGAATAAAGAGAGCAGAGAAAAGAAAAAAAAGATGAAATATTTTAACAGTACTTACAAAAGCATGCAAAAAAAGCAACACAATGAATCAGAAGCATGCAGGCTATATTAGTGATCCTAGAGCTTCAGCAGACTTAAACAGAAAACTGAAAGACATGGTTGAATTCGCACCACTGAACAAATACTTATATACAGAACTACAAAATGGTGGATATTGACAATAATCCTTCGTCTCCTTTGAACAAAGAAGTTGTTCTCTTCCAGATGTCAACTTATATTGCTCCCACCGTAACACCATCCAAGAAGTGAGGGTTTTCATCTGACCTTATCCCCAAACACTTCGTCAATGTAACCTTTCTGAGATGCAGTGGCTAATCTTATGCTGCAACGCAGCCCATCAGAGAAGGAGTTAACCAATTAGAAAGTCACTGTTGAATGATTCAAGGCACTCCTCCTCCTTTTTTTCCCCAAAGTGGAGCTGAGAGCACTGCTCTTGCATTGCTCCAAGCGTCCCAGGGAGAGATCAGCAGTGAAAACTACGTGCCTTGCGTGTCAGTGCAGAATGCTACAAAGCTTTTGAATTTTGAGCACTTTGAGTAACACAGAAAAGTCTAAAGGAAATATCAGGAATTGACTAAGTGGAATATCTGAAATGCAATCAAATTTTCCATGGCTCATTCTCTCTTTACTGGAGACAGCACAGGATATTCATTGCTACCACAAAAAAAGAAAAAAGCACTAACCAAAATGTTTTTCCTCTCTCACTAGTGTACCTAGAAGGAATGTTAACCAGATGGCTCAACTATGGTTGAACTCCCAGTGACCTTTTTGGCTTTTGTTTTAATAACTGTGAGCAAATTCAAAATAATGTACCCCCTGTTTGTTAAAGACTTGTTTTGCCTTGCTGCATTGTCCTCAAAATCCTCCTCAAGTTCCACTGCACTAAATTAACGCCCTAAGTACTGCAGTGCGAAGCAGGGTTGAGAACTCATCACCAAATTTGAGTCAAGCCTATATTTCCAGTAGATTTCCTACCTGAGGGTACAGCAGCAGTGCTGAAAGATACAGAACCAAACATGTCTGTACTAGCAGGAAGTGACTGGGATGAAGATGGGATAAAGGCATCACCTGGAGTAGCGGGAGTCTGCAAGAAAGGAATAAAATACAATGATGACATATCAGCTGCAGCTTCTGCAGCACATACTTTGCTGTCACATCATCTGTCACTAAAAATACAGGTTTGGAGGAAAGAAAGGGAAAGACAAGAAAGCGGCAAGATGCAGAAGGAAGCAACAGAAATAAGAGTATTAGAATTTAATGGAGACAGGAGAAAAGTAAAGAAAATGAGTGACTTTGTACCAAGGGTGTGGAAAATAATGCCTGGAATACACCACAAGCAAAATATTGACATAATTTCTTTCTCCAAAACATATAAACCTGCAATTCTAGGCATTAAGTGATAACCAGTGGAGGCAGCAACCAAGGCATTAATGTAAGGAACATGAAGGGAGATGAAGTGTCTGCAATACTTATGGGAAAGCCAATACATATTGTTTCCAATTAACCAACTGGACCAGAACCCTAGGTCTACATTAAAGGAGAAACCCAATCTAATTGAGCAAGCTAAGAATGAGGAGACAGGACTTTAAACATCTAGTTCCAGACATGCTACAGAATACCCTGGAGATCTGAGGCTGCTGACTTCACAGCAGTTTTCTTGGTATATTAATACTCTTCTACAGCTTAATGTAGGGTTCAAAAACCTTATAGGACAGCGATTGTGTTTTCCTTTTATGACATGGAAAAGCACATTAAGAAAATTTTCTTTGCCCTCAAAACCCATTCAGCCCCATCTCCTCTTCTGCCTCCCTTTAACGGCAGTTGTGGGGTATATGCTTGGTGGTACCAAAGAGACAGGATATATAAGGTGTAACTGGATATTCCTGCAGTGCAGTGGAGAGAGTGTGCAGTGAAGCATGCACCTCTGATAAACACCAGGGAAGGAGATCTGCATCTCAGGTGATATCTTACGTGACACCTAGCCCTGTATCAGAAAAATAAAAATTGAAGATATTTTTGCACGTTATCATGAAGCAATGACACAACATTCATTTTGTTTCACTTTTATTTTCTTGCAACATAAAAACTACTTTGGAATGCTCCCTACTGGAACGGCTGATGACCTCAATTGTAAATGTACTGAATAAATGTGCTGAAAATAACATGTAGAAAAACACACAGTTCAGTTTCCCTGGATACTCACTGGGGGAGAGGTTACATCAGGAGGAGTGGACATGTCCCCAAAAAGCTCTAGTTGGGTAACAGCCTGCAAAAACAAAAGAAAAATTTCCATTTATTTTCTGAGGAGAAGAAACTGTGAGTTAACTAGTTACAACTTGTAAGGTTAACTAGCAACAGCTAGCAATACAAATCCCCAAAAGCCATGTAGGTTTTAAATGTTCAGTTCTACATTGAGGAAGCACATGGATTCAAGATGGGGGATATTGATATTGCTGATGGACCCAAACAGCCAGAAGCTGATTGTATACAATGGTTCTGTAGGGAATTCTCCACCAGAAAAAAAATGAATAAAGCACGAAAAAACTATCCAGAATGGGACTGGATGCGGTACTGCTCTGCCTTTAACAGCAGTGAGCACCGAGCATGATTTATGGCCAGTCCTTTTCCTGGCTCCTTTTCTAAACCCACATTTCAAGGTCTTAAAACACAGTAGCAGACCATGGAAGCGACAGAAGGATACAGAAGGGAAGGGCTTTTAAAGTGCTGCCTGATTTCCCTTTTCCCATGGGACAGGTGTGACCTGGATAAGTGGACTTGAAGGAGGATGCATAACTGGGTTATTGCAAGTTTGGTGCTCTACATTTAACTCATGCTAGAAATGATGTCCTTCAAACGGACCCTGAAATAGGTCACCCATATAGCTCTCACTCAACTGGACCAGAAGAGAAAACACAACTTCATAACAAGGAGAACCTTGAGTAGCTGCATAATCAAAGCTCCTTCACATGTTCTGGAGTAAAGCACGCATGCCTTATAGATCTGCAGGAAGCCTAAAGCCCGTCTACTACCCTTATCTGGATGGCCATTGGGGAAGGTTTCAATGGGAACTCAGGAATTACTCCTTTACCACTACCTTTATTCTGCTTACTGGCTTTCCTTTTTCCCCTGTATCTTATTCAATCACACCCATACTGTGTGATTGGCACTGTGAACGAAATTTAATCTCCTCCCCAGCTTAGGCACATAAACCTTGCAGCCTCCTACCACACAGGCATGAAATTCAGTTGAGTCTTGACCTGCAAATGTTACCAACATGTAGCACTTTGGACATTAACCACACTGGCTGGTCAGTCTTTACAACCTAAAATACGAGCAAGGTCGCCCTAAGACTTCCCCCCTCGCCCCCAACTTTCTATTCTATGTGATCCTTTAAGAATTAAGACTATAATTCAAAACAATAATTTAAAAGGTTTATAAATTTTCACAATCCCACATACAGAAGCAATGCTACAATCACTTAGACCTGGAATTTGTCTAGCAGCTTGGATAATTCTCAGCTTTATGTCTAATTACATATATAGGGATAAATTATTTCGTATTTCCTGTTTTCACAATATATTTTCTTCTTATTGGCTTAAAGTATCTGCATGGAAATGAAAAAAAAGAAAAAAAGAAGAAAATCCATGTTTTCTTTTGGGTACACCAAATCTAGTGCACATTACTAAAAGACTGCTAGAGGTAGCTCCTGTGAAAGAAAAATCCCATAGGTCACTTCTGAAGCGCGTGCAAACACACTAGGCAAGCACTGTTAAAAATGCCCAGAAAAGTTGGAATAATGGCAACAGCAGCACTTGTTTGGAAATCACTTCAAGCCTCCTGTAGGCACTACTGACTCAAGAGATGCCAGATGACACCAAATTACAGAAAGAGCTGCTTTTTTCTCATCTCTCCAAATTGCTTGTTCAGCATCACCTCTAAATCTGCCCTTTTCCTTCATGAATGGTGAGTTTTTCACTGTTTTCTCCTCTCTAGCTTGATAAGAAATACCATCTGTCCTTCAGAGGAGGCCATGAGCCAAGACTCCCCCAGTGCTTCTGTCCCTGGTGAGGAAGGAGGAGAGGAAGCTGGAGGTGACATAAAAGTGAAGGGTACACGTGGTTACACAGACTAAAAGGAAGTGTCTGTAAAATTACACATCTTTTGTGGAAAAAATACTATGTTTTATATCGATACTGAAAATTGATAGCGTACTTTTGAATTCAGGATTATATAGTACGTATTTGAAAGGTGGCAACTCAGATTTCTATTCCTCAATATCTCCATAAAATGGGAATAGTAATACTTTTTGGAGTGCTTCAAGGTGATGGATCTTTGGAAACCCTTCACGGATACAATTCTGTTAGAACTTTCAAGAGAAACTCTGCAGATGTATTTCTAAACAGCCAGCTGGAGAGAGTGATAGGAAAGTAGACTTCACTATTTGTTGTAATAAACACTCATTCGCAATATTCCCCAAGGAAAAGGAATATGTTTACAGGGGAATTATTTCTCACAGAACAGCAATCTTATATACAACAGGAGCTACAGAACTACATCAAAGAATGTAAATGGAAATTTAATGGTAAAACAACTTCATTGTTTACTTACTAGAAACAGTCGTAAACAGCCACACTTAGAGGTGAGATTTTGAAGTCCTGAATGGTTTAGCTCTGGATTTTCTATCTAGTTTATCTCTACAATCCAGTTCTCAGCCTGAATAAATGAATGTAACTTCTGACATAGATGTAGTTTTATCCACTTTCGGCATATGAGATTCTGGATACCTAATTATCTTTTATTTTTGTGATTTCACTGTCACTACAGAACTGATGTCACCCATTACACTTCTTTAAATTATTCATGTCTGATATTAGCCACGTTCCAGTTAAGTTAATCCCAAAGATGAACACTTTCAAATCACACTATTCCTATAGGTGATTGTATCTATACTTCCTTAAGTATTTTTAGTGTCACAACCTTACCTGAGTGACTGAAACAAGATTTTCATCAATGTCCAGCAATAAGTTTCCATTCTGCAGCTGTAAAGCATGATTTATGAAATGAAATGAATGATTTATGAAAATGACATGAATTTCTGAGCATGAATATGATAACCTCCATAATTATTGACTTTGCTATTGAAATAGAAACCCTTTCCATCTTGCAGTGAGCACAGTTATGAAATCACACAGTCAAAACATTGAGTTTGAACACTGCTGGGATGTGGGGCTAACATACACTTCATTTGTACTAAATCTCATCTTCTAGAGTATAAGACAATTTCACCACTGGCATCATAACTATTTATTTTCTCAGATATTTACTAATTCAGCAATAAGCATACCCAGTGAGGTCTGGTACTGCTTACATAAATGGAAATTTTCACTGGCTCAGTGAAAGAAAGAACAACAACATTATCAGAGTCGGAATGAGGAGTGGATTGAGTTTTGGACAATAAAAACTCTAAAAGCAAGTATTTGCAGAAAAACACAGCTTCTTCTTAATCAGGAGAACTATAACATCAATATAAACATATTTAAGCTGCATGTTTTCTTTCCACAGTAATTTTTAAAATTACTTCCGTAAGTCAGTTCAAGTTAGATTTAAATCCATAGTTTGTGTGTAAACATATCCAGGAGCATACCGCCCAGGCACGCATACCTACCTATCTATATCCATCTATATATTTAACATAAATTATGACTTCAGTGTCATCAGAATGCTAAAATTCAGATAACATTTACTGAAGTGTCAGAGACTACTTCTTAAGAAACAAACACAGCAGCAAGTTAACAAAAATTAAATCTTTCTCGACTGAAAAGCTTCATACTGGTTATTGGCAATCCCA
Organism: Tapera naevia; assembly: GCA_033556795.1. Taxonomy (NCBI): domain Eukaryota; kingdom Metazoa; phylum Chordata; class Aves; order Cuculiformes; family Neomorphidae; genus Tapera; species Tapera naevia. The sequence continues at coordinate 5,866,493 of JAUMJJ010000113.1, forward strand.
TGCCATCTTAAAACAACTGATTTTAAAAATCTCAGAAAAAACCTAGAATGCCTTTTTTTCCCTCCCTCATCTCATATCTCATCAAAGATGTGAGGAAAAAAAAGGCTGGCAAAAGGCAAAACTAAAAGGAGAAAATGCCATCATACAGAATTAGAAAAGGACCCAGTCCTGCACTTTCTTGGTGCTGAGAGCATGTTCCCCCAACCCTGTGCAAAGGAAGTGAGATAAAAGCTATGCCCATTTATTCAAATAACTTGACAGACCTTGAAAACTTTCTTAAAATGAAACCATAAGCGTTTACAGCTTCAAGAAGGACCAGTTTTGTCCAGTAGTTAATCACTTCTTGTTCTGACAGCCCCCTTGTTTAGCCCCCATCCCCCCATCATCCAGGGATACAGCTTGCATGGCTCAGAAGCACGTCCTGCCCCCAGCCACACTGATTGCTCTGTGAAACCAGCTGAGAAATAACCATGTCTCATCATAGAGGAAATGTGTGCAGTGCTCAACAGACCATTAGAAATCCCCACCTGTGCTACAGCGGGACCTTGTAGACAACATTTGCCCAACATGTCACAGCACATCCCCAAGTGCCCAATTATCATGTAGCACTTGAGCCACATCTTCCATCAGCTCGTGTTCTGCATCACACACTGCTGAGGAGACACTTCCTAAGAGTGAAATATCCCTGTCTATTAAAGCATGGAACAGCCTTCAACAGCAACTGTGCCAAGGCTGCATCATGGCTACAGAGGGCAGAATTTGGCCCTCTGAGCCTTCCTCTGGTTCCGCTCTTCTATATAAGGTGCTTAACCTTCGCAGTTAAAGCCAACAAACCTTCCCTCCTTTCCCAGAGCAAAACAGAAAATAACCAGGAGCCTGGAAAGATACTCCAGTCCTTCATCTTCCTCTAGGATTGCTGACTGGATTTCTCCACAGTGATGTAAAAGCTTGGTTTAATTATTCAAAAATGCATCCCCTGAGTATGAAAACACCCCTACAGCTTAGTCAACCAGGAACACACCAGTCACTTCTGACCAGCCACGCAGACTGAGGTTGAGGAAAGACTATTAATCCTTTTATCGTGGTGACATTAAACCCATAATGAAAGCTCCATCTTTCTATACAGGCATGTGAGACACTGTAAATCTTTTAAACATGAAATATGTAAATGTGGCTTCTTAAAGCAGCAGAAAGCTTTCTTAACCACCCCAGCCAGTAATGAAATTCCTCATGACACTTCTCACTATTCGCTAAAGAAAAAACATTTTCTCCAAGAGCTGGAGAAAAACGACGAGTACAGAAACCATGGTAAGAGATAAATAAACTGCAGCTTTCATAAACCTGAACCAAAACTGATCCACCTCCACTACAGTACTCACTCTGATTGCCAAGTACTATGTAAAATATCTTTTCTAAGCAATGCAAAAGTTTAGATGCTAAACAGGAAATGTAAGACAGGCCTCTTGTGCTCATAAAAGTGCAAAGTACCTTACTTGTTTCAGTCTTATTTACAGAACAAGCCAAAATGTTCAACTTCTGTAACTCAGCCTGGTTTTACCAACGGCAACTGACTTAGAGCAATGGAAAACCTGATTAATATTACTATAACTTTTGCAAACAAGATGATAAAATTAGCATCGTGCAAAATATGGTTCTGAAATTTCAGATAATGAAGTAAATATGCATGAAAAAAACCACACAGTAATTAACTTGTAGTCTGATACAGAGCTCAGCAAGTGAAAAAGTGTATGAAGGATACTAAATAAAGCAAACAACCAGAAATTAGTAATTACCCTTTGAGCTAGGTATTAGCTACTCAAATCTTTTAAGACAGCAGAGGGATTTAAACTTGGTTTCCTGCACTCAGGGTAAGTGCCATACTACTTGGCCCAGTAGGCAAAACAGGGATCACCCAACTGCACTGCCTCTCTGCATTCCCAATTCTCTTTTCCTAACATGTATTTTATACTGGAAGTCTAATGACAAGTCAAATGGTTACTCAAACTAAGGATTTTTGTTCTTATTTTAGTTGAAAACGTAAATATTTTGGCTACGTCAAATATTTTTTTCTGACGGTTTGAATCATTTTAGTTAAACAAAGCTCCAGTTATTTGTACAACCTTATACAACAAGTGCTGATATTATTATGAGGTCTATGAGCTGCAAGCAACTTGCTAATTAACTACAATTCATTCTAAAAGAACAATTAGAACTATAACGAAGGAATGCATCAGAACCGTGACTAAACTGATCATCATTCAAACCATGTCTAGTAGGTTGAGACAAACTGAAAACATCCAACAGACATATTGTTTTTCTGTAAAACTACTGTTAGATTAATGAAGTAGCACGATAACTCAACAAAGAATTGCTCAATTACTTCCTAATTAAAGAGAATACACTGAAGAATATGTGTGTGAAGAAACAACTGTCAATGCTTTTGCAGTCTCATAGTCCTGCAGATGCTAAAGCTCCTTAAATGCCACAGCCTTTCCCAATTACAGCAGCCACGGTGTTACTATCAACCTAGATTTACACATGTATAGCTGAGCACAATCTTTCAGTTGTAAGGCTGCTGTGAACATTTAGGGTGATTTCCAACTGATACAGGTCACATCAGAAACATGGGTTGCTAAAAAACTATACTGATTGACTTTTATCCAAAATATATGCATTTGGGCATCTGTCACTTGCATGGGGTTCAAATCCAGCGTCCAGAATCCCATGGGACAGGGGAACCCTTCTGTCTAATGTTTCTCTTTTCAGTTTCATAGGATAACTTTTACTTATCAGAAGCACTCTTCAGGTAATTCTTCTCCTCCGTATTTTTATTTGAGGTAATAAACCCAAGTACTGAGTTTGGTATCACTGGGAAGCTCTGGATGTGCTGGTTAAAAATGCTGTTAGTCTATCCTGTGCAGCTAAAGAGGTGGGATGTTTATAGATAATTGACATAATAGATTATTGAAGAGTGAACTGCTTCACTGTGGTTTCATAGCTTCCTTGAAATTAAGGATCTCTTCAGAAGGTCAAAACATATGCTTACTGATTTGTTTATTTTCTCTTCATTTGAAGGGAACTCAATTCTGAATTCCCTGTGTACCTTAGGTATTTACTTTTACAGCATTTTTACATAAAATGTTTCAATTACCACTTCCTCTGACAGACTGTAAAAAATGTAAGAGTCCAAAACAGTCACCCTAGCTGAGAGCCAGACCCACGCTGCCTCCAGGCAGTGCAACACCCAAGATAATTAAACTTCCCATTTACAGAGGATGCTGATGCAAAAGTCCAAGCCACGTTGCCACCTCATCCACATCTTCTCTGGACCTCAAGCAGTGTGTTCAGAATGCATGGTATATACATCATGGCACACACCAGTCACATGACATTTAAAAGAACTGCTGCAAGTCCAGACATATTAGAATGCTGTTGAACTAAAGCGAGGCTTTCACAATGTTGATGCAAGCTACAAAAGCTGCTGTAATTTACTACGTGCATTTATTATCACTAACAGGCCCTGACAACTGTCTTCTAGAAACACAAGCTTCAGATTTAGGTACCTTTACAAATAAGTGCAACTTATTGCACATGGCTGTCACAACACAGAGATACTGAAATGAAACTTATTCTTACATTCAACAGAATACTGGAAATAAAGACGAGCAAAACATTCATGATAAAACCTACATAAGCCATGTAAATTGCAAACATGGAGGAATTTCAACACTCTATGTTATAGGTACTATAATCTGGGAAGACAAGGAAGGAAGACCTGTTTTCTGCTTCCTGCTATTGAATTTTTTATTAAGGAGCAAACCAGAAAATATTCCCCAGAATAGCTTGGGAAAAAAAAAAAAGAGGGAAATAGTGATACAAAGTCAAACAAAGAAATAGAAAGACAGATTTAGTCATTACAGTGCTTGACCAAGGAACTAACACCCCACCAAGCACAGCAGCCACAAGCTGATGGTTGTGATCTCTGTGAAACACCCCTGGCAGTGGCTAGTTACTCTCCTTGGCAAAGATACACAGGCATCTGAGTAAAGTCTCAGACCCAACCTCTCACCTCAGCTGAAGGTGAACTGAATCTGCTAGTGAAAATTCAAGTGTCTAAATGTTTTGGTTTTTTTTCTGTGGATCCACTCCAAACCACTGCATAACTCCACACCAGTACTGAGTAAAAGGCTTTTATTGAGAGCTTCTACTTGCATTTCGCACAGGTATAAACAGAAGCAGAAAAAAAACCAGCAGAAGATGATGAGGGCCATGGGTGTTGCTAAAAGGAATGAAAAAACACCTTGACACATCTCAGTGACCTTTTACAATACAATGAAAGTACAGATAATGACACCTTGATGGGTAACATACACACCTATCACAAAATCCAAAAAAAATAGATGTGTCAGCTACCTGCCCAATATACCAAATTTGTCCCATGGCAACAAGGAATCTGTCTCTCCTATGTCAGTCAGACTCACCTGAATGGCAGGCACTCCAAAGGAAGGAGGTAAAACCACAGAGATACAAGTATGTCAAGACATGACTGTGCAATGTGAGAAACATCATAGAAAGGTTTGGGTTGGAAGGGACCTTAAAGATCACCTGGTTCCAACCCCCGAGAACCCATCCAACCTGGCCTTGAACACTTCCAGAGAGGGGGCATTGGAGATCACCTAGAAACATCCTCCACGATTGCCCAGAGAATAATGCAGGGCAGGTGATGCAGGTCACAGACAGGGTGGTACTCACACAGTGGATGGAAACAAATGGCTTATGTGTGGAGCGGCTGTTACAATGAGGACCTCCGCTACAGCATACGTCTTGCTCTTGAAGACATGTATGTGATGACAACATCTAACCTTCAGGGCTCAGATGTTAACTTTGGCGTGGTGCTAAATGTTTCCATTATAAGCCAGCAGTAGTATCAGAGTTAATATTGCTATTAAACCAAAAGGCAAGCTGAGAGGAGCACAGGAAACGTGTTTTTCAGTGCTGCACAAAATCTTCTTGGAACAGTTCTTGCAATATCTATTATCTATTATGTCTATCCACTTCTATGTTAAAAAAAGCAACGGCCCACTAAAACATCAAAGAAACTCCTGCTACAAGACATTCTCGTAACAAACTAATATATTTTCCAAGTTTGCAGCAAGCAGCTGTGTCGGTTAAAAATGTTAAACCTCATAGGTAAGGTATGACAAAGTCAGGGCATTTGAATAAAAATGTATGGCTTTGCTGGCAGAGATGACCAGAGACTGGGTCAATCTCTCTCTCCTCATGTTTGGAAATTTGATCCTGAAAGCCTGATTGTGGAGGCTGAAGTCATTGTCACCAGCCTGTCAGTTGCTTCTGTAAAGCCACTGATGCAAACTTAGGGAAAAGTCAGAGTTACAAAGCTCCTCTCCAGACCAACTGTCATAAAAAGTATTCACTTTGTAGAGGCTGGTGAGAGCTACCTAGAAATCTGCTCTGAACAACTTAATTGCCAGACGTTTTGGTATGCCATGACTCCAGGGACTGACTTTCCGCATGAACTGGCAGCACCCAGGACTGCCTATGCCTTCCAGATGACCCAGACACACTTCTTTGACATGAGACAGAACAAAACAGACCTGCAAATGGCTCTGTAATCTCAACCAGCATTAAAACTGAGCTTTCCCAAGTGCATCCTCCTGGTGCAGGCAGAAGGATCAGGCAGCCCTTACAGCTTCTAGATCTGAGAGGGCTCAGGTCCAGTTTAGCTTCATCTGCTCCTCCCATGCCTTGCCTCTTATGCAGTCAAATTACTCCCTGTCCATTCCAGCCTGGTTTAATATTTCACATGTAGCTGGTACTAGCCAGAAGCCTGCCTGCATTGTAAAGCATCAGCTATAATGCTTTAATAAATGCTTTAAAGCTATAATGCCTTGAATCTTTATACAGCAGTACGATGAGTTGTTTGAAAGCCTTCATAAAACTGTAAGCAGATAGTTTAGACATTTTGATGAGAAAAGGTTTTATTATGATGTGACTGACAGTCTCCGTGAAGGGTACTTACAGTCTGACTCTTATTACTAAAACACCATGACAGGTAGAACTTGCTGTGGATGTATAATGGAGAGACGATGGGAAATTATGACAAAAAGAGCTCATTAAACATTCCACTTTTTTAGAGCAGTTAATCTCACACACAGAACTACAGTTTTTTAGTGGAGCATGTATCACTTAAGCTCTTTGGGGTAAGCTTGCTTTCTTTGTCTGGCTTGATATCTATTCTCAGCAAATGCAGAACAGGAAAACTGGTCTAGGGAAGGAGAAAATCGGAATGAATAGCAGGAGTGTGAGTTGATAACAAAGAAGGGAGAGATACTGAGAGGATACTACGCATCATGAAATGTATGTCTTTGGAGCTGAGCTGCGCATACAGCAGAGGAAATCTACAGGACAGTAGGATTTGCTTGGAAGGGATGCAGCAAAGAGACCAGGAAAAACAAGAACTATATTGAGTAAGCAATATTCTCATCCCAATGTCAGAGAAATGACTTGGCAACCAGTCACCACTCATGACTGAGTTCAATGGGTGCATTCAAATTCTGAGATCCGAGACTCATTCCTTTCCACCTCACTTGCACATTATTTACATTACTTGATACCAGAGATCATGTAGAGTCACACTATAAAGTACTTCAACACCTTCTGACAAACAGTCTTACACAACCGCATGGTACTGTGTAAGTATATCTTCTATCTCAATGCATACATAATGTTAAATATCTCTGCTTCATAGCACTACCACGAAGATGTTTCATACCTTCAGCCACAATGGGATCCCATATGCACAGAAAGTATTTCCCCAAATGGTTCGAGTTTCTTCGGAAGCTATATCTTCTAGAAAATCAGTACGAATTTTCCAGTTTCAAAGCAGCCTCTGAGAAAGGGATTCTGGCTTTTCGTTTTTACACTGTGGTAGATTTCACCCCACCTAGGCCTAACTATTTAGAAGTTATCAAACCAGCAAGTCATTTAAAGTTCCTCTGCAGACAATGAAAAAAAAATATGTCCAGATGTACATTTATTTCCATCTGAAAGGGACACCTCACACAGAGAGGAGGTATTTCCCCATGAAGCGGCTACTTCTCTCCACTGGCTACAGAAAATCAAGGGTGGAGGGCACCTAGATGACTACTTCAACATGCCTCAGTTTTATGTGCAGAGACTAGAGATAACTTGCCTGGGAACACTCCAGAGGAAAACAATGCCAAGATGGAAAATTAATCTCTGTCCAGGGAAAATGGGCAATTCCCTTTGAACTCAAGCAAAACTTGATGCATTTTTATTGAGTTGTACTTATTGTCAGGAGAGAGAATTCATGGTGCCTGAAACCTATTAGGAGCTACAAAAAGCTTCTCACTTTATTAATCTATTATGAAATTAATAAAAGCAAGATCTCCTAATAAAGAAATTGTCCTTCTATGTTTAAACCAGGTAGATGAGCTAGATTATTTTCCCTCAGATTGAATTTTAGAGGTTTATATAATAACGACAGCTATAAATTGAAAAAAAAAATATAGCAAGTGTCTCAATGACAAAGAGTCTCAGATGTGGAAGGGTAAGCAATAAATCAGATGGGCAGTGGAATATTAAATTGCTAATTTTAAGAGCTACTGCTGCTTTTCTTTTTTTTTTTAATACATACTAATAAAAAGGTGAAACAATCTCAGCTACATCTTCTCTTTCTTCTACTTTTCTTCATAAATTAAAGCACATAACTTGTGTGGAGAAAAAAATCTCTACTCACTTTAAATTTAGCCACGCAGCAGCATAAGAAAAATTAGGTCTGCAACCAGGTTCATGGAGATGACAGATTAAATATATATGATGATTACAGAGTAGGTTCCATATGCCCCATATCTCACAGTCATGCTCTTTACCAGGACAGTCTAATACCAAAGCGTCTGCAGACATGATTGCAAGTGTATTGTACACCCAGTCACACCGCAACCACCTAAATTACAGACTATACCCAGAGTAAATTTGAAACATCACTGAAGGAATAATAAAAGTCACAGCAAACGTACAACAGAAAAATTGCAACACTGAATTGTATGAGAAATGAGTCAAAAATCTACAGCTATTCTGTGTTCACAAATACCTCATTAGTTATGCAACATGAGTTATTTTACTAGGTTTTCCCAGGCAACATGATGATTCCTCCCTCCTCCCAGTGGCTAATCAGGAGATATTTATGGCAAGTTTTGTTTGTTTGTGCAAACCAAAGAAGCGTTGCAATTCAGGCCCCCATGCAGCCCTCCTCAGCATTTATCTTTTTTATTCATCATCTTGGTATCCATGTTCAGCCCAAGCTGTGCAAGTTAGCACATTCTTATGTGTATGGAGTCTTTCTTTCTCTCTTGATAACAGGCATTTTCCCTATGCTTACAGATCACACCAAAATTCCCGACTGCTCCTTTGTTTTTCTCCATTCTCATACAAATCCTCCAAAATAGTCATCTTCTATGTAACCAACATAACCGAACAATTTCTTGAGGCATTTATAACACAAATTTATATCAAACAGTATAATACACCCTTCAACAAATGCATGTCTTATTGTTCAGGCATCTGTCATTCCACTTCTGTAAACCACTTGTTACCATTTGTACATTCTGGGGATGCATGCTACATCTTTTCAAAATGCTAATACAGAGGAAGACAGTGGTGCCGTCTGGGTATAACAGTGTATTACCCTTATTTTTGAATAGGGTCAACTGTCCATGCAAGGGCACGACAGAAAGAATTAACCTGACAGGCTGTATTGACCCTTAGCCCCTTGTATGTTTAGACCACTACAGAAATAATACATAGCAATAGTGGAAGAAAACCTGCTTCACTGATTATAGCCCATAATAACCAGGAAAACAATGTGATACACAGAGCAAAGATTCTGTCACTCTGGAATTTGTTGAGCGAGGTCTTTTTGTACCCTTAATCTTGATGTACTTCTTTTCAGAGTTCCCCACAGCTTTTTTAAACCAATGGCACTTAAGTGTGTATCTGCCTACAGCTCTTGGTAATCTCCCACAGAAGCTGGTTTTATTGGGAAAATAACTGCTTTTCTGTTAGGTGGGACTTTGATGTAACTTGTTTGTTTGGGGTTTTTTTCTCAAGTGACAGGAAAGTAAATTCTAATGCAAGTTCCCACGTTTTGGGTAGCATTTATTTTGAATCCTCTTATGAAATCTTTACTTATCAACACACCATATTCACCAGCAAGTCTTCTAAGATGCATAGATGTTACAGCCACAGAAAATCACCATGAAGGCCACAGACAATGTTCTGATATACCGTTTCCTAATGCTACTTCTATTGACCACTACTCTACTGAGACCTCGCTTCCTCTGCTGTCCTACTAAAACAAACTGTAAGGAAAACAATATATAAAGTACAATTCTGACAGAGTACACAGCAGAGAAAATACAGCTCATGCTCAGTCAGCGTAATAAGCCTTGTACAGTGTTGGGTAATAGAGGAAACCTTCTAATCCAGGCAGTGGTGGTTCATGCATTAACATGGAGAAGGCTCATTGTCGACTCTCAACTCCAGATAACACATTCATAAATGGTGACTTTCATAAGAATGAGTTGGAAAAGACAGAAAAGAGATTTAAGTAACGAATGACGCGGATATAAGTGACATTACAATCCTGGTTCCTTTGAACCAACCCAACCAACCGATAAGATTCCCATTATGAGGAAGGTACCAAATGTTACATACAACAACGAAAGTTACATAAGCTAAGAATCACATCTTCTCTACTGCATATAAATAGGGAAGATACTTACACTTACAGGTTGACTTTTTGGCACATCGTAAACACCTTCCTTCTTTTGGCTGGTAGGAACCTGCAACAGGAAATGAAAACTAAGGTCATTACTCAAGTAGGTTTGATGAGAAATTGAAATCAGTGACTGGTATTTATGTACAGGGTAGTCATTTAATACCAATAAAATCAAGTATGGTTCCCTTTTCATTCAAGCAGTAAAATTAATGGAGATGATACTGAAAACTAAAACTTGCATCTGAATTTTTTAAATACCAAGGACCAGCAAAAAATGAGATTTTTATTCTTAGTTGAATTTGGTTACATAAATTCCAGATGCATGTGGATCTCCTTCTTACTTAAATGGTTGGTTTTTTTCATTTGAATTAGGGGTTAGAAGATGCACATGGAAGTCATGATCAGGTCAGTATGTCATCTTCCTCCATGGTAGAGATCCAGAGTAGAGCTATCCATTTGGGGAAAAAAGACATTTGGCCTATGGCATTAGATTGCTTCTTTCCGATTCATTTAATCATCTAAGTCAAGTAAAGTCGTAAAACATACCCTGCAGTGAGGGAGCCCTGTGGCTGCTCTAAGTGACATTTGGTTACAATTCTGCAATTTTACAAGGAATTACCAGCCTGTCAGAGTCTGACACAGCCAGGGAGCTGAAGTCAACAGCCTTGCATGGACAAAGGATGATACCCTTAAAAAAACCCTTTGAGTGAGTCCTTAGGTATGTCAACAGTCATGATTTACATGTTGGGCATTTCTAGCCTATTCATGTAAATTAAGTTGCTTTTTCATACTGGACTTCGCTTGCATAAGGAATAATGTTTTTTATATTATTATTTATGATTATATTTATTTTCCTTCCTAGAAGCACTGAACGTCTATTGTAAATGACACGAGCAAAAAGAATGGCAAAAACATGCTCTAAACTGGTACAAATGCACTAAGTAATCAGTACTGCTTTTCCACTGAACAAAGGCATTCAGCATTAGAATATTACATTTCAGACATTAATGAAACCTCACAGGTCAATAAGAGAAATAATATTCCAAATATGACAAAATTATTAACTTGTTTTCAAAGATCATTATCTTAAAGTTCTGATATTAAGTAGGTCTGATGTAGGGGAAGCTGAAGGACTGTTGGTTATTCATTGAGATGCGCTATCATTTCTTATTCTGTATAATATTCAGAAACAATCTCTTCTGTTCAAACTTTCTCTTGTCTATGTTTAAATGTCAAAATCTTCATGGGAAACCGCGCATCTTAAACTTGGGGCACACGGCAGAAGTTTTTCAAGAGCTTTCACAAGCATGAACACAGAATCCTCACAGAAACTGAAAAAGTTTCTGTAAAAGATCTCATCTACTCCCATCCTGGGAATAACTTGCTTGCCTTGTTTTTTTTTTCAAGGTACTGGCCACTTCCACTCTAACAACCTATACCATTAGATACGTGAAACTGGTAGGAGTGGAACAATTCAAATTCATGGAAATAACAGTCTGTAAAAAGACTGTGCCTTAAGTGACAGTGTAAGGGCAGAAACCAAGAACGGTCTATTTAGTAAGTCACTGGAAAGCTCAGTCTTCATAAAAAGAGGATAAATGCGGTAACAAACTATTTAGAAACTATCAAGGTGTAGTTTTCTTTTCCTTCTGGAAAGTTTCCCCTTCAGTCCTTCTCCTCTTCCTCCTTCCAACTGTTCCATGAAGTCACAACAGTTTGCACACTCCTAACTACAACTGATCGTGGAATGTACATTTTCCTGCACTATCAATCGCCCCTTCTCCTACTCCAGCTTATAAGTACATTAGATAAAAGCTCCTGACTTCTACTATCAAGACAGAGAAGCTTTTCTGAAAGACATTTTTTCTCTCCCAACTCGATAATGCCTGTCTTCCTGTTGTCTTTCCTTGCCACATATCATCACCTTTTTTTCATTGTTACTTAGACTGGGGGTCTGCAAGGGATTTTTCCTGTTTTTCCTTTGATGAGCAAGATCAGCAAAGAGGTACGAGCACTATTGCTGTTGACAGCTCTGGCTTTGTGACAGGCTGTGAACCATTTTGATGTACTTGCACCTTATCAGCAATACAAGCACCGCCAACTCAAAAACTCCCATTTCAGCTTGTCAACTCCTGATGGAGCAGAACTTTCCTCTCCATAGAAACCAACGCTGCTACATACACAATGCAAAACCACAGTACAAAATCCCATTTGCCTCCTCACTACCATAAAATCAAGACAGGTAAAGAGGTGGTATTAAGAAATCTGACACTAGCCAAGAGTACTGGTACATGTTCAGTGATCAAATCCCTGCATAAACTAATACATTAGAGCAACTTAATAGACAGACAGCATTAAAAAAAGCGGATAGACACAGACAGTCTTTGGGGTAATGTAGCAACAAAAGGTGTCAGAAAGAATTAAAAAGGAAATTGTTACCTCTACTATGCTAAAAAGAAATAGAAATTGTCACTTTTAGCACGTCTTTCACCTTCAGTTAGTTAGTGGGTAGGAATCTTTTCCACCAAGGCAGAAGTGGATCCTTTGCTTACCAGCTCTTGGCTGGAAAACAGAGCAGCATCAGAAGAAAGATTTGGCAAGGCTTAAGTGAGGATATACAAGGTTACTGAACAGACACATTTACCAAAGCATAGTACAGGGAAGCTGATGCCAGTTTGCATCAAACTGACAAAAAACCCCAAACAACCCCCGAAAAGAGCACCTTTTCTCATTTAATTTTTAATGGTAGCCTGGATGGTTCTTAGATAATCAAGATCTTGTAAGAGAAACAATTTTGCCAGTGATCTAAGTGTAAGATCTGAGCTGTGGGAACCCAGCTTTACAGCAAGCCAATTGTTCACTAAGTCCCTGGGAACTAGGAAGCTCGTGGCTTTGGACAAGTCTATGGTAGAAATACTTCAGCATCTGTCAGTTACAATAGATAAAAGAAAAAGACTTATAGCTCCCTAATCTCAGCATTTGTCTTATTCAAGGTACTGCCTGAAGTAAATACAGAGAAGGACAAAGCCAGACGGCATATAATGACACTATGGCATATTATATATCACAGCTATTTTCTGTGCATCACTGTGGGAGAAAAAAACCTTCACCATCTCCAGACATTGTCCTATCAAGTTTTCAGCAATTCTCTGGTGTCTTACAGGATGGTAACAGTAGTACCTCAACATGAGGCAAGACTTCACCATCTGCTTACCATCTTCTACTTCCACTTAAGAAAAATCAACTATTCAAAGAGTCCGCCTGTTCTTAAGGCCAGTCCTCAGAACACAGTTCCTACTTCTTCCCTACTCAGTCTGTTTGCTCTAAGATCTCCAGACACTGGGGGTGACGATCCCCATTTTGCTTGCTTCCACTGGTACTTCTCCACAATGTCACTAAAAGCTCTGCACTTTGGTGAAAAACAACCAGAAATTCCTCATCCAGATATAATTGTCACAATGATTTTGTTTCTAGTATAAAACTGACAACTAGAGTAGTCATTTAAGAGACTACATTCCAGAAAACAGTCAAACTTTCAACATCACATGGTAGAAAATCTTCAACCTTAGGCATACTCTCACCTTGAGAGCTTTGCATGTCTTGGTCTAGAGGTGCAGAAGGATGCATATTCTAGTCTGTGTGGCAGGGTGCCAAGCAATCAACAGACAGGTTAAATTAATCTCATCTTAATGACCTTGTGATGGGGTCTATAAGATGGTTATTTTCTAATGTTTAACTTGCATTTCCCTTTCCCACTCGGTTTCTTTCTATTTGGGTTTACAGCTACACTATCCTTTTTATTTTTTCTATTATCTTCCTATCTTTACTCATTACTTAAAAAAATACCTTTCCTCTTTTTTTTTGTTCTATCTCTGCTCCTGTCTGCCTTAAAAAAAGATTTTCCTATTAGCAATTAACGTCTAGTACAGCCAGATAAAATGCTTAACTACTGCCTGAATCTTCCTCTCCATATTGAACGGCCTCCTCAAATCACAGCATAGATTCCTATCTCCAAATTTGCCTCTAGTATGTGACATAAAATGAATTACATTATATTTTAATAAAACCTGTACCAATCCCTCAAGTATAAATTGAGCAACAAAAGATTATTTTATACTGCTTTCAATGCATCTTTTTGTCAGTGTGAAGAACGCAAGCCTGGGTTCTAAATAACACACGCACTCTGAAAATATCTTCCCCAGTCTGGGAGATATCTATTGAAAGCTCTAAGGTTTTACTCAGTTATTTCTTTGGTTAGCAAGACAGAAGAGCAGTACCATCAAAACGCCTTTCTAAGAATTGCTTCGATGGTCGCCCTCCATAAGATTTCAGTCTTTGTTTTGTAGAATAGGTGTTAAAATTTTCAAAAAATTAACAGAAAAGAAGATTACCCACTATTTATCACCTTATATGGTGTACTCAGAAGTTTAAGACCCTTCATAAGTTGACAAGTTCAAAAAACATTGGTAGAAGTGAAATGACAAACAACAGAAAAAACAGACTGAGACCGGGCAGACTTTTCATGTTGTGTCATCAGAATGAAATGCCAGACATTTTTATGACGAATGAAAACTAATAAAAGTGAACAATATATGAAATGTACTTTACTAAATGCTTGCAATCGTTGCAATGAAAACACCGAAGTTAGCAATTTTATACCTGATAAATGTTTTCTTCCATTTCAGGCTCACGGATTGGCTCGTGTCCAGCCTCAAACACAATGTACTACAACACCAGCCGCCAGAGAGGAAAAGTCAAAGATGAAACAGAAGGGAAAAAAGGCGATTTGGAATTCCACATAAAAACACAGGCAGGCATTAAAGAAACAAGTTCAAAGTACAGGATGGCAGCAGGACAACCAGTTTGTCGGAAAGCGCAGAGTAAGGTTGTTTCATATTTCATAAACTGGCAATGAATAGACCTAAATCTCCACTAATGATCATTAGAGCAAATTCCTAATTCTCTCTCACCAGGGAGACCGCCTGTGGTCCAATATTAATTTTCTGATGTCAACGTGAAATTCGCCTCTTTTACATAATGGCAATTATTTCCACATATATTTATTATCTATTAAGGAAAAAAGCTAAATCCAAACTGGAAGAATAGGCTGGTGCTCGAGTAACAGGCCACATAGCAAAAGGCTGTCCACAACACTTTCCATTTTCCAGTTCTTGCTTTATTGTGAAGAGCACAAAGTAAAACTCCTGCCATTATAAAAGCTGAATAGTAATTTAGGGCATCCTAATTCTTATCATCTCTCTTGATGCACCTTAGGCACTGTTCAGTATTCACCAGTGGTTGACTCAGTTTCTTTCAGTGTGCCTCCCACTGACATGCCTAAGTGGAAGAACACAAAATCTCCAGGAAAAAAAAGTAAACTAGCATACATTTTGTTTCAGCACAAAACCATGAGAATTAAATTACATCTTTTTCTTCTTCATACTCAGTAGGATATCGGACATGAATATACTGACATATTTCTGATAACCATCTTTGCTCCCAGACATTTTGCTTGGATGAAACAAGACTTAAATTTCAGATCTATTATTAAATCATAGCTCAAATATGAAAAAAGAAGTGTGTTATAACAACAATTCTGCTGTTATTTTTTTTCCAAATATTCACCCTCTGAATTAAATTCTGAACCCACAGAAGGCAAACGCAAAATGTCAATTTATTACTATCGGAACAAGATGTCAACCTCCTTACTCTTTTCAGCTAGAGTTTGAATTAAAAGTAGCCAACAAATCTCATTTGGAAACATAAAATCTGGACTCACAAGCCTCATTTTAGTAAATATTTAATCTAATATTTGTATACAGAAATATTGTGCTATTACAGCTTAGTCTCTAAATATGCTACTTTCTATAAAAAACCTACAAGGTTTTCAAAAGACCTATCTCACTAAATTTCAAGACATCTTGTTCAAGGTTTTTGCTGTGTTTGAAAATTATCTAGTCATTTCTGAAACTCCAACGCCATACAGCTTCAGAAATTACCTGGTATACAGGATCTTCTACATCTTCTTCCAAAATCGTCTACAGTAAAGTAAGAGGACAGGCAGTAAAAGTAAAGAACATAAACAGTACAGATAAAAGAACTGTATTCAGAAATTAAAGGACAGCAAAGGAATGAGCAAAACAGGCAGGTAAGTATATTGTTTTCTTTCTTTAGTGTACAACGTCATATTATTGTACAAAGTAACTTTAATCAAATTTCACCCATGTTTAACAATCTGCACCTAATTTGATATAGTTCAAATACACACATTTGGAAGTATATTGAACAAACCTGACTTACAATAGACTGACTTCATTAAAGCTTTCCTCCTGATTTAGAAGAAACACAGCAAACATGCTAAACATGTTCATCATACCCCAAGTGATAACTTTCTTCCCTGTTTAATTCTACTTCTGAGCTCACGATGACTGTTAGGTTCATATTTGTCCGTTTGAAGCTAGTACTGTTCAAACTCATTGCCATTAAGAAATGCTGAGGATGCTCAATGCCTCTTTGGAGCAACTCTGGGGATACTTCAAACCATACTTTTCTTGGCAGTAGTCTAAGCTTATGTGTGTACCTGGTATACTGCTTGTTCACACTGTTTGTCCTTTTGTGCCTTTTTTTCCATCTCCTCCCTTTGTTTCAGTTCATAGATGAGCTGAAACAGGTCTCGCAAGTCCAGAATTACAGGTTCAGCCTATGGAAGCAAAAATAAGAAGGAAGGTTTCTATATGGAAAATATACACCTCTCATCCTGCTGACAGAGCAATAATAGCATCTCCACAACTGGAAAAAACTTCACACAGAATTAATTTCTACCTTAGCATCCAGACTCAGGTTAATTTCTACCAAACTAACTATATTTGCAAATTAATGATAATCATAATGATTAATATAAAAGGCACTATGAATATAAAAGGCATATATATGAAGATACAGGCATATTTATTAGTGGTATCTTATGCACTGCGATTATGGTAGACTACGTGCAGAGTACCTATTTGGTGTTTATAATTTTCTGTTTAAAAGAGATTAGGAATAAAACCAAACTTATCTGTATCCAATTTTGTTTATTTAGAAAGGAAAACAATAATTATTAAAAAATAATATGAAAAACCCTGGAAATAGTGAAATCCATTCCCCTTTTCTCAAGTTGATTTCATTAACTTGCTATTTCAGAACACGTGAGCAGACACTTGTGACAAGTCTAGTGCAATCATAAACAAGACAAGACTGGCGCCTTGAACAGCTTCACATAAGCAGAGCTTTTCTATTGAGTAGAAAATGACAGTGATCTGATACTTACTGCCTGGGCTGTTTTTATTGCCACAAATCTATGATTTCCCTCCTTTCCACATACATATCCAAATGCTCGATGATCCGTGATATCCTTTGCGATGTATGAAATTTCATGAACTGCATGGTGGTGCTGTAGTAGCTATTAAAAAAAAAAACATAGTAAGAAATATCCATCAAGATGTTCCATTAAAAGCTTTAAAATTTCTTTTTCATCAGTGCCTTGTCTGGACCTCAATATACCTATTGAATTAAACCAACCAAACAAAACCTGGTATCAAAATCAATTAAGACCTGAACTCCTTAAGCCTTCTCTTTTTGAAAGCTTGCCAAACTTGCCTTGCTTTAATAATCTGACTAAAAGCTTCAACAGCGTATTTTTACTCCGTATCTTTTGGTGAGATACAATTCAATGGAAAATACCATGTTACATAGTTACCACCTACAGAGCATCCTAGGTACAGAATCAATATTTGTAGGTACATAAAAGAAGCAGCAGATACCTGTAGCTTCATACAGGGTGAGCCTGAGAACAGACTGATCTGCAGGTGCTGCAGAGCTAGAGCCAAGATAGTCAATCTCTCTAAGAACTGGCACCAGACTTACTTTGTCTCTGCCACACTCACACTCAGCCAGTGACTGATATTTCATTTAAAGCATAACAGAATTCCAAAAATTTATTGTTCTGAGAAAATACAGGGCAATGCAGTTATCCAACTTGAAATCAATGCTAATTGCAAATCGCACATTTAAAAAAAAAAAAAACCTCACTTTGATTAACTGTAATAGTAAAAAGATTCAATTTTGGTTTAAATGTATGAATAAAACTCTCTCTAGAGCCATGAAATTAATCTGAGATACTGATAAGCATGCTTGGAGTGCCGGAACATTTCTCACTTCAGCCTAAATACTTGAGTATTTCTACTTAGAATAATGTCCTTGAAAAGTTTATCTAAAACAATCTATTAGTTTGAATTTCTACCTTCTGATATATTGACCTGCTCTTATATCATCTAGGGATAATGCTATTTCTGAGAGCAGGCAAAGCCCCACAAAGAATTCTTTTGAGGTCCAGATTCCTGCTGGTTTAGAGAAAAGCACATTTTGAAAATCAGCATGATATCCAGGCAATCTCTAAACAACCAGTTATTTTTAGAGTTTAAAAAAACACATTTTAAAATTCAAAACTGGAGAGGATGTGCGTGTGTAGAAGCAAAAAGGCTGAGCGCGTGCAGGGCAAGTGACAAGTGATGAGACCTCTGTAGAACACGGATTGAAATTTAAAAGGAGAGGCAGTATGCAAGAAACAGATGACTATATTTAAAATAAAGGACTAGACATGTTTCATTTTCATTTTGCAGTAAATGACTGCTAACTTCCTAAGATCGAGATTGCTTGCTTGTAGGAAAAAAGAGTGTTGCCAGTGACTTCAGTCTGAATGTGGCTAAGCTGAAGGTGCACTTCAGACTCTCCCAATGTGTTAAGCGTTTAAAATTAATGATGGGATCTTACTTAGATAATACAGGGATATTGATTTATTAGTTTTTTTCTGAAAACCAAGTTGCATGCTATCTGTTACAATGAAATGAAACATTCCCATCTCTCTGTTCTGCATATGACAAGGAATGCTATCCCTGGCTTCTATTAAATCAAAGTTCTTTGACATTGCTTTATTGATTGTGAGACAGCGTTTTGCACTGAAATTAAACTGTGATCAGATTTCTTTCTCATGGAACTAAATTTGCAGATCATTCAACCCTGGAAAAGTATCACCCACAATGTAAGGCAGCAGATTGAGACAGTCCAATTTATTTGGGAATCCCCATTAACTGTTCGAAAATCATTACTTTTCAATTGTTTCGATATTTTACATACTGTATCAATAGAAGTACAAATTAAATAAAGGTGACTGCAACATCTCCTTTCACATATTTTACTGTATGGAGTGTTTAGCAAGAGTTTTTCATTTGTTTGAGGGATATTGAGTTGCAACTTGCACATGAAATGCAATGTTGCATACACACACTTGTACTCCAGCGTAAACATAAACAGTTCCTCAAACATGCAGCTTCACAGCTCTCGATTCACTTTCTACACATTCCAATACTCTATTCTAAATATTCTTTCACTAGTGCCTGATTCTTTGCTCTTGCAAAGCAGAAAGGAGACTCCTGTTGCAGTTAGTACAGATTTACCATCATAAAACGCAAGGTCAGAACTGCATCCTATCTATAAATCTTTTGTTTTAAGGTTGCAGCCTGCCCAGTACCTCGCATACCCCTTCGCAGCAGCAGGATGTGTGCTAGGGTCAAGGACAGCAGAGGGGACCACATGAGGAGAAACATTGCCCCATCCAGCCACCCAATACAGCCTTACACCTGAGGCTGTCTATAAATACACACTCTTATCATGCTTGGATTAATTTGCATCTGATGCATTCGCACATATTAACCTGTCCCATAAAGTCAGACCAACCAACAGATACAGCATCTTTAGCCCTCAGTTTGTAACTGCTCAAAGGTAGCCATCCCCTCAATACTTGATGTGAACAACCCTGAAAGGAAATGAAACAAAAGCCACACTAAATTGCTTATACTAGAACTGCTGGTTTGTGCTCAACAGTGAATATTCCAAGCTCACAGAATCATAGAATGGTGCCACTCCTTCTTCCCAGCCTCTTTTTAATACCATCAAGGTTTTACCATGACTTTATCCTGCCTCTAGTGGGCCAGAAGCACATAAAAGAATTATTACATAACCCAGGGATGTTTATGACAACCCCATGTTGATGGATTCCATCACACACAATTTGATGTTTTTACTGCATCTTTGCTATGAGCCATTTACCAATTCTTATCTGAGGTATCAAATTGTTTTGTAGGCCTGCAGTATGACAGAACAATTCATAGAGAAGACAATTTATATTATGGTTCAATACAGTCAATTAAATATTGCACAGATTAGAAAGTAATTTAAGTTTTAAGCTTCAGTTGTTAAAGAAGTCCACTGTACATAGCCTCCAAATTATTTTAGGTCTCCTGTGACTTCAGTCACTGCTGCAAAAGTTGAGGATTTTAAATGGAAGCACAGATAAAGCCTCAAATCCCGTAACTAAGATAATCTCAGGCTGCATGAGTCATTTTCAGGCTAAACTTGATGTAATTATTATATTTTATTCATCCACCAGAAAGATCTTCCCTGGTGTTAAAAATAAAGAAGTCCAAAATACCCACTCCCACCAAGCCTACTGTCTTCCTTCTTCCCATTAAGATCACCCTGGTCTCTTCCACTAGCCATTATTTTCTCTCTTTTCCTCCATTCTATCCCATTTCTCCTCTTCCCCCAGGTTGTTCCCTGTACATTACACTGAATTGATTTAGCTGCCTCTGAGATGTGTAGCATTTTTAATTTCCCTTAGGCTGCTTGGCACCTATCATAAATTTTTTCACCCCTTATCCTCATCTTGCCCCTTTATTTCCATGCTATAGCCTCCAGTGCCACTAAATCAATTAAGTCAATCAATTAAGTACTTGGAGGGTCCAGCAATCATGTCAAATATGTGAGTTAGATGGCACAAGAAAGTCACTGCTTTACTATCGCTATTTCTCTTTTAATGAGGTTGTCTATTTAGTGGAGCCTGGGGCACAGTGTTAAGAGCCACAACAAAAAATATCCTGCAAGCTGCAAAGCCTCCTATAAAAGCTGCCCCATCGAAAGCAGGAAGCATGTACCATACAATACTATAGCCATAAGTACAAGTTTCACAGGGATTTAAGTTGCACAGCCTTTCACCTTGAATAACTAAATGGTGAGGCTGTTTTCAGATAGGTGGTATCCACTGAGAGCTCTGCTGTTACAATTTCCATGCTACCAACACTGGGATGTGGGTGACAGACATGACCAAGCACCCTTCGCATTCCTATTACTGTATATTCACTTCTATTACAACTGAACAAGCAATAATACATTCTGCATGTCACATAAAGCTCCCCAAACATCGAAGTTATTCACCAAACCGCAAAATTATTAACAGATTAATAATAGAATAACTACAGGTCTATTCTATAGAACTGTATTAATAATAACTATATATATATTTCTATTAAATCATGCTGCTGTCTACCTGCAAGTACCCCACATACCAAATGATGTTGTGATTGCTCAGCAGGGAATTAGGAAATCAAACCCTGTGTGTTTCAGAAGAACACCAAACAAATTATAGAAATTGAAGTTAACGTGGAAAATTACAGCAATGCCTTAACAACAAGCTTAGCAAGGCAGTGTGCAACAGTACAATGACCAATATTTACTGCAACACATTAAGTGAAAACAATGAATCGTAAAACAGGTGAGTGTTTCTGAGATGAATTTTTCTCATTGCTGCAAGAAATGCTGGAGCGGTACAGATGTGCTGCCAGCTCCTGCACTACACCTAGGAGGTTGCTGTGCTCCTCAACTGTGCTCAAGACACTCTGTCAAATGTTATTCGTGGTCACTTCCTTACAATTCCTGTTTGGTTTAGCTGAGACTTGCAGGGATCAAGGGAACAACAAGTCAACCAGTCACAAACACTTCTCTAATTGCCTGTGCTTGTGCTGCAAGGCTTCTCTGCTGTTTTGTTAAAATGTACTTAGCAGAGGTGGTCTGGAGCTGTTCATCTCCGTTATAAACACCCCACAATACAAATACACTCCTAAGCAGCAGACGTGAAACATCTAAATTCTCTACAGCTGCAGATTCAAATTCCAGACCTGTCTAGTTTTATAGTTTTCAGGTAAGGATGGAGAGCCACCCCCTGTATGTAAGACAACTAAAACAAACCTCGCCCACATCACCAAAAAACTCTTGCTGGCTTGGAGTTGTCCCTCATAATCATTAGTGGCACAGGAATAAGTGGTGAATTATTTATATAAATTAAGCAGTGGTGAACCTTTCAACTTCCTTTCCTCCTAGAGACAAATGCATTTCAATGGGACTGTGTACAGACAATTTGAAGAAAAAGTCAACAATCTCAAGCATCAGTGAAATGGAAAATTAATCAGTAAATTGAACTTGCACCATAAACTCTCCCATGTTGTCTTCTGGAACTAAACAGCTTGGTGTGTTTCAGAGCTACAGCTACCAATGACTCCGAATGCCCTGTGAACCACTGCTGGACAAAGCACAGGGTGACTGAGAGCAGGGGTGGTGACAGAGCTCACCCACCCAAACAGCCAATTGCTGATAAAAAAAGAATCAAGACAGATTTAGCCCTAGTTATCACAGACTCAGTCCCTCCAGGGGGTCAGCAGTCTGGCTGTGACACAGTAAAGCACTCAAAAGATGTGTAAATTTAATTTCCTCATAATAACGATAATAATAAAAACAAACTATTAAGAGGCTTTTTTTTCCCTGCAACTGACAAGACTGAAGCAAAAAACAGATTATGTGACTTCCCAAGCTTACACAGAAACATGCAGCTGAGTAAGGAAGGATGAAAGACAGCGAGCATGGTTGCATGTGTGAGGATAAGCATGTCTTCAAGTGAAGTGCTGGACTAAGCTCAATTTGTACACTCCAATTCATCCTACATAACGGTGAGCACTTAGCCAAAGTATTCCAGGTAGGTGCCTGTTTGGTACCTAAGGAAGATACCTTAGAAGGGCACTTCAGCTTAAGCTAAAATCTGAATGAATCCTTACCATTTCCTCTGCTTGATGAAAAAAAGTATCCTGCTACTGCCTGTATCTTACCTGGGGAGCAAGAGCAGCAAATTCTTTAGAGAGCAAATGTGAGTGTCCTTGTGCCTCCTGCAATCTGTACATGCAGCGGTGCTCTTGACTGGCCTGGAGTTGTCCGCACTCGAGACCCCTGGCATACACTGGGAGTCAATTAACTTGGCGGGACTTTGCCAGCACAGCAGTCTAATTGTGATGAATGGCTCTATGATATTGAGCTAGCTGGATGTTCCAAGAACCTAATTTGTGAAAGAGAACACCACTAAGGTAATAAACTTCTGTCTGGCTCTCATAACTTGTAATAATGTCTGACAAAGACCAGACATGAATTTAGTTATTGTTCATTGTCTTAGGAAGTAAATGCTAACTTGCTCATGCAGAAGATCCATTTATATAAATGAACTTGTGAAAGGAACACAACAAAACTGGAATGCACACAATCCCAATTTTGTATCTTCACTTCAAAAGGTTTTTCATTTGTTTACTGTACCAGGAATCAAATGAGCCAGTTAAATCTAAAACCCTTATCCAAGTACTATTAATCCTAAGTCATATCTTAAATATGTACTTGCAAATATTGTTACAGGACAAAGAAAATCCTGAAGGGTAAGGAAACATTTTCACAGAGCTTTGGAAAAACAAATGTGTTACACTAAAGCCGTAATGCTGGACCTCCCATGAGTCTTGTACTATTTTCTTATTTTTTCTGCATTAGACATGGTCATTTTTCTTATCAGGATGGTTAAAACAAAGGAGGATTTGCACAGGAATACCAACAAGCAGCAAATCTGATCTCTGATACCAAAGTCAATGTCCCCACTAGGCCATTATACAGGCCAGTAATACAATATAGACATACTTCAACTGTATGAGACCACCTATAGACTACAATATATCACGTTGGATGAGGCTTTAAGCAACCTGATCTAGTAGAAGCTGTCCCTGCCCATGGCAGGTGGATTGGAACTAGATGATCTTTGAAGTCCCTCCCAACCCAAAACACTCTATGATTCCATCATCCTTTTATTTTGCCATTTCACTATTTCAATGTGGTGCACAAGTAACAATACTTGCCTATAAGGATATTATTTTATTCTTTGGGATGGCAGCTGCTCAGTGGCCACTACCATGTTTCCAGGGCTGGAAAACATCTGTCAGTGTATTCCCCCATAGCCCTCATCTCATCACCTTCTGCAAAATAGCCAGTGGATCAGAATAGCCACAAATAGGCAAATATTGCTCGCTACTCTCAAGCCAAAGTTCGCACACAGCCTGTGCACCATGCTTTGTATTATTTCCTAATATACTCTGAAGTTACTAAGACTCTTATTGATTGAATCTTAAAATTGAAGGAGCACGACATTCAGTAATGAGACAGTCAATTTGTTGCAATATCACTAAACCTCTCAATATTTTTATTGCTTTCCTCTTTACAGCCTGTGAGTGCCTTTTGAGAAGCCTTTACTTTCTTAAAGTTATTTTATTCCTTTACATCAACATTCTTCACCTCCTGAAATGCTTTTTGCTTACACTAACAACACCAGAAATTCCTTCATACAACTCCTAGGAGCACTGGAGGTAGCTTTTGGGGTTTAATTGCCTCAGAACTTAACTGCTTCAGATTCAGCAAGAATTACGACCCGCCCTCTTCTTGTAGCCTGTGATTTGAAAAGCTTAGTGAAAACCAGCCTCTGATTCTCTTCATTTGTCTTGTAAACCCTACAAAGCACACCTTGCAGAGATCACAAAAATCCCACTCACATTGGCAATAGTAAAATTTAAGTTGCATGGAAAGTCATCAAACAGCAACTTTCCTTAACCATAAATTTGCTTCCATAGTGTTATAAAATTCTCTGGAAAAAGGAAAAATGACAAAAGCGATTTGTTTTATATTTTCTATCCCAGATACTCGTATCAACTTAATAAGACTTTAAAGGGGACTGAGAGAAGCCACATATACAGAGAAGAATAAGAAGAGAAAAGGACTTCCTACAGTTGCACTCAGTAGGTGCTTGGCACACTGTGTGACAAAAGTTATACATTTCAACTCAGGCAATGGAGAGTATTTATAAGTTCTGCCCTGGCATCCCCCAAAAGGGAACCATAAAGCTCCCATTTGCACATTTCAATGCCCAGAGGTGTTTCTTCCATGTTTGAGTTCAGTCTTCTCCTGCTAACTCAAATCTCCAAAAGCAAACTTTAATTAACAGTCTGCATGCAGATGTGGCCCAATAGAGACCTCAGTTCAACTGCACTTGCTTTTCTCTTTCCTTGCCTTGCTTTTCTGTCCCAGCAATGGGTGTCACACGGGCTCTGCCTTTCAGTAAAGCCGTCAGGTACTGCTGTCCTCACGTTTTACTTAAAGGCACTCAGTAGAGCCTTTCACAGCTTTGATGCATGCTTGCTGGCTTGTTTTCTACTACTTTAGTTCTTCCCCACCCTTTACAACTTCTGTGCACAGCATGTCTTCTGCTTCTCTTCCCCTAATCAAAAATGATCTTCCTCATCACTTCAGTCTCAGCACTGCTCAGCACTAAGCCTTATGAATGTGTAGGTAACACTCATGTGCTTATGTTTTAGCATACTTCCAAATTCCTGTATCATCCACAGGAGCGCATTTGGCTAATTAAATATCCCATAAGTCTATAAAACCTTCTATAAACCAACTAAGCCTTCTTAAAAGCAAAGACACAATCAAAAAAATGGATTTAGATCCATATTTTGACTACCTAAAAACCAAAACAACCCCTACCCCCGCCAAACCTCAGAGTCACGCAGAGCAGGGGCTAGGACCTATATGCAGTACTTTCAGATACCCAGACTTCTCATTTGCTTCAAATGTCAAGGCACTCATTAATTAGTGCTCTGCCTCACCTACTCCACAACACTCCCCTTAAAGTCTGCAGGAATGTTGCTTCTTGCTTCACTGGAAGTACAATGATGTAGACTCAGGATGGGAACCGCAAAGGATTAAAAAGTATTTAAAGTAAGCCAGAGTCCATTAAATGCTGCTTTTTCAGGAGGAATGCTACAATTTAGGAACATGTTAAGCACTGCTATAATGCCATGATTACCACCAGGTGCTGAGTAGCATAACGGGAGATGCTGTTCCAGCCCTTAGGCTCTGCAACACATGGTTGCCTGCATGCTGAGCATACAGTGCATATACCAGAAAGGTTATGAGTACAATTATCTCATTCAGGAAGATAACTTTTATGAACGGTTATATATGTATTAAGCAAAGATCTATTGGTATCTCAAATTTATTACTTATTCAACTGAAAGATAGGAATAAAAGCAGGTATTTGTGTTTGGTAACTGTTGACAAAAATGAGCATCCAGTGGGATCCAGTGTCCTTCTCCACCTCTTCTTCCACAGGGCCACTTATTACATAAACTAAGCAGAAGAAAAGGCATTTACTTGTCTTTGGTCTATCAGATTGAACAGAACTTTTGCTGACTTCCCTGTAAATACAAATGTGTTCCTGAGGGCAGAACACCATCCACTGATTTTATTGCCAATAGAGATCTATTACTATAACCTCACAAACTCCAGGTAACTTTCAAAGTAAACCTTCCTGCAGTTTCCCTCTCCCATGACATTGACAGTGAAGGTCAACTGTCTCCCTTGCATCTGACCCCATCAACAGAAGAGATTAACCAGCCTCTAAGTTAGCACAGAAATTCAGAAGCATTGTCTGTAGTACTGCTATTACCAGGGCACACAGAAAATTACAGAGCAGCCTACCAGATAAAATGTGCTGAGTAGGAAGGAAAATCACCATCACACCTGGGGCATAATGCTTCCCAACCATCTTCAAGAGGAAGGAACAGCAGATTTCAAAGTGGGATGTAACTTTCTGTTATGGCACCCGCTGAAGGTCCCCCTCCGCTCTTCAGGGAGGTTTCTGTGTATCTCAGCCGCCTGTGCTATTATTATGTCAGCGATTTTCTTGCTAAATCCTTGCCCGAGCAATTTGAAATCCAGCCATTATAATTCCGTGTGTGCTGAAAATGGGCTTGAAATTTTTTTCTAGCATGTAATGCATTAACCTGGCTTAAAAAAAAATCAGTACTTGCAAGTAACTCCGCATTTTGGTTGCTCTTCTATAAGTCAAAATTGCACCTGGAGAAAAGGAAAATGGCTCTGCTGGAGTCAGTGGGACCTCAATGTGGCGTTCACATTGTAATTTATTTATCTGAATCATAAAAAGGTAGAGATTGTAGGCAAAAAACTCCCCAGTATAACTCTATAATTCAGATTTTGTTACCGTGTGACAATACCTCATCAGAGGGCTGCAGTGCAGCTCCGCTCTTTAAAATGATCCATTAACAATAAACGTTTTTATAACCAAAATCTGACTTTCAACATTTTGGAAAATTCACTCCAAATTCTGTTTAAGCATACCAAGCATTAAAACTAGAAAAAAATGGAAGTGTTTACATACTAACTTTTACTACAACAGCTCTATAGACAAACACTTGCCCCCATATGCAATGGAGGCCACATGGCAACTGCGAATATGCACACAGTGAGATTTCCCGTACCATAACATGGAATGCATTAGCAGTACCTCCCTACCTCCCTTTCTTAAATTCATCCTGGGGTGCTTGGATTAAACAACAGGAGGCCATAAACAGCCAAACAAGACCATAACTAGAGTCATAAATCTCATTTTCTGCCTTGTTGAAAGCAATCAACTTTTTACCCTTTTCACACTGCAAAATACAACTAAAACAAATTCCCACAAATTATTTCAGTTTGGATAAAACATCTGGAATAGCTTTAGCTTATCTTCATGTCAATTAGTGTCAAAAAAATCATGAGGCAGTTCCTGCAGATACTCACTACAAGGCAGCTGAACTCGCCTCTAGATCAGAACATTTTCAGATGAAAGGAAGGAGAGAAATTTCAGCCAAGTGTTAGGAAGAAAGACATACGGTTCAAACCAAAGCTCTAGATCACAAAACTCTCAAACTTCACAATGTGCAAAATTACACCCAAGTTTTGCCTTTTATGTTCCTTTCTTCACAGTGACAAAACTGTCATAATACGTAAGAATTTTTTTTGAAGGTTTTTTCAATCTTCACACAGCAAACTGGGCATCTATAAAATGTGTCTCTAGGAGCCTATGGCTATTAAAAATCCCTGTGGAGCACTCTGAACCATCCAAAATGTCTAGGGTGCAGCTTGGAAGGCCAATAAGAAATGAATTACAATACTAAATATGGGATGAAATTACAGAAGTAGATTCTTCTGACATTTACATTTTGCTAATTGTCAAACATTATTTATGAAATGTGTTATTGTTTCCCTTTAAGTATCAGGCTATAAATACCTTTTTAGAGTAATATGTAGGAGTTTTAAATCCTCTACTCTCCACACTCTAATTAGATATCTTTATTGCATGTAGAACAGTAAATGCCATGTCTTGATAATCATATTTACACGTAGAAAGATGGGAAACTGCCAAGCAGCAGGGCAAGACTCCCAGTAGGCCAGAGGGACTTTTCACAGGCAGAAACCGCGGACAATGCATACAATTCCTGTAATGCATCAGAAAGGTCACAGGTATCATCATTTACAAACGTACCTGCAGAATTTGACTTCACTGTTTTTCAGTATGCTCTTTATTGTTATGATATAATATTGTTATCACTGCATTCCACAGAAGCCCTCCACATGGCCCAAGATCCAAATTTTCCTATAAAAAGCTCCTATAAGCAATAAATTCTCATTAAAAAAAATTAAAAGGTAATTCCAGAGACTTTATACTTCAGTGTCAGTTTTGAAAGTGAAGGACGAGATGCTCCTTGGAACATCTCTGAGATGCATGACTGGAGTAGCTCCTCCTCACAAAACCTTGGGCATGGAGAAGCCTGTGCCCCTTCCTCCCAGGTGAGTATGCTGTGGGCAGCTTACCCCTGAAATGCCAGGCTGACATGGTAGAAGACACGGTTGCTTTGACCTGTGCAAGCATTCCCCTAACCACGTCTTCAAGATCACAACAGACACGGCCCGACGAAGGATTTCACGGGCTGGATCTGCAAGCCACTACATAAGCCATCCGAATCCCAGGCAAACGACAACAGGGCGACTGCAAGAGGCAGCGCAGCTCTGCAAGTCATGCTGTGATCACAGAGTGCCAGAAGTCTCAGCACCTTTGAGTTTAACATGTCTCTAGCATGGGAGTGTTTTAAAGAGGGATACGAAGAAAAAATAAGGGAGTACTGCATGAACATGTGTAAAGAATTCCTCCACAGTATTACGGGCAGGATGGGAAAAAGCTTGGAGTTGTTTATTTGAAAACTGAATAAATGAATGATGAAAGTTGGTAATATGGAATGAATCCCTGAAAGCAGAAGAAAAGACAGCCATGAGGAGCCTAGGAAGAAAACAGGCTATAGGTTGATAAAACAGAGAAGGCAGATTCAGCATAGAAATGCAAAGAGAAGTGTGACATGATCAAAAGAATAAGCTGAGACAGCAATCTTGGCAGTCACGATGGATTTCAAAAATAAACGTCACATTTGTCAAGGACAGAGAAAAGGATAACAACAGAGACGCAAGATTAAGAGAGGCAGGACTGGCTTTTAACTGTAAGCATGACAATAAATGTTGTATTTCAGAGCAGTTAAGAATAGTTTGAAAGATCTGGAGTTATCCTGGATGTGACAATCAAAAACAAGGTTCATTCAAAAAGGCTGCTGAATTTACAGGGCTGAATAACAGATGTTGCTGATGTTTTCCTCAGCACTCCAAAAAGGAGGCCAGAGAAAGACCTTTGGGAGTCAGGACTAAAAGGTCTGTTTAGCCACTTTAAGCTTAAATGTTGGCTAAACTTATAAGGATAGGGTTGTTGAGATGGGTCAAAACTTAAACAGAAGGAGACAGGGCTGGCATTATTTGGGTTGACACAATAACCAAATCCGTGTTTGCAAATTAAGTAACTCTGATAAAAAGCATTGCAGGAAAAGAAAAAGAGATCAAGGACAGAGGGTACCCAGGAAATCCCAGATGAAAACTGCAGGATATATAAAGAGAAATTAAAAAAATAGAGGTAAAATCCAGAGATGAGAGTCAAAGAGGCCAGAAGGAAGGACTTTATTCAAAAGCAGCCAATAAATTAACAATGCTAACAAAGTATCGTACCTCAGATCAACCGTGAAGAAGCCAGCAGGAACTCTGGGAAGATCAGTCACAGAGAAATGAAGGGATCAAAACCTACCTCTGAGCTTCTGGCCTGGAGCTGGAAGGAGCTCCAAGCAGGGAACATTAACAATCTCCTGGCCAAAAACATGCTCCGACAAACGCAAAAATTCAGCAAACTAATCACATCATCTCTCATGCTCACCGCAGAGCAAGTAGAGAGCAGATAAAATTAATTCCTTCTTTTATTTCTATTTTTAAATATTCAGAGACTCTCAGTGACAGAGACTTGACAGTTTGACATTTCATCTGCTCCAGCACATGTGCTTCAAGGAATAACTACAGATCCATAACCGTACCTCGATTTCTGGTCAAAGATGCCAGAACCAACAGATTTCCAGTAAAGTCAAGAAGTACCTTTGGTAAATTTTCAATGAGGCGTCTTCTGCCAACAGTGAGCATTTTAATCTTGCTAAAATTTTCTTTCAGCCAACTTTAGCTGTCCTGTTAGCAATCTATCAGCATAATTAACACTATCATTCTCTTCAAGTGAAGAGCAGCAAATCCAGGGGTTATCAGCACAAACCTGATAAAGTCTCAGAACAAGCTGGAAAACACTTCATAGAAGCCTTAGCAACAACTTTGAAAAAAGAGTGCATTATAAGGTCAGATGAGCTTAAAAGGTCATGAAGATGGGCAAGATGTTGGCATCTAAAACAGTGGCTGGATCATTTCAGAACCATATCATTATCCCACTAGAAGAGAACAATCTGAGGTCAGCAGATTATAACCATTTGGACACCAGTAAGAGTTAAAGCAGAAGCACCATCACTAGTTCTATAGTCAGTATGAAAAGGTACAGAATGCTACAGGTAAGGTCTGGGCTCCCCTTCAATGGAACAAGGAGGTATTATTCACTGAGTAACATCTTCTCAGGCAGGTAAACCCTGCTCTGTATTAGATTAACATTGTACTCCAAACATAAAAAAGGTTAGAGTAAGGGATGGATAACATAAATGAGACTAGATAGTCAACAAGCTATATACATATATAGTTACATATTCAGTTCTCTTTCCTGGATTCCATCCTGACAGCCTGAAGAAAATGGCTACAAATTAAATTCATAAAATGTAAGTAACACACTGCAATGCTTCTCTGGAGTTACTGTAACCCGATCAGACACTTAGAGTATTCCTAGAAATTCTACAGTCCTACAGGCTGTACCCAAGCCCTGTATTTTGAAAAAGATATGGGTCAATAACTCTGAAAGACTGGCCGATCCCTCCAAAGTGTATAATAGAGAGTGCAAATGAAACTCCCTCTTGGGGTGCTGCATATGACAAAATAACAAAAATGGGTGAAATGGTTGTCAGCTTCACAAACTGGGCTACAGTCCATCTGCTTAGGGTATGCCTCACAAATAAATGAGATACTGATATGGGTCTATCATGCTTGTTGGATAGCTGTAGTGCTTAAAAAATATTTAATCTATAAAAAGTGGATATAAATATGTACTGCAGCATGTTCTGGAAATCTGCATATCCATGAGCTGATAGAAAGTTTTACCTCAACAGAAATAATTCTTTATTAAAAGCCAAATAGTACTCTTCCTTTTCTCTTTCATCTTATTTCTATTCCCAGCATCTGGGTTTTCCATTAAAGTCAACAGGATTTTGCAATTAGAAAGAACATGAGTTTGAAAGTATACCTCGCTACAGGAATACAGAAGGAAATGTTTTTCCCAAGTATTTTATAGAACTTAATTATTATTTTAAAATACATTTTTGAAAGTAACCTACAGTAAACAAAGATTTATTGTTACATAAATAAACAATGAGACAATCACAGCCTTTTATGGAGACCTTATTAGTCATGCATGTCTAATGAAGCATTACTAAGCTATCACAGGGAGATAGCCTGATGTGTGTGATTAACAAAATAACACTCATACATAGATAATGAACAATGATGGTCCTTTAAAAATTTTGCATATACTGCTATATTGAGAATTATGTTTTTGTTGCTTTCTAAGGAACACATTAACCAGTATGTTCCACTCTGAAAAGGAGACTATTAAATAATCTAATGCAACTATTCACATCTTTTGCCTTCCACAGACCATGCTTTTGAAAATACAAAAGAACTCTCATGAAGGTCGACCAATGAAGATACATTTCAGCTTGTGCTGTAACGTACTTGAAAGATGATGTCAAGAGGGTGCAGAGGGAGTATGGCAGAACAAAAGGTCAAAAATTATTTTCATATAACACGCAGCCAAGAAATGCAGACATAAGTGGCATTAGAAAAATGTGAGTGGTAGCAGAAAAATCTGAAGTTAGTAATAATTGTGCTAGATTTTTTTTACGTTAATATTAATAATAATAATAACAATAAAAGTCTTTCCTTCAGGTGAGTTATATATTTGGCAAACATACTCTGGAGAAGTCAAGTGGGATGGATGTCCAACAAGTGACAGCAGACAAAAAAAAAGGTACATTTATAAGAAAAAATAGGGTCAAAGCTCATGTATAATGACAACTTTGGGCACACAACTGGAGAACATCCTGCTAGTCAAATTAAATACAATTTTGGATCATACAGCTTACAATTGACAGTTGGGACTTCAACAGCAACAATTTGTGTTGTTCTGCCTACATGAACAGGCTTCTCCAACAGATGAATGAGTCTATTTAACAGTTTAGACAAACTACAGTCTTGCAGAGTGAACCCTGCTAAGCAGGGCCCTTCCTATCATGTTCTAAATGCTTTGACAAGCATTTGAAAAGTGGTATGAAGGCATCTATTTAGATTAATCCATGGAATAGAATGATGCACTATAAGAAAGGAGTGTTATTATTTCTGCTGCAGTGCTAGAGATGGAATAAATTGTATCACAATCTGCAGTGCAAATTCATGGCAAATCCTTCTCACATTTCTCTTGGTGAGATAAATTCTTCCCAAATGATATTCCACCTTCAACCTAATCTCCTTCACAGATAAATTTACTCCAAGGGCAGAATTCCTGATGGCTGGAATAATAGCCTTATTAAAATCAATATTTTTTGATGACTGTTAGGCCTGGAACATATTAGAGCGAGCTATAAAGTACAGGGAGAAAAACCTTGCTTATCATTTTCAGTAGTAACCCAACTATAGCCCTTCATCTGTAATGAATTATGGAGCAATTCCCTTAAATCATCTGTATGAAGTCAGCTCTGACACTGCCAATTTTAAAAAAATTGCTAGTTTTGAGCTACAAATTGATTTTTTATTGTGATAATTAAAATCCAATAATAGCTCACAAGATACTAAACATGCAGCAGCATACATTTTTCCAGAAAATTTCTATCTCATTGGACTGCCATTGTAGCATACATGATAGCAATAGCCAACGATCAAAATTAACAAAGGACACTCTAGAGAGGTAAATAATCTTTCCAAATAAGCAATAAATGAACACTGTGGCACAAAATATCTTTTTGGGAATTCCAAAATCACAGAAAGCACTCTGGGGAGCAGGGGGGGCAGTTAAAGGAGGAGAAAGGAAATGCAAGATTATTCAGGCTGCTCCTATTAAGGGCACATTTTTTTGCCAGTTGCATGAACGTGAACATGAGTCTCTCAATTTTATAAACTCAAGTTTAACATGGATATCAAAAGATCCGTGTGAGCAAAACACAACCTTTTTGCAAGCCCTCTTGCTTCCTTACCATCAAAAGACTAAGCCTGGTCAAGCATTCATCCCCAGTTTTGCCAGCTCATGGTATTTTCTTTGTTGCTTCTAAATCAAGAACGGGATGATCAGCGTCCTGCACCACCTAATGGCACCATCTTTATTTTGCCTTATAGTGGGGTCCACCTTATAGCAGCAATGCAGCTTTATTTGGGGGTGACTTTACCACAAAGACATTGACATGAGACTAAACAGATGGTATAATTTACTACTACAACAGCTGACATCTCTCACCATTACACCAGGATAAGTCAAAGCTGTATGGATGAGACACAGTGCATCACCCCAAAATATTTGTCTCTTGCGCTGTGGAAAGCACCTTGCCACAGGAGTGCTCCTGCAGACTCAGAGAGGCCAGAGACACTGTTGGGGGCTGTCCATGACCTGTTGCTGATGTTACTCAATGTATTTCAAATGCTGAGATTGTATGTGACTACCAGTAGGAAATGGAAAGAGATGACAACTGTAGGCTGGCAAAGCAGAGACAGGCTGGATGAGAGAGAACTGTCAGAAGAGTGGGTCAATGACAGGAAACTTTGGGACATGGCGAGACCCAAGTTGGGGCAAAAAGCCAAAGGGATGGTGCACTCTTGCTTCAAAAGCTTAGCACAGAAAGCACAATTATCCTGATTTTAAAAAAAAAAGTGTAAAAACTGATGCTGATAGCTCGGCACATCCTTCTGTCACAGTCTGTTTTCAAGAGGACAACTCAATATTCCTGTCCATCACTCCGACAGCTCAGGAGCAGACATCTGGAACATGGATTTAAAGGTTTCAGTCTAAGCCTCAGTGAGTGAGTGACAGAGTAACTATAAGGATGATATAGTTATGTCAGATTGAGAGTATACGGTGTCAAAGTTATGAAATGAAGGGCACTTGTTCTCATGTCCCTGCTTCACTTTTTGGAGATGGGAGAGTGTGCAGGACACTATAAGAAAGGTGATTTGAGTAAACCACATCTTCGTTTCTAAGTGAATCCTCTTTCTTTATTTTATGAAAATAAATCCTAACTTGGAAAGACATTGAGACAAGTGCCACAAGAGAAGACTCTCTCTTCTTGCTTGTTTTCCCAATAAAAGACTTTAGTCTGAGGAAAATAACTGTGGTCTCAGTGCAATTTGCAGATGAAAAAGAAAACAAAATATTACCACATTGTTCAGTCTATTACACCCTGTTCTGCACACTGAATAAAGCTGGTATTCTGTAGCCAAAATGAGGTATCATTGCATAGCTAAGTACTATCCTAACGCCAGTTTATTGGAACACAAAAATGACTGCACTGGTAGCCCTAATCCTGATGTTTCCTGTCTTCTGAGTACAGGTTGCAACCTCAGCAATGTTCTTTAAACACTGCTCTGCATGAACACGTTAGACATGCTGTACACAACACATTCCAAATGAGCTTTTCATTACTAACTACTTGTATTATGTATCAGTGAGCTCAATGACATTGATTTTCTAATATAGATTAACTGGCAAAGATAATTTCATCTATCATGAGTAGGGTTTTATTTTTGGTATCATGTTAAATAGTTAATCTTTCAAAAGATTAAATCAAGAGCTTTTTAAAATTCAAGGCAGAGCTTAAACTACTCTACAATTCTTCTTAATTAGGATTAAAACAGTTTGTGTGTTGTCGCTTTATATCTAAGTAGTATAATATTTTGCTTAGGTTTCTTCTTTTAGAGCAATTAAAAAAATCAAACATAATACCGGAGTGGCAAAAATTGTGTAAGGCATGGGAGTGTTCTGCAACTTCCTCAATCAGATGCTATTGGACGAGTTGCTCCTTGGCAGACTCAAACAGCAACCTCCAACTTCAACTTCCCAATATCTTTTACCTCCATTTGGATACAATACCTACTTTTTCTACCACTGACAATACAAAAGCTCTAATTCTCATGATTACTGTGTACCTCACCAAAGACCATAATTGCTGTTAATAGGAGTATACTGCATTATAGCGACTACAACTGCCATTCAAGTGCAATTAAGGACCTGATAGAAATTCTCAGGATTCCCCTGGGACATGTACAGAGCAATTCCAGCTAAGGGTGTGCCACTCCCCGGAGCTCCACAGTGCCCGGTGCCCTTCCTTTTCTCTTTCTAGTTCAGGCACTAGTGGGCAAATCAAGCTTCACTCTCCTGGAGTTGTTTGCAGCTTCCTGTTACAACCTTGTTTTCTTTCCCTCAGCTTCCCATGATGCAGAGGGCCCATTCAAGACAATCTTAGCCTTTAATCTTAATACCTTGTCATTAGACCTACATAATGCCAAGGAATCTTAAACAGCATCCAGATAACTGGTGCAGTTGGGCCCAGTCTGGATGAGAAAACCCATATGAGCACAGACACCAGCCTGTACCATGGACTGCTAATACCAGTGTGCTGATACTTCCAAGAAGCAATTTTTTATCTGGCAAAAGGAAAACAAATCCCTTCTTGCCACATTCTGAACTCAGAGCTGTGAGTGTTTACACATGCAAGAAGCACCTGTGTATTCAAGAGTAAGCGGTTTTGCAGAAATATCCAGCTTTACAATAAACCACCCGTGCTACAATTTACACCTCAGTCATCTAATGGCTTGCTCTGATACGTGAAGTCATGGAAGCCCCAACCCTGGAGATATTCAAGGGCAGGTTGGATGAGGCTTTGAGCAACCTCATCCACTGGAAGGTGTCCCTGCCCATGACAGGGGGGTTGCATATCGATGATCTTTAAAGTCCCTTCCAACCCAAACCTTTCCATGATTCTATGACAAACCTGTATCAAGTTTGTCAGATGCTTCATGTACACTTATACTAGTGACCGTCCAGCTGAGAAATACTTCTACAGAAACGTTAATGAAAAGATTCAATTTTTTTCCATCACATGGCTATTATACTTACCCCTGTCTTTTCATCGAAGATCTTGATTCCCCCAAAGGAGACCGTTAAAAAGATTTTCTGTTTATGTTCTCCTTTCGAACGAGCCGCAGCAACAATTCCCTATTGAAACAAAGAACAGTTTGGCTGATTTCATTACTCTTCTTGGTGCCATAGCCAAGCACAAAGATTTACTTGTGGATGATTCACTACTTTTCAAGGAAAACTTAAGGACCTCCCAGGAACAGTGCCCCTCTACTTCTGGTTTCCTTGTTTTTTTCAAGGTACCACATCTCCTTATGCTACACAGACAGTATTTCAAACGGCCTCCCACTTCCAATCCCTGCTAGCTAATACTCCATGAGAACTGTTTTGATGGAAGTTGAAGGTCATTTCTAGCATACTCTTCCCAGATACAAGCTGTTTTGGTTTGGTTTGTTTTCAAAGAAAAAAAAAAGCGAATGCCAATAACTTTACTTGACTTCATGACCACACTTATCAGGAATAAGCAAATGGACATTTTTATGGAAGAAAAATATTATCAAAATTGAACTACACCTTTGCTGAAAAAAAATGGTTTTGAGGGTTAGCTTTTTTCCTGACCTCAGGTTTTTACTTCAGAAATGAACTTGCCAATACACATCTCACGTATTATTCAGCTACAGCGTAGTAGTAACTTCTATTTCCACCTTCTGAGGAGCCTGCCCTGACCAATAAAACTCTACTAACATCAAATGTAATCAATTGCACTAGCAAATAAATGAAGTATTTAGCTTTTGTCTGGTGCTCTGCAAATTCGACATGTTCTAACTACTAACTTATGTTTTAAGACCTTCATGAGGTCATTGTTCTCATTATCCAGACATGAAAATAAACGAAAAAATGGAGTAATTTGTCAAAAGTGACTCCAAAACCTGCCCTTAAAATTCATGTTGCTAGACACTAGCTTTCCAGAGTCCATAACTTCATCTTATGCTGCCTTACATAAAACCATGAATTTCTAAAGCTTCCTTCCCTTAATAGTTTTAGTTGTCTCACAACACTGTTTAGATCAATCTCGCCACAATGCAAACAGGTTCTGAACATCTGGGAGACGTGGAAATTGTAATCCATGGAGGAGACAGACAAAAAGGCTTGAGCAGCGGAACAGTGATAACTCTCCTAGATTGCTTCTGAGGACTCTGAAATGATGACAAATATCCAGTACTCAATTAAATAGATAGGAATATTGTGGCAGACGCGATAAATCAACAGTGCACCTTTTAGAACAGATTAGTTTTTGCTTGTCATAAAGTGTTTGTAACTGATTTGTAAATTATCTACCAGATCTTGCTTTTAGGTTGTTGAACCATAAGATGTACATCACCCTTTGCTTCTTGAATAAATGATTCCTCCTGGCTCCTCAGGACTGAAACTCTGCTGATTGGTAGTGTAAAAGATACTATTTAGTAATTTCTCCTCCTGAAAAAATTAGTAATAGGCAATCCATCAGCTCTCTTGGTAGAGAGCTGAGGAGAGGACTGGAAAGAAAAAAACTGGAAAAAAGCCTGCAAAGGGTTTACTTCTTGACCTAGCTTGGAACCCTACAATGGAGATGGGAAACCAATGGCCAATACTGAACTCAAGTAAACCACAATCTGTCCTTCCTTCTCAACCACTCCAGCTCTTCCACACTTCCTAGCGCCACATAAAGGATGCTTCCTCTAAAGAGTGCTTGTGTACTTTCAGGGTTGTAAGAAAAAATCAAGTCAGAGAACAACATCTATCAGGTTCCAGAAAATCCACCCTCCTACACCACTAGTGCTTCCAGGACTCTATCTTCTCTCCAAGGTTGCAGTCTACCCAATATCTGCTTTTGTCACTACTCCATTTCTTCCCCAAACCTCTATCCTCCCATGCTCTGTCCTCTTAGTGCACTGCCTCCTGATTTTGCAACCCATCAACTCTGCCGTTATAGATGCAAGACATTCCCCTCCCTGTGAGGACACCAGTTCCCCCCTGTATTTGGCTACCTATGCCCCACACTGTCACTCACTCCTCCCTGCGAGGAGATAACAGACAAAGGCAGGGCTGTACTTGATTAGCACTGTCATATAAAGTGTTCTCATACACCAATTTTCTTCACACTGCTTTACATCCCCTTTTGCATAATAAAATTAGTCAATTTGCAGATGTGTTGTTTATAATTTGTGGACAAATTGCAGCGGTGTCAATCATGAGTAATTACCAAACTCAGAGATAATGTATTAAAATTAAACTAGGATAAGCAATACCAGCCAGGAGTTCATGTAAAATTGACTGATTTCAATACATAATTAACCAGAGTGTGACTCGGTGACATGAAAAGAGAATGAGTAAAAGTTCAAGCTGAAATTGACTCCCCTTGACTCCATAATATTAAACATTAAAAGTTTCACTGCACCTTGAGCTTCATCATGGAGTCTTGGCATAACTTGTCTCCCCGCGCGGCAGAAACCTCATCTATCCCAATCAGTTTTGCTTTGTATCGGACACCGTCACCTTTAAACCTCTTTATTAAAGTGGCTTCACTGCGATCCTGACCTGGAAAGACATAAGGGAAACCAGGGCATTTGCACAGTGCAAAAGAAAATAAACAAATAGATACTTGCAATTAAGTGGGAAATTAGATCTAACTCCCTCCTCAATACTTAAACATGTGAACATTTGAATAAAAGTAGAAGAAAAGTATTAGTTCAATAAAACCTTTTCACCTTACTACCTCAAATGAATTCACAGTGGAATTGCTGTCATGCATAATTTGCACACAAATTAGGTTTACAGAAATAAGAGATAAGCCTGAATCAGAACTCATGGATCTGAAAACTTCTGATCTGTATGGGTTGTTTTAATCCAAATACACTTGAGAATTCTTCATTGTGCAGACAAAATTCTAACAGAGATACACTATTTCCTTCTATACCAACTTATCTAACTGGATCAGCAATATTTACACTATTACCATTTGAATGATGACGTTATTTGCCTATAGAATACTGTTGCTCTGAAACTCCACAAGAAATATTGTCACCTTTTTCTATTATTATTGCTTACAGACATATACAGAGAAAACATAACCAGAGTTGGCTCTCACAGGCTCATTCCGAGAATCTTAAAAAATGGCACAAGATGTTTCTTAATAAAAAGGCAATCGATGATGAGATAGCACAGTACTGATAAGGCAAATGCACATAAATTACAATGTTCAGACTAGCCTGAAAAATGACAATAACACTACAGTAATCCATGCAAGGGACAGCTTTGTCAAGAAGAACTTTTCTCCAGGTATCTGCAGACTAGCAGATACTATCTTCCTAGCTGGAAGAAATATATTAGTTAGTGAATCAGTCTTCCTAAAATTTATTAAAGATATATTTTTCAGCAATCTGTGGAATTTCTTGCTAGGATCTCAAAAAAACATCAGAGAACTGTAAATTATTGCAACCAAACAAGCAACATCCAAGGTACAGAGAAGCAAGCATAAATGTAAGATCTTAAAGAATCTGAAGTTTCTCAGACCTAAGTGATTCCACAAGAAAACTTGCCTAAACATGGACAGATATTGCTAAAATTTGTACTACTACCGCCCAGGAGCTGTAGTCACAGATATTGTCCCATCCTTCTAGTTATTGTAAAAAAAATGAACAAAGAGCTAGAGCCTGCTATAAATGAACCACATGGTAAGACTCTAGTATTGGACACCTGTATTTGAGGATTTTGGCCCAAATTTTCTCCAAAGCTCATTTCTATTTGAAAGGTCAGATTTAAGCACCAAAAAATTAATAAAAACTGCTTCTGTGCAGCTCCCTTTTGATAACCAGAAATACAGAAGCTATTGCGGAAAAAACTATTTTGTTTTGCCTTTCTATTAAGAGC
This sequence comes from Tapera naevia, assembly GCA_033556795.1. NCBI lineage: Eukaryota > Metazoa > Chordata > Aves > Cuculiformes > Neomorphidae > Tapera > Tapera naevia. The sequence continues at coordinate 5,906,968 of JAUMJJ010000113.1, forward strand.
ATCTTTTTCAGCAGTCAAAACTTGGGTCAACTTTGCTAGTGTTACACACCTATCAAGTGGATAAACGAACTAGGTTCAAAACTATGGAGCTGAAGCTTTTATATTTCCATTATAGAAAAAACTAGAGAGCATACACAACCTACTTCCAAATGAAGATATTAATTTGCTTCTCCTTCCCCACAGTACAGCACAGTCCATGCTGTGAACTAATGATGGCCTAATGTATGATAAGAAAGGAAGTTATTTTAAACTTATTGTGATCTTCAAGTTTATTTTAGGACACAAATACCATTTCTTTCAATGAAAAATATCAGCTTAGAGCAATGTTTTAATGCCTTATTTATAGCCCCTGTTGATTAAATGTTGCTGTAATAGTTCATCAACCACTCAACCGTCTCCCTTGATTCATTTCCACTTCTGCTCCCTCAAAAAGAATTAAAGCCTGAAACTTCAGGCTCCTACATTATATTTTGTTTAAAAAAAAAATCTAATGAGATACAATTGATAAATCATGAACTCGAAATACTGCTAATCCCGTTCCCCAGGGAAATGCCAAGGCAGATGTTGGCACCTTCAGCTAAAAAACAATGGAAAAACATTTTCCACTTTCAGCTCCAAAGTAGGGCAGGAGGGAGAACATCTGGAGACACAACAAAGTACAACAATAACAGTGGACTTTTCCATATGTCTTTCATACTCACAAAGATATCCTGTTGATTTGTAGTAAATAAAATCCAATTCCAACAGCCTTCTTGCCAACAATTTTCAACCTTTCGTCTTCATTGCAGCTGAAAGGAGCTGTTAGCTAACAGCATGAACATGCAAGTGTTCAATAGTGTTTCCTGGGTCCGAGTCATGATAGCAACATTGCGTTCATCACTTATTCGAGTATTTCTACTTATTTTAACCTATGATCTGTTTTGCTGTGTGTAACTAATCCCTGCCGTTAACAGCCCATTGAAACACAACTTATAGCTGTGTTTACTTACGCACAAGTCCCATGTCAATTACGACCCAGATTAAGCAGGATAAAGTGCTTTTGGGATAAATGACTAGGAAAAATCATCAACCTGAAAATTATGTAGATACTTTAAACTGTAGCAGAAACAGCAAATTACTAGAGACTACAAATTCATCCATAAAACCCCAGAGCATGAAAAAGCAAAGAAAATGCACATACACAATGCCCTGTAATACACGAGCCATCTGCAAAAGTCACCCTTTCTCAGTGCACCTCCAGATCTCCCCCAATCTATGTTCCTACCGTATTTCCAAATTTTGGTGTTGTAACCTGTACTGAAAAAAAAATTTCTATCTGCTTGGAAAATTACCATATGACAAAAATGTAAGCATGGTTGATTTTAAAGCACTCATGAGATGTGACATTTATGTAGGGTGATACTTCATTTGCACACAGGACACTTACAAGGCAGGTAGTCCAAACTCTCATAAATATCTCATAATTAAAATAAAAAAGTTTTTTTTTTAATGACAATTCTTGAACAAGGTTCCTTCTGTGTTTGAAATGGCATTAATAAGAGATGTCTGAATTATGAGGCTGTAACTCTTCTTACACTTTGGAGGAAGGCAAGGGGTAACACTCAACTACTAAACCAGAGCTGTGCCTGTACCAGAAACCTGCCCAGGGAAGTTCTGCCTCTTTCTTTCCTTGTAACAAGCAAAGTCAACCTTTTCTCCTTTGCAGATTCTGCCTTTGTCAGTGGAGAGAGACCTGCTGCCATATTCACCTCTCCAGCCATCACTGACACTGCCCTTAATTGGTCCCAGCCTGGGAGAAGGATTATCTTGGATGTGGGGCTGCACTTACTGCTGGAGCTCAGTTTTATTTGAATAATGAGAAACCACATCTTGGAGTTTTCCCTCTCAGCTTGCCTTCCTCAAACTACAAATAACATTTCAAGGGCAGGAAGGGGGACGTTCACAAACCAGCTAAGAAGATTTTATGGAAAAATGAAGCTTGAGGTCTCAAATCATCACTACATGACAATCTAAAATCAGCAAAATCAGAAGCATAGGTTTCATGACAACCACTTCTGTCAAGAACATATATTTCCTGAGATCGCACTTTTAAGACTTCTTGATTACAGTGAATAGCACGGCTGCTAAAGCCATGCCAGGCGAGCAGATGATGTCTGTCTCATTTGTCCATTGCACCCTATGCAGGTACGGATCTGCCCAGCATTTCTCATCAGAGGACCAGCACTACTAGGTCATTCTAAAATGATCATAAAATAAATATTTGTATTAAACTTTTTTTAACTTCAAGACCAATGGGTACTTTCTAAGTTTGCTCTGAAATGCTTTCATAAATTGCTTTTCATAACCAAAGAAACACCCCAAGCATTTGTTTGCAACTCGACACAAGCACTCTGCAATCCAAAATGGAACAAGATTATCAACAAAACTAAAACCAATTTGATTCTCATGCCCCAACTTAGAAAAAAAGCAGAAGCTAAAAAACCACTAACAATATCAAACAAATTAATTGTAGAAAGGTGGTCACTTTCAATTAGAAAACGTGCACTGTTGACACAGGCAAAGAAACATTTTGTTTGCATCATATTGATTTATAATCCTCAGAGGCCCTAAAAATGTAAATGTAAGAGTAATTATTTTATTTATTTTTATAGATGTCACTGTTGACCTTTAAGTCATATGTGTTCCAGCTGGAGTCACGGCTCCTGCGTAAGTGGGAAAACATGACCTTTGCTGCTGAGATGTGACATTGCACTTGGACTTCCATAGTTTTCTAAGAGAACAATAAATCCGCAGAGCTCAGTGATGCAATGTGGCTCCGAGCTTGCACCTAAAGTAGAGAGAGGCTCATCATCATGATCACCATTAAGTTATTTTATCCATCCAACTAAAACTACAGTAGAAGTAATAAACAAGGTTTTTAACACAGTCAATCATTTTTATTTGAGGCAATAAAGCTTAGTTAAACTAAGATTCCCTCAAGCACACTAGAGACAGACCTGAACCCAAAATCCCAAGTACTCAACATAAGCACTTCCAGTGCATTCAGAGGTGACTGGTAAACAGTCCAAGAGGAACAGAAGCTGTCAGAGTAGCCCAAGTTGAGTGCCAGAGGTGGATGTTCCCCAGGCCATACCCATCAGCAACTGTCACTGGAGCCACTTGGGTACAAGGCTTTCCCATCACAGCAGCTCACCAGGTGCCATTCAGCCTTGTCTTTGACATCAAGTGGAAGAGTTGTGTTTGTATTAGGTTATCCGGCTCCACATAATACTCCTAACTTTGCAAACTCAATCTCACTCAAGGTTTTAAAGGTATCTTCCAACCTAAACCATTCTATGATTTTCTTCCCAGGTACTATGTATTTTGGTGAATATTTCAAGAAGACTTATCCTCACTCTTAGTACAAATCAAGGATTACACTTGATTTTGCCTCTTAGTTGAACAGAGTGCTAACGCTGTATTAATATGCTAACATTTAGAGCAAATACTCTTCATTCTCCCAGGGGATCTGTAAGTGAATGTATTTCATAAATAGAAAAAGAAAATAAACTAAAGCACCACTGCAATAAGCACATTGTTGCTTTTTCTGTACGCTCTAATAACAAACTACAGATTCTTCACAGCACCTGCTAATCTAAACCAATAGCCTTGGAAATGGCTATATCCTTTATTTAAATGTGTGAAGCCCTCAGGGCATAACCTGAATTTCTTGATTTTATGACTGCAAAATATATAATGATATTATCAGCAAAGTCAATAACATGCTCCTGGCAATCAATTCGCTGAAGAATGACACATCACCGTGGGTTTTTCTTTTCCTTTTTTTTAACTAATAAACTGTCAAAGTTGTATCCATCACACATTCAAATTATAAACCTGAAATAACATCTCCTTAGATCTCACAGGGCTAAGAAACAATCACATAAGCACTTATAAACAGCCTACATCTTCATGGGGACAATTAGCATTTTTATAGCACCAAGCCAGCGAAAAATACAAAACACTGTGGTGCAGAATGCCCTCTAAGGCACTGCACACACTGAAGACTACGCAATTAATTGCTAAGTGAAAGATATTTCCCGCTAGCTGTGCATATATATGTCACTATGTCCATATATATAAGCATCCATAATTTTATGTATTTGCACATATGCATACACACATGGTGCACAGCTTCATTTGGTATCTATTATCTAAAGAAAATTCACAGCAATTTTAATCAACTACAGATTTCCCTAGGGAAAAAAACAGTACATAAGCAGGTGTAAAAGAGAAAATACTGATACATAATTATATGTACCTTTCAGTACAGCAGCAACTAAACAAAAATTCATGAAGGAATCATGAAAAGCATGAACAGATTATTCTCCTTGATGGCACATTTTTCTCAATGGCTTCACACAACCACAACTCTGATGTAAATCATTCAAAACTACCCATCACACAAAAGCACAGATCTTGAGACCAAGACCGAAGCACCTCTGAGGAATGCAATTTTTTCTCCATAGGCATAACAAAGTTCAGTACAACATGCTTTATTTGGGGTTGTAAGACAAAAATAACTGCACTAATTCCCATATTGTCCTGAAATCTGCTAATCTAATTTTTTAACTTTTCTGCTAGAGATAGAAAACTTTGAGTTTCCAGGCCATATATTTGTCACTATCATTGGGAGCATGGCTGCCTAAATCTACAGTGCTGCACCTACAGATCTGACCAGGAAAAATAAAAGGAAATAAAAAAAAAATCTTTGTCTTTTTTTTAACATAACATTTTAGAAAAGAAAACACATCATATCTAGCTGTATATGTGCACATAATTTAAATTCTGTTGTTATGACTAGCATTCTCTTCCTCTAACAATATTTCTCAAATGAGTTCCTTGCAATTAGCCATTTTAAACTTTTTTTTCAACAAGAGTGTTATTTAATGGTTTAATTTCAAGATGTGTAATTCATCTCAAGCAACCAGAGTACTTTTGCAGCAAGATCTGCTTGCAACATCAATCACTGCTACTTTTTAAATGAAGATGTACTTTGGATTTCACACTTTATTTCATTGATAAATGCTGTTCCTAGCAATTGAAAAAAACTACTGATGTAGTGAAATGCAATCTATTTATGGGGGTGGATTACAGTCTTAAAAAGCATGTTAAAATTTTATAGGAAATAAATACCTCTTTTCTATATAGGGCCCTATATGAAATCCTTTGTTACAGTATATGAGTACAACTTGATGAAAACTTTTCCTTTTATCAACTGATAGAGAAACTCCTAAAAGTCTGCAAGATGCATTCCAGAGTGCTCTTCGCTTACCCGGCTACAGATAGCTCGCTGCAGGGTCTGCTGTATTAACAAAGTGATATTACCAAGGTACAAGTACACACAACCTCAGCAAACTGCCTTTCCAACCTCCTCCTGCCAAGAACCCTACCTCCTCCTATGAGCTGCCCTCACCCACGAGTGCCATCAGGAAGCAGGTGAGCCTCCTAGCCTAAGGAACTAGAGGGATATCCTCCCTCCTGCTCTGCTGGTGCTTCAGTCCTCTTGATGTTCCTGCTCAGAAGAAGATAAAATGCTTCCTTTTGACAGCAATGCAAACATTTGTCCTGAATGCAAAGACCGAGAATATTTCTATGGAACATGATAAAACATTTCAAGAGGGGAAACAGAAACCACTCCAAAGGCTCAACAAACTTCTATTATGGTTAAATTCAAAAGCATTACCTACAATTTTAAACACAGATAAGGGCTCTCCAGGAAAACTCAATCATCACTCAGACTATCATCTCAGCAGTACTTCCCAATTGTTCAGCACTGCTATTCACAGCAACCTCCAGCTGAGAGATTTTATAGCTTCTGGCACTATTAGCCTGTGAATTGCCGTACTTGAAGACACCTACACATCCCCAGTCTTAGAACAACTTTCCTATTTAAGTAAATATGATGTTCCCATATTATTTGCTGTCTTCGATCAGAGGTTTATAAGCAGAGATGTCATTCACAAGGTGATAACAATTGCACTTGCCAAGTTTTTATCTTAACACTCCGTACTCTACGCAAGCTAATACCAAACAAAAAGTACATTTTTTTCTGTCTCCAAAGCAGAAAAGCTGTGTGGACTAGATTAAATTATTTCTTTATAGTACAAAGAAGTACGTGTGAGCATGTCAAGAGAAGAATTCATTATTTACAGAGAAGGCTTCAGTATAAAATAATGTTTGATTAAAATTTTGGACAATTCTCAGTGATAAACAGTCTAGGGCGAGTACACAGGAGATGGCAGTGATGGAGCACATATGCTCCACAGGCAGATGACAGAGGACTCAGTTTTAGCCAGAAGGCTCAATGACCAATTTTATTTTCTTAGACGGTCTTTGAGATGACAGTGCATGGGCACATCCTCAGACACAGAAATGACCAAAAGCTGAACGTAATTAAACTTCCTCTCAGCCTCTGCACCGTGCAAGTCTCCATAAATCTTTGAAAGCCATTTTCTAAGGTACCTTTTCCAGGATGGATGAAGTAGCAGCTAAAATCCCATATTATACACTGCTTAAATTGAAATAAGACACTGCAATAAAACTTGGTTTTGGGTTACTAGCCTAGTTCAGTAAACCCCAGGGAACAACCAAAAGTGAAACAAGAATAACTTGGTGGTCCATTTTAGACATCAAGAACAAAAATTATGTTTTCTGTACAGCTAGAGAGGAAGGGAGAGGACAGGTAGTTGAGGATTGTTCTCTTTAAAACACAGAAGATAGTCCAGCAAACTTTGTTGAAAGCTGGAGTAAATGCTTAAATCAAGCATACTGTCAAGTAAATAAAGCCCTTGGGAAAACAGGGTCAACAACCAATTGATTCTGTACCTGCTTGCATGAATGTCAGTATGAAATTGGTTGCTTCTGAGACAAAATCACTAAGAAAAGGTAACTGGTTTTATTGTGATCCTTAATTGGTGTTAAACTATCTACTGCAATTGGACAGGGCATGGTAAGAACCCAGATACTCCGAAAACCAACGGACCCATTAGGGCTGCACTAATACACTCAAGCGAAACAGCCCTAAGGTGGCAGCCAGTAGCTACTACCTCCTGCTGGAAATCTCTGTAAAGGGCTTCCAAAGCATCAAGAAGTGGCCAGCCCAAATGGTCCTACTAAATTACCCCAGAATGTGTCATTTCCCTATCTTAAATGAATTCCTGCAAAAAAAGGAAGTAAATTAGAATTGCCTTTCCTTCCAAGCTCCACCATAACACTGAGAAACACCTTAAAGCAGCTGAAAAACTAGCCAACACTAGGAAAACTGATCATTTAAAGATAGGCATCTCAACAATTATATTGGTATGTGAACATGCAACAAGATTTGCAGAGTTGCTGAATTCCCCCGACTCTCTTTAATCCTACAAGAACTAAAAGCACTCAGAACTTATTAAAAAAAATCCATCTGCTTTTGTGTGTCTACCTATATCTGGATTTAAGTATGCAGTTTTCAGGAACAATTTTAATTAGACTTTAACTAATCCAGGACACAGACATGCACGCGCTTACACGTAGCGCCCCAAAGTCATGTTGAGACACACAAATTCACAATTTACACTTCAAAGCCTACAAATACACTCTGTTGATGAGTCTATCAAAGAGTTCAGTTTTTGTTACATATAAATAAAGAGAAAGGGTGGAGAATCAGTTCACTTCATACAAATGCCAAATTCTTGTGCTGACCTAAGATAAATGTTAATTCTCTGGGACTATAAAAAGAACAAGTTATGAAAAGGTTATGCACTGCTGATTAACATTCTCCTATTTCTCACACATTCACTATGAGAAAATTTTTCCATTCAAAATAACTAATTAGAGACACTGAAGTCCTCAAAGAAAAGAGCAATAGCCCATAACAGCTAAAACAAGAGGACAAAGCCATTCACTGATTTGCACCTTACCCTCCCTTGTCAACGCTGTAGTCTCCCACTGCATCAGTGCAGCATGCACATACAGAAAAGGGATTGTGCACCACACTGGATGAAATCACAGCCATGTGCCAGGGTCGCGTCAGGGCTGCAACCCTTCTTTTTGAGCCATCCTCTTTGTCTATGTAGAATTTTCATTTTTTTGGAGACTCATGCCAGTACTAGTGAGAACAGCTACAAAACTGAGGCAGTAGATCACAACAGGTTGCATTGTGCACCATGCTGCGATGGCAACTGTTTCACTAATGTGACAGTGGAGCTGCACCACTCTGCACATTTCTTCCTATGGAATTAGCAGCACTGACAATTATTTCTGGATTTATTAGTTGTCCTGATGATATCAGTATACAATACAGTTCTGAAATGCTGCAGATCCATAAGCTTCTGGCTTAAAAAGCTGTCTCGAAGCCCATGGCATTAGAGCCAGCACATGGCCTCAGAAGAGAATTACATATCCATCTTACGAAGCCTATTCTCATGCAGAAAGAGGAAAAGAATGAAAATGACATGTTACAAACACAGTAAACAGATTTGCAGAAATTATTCTATGATCACGTTAATTCAATAAAAAAAGCATTTTCTATTTATTTTCCATGGACAAATGGAACTACCAGCATTCAGCACACATTGCAGTCAACAAAAAAAACTGAACCGCTATTTCCCTGCTGAAATTGTTCACATTTTGCTGTCCAATGTTTCAGGAAGAAAATTATTTTCATTTTGGCCTCCTACTGCCTCTCCAACAGCAGAGAATGTCTCTCCCTGTTGGAAAAACAATAGGAGACAAAGAGGAAAGCAGCTTTTTTCCTCAGACTTTGGGCTAAAAAACGCCATAGATTTCAAAATTACAACAGTGGCAAAGTGCTTCTTTCAATCTGGTCCTTTCATTTTTGCCTCCTGCTGCTGTTCCTATTGTCAAAGTGGCAGCATGAGGCAGAAATGAAAAGACTACTGCTGGCAATCACCCTTGGGCAAAGTGTTAATAAGAATTGAAACACTCCTGTGCCATAACAAGTTCCAGAGGTAAGAAACTGGGGTTTGTGCATCTCTTGTGTGTGTGTAATGTCACAGAGAATCATCCCATCAGGATCTCTTCTGTTTCTGGAACTACATCGATCAAGTACCAACTTCGTTTGATACAAGTACCGTTTGGACTGATACTCAAGAAATGAAGAATGAAACAGAATATTGTTAGAAAAGTAATAGGATACAACAAAAACAAACTGACAAAACCCACCAGATAACTAAGAGGAAAGAAAACTAATCAGTGGGGAAAAGCTGGGCAATTTTTCAAGACATTGGGTAAATGGGTTGCGTTGTAAGGGCACAAGGATCCAACTGCTTGCCAACCTGGCCTAGAATGTTTGAATCCGAAGAGCCTGTTGGTATGCGAGGGGAAATAGGAGAAAAGACCAAGGCAGAGTGCTTACAAACTTTAACAAATCCACTGAGCAACTTTAAAACCAGTCCAGTGTTTCAGAGCTATTCACCGAAGAATGGCAGGAAGGTATAGTGCAAACAGAAAGAAGTCACTAACAACCCTCCTTCCAAGCTCCCTCCAAGCCAGAGCGAAGCTCTTAAAGAGGGTGACTGTAACTAACTCAGCCAAACTCAGCCTCTGTCTTGTGTCCTTTACTGGTTTCCAAAGAACTCAAGCTGCCCAACTGCGAATCAGTGTCGTCCAAACATGACTTATTCAAAAATGATGACTTCAGGACCCAAAAGGAGAAGCTCCAACTGAGCAGTACCCAAAGCTGTACCAGCTTATGGCCCCCAAGGCTCTATTTGGCAGCTGAGCACTGCGAGGATGACCAAACACTGCCCTTTTTTGAAAAAGTATGGGTGTTAAAGGGATAGTTTAAGCTAGTCTTAGGAACTTTCAAGCTGCTGGAGTGAACCAAGATATAGGGTAGGAGCTGTATCTTGGTCTGTCCCTGCTTAAGACTTGAAAGTGAAAATATTGCTTTGCAAGATCATACGTGTGTTTTTAATACCTCTGAAGACCTTGGGAATACAGTGTGAACAAAGTTGACTTCATCTACAGTACTTATTTAAAAACAGAGAAAACAACTGGGAAGTCAAAAAAGAAGCTACTGAAATTGAATACGATATTACGTTTTGTTGCATGAATTAAAAGAGAAAAGGGGTTTCTTCACTATAACCAGGGCAAGATAAAGGTACCTTTCTCCCATTAAAAATACAAACCAGTGGTATTTCACAAATTAACACATTACTGTTTCTTGTGCTAGATTTGAACAACGGAAATTGACAAAGCCTGAAATCTATACACTGTGCAAAGTGCACCTAGACTGTTTCATCACCTGTGTTTCTTAAAATAATAAAGAAAGTTCATTTCCAAAAAAATTTCCATTTGAATGCAAAAGGAGGTTAAGATTGTTCTATTCTTAGGTCAGAGTCCTTTATTGACTTAACCTGTACAAAATCCTTGTTGTATTAACTTCAAGGACACACAGATAAAATCAACACAAGCGTAAAGAGCAGCCTGAGGGGGAAAAAACAGATTCTACTTATTAAAATATTACTAGAATTCTAAAACATTATTATTCCTCTTGCAGTTGTGCTTGTATGCTGAAGAGTGTAAGACCTGTCTACTTGGTGTAATGCTCTAGTTATTTGGTGGCTGGTACCATCAAGCTTCTCAGACTGTTTCCACCTCTTAACAGTATTTTGTGAGACCATGCTTAAAACACTGCGCAAATGCTGCATGAGTCCCCCTTTGGATTGCACTCCAATGCCTTCTCAATAACTTGCTTATAACTGATTCATTTACAAACAAAATTGGCTGTGTCTAATCGCCATGAAAAAAACTCAACAATCTAATAATTTAATGTCTGTATGCAGCTTAGTGTATTATAAGATAGGGCATTGCTATGCCAGGTTAGTGTGCTATTAGCTGAGGGATTCTCAAGCATCTGTCATGCAAAGTAGGTCAATTCCTAGCCATAGACTTCTGATTGTGTCAAAATATTTATTCATGAGTTTCCTAATTGAACATACTTCAAATAAGTCATATTTATGTAAAAAAAAAATACATCTAAATTATATTTGCTAACAACTAGGTTATCGCAGTTTCAAACACTCTGGTAATCTAGAAAATGTAGATAATGTTTTTCCCTTACAAAGTACTATGCAGTGACAGAATTGTTTTTATTTCCTATTTGGCATTATTTTAGTCTGCTTTCTCAAGGAAACAAGAGTAACATAGCCACACAGTCCATGGATGTATGTGGTAATGTGCAAAGCAATGGAATCCCCCATCCTCCCTTCTCATGCCTGTTCTTGAACCTTTGGGTCAATTTCAAATCTCATCTATATTGCCAATTTTTCACTTTACTGGTCAGGGGCAAATAGGTGACTGAATATAGGTGAGAGATCCTACTAATGGATTTGCTGAGGAAAGGCCATACTTTGAGCTCATCTTCCCTTAGACACACAGAAGATCAACGTCAAGACCCAAGAAGCCAGGCTCTCCCCGTACCTCAACTCACAGAAGTCCTTCCGTCAAAATTAAAAGACAACCAGAAGGAAATGAGGGTATACAATGACTTACATTATCCACACGCTCAGCAAGATCTAACTCCTTCCAATGAGACACTAGGAATGATGTGTAGTTGCAGGTAACACCCCCACAATAACAGGGAGATGGAAAAGTTCATTACCCAACCAAGGCCATCTGTGATGATCATACAAGACAGGAACAAAAAGCATGTCTGAGGTTTTAAGGTTTTCTGCAGGATAAGAAAAGGTCTTCAGGATAATAATTTTCTCCATTCCACTGTACTATTCTGCAGATTCAGGTTATCAGTGGATTACCCCTTGATTTCACCAGTACTTACTCTTATTAGCACTCACACGATGGATTCCACTTATTACCGTTTCACTATTAAATGTCTGAAAACTTTAGGGTTGACAGTAGTAAAATATTTTAACTCTCCTCCCCAAAAAATCGTTGACCAAGTCAGCATTTCATCTTTGAATATACTGTCAGGAGGTGCAACTGAAAAACTTACAGTACTAGTATTCCTAAGGCAAAAATGATTAGCTTAATTACCTGCTTTACTATGTTTGCTTTTATGCCATGCAAAAGGCATGAAGGCCATATGTAGGTTTTTCCTCCAAGGTCGCATGGAACAGCTTATACATGTCTATAATCTATAGAATTCTTTGCTCTCAGGACAAAGAGGAATGGCTTTACCTTTCTTCAATTAAGAAATTGTCCCTGGTCAACAGGAAAAGATACACAAGACTTTAACCCTTTTGATGGTTTGTTACCTTTGTGTATTAACAAATCCTAAAGTTGCTTTGAAACACCAAAGATAGTAAAGCTGCTCCTGAAAAAACTGTTAGGGAATGAAACTAATTAATCAACCATCCTGCTACTTTTATAAGCTTTTAAACAGAAATGTGCCTTTCTGTCCATCATGAGATTTTAAGCTCTGTATCACCACTGAGAGTCCAGCCCTCTGACATCTGCAGGAGCTTTACAAAGACTTGAGTATATTGCAGCCATTACTCCCATATTTGCTCAAGGTACCACATACGCACAAAGCTATGTTCTGTCAACAAAGGAAGGCATTAACACTTTTTAATGCTTTCAATTACCAATGTTCTAATATTAATTTTCTAAATGTTCTTCTATGGGGGTAATCAAACAGCAATCTGTGTTCCCTTTGTCTGGCTGCTTCTCATACTAGGAATTAAATGCTATGTTGCGTTTCATCCTAAATAGTTTTCCCTTAGACCTTTCTGGTGGAGTCTGCAGGCATTCAATATAATCTCATTGTTGATTATGTCCATAGCAGTTATTTAACTGCCTATTGGGCTCGTTTGAAAGAAATACAATGGTGGCTAACAAGGCTAATCTTAGAAGTACAATTTAAGAAAAATTCTTTTAAAATTTAAATGCCGATTCTTTCTTCAGCCACCCTCTTACTTGATAGCACCAAAATAAAATCTATTTGACATTAAAAACATCAACAGTGTGCCAGAAGCAACAGATCAAAATATAAATTCAGATGCTGAAAAAATATTTCTACTATATAGATTTTATAATTAAAAGACCACTGTTATATAAAACACCCTGCATGTATTAGAAAACCTAACCATATAAGACACCGCAAGTCACAGTTGCTGTTGTAAGATGAGGAAGACTTGATCCTTACGATCATAGTTTGGCAAGTAGTAATTGAAAAATTATGCAGAACTCATTATGCAAATGTTTACACTGCCTTTTGGCTGGTCTGCACTGTCTCTTCATCCCATCCCTCACACAAATTTCAAATTGTTTACCTAAAGCTTCAATACTTTCCTTCAGAAAATGCGTGGGTCTGACTTTGAGATTATCTGATTTCATCTTTTCATAATCTGAAATATTAGGTATTTATAAAGCAGAGAGTGCAGATGCACGTGTGCATGTACAAAAGGGAGATGACTTCGATTAGAACAACCTCGCACAACAGTGCTTGCAGGACTGGCCTTGGTCAGGACTGGGCTGAGTACCCATGTGAATAATCCCACTGGAAAGCTCAGTAAAGGAGTTAATAATAGTAGACAAAACAAGATGCATTTAATCAGCCATGTATTTCTCTCATTATAACAAACAAAGAAACAGGATTGTATGGCAATTTTGAGAGCTTGGTAAACTTCATCAGTTTCTTGTAATGAAGTTTTGGCAAGAAATAAATGAAATACAAAGATTTTTCATATTGAAGCTGTGTAAACAGTTTCCACTTTTAGAAATGTATCCTAGCAACTCACAGAAATGGTTTTAAAAGACAGCTGGACAAAATCATAATTTGGAATAAAACCAGATGTAATTGCTAAACTAGCAAGTCTGGTGGTCCCAGACTGGTTTTGTACCCTCATTTCAACTACGATTCAAGATGTTGAGAAAAGAAACACCAGGACAAACAGATGTTTTAAAATTAACACCTGTGGGGAAAAATATAAAAAAAAGTCGATCGGAGTCAGTGGAAATTTTTCTAAATTTTGTATCCTTTCCTTACGGATGCAAAAAATCTCTTTGGCTTCCAGTAGAAAGGCCTGTTGGACCTGTACCTCATGTTTCATATTTGAATGTTGTCAGACAGAGGTACAAGATTCAAACCTGAATTTTATTTATCAGGTATTCACTCAATTCCATGGCAAATCAAATTTTTTTTTTTAATTTCATTTTTCAGGAGAAAACTGAAAGAAGTGACTTGTATCATAATGCACAGACCTTGATTAAATGTCTAATCCATAATTCAACAGAGAGATTCTGCTGACATCACTAGCAACAAAAAAGGTTTATAAAATCTATCATGAATACAAAAGGAGCCTAAACTATATTTCAGGATTAATATTCAGACTACAATTGCTTAAGCATTATTGGTGATGGGGATAAATGATGTTAATACATAACAGGTCACCTTAGAAACTCCCCCAAGAAGGTGCAAAATGAGAGAAGAGAATAGAGAATCATTTTGGTTGGAAAAGACCTTTAGGATCATCAAATTCAACCATAAACCTAACAAGTTCACCACTAAAGTATGTCCCTAAGCAACACATCTACGTGTCTTAAATCCCTCCAGGGACTTTCCAATTCTGGACAACTCTTTTGGTGAAGTAATATTTCCTAATATCTAGACTAATATTGAGATCATTTCTTCTCATCCTATCACTTTTCACTTGGGAGAAGAGACCAACACCCACCTCACTACAACCTCCCACAGTCAATTTGACTGTGGAGGATTATTTTGCTTTCCAAGGACTGCTTATGTGTAAACTATAGTACATGGCATATACAAGAAAATTAACTGTCGGGATGTAGATTCAGATACTGCTGGGTAATTAGCTTCATCACAAATCTTCACAACTGCACTCAAAAGTGGTTATACTCAAAAGTGATAGCAGATACCAGCAAGCGGATCTCAGACTGGTTTGGTGTTCAAGGACTAAGCAAGGGATTTTTGGGGAAGGAGAAAGATTTAGGTTCTTTTTAGGAGTGAAGTAGTTTTTTAAGTCAACACTTGCCATTAATTCCACCAGTTAGCTTAGTAAGATTTTTTTAAACTAGTATATATATAATTTCCTCAAAAATTTACATTTAACAGTTTGCCAGAGGATATTTTTCCACAAGAAATATCAGTTAATTTTTAGTCTCACAGTCATCCCGCATATTCCAAGAGAAGCTCAACTAATTATTTGATTTTTTTATTTCTTCAAAGGTCTAGTTTTATAATTTATAATTATATCATGAAGTCTGTCAACGGGAATATTATCAAACCAGTAATACACACTACAACATATCACACATTTAATTTTGTTTCAGTTGATGGAATTCCCATTCTTTATGATATATGCTCTAGTTTCATGCAAGGGGCCAAATCAGAAATCTGTTTTTTATTCATAGAAAGGGAGTCATGATCCAACAGGCAGCAAGCTCTAGCTTCATCAAATCTGCCCTTCTCATGATATTAAGTAAACCACTTCGCTGAGAACACATTTCACACCTCTCTATTAATAAACACAGTTCACTGAAGGACCACCCATCCTGGACATGGTAATATATCAAGTAGAACCTCCACAGCACAGAACTTGTGCCTGAGCACCAACCAAAATATAAATTACCCTCTGAACATCCACTGACATGAGATGGATGCTAAGGCAATCAGCATCCCGTGCTGAATATGTCAATAAAGTTCCTTTAAGTTTGGTGGGATGGAAAAGTGAGCAGAGATACCACCCTGAAACACCTTTCCAGACCTCAAGGATGCATGCAGTGGAAGGGACAGCTTTGCAAAGCAGCAGTCTCATATATTTTTTAATTCACTGACCTTACCCAACTGCTTTTTAGACTTCAGGCGTCCAACACAAACCTACTGCCCAAAGCATCCTGTGGCAAGAAGCCCCATGGTTAAGCAATGCAGTGTATGAAAAACAGTGTCTTTCTCCTCTCTCTGAACCCAGCTCCCATCAGCTCTCAACCATCCCATGCAGCTTCTCCTCAAAAGAACAGCAAACACTTGCTCACTTTATTTTGTAGAACTAAACTTTCAGATGTCTTTCCAAAGTGGTAATTGAGAAATGAGAGCACATCACTACCTATACATTTATCACTATTTTTTCCTATGATGTGCATAATTTTACATTATCAACATTGAACTGTATCTGCTCTTTTATTGCCCACTTATTCAATATCATCATACCTTTCAACGCTTCACTGTTATCTTTCAATTCTACTGCTTTGGATAATATTTTACTGTCAGCAAATGTCCCTGCCTCTCTATCTCTCCCCTTCTTGGCTTGTGTTACTGGTCCAGGGTGGCTGACATCAGTCCTCTGGCAACGCAAAAGATGATCATCGTTTTATTACCAGCACTTTTGGATTCATGCCACTTCTCAAGAAATGGACTGAAAAAAAAATCAGATTAAGACTAAACTGAAATTCAAATGGAGAGCACACCTAATACTAGATTTGGATTTATTTTAGAAAAAACTTAAGATCGTTTGTTCTAAATAGAGTTACTGACCTAGAAACATATACCCATCTCTGGAAATAAATCAAAATTCCTCCTATACTAATCTAATTGCACCAGTGAAACTAAGAAGTCCCTTAAGTAATTTAAGTTTTCTTATTTGAGAGGGGAAAAAAAAAATCCACCTTCCCCATTGCTGGAGTATGTTTTGTAGAACAAGCTACTTGTGATTAATTTCTCTATTTGCAGTAGTAAATGCATTTCCCCTTAAAACAGGAATAGGTATCAGCAGATAATCTGGGTGTTAGTGAGCATTGTATTAGCAAGCAAATAAATAAATTACTTTGAAGTATATAAAATATTATCGGTTTGTTTGGGGGTTTGTTTTTTTTTACAGTCACTGCCATAAAACCTTACACAGAAACGATCGATTTCTGAAATATGTTAAGCCCAGAAACTAGGAATCTTTTTTAAAAGTAGTTGTTACAAAAAAAAGTGGAAAACTTAAGGAATTAATGCTTCTGATGGGTTTCTTACCTCCTACTCTGGTAATCGTGAAGCTACTTTACAAAAGGACAGCAGTACCAGTCATCAAAATCACCCCCCTTTTCCTGCAGTGACAGTATTTAAAAGAAAGGAGAAATCCTTGCTCTCTGTCCAAAGAAGGGTGCTAATCCCAGGAGGATTCAGGTCACTTGTCTTAATTAGAGGCAAATGTAGCTGTGTAGCCTGGAACAGGGTACTTAAGACAGAGCAGGGCAAGATTTCAGATTCTTGCCTTGGTGTCTCTCCGGGATCTTTTGAACCTCAGCCTGTGGGGTGTGGGACCTTACACAGCCTGCACTCCATCAACGCAGTGAGGAGATGGGGTCCACACACTTTAAAGTCTACATTGCAATGTTCAGTCCCTGTGTACATGATATGAAAAACATTTATACATCTTTCTATACACAGGTTGCAAAATGACTTCTGGAGGCTCTGCAACCATGCTTCACAGTTCACTTAAGCACAGATGTAAACTCTTACAAGAAGTCTCGTCTCCACTTTACCGGTCTATTCAAAAAGTTCTTGCTTCTTTTCAAACACAAGTCTTAAGTACTGAGAATAAAATTTCAACCCCGACACCCCAAGGAGAAGCCATCTCGGTGGACAAGGGTACCATTCCCCTAGCAGCTGACAGCAGTATGACCCAGTTGTGATGCAAGATCAAGGACAACCAGGGAAACCTGGTCACAGGGTACCAGAGAATCTATTAGGGCCTGTGATTTCTTGTGAATCCCTTTTCCTTAGACAAGATGTTCTCTACAAACAGCTCTTTGTCTAGAGTAATTATTTGGGGATTAGGAGGAGGTAATAAAACCTTCTTTTGAAAGGCTAGATGAATTTGAGATAAGGTTGTGATGTGCCTAAGGGAGCAGAGGCATCTTTCTGATTGTAATTTAATCAACCTTGATTAAAAGAAAGAAACATTTACCTGTACCCTGTTCAATAAATTTTGATAAAAGTTTATATTCCAACAGACAACAAATCTATTCTACCCAGCACGTTTACTGTAAAAACGCTAAATTCCCATTTCCTCTACTTCTGCTCTACCACAAGAAAACCAAAGGAAGACACGATGGCATATTATACATGCAGTACATATGCTAAAACCCTTGAAGAATATTCCTAATATCCAAAACATGGACATGAGCAGTGCTCAACACACATGGTCCCAATTTCTGCTTTTAATATGAGGTTTGACACAATAAAAGAAGAGATCAAGCCTGTAGCTTGGGAACCAGGAGTTGGAGGGGAAAGACAAAGAGATGGTTATTGAACATGTTCTAACCTGTCACAGTGAGACAAGGCTCAGCTGGATCTCTTCACTCATGACGCATGGACACGTGTTCAAATAGAGATATTTTCTACCCTCAGTTGGAAAATGTCAGCATACAGGAGAGAACAGTGAGTTAATACCACATTTCTTGCGAAATTGAAGAAATCCAAGATGGAAAATTTTCAATTATTGACTGGGGTTTAAGGTGAAGCGATCCCAGAGATCAGGTTGGTGCTCAAAGGAACCCATTTTTTTTGTCCAAAGAAGATGTGACAGCAAAAATGACAGCTTTTCAGAAAATGATCTGTGGAATTGCTTTAAACACTGGCAGCATTGTATGCAGCTGTGTGTAACCTCATACGAGAACTATTTTGAAAGCTTTTGTAGTTGATTTTCTTAATTTGTTTAATGAAGAGAGTTAAAGGCACAGTCTAATTTTTTGTGTGTGTCAAACCTCCTACACTCCAAACTGCTTGCTTAGATAAGGGAAATACAGCCAGCAGAGCAGTAGTGACGCATTTCCACCACGTTCTCCCCTAAGCATCACTGCAGACGTATAAAATTAGACTTGTGTCTCAAAAGACTTTCCTTCTCTGAGAGGAAGGACCACTGCAGAACGTCTCACTTCCTGCTCACCAACAGCACTTGGATAGAATCTTCTGCAGCAGTGCAGACTCTTGATGAAGTGCTCCCACAGTCATCATGTCTAAAGGAAGAGTAATTTATGTTAGCTACTTTTTTCTTGATATGCTGCAGCTGAAGGGACAACAATAAATAGTAATTATCTGTACTTTTCTAAAAATATCGAGTCTCTGAGATTCCAATTATTTGTTCTCACATATACCAGAGCTCACCATCAGTGTAAATATTTCCTTTCACCACTTCTTTCAGACTTTGAAAGAAAAGCCTATGTAACGAAAATGTAAGGATGGAACGGATTGAATATGAATAGCTTATTACTTCTGCAAAGTATCTTAATTATTGTAGGTCTTACTAATCCAGACAATTAAGGCTTGATTGGGCTAAAGTTATTTTTCCTACGTTAGTCTTGTAGTTACTTTTATTTACATTAAGAGCCCTAAGCTGCACATACTTAAAAAGAAACTAAAATAGTGAAACACTTACCTTCCAAGTGAATGAATAGAAAAATACTAGTCAGTGTTGCTTAATTAGAATAGCAATTGCTTAATCCTAGCAATTGACCAAATTTTCCATATTCTTTAGATAAGCTGAAACAAGCCAATTCCTGTAAGATTTTAGACCCTGAGTTTAAATAGGTCAAAAAATAAGAGCACTGAAAATTAAACACACTCCACACACAATACATATTAACATATTCCAAAATCACCTTCACTAAATGCAAATGGAAGATGAGATTCTGATATGCCTACTCCAGTATTAATTTGAGTGTGACTGCTGATGAACTGAGGTGCTAATTAACTTGTAAAGCTATCAGTATCAAGCTTTAACTGATTGGCCGTATTACCGAAATCCTAGGATGCTCAGAACACAAAAAGAAAAACAAAGCTAAAAATACTTAGGTTCTCACTGCTTTGAGATACTGGTGGTTTTAAAAGCAACAGAAAGGAAATACAACAGATACAAATTGCTTTGCAAAATAACGAAGTGAATTAAATTAAACTATAGCTTGATGAAAATCACTTAGGAAAACAGCACTAATGATTCTAAGAATGGAATACAACATCTCTCTGACTACACCACACATTCAATAAGCACACTGCGCACATAAAACAATGTAGGGAGTGCAATAAACATAAACCACAGTAAAAAGGAGAATGGGCGCTTTATATTAGGCAGTATACAGAAGCCTAGGCCAATTATGTACATAAAATATTGGCATATGCTTCACACATACACAAGTAAAAGAACAATGAGGGAAAAGAAGGGCAGCAGGCGACATTTTCAAGATGAAAATAACTCCAAACCAGAGCAACAGAAGCTAATTAAAGAGCATATGACATAGCAGGCTCTTCCTTCTCCTCTACCTTATTGCAATACCCCTTCAAAATACATGGAGCGCCATCAAACGAGGCAGGAGATCATACAGCTATTACTCTCTTCCCTGCTTATGAGTACCAGCACAAACTGACTGCCCAGCAGCTTTTGTTTTAACCATTTTTCCCCTCTCTGCTTTTGACTCCACAGTGCCAGTGGGATACAGATGACTCCCAAAGAGGCCCTTCCACATCTGGTACAGAATAGAGTCTAGCATCTGAAAGGCAGAGGGGCATATTGTCACCTGCTGAAAGCAGCAGGGTGACAATACTGGGTAGGACTGGTGGCTCCACAAGCTGGGATCTGTATTAGAGTCATTGAAAAACTCGCAATCGGCAAGAACAGCATAGCCAAGGGAAGGAACCCACCTGTTACTAGGTCATTTATGCACCATTTTGTGTTAATTAAGGATCATCTATACCAAATTTTAAGTCTGGATGTCACACAATTAATACTGAACAGAAGACAGTCACTAGTACAGGGAAGAAATACACAGGGGAAACCAATTAGCAGGGGAAAAAAACCCTCAAAATTGTTAAATACAGATCCTTAAGTGTCTTTTTACATAAATAGTTAATTAAGAATAATTTACAGAAACAATTATCATTACCATATTAACACTAATTGTTCTACACAGGAAGACAGCATTGTATAAAGCAAGATTGCCTGCTTGTTACTTCAGCACATAAAAATGTCAAGGGACTTGCTTTGGTCTCCTTAATTCCCTTCCAGTCTTTTACCATCTTAAGATAGAAGGACTCTAAAACAAATTTTTAGAATGGAGGTTAGTATATTAAACACAGCACCTGCCTAATCTTATTAAAATAAATCAAGTTATTCTATTAAAAATACTCACTCTTTTTTCCCCTTCCTTCATGAAAATACATCACTTGAAACCCTGCCCAGGAAAATGTGTCATCACTAATATTGTATGGATAACAAGCAGTAAGATTAAATAAATATGAAGAGACATAATTATGTCTACATATGGTTTAAGTTTTAAGATTTTAAAAGAAAAAGTCTCCAAAGAGAAAAGAAACAGCGGATATAAAAAGGGTGGGGATGAGAAGAAGGTTTTCTGCTCACAACTTTGATGTCAACTTGTTTTCTCAAACCTTATAGACAGAAAGAGAAGTGCATATATCCAAACTCAGAATCTGGCCCTTCAGCTCAGGGCTGCCGTGCCTGATGGAGTTTAATTTAAGCCTTCTTCAAATCGCCTCCCCTGTTGCCTATCTGCCGGCAGCTTTCTCCACACAGCATGCCCTGCCCTCCAGGGCAGGGAAGGAGGGGAGCACTCGCTGCAATTCACGCTAGCACGGGATTTTCAGCTGCTGCAAATGGTTGCAGCTCTCCAAGTTCCTACTCCTAAGAATTATTCACCTTCTCACCCACGAGAACCCCAAATTTACCTGCTTTCCATTACAAATCTCTTGAGTAAATAAACATAGATGTGAATGTCTTCTGCTGGATCTCAGATGACACCTTTTACCAACAACAGATCAGTGGTGAGCCCCATTTGAATCCTCCCTGAACAGCAACTGGATTGCACAGCAGGCAACTCTCCTCTTTAGCAGGGATTAGTTGTTTAGCTTAGATAAGTAACATTTTAAATAGAATAAAGCACTTAGAGTTATAATATTGTGTGATTTAGTATGCTGTTTGCTTAGCTTAGCATGAGTAGCAGACTTGCAGAAGTATTAGGGCACAAGCTATAGTCTTTCACATAAAATTTCTTTAGTGAAAGCAAGGCCCTCCAGAGTCAACAACAAAAAAAGGAAAATACAGAGGCTTCAAGGGTATAGATCATCAACATCAGCTATTCTAAGACAAGATAATGACCTGTCTGAAAGACAGCAAAGGAATCCAATGAAGTAAAATAAGTACTCCAATCCAAATACCTAGATTGGATCACTGCGTGAGGGGCAGGTAAATAGTCTGTAAAGGTACAATCACCCAGGTATTTGTTAATGTCGGCCCCTGTCTCCAGAGCTGACCATGCTGCTGTAACCTTTCATTGAACTATTTATTTTATGAAATCTGAAGCCTGAGAGTCTGCTTCATGAAACCTCATATTACGACTACGGAGCAAACTGACACCTGGCAGCAGTCGGCAGGACACTCAGACAGAAGGTGAGTGAAGTAGAGACACACAATTGAACTTGGAAACCCTACTAAGTGATACAGAGAATTGGGTGTGCATATATAATCTTTTAGCTATAAACACATATAATCCTTATCCTCTGTATCTCCTAGCCATAAACTGTTGACCACGTCTGAGACTAGGATGGGATCCAGCGGCACCTGGGCTCTTCTCAGAGGAGTACAGAAAGCAGAGGGGTCCACTCAGAACCTTGTGACTCGATGGAAGGGCCTCCCTTACCTTCCTGCACCCCCAGTTCCTATGCCAAACACTTCACATCAATCATATTCTGATTATCCCTCCATATATTTCCTCCATGTAGTAAGTAACAGTGAGACCTTACCACTGAAATCTGTCACACTTTATACGAGCTTTATTTAAAAAACCTTCATTCATGACACCTTAGAAATTTCAAGTAAATATGCTACAAAGCTAGTCATTCTTTCCTCAATCTGTACAACAAAAAAAGCCTGCTATCTCCTGTCTGCCTGTTCAAAAAAAAACCCCAAATTAGAAACAGAATATTTAGACTTGCTTTTCCTCAGTTGGCATGTAAATCAGAGGCAAGTGTGGAAGGAATACAGAGATGTTTTCAGTTGTTAACTTCTCATGGGCCAATTCCCTCACCTTCAACTGAAGTTAGACATACACAGCACTAAGACCTATGCTGGCTGCTCACAGCCTAGTCTAGCACATGCAGAAGGTAACTGGAAACAGCAACATGACACTGTAGAAGCAGACTACAATAAAATTCTGTATATACTCAGCATAATTCTCTCTCACTGTGAGGGGCTGGATTCAAAGTTTCTCCCAATCCAATGATCTCATGAAACAAAGTTTTAAGTGTTTAAAGCAAAAATGAGCTTCATTTAGAAAGAGCAGTAGATCCTGATGTCTCCATACAACCAAATGTTAATCACTAAAGCTACCATTTCAAGCTTACAGAGGTCCCACTAACTACAACAGCCTCAAACTCAGCGCTACATGTGCTGTTCTAGCTCAGTCCACAAGACAGGATTAGCCCATTTTTTTCTAATTGTGGCCTAGAGGAATACCCTCGTGGTGACAACCTCTTCAGGCTGGCCTGTCACATGAAAATTAGTCAGTTTGGGGCTTCTGCTCAAATAGGTTGCAGGAATTAAGCTTTTACCTTAAATCTGAATCCACAGCTTGAATCTTTACCTAAGGTTTTCCCAACCCGCACCTCTTCATCTTACCTATAATTAAAGTGATGAGCGCTGAATCTTAAATAAATGCTCTGTCACAGCAGAAGAATAAAGCAGACAAACTGTTTGTGTTAGTGTTGTCATTTCAAAATTCCTCAGACCTAAAAAAAGCAGTAGAAATATGCACTCATTTACACAAGGGCATCTGCTCACAGCAAAGCTACATGTGTCATTATTATCCTCTACAAGCTCAACTTTTGAATAATACAGCAAAATCTAAGAATGAATGCTGAAGATGGACAACTGCATTTTACTGTTTCTCATGTCCAAATGCTTTCTTGTGCACAGTAAAGGATATACTTGTCCGGCAGCCACCTAAGGGCATGAGGAAATCCCATGTACAACAGCAGGCACTTTAATGTGCGAGTTTACCCATTTGACACATCTTGGTTGACAAATAGAATTTTGAGGCCAGCTTATTAATAATGATTCTGTGTGGAGCTACTGAATAATGAAGATGACTACTGAAAGTCCTAACGCCTCTCTGGTCTCGGTGTTAGACTCCCTCGGATTCCTGAGGCTCCTTTCAATGCTCTCCTGCAGCCTCCTGTCATTATGCGCAAAGCGAGCAGCAGCCTGGTGTGCTGAAATCAGACCTCAGCATTTGAGAGCTTCACTCCAACAATGCTGGCTAATGAAAATGATGGTAGAGGAGAAGAGAACCGTAATGAGACATTTGAAAAAAAGTCACACGTGTTTGCTTTAAGGTGTGGAAGCACTGAAGTGCACTGCCCTACTTTTTTCAAATAGATAGAAGTCTAATTAATTCTGTAATAACAACTGTAGAAGCTCCTACCCAGGTACCAGCAACTTCTGATTTAAAACAACTTGAAACATGATAGTAGCACTTGGAATACACAAACCCGTGCTGCCTCTGGTTGTCCTCTCCCCTTGAACAAGGGAGGATCATGGCATAGGAATAGAAAGGACAAGGACCTACCCACCAGTACTGCAGAGCACTAGACTTAGCTTCTCACCCATCACAAAAGCATCCCACTTACCCACAGACTTCTGTTTCTCATTGTGAGCTTTTACCCTTTGGCTACAGTCTTTGCTGCCTGCACTCATCACTGTTCCTGTAGTCACACACCAACGGTGTGAAAAGGCAGAGGTGACCTTTTCCCACAC
This sequence comes from Tapera naevia, assembly GCA_033556795.1. Lineage (NCBI taxonomy): Eukaryota > Metazoa > Chordata > Aves > Cuculiformes > Neomorphidae > Tapera > Tapera naevia. The sequence goes on from JAUMJJ010000113.1 coordinate 5,931,747, forward strand.
GCGTACTGATTCAGAGAGTAATATTTAACATTTAAATGAGGCACAGTAGGTAAACATTTACAGCTGCCCTATCACTGAATCTGTGCCTCACTGGCTAACACAGGCCTTTTGTCTCTCATTTCAGTCAACAGATTTGCAAAATCCACTATCAGAAAGTCTCTGGATGTGACTTGACAGGATTTTGTTCCCTGGTTTGCTGTTTTTTTTTACAGAAAACAGGCATTTATAGTAAGCGCCCATCATTTAAAGAGAAATGTTTCAACAGTCCTATCTTGCAGTGGTGAGTTCCATGGGACACATATCAATTTCATTTTTTAACTTAAACTCACTGCTCTTCAGGTTCTAATTCTTGTTTGACCTAACAATGTGAATCTGGTTTATCTTTGCAAAGTCTCAGCTCTAGCCATTCTACTTTGACTTCTGCTGCATCTTTCCCTGTCTACCATCTTTGTGACCGTGCCTCCCTGTCACATAATGGCACTACAGAACTTCTGCTTTTTCTTTCCTATTTACTCTCCAGAAATACTATGACATTGCCAGCATTAAAAGGCAAGCAATAATTTTTCTCTGTACACAGGGAAAAGATAAGAAGAAATCAACTAACTTTGCAGGGCAGGGAATAAGGAAAACTTTCTGTCTCCCTCTTGGACCACAGGAACACCTACCTAATGAGTATTCATTAAAGTTTTTATACGGGCAGCTTAGAAAAACATCTGCCTGGTATTATCCAGATGTTACCTCTGTGATTTCTCAAGTACTTTCAAGACCCATAACTCTGTAAAATTAATTTTCTACCATCATTTAGATTTTTTAAGCTAATGTTTTTAAAGGATAAATGGAAGCATTTGTAATTGACCCACCACCCGCATCTGCCAGGAAGTCATACGTAAAAATTCCTGCAAGAACCTATTAAGCCGAGATGTTTTCATTTGAAGACTGCAAACTTAGTATCATCCATGACTTGAGTAAAAAAAAAAAGGTTACAGACTTCACCTTCAGTGTTTCTCCTGCAACCATTCTTTGGAGTCATCAATTCTAATGATATTCTTTCTGTTCCTTGGCATCAGTTCCCTGGGTGTGTTTCAGATAAAAACCATATCCAAGCTGAGTATTACCTCACTGAACTACATACGATTCAGCTGAGCCAAAAGTAGTATAATATTTTTTACTCTATCTTATATTAACAGCAATTATTCACCATGATTTTCCCTGACACAATGCTGACTAAAATGTAAATATATGTTTATATGTAAAAGTAAATACTTTTATATACTTAAATGAATACATTTATATATTTTGTCCTGTGTATAGCAAAGTTCCCTAGAGTACCTTTAAGTAATGTCATTGTGGTTTGTCTTCTAACCCAAGACCTTCATTATGCTCCTGTGTAGGAGAAATGTATGGCTATAGCTGTTCATCACTGAGCACCATCAACGCCATATTTCCTCTATTAAGTTAGCAGTTTACAAGGCAAAGTAATTTACTGGGTTTTTTTTTTCTGACTGAGTGATCCCTTTTCCATTCTCATGTTTTGTAAGTTTGTCTCCGATAGAGACATGATGCCCAAACATTTTTCTCTTGTTAAATGGGTTTAAACTACTAATTCCAATTGAATTCACTGGAATATGAAAGATATCAAGTTCCCATAAATTCTATGAAGACCAGAAGCCAGCAAGAGGGGAAAGATTCAAATAAAGGTCCCCACTGAGAGAAATGTCACAACGCCAGTTCAGTCGCATCATCAGATGTTAAATCATCCACATAAGACAAAGTAAGAGTCAGCTGACACAAAACTATTCATATCCTCTTTTGTTGCTAGTCCTGGCCAGTCCATAACCTGGGCAATAGGCAACGAAAACAACTGATTTACAAGATCTGCTTTGGAAACAAATATTTCATGAATGATTTTTACACACATTGGAAAGCAAAAGTAAATCCTCTAAAGAATCATATTCCCATTCTCACAGCATAGATGAAAACAAAAGCACTAGGAAAAAAGGTCAAATCAAATTTAAGTTATAAATAACATTCAATAACGACTTCATATCCATTTTCTTTTCTAAGTACTGCAGATATATATTTATATTTATTAACTGCAGTCACACTTATGAGAAAGTTACAACTCAGCTTTGGAGTTTGGGTGGTTTTGTTTTTAATAAAGGTATTTTTATTTTATGTGCTACTCTCTTATTTTTCTTATTAATTTTTAAACTTCCCATTGCAGAACCACAGAGTTGAGGACTGGTGTTTCACTCCCCATCTCCCAGAGGCTGCCAGCAGCATCACCACTATCCCCCAGGCTGAGCCTTTTCCCTCTACATCACCAGTTGCTGTTTGGTGACACTAGCACCTTTTTCTCAATCAAGAGGAAAGATGAACAGCCAACCAAGTAGTCAGGTTCAATTTCACTCCATAGATTAACTAACTAAGAGAGTCGCAGCGTAGTAAAATTTACATCCCCCATCAAAAGTCTGAGTGTAGCTGACGGCCAACTTTACACAGCTTTGTCTGATATTAATCCATTCCTGCGCTTTGAGTTTCAGCAGCAACCAATTCAGCCACACTGAATTCTTTTAAGTCTGAACTACAATAAAAATTGCTCACTTGCTACAGAAAAATCTGTTCTTTATTACTTTTTAAAAAAGACAAACAAGATCAAACATAGCATGGAGAAACAAATAGAAAATACAGATTAGCCATTCAGCTCTTACCAACAAAGGCATAGTGAAATCCAGGTGAATGTTACCCGGTAAACAAAAGGGTACATATGTCTTAATTTTGATTAGTTTCGTATAATTTCTGAGAAACAGATGTTTGTCTTTTTTAATCACCTACAAGTTATTTTAGCTCAAACTAAAGCATTCAGAAATTTGCATGTAATATTGCTAGCACGTCACTTAAACTAGGCTGAGCATTTCCATCATTGCCTAAAAATGGTTTTGCAATAAACCAGTATCAATTACAACTAATACTCTGACACAGTGTTGATAAAGGAGGCACACTAATGGGATGTGGAACTCAGCACCTCAATGCATTTCATTCAGTGACAGAACCCAAGGTGACACTGCTCAGAGCAGCAGCATCTTGCTGAAGCTGTCACCTAAGGGACTTTCAGCCACCTTTGAATTTTTCACCGAAGTGACAGTGAGGTAAAATTCAGCTTTGAACTCGCGTTGAGTCTGGAAAGTCAATTAAAACCTTATTTCTTTCAGACCCATCGGTGGCGAGTCCTTCCACAGAAACATACAACTTCCCTAGCCTTGAACCGTTTCCAGCCAGCAACACACACATACCTGAGAGTGATGCCTCCACAGAGGATAAACTACTTTACAAGCAGGTAGTTTTGCTGGTATCATTTAATACAGAAAAACAGCATTTTCTTTTGTAAAATCAATGTAGTACATCTGTCTTCCATTGATATATAGGATAAAACGCAGAACTTGGTAACATATCATCAGAGAAACCACCCGAAGACATTCACATCTGGGAAGACTCACATTCAGAGAGCAGAATATTTTTTCCTTTAACTCTGATGTTATTTAGCAGCAAAAAAGCACAAAAGCCTAAGTCTGGGTATTGAGTCCATAATTTTACATCTCTGGATTTCTAAGATTTATATCTGTCATAAATATGAGAAACATGAATCTTTGAAATCAAATATTAAAATGAAGGATGATACTGTAATGTGCTGCAGCATACGGTAAATTGCTGTCATTTCTTGAGAGGTGGCAGCATTTCAGTGGTGGCTGATTGCTTTATTATTTTTGCATTCATTGCCTATCACTGATGTATGCAGGTTCATTTTCATTTTTAAAAAGTAGCTCTAATATAAAATTTTAAAAAGCACTGTTCACAATAGGCAGAGCCCCCCATGATTTCTAGGCAGTATTATGCGAATCTTGTCTTTATTTAGTTTAAAACTTTGGACAATACTTTGAGATGTAGGATAGAAAAAGACAAAGCTCTATCTCTATAGACAGTATTTATGGACATGTAGAGCATCTCTACCAGTTTTGTATTCAGACATGCCATAAATATCTCTATCAATGGAAAACTCAAATGTACCTCAGCATTACTACCTTCTTGTAGAGCAGGTTCTCAAAAATACTTCTTGAATGTATCAGGCTAGGTCCAACATTTAGCAGCCTTACTTATCTGCTCCTTCCATTATACAGAAAGTGAAGAAAAAAAGACTGTATTTTAATTTTTCAGTTAAAAAAATTAATTAAGAAATACCTGCCTTTATCCTGCATGTGAACTTACATGATGATGTAAGTAATACAGACTTACAGTCCCTCAGAGCACAGAGTCCTCAGTCCTAATCGGACCTTCCAGTTAGTAGCACTCCCTCCTCTATGTTGAACCCAAATACTACAACTGTGGATGCACCGGAACTCCATAACCACACAAATACATAACGACTTACAAAGCACAGCATTATTATATGCCTGAAAACCTTCCTTTGGTTTCCTAGACAATGTGCAAACACTAGAGAAGACTATATAAAGCCACCCTAAATCATAGCTGTTGTTCAGCCTTCCCAAAACTATCCTCAGTGTGAGTTCAATAAAGAGAAACCATGGTCAGAATCTTTTTACGAGGTTATTTTCAATTTCACAGTAGCAAAAGAGCACTTATTTTTTAAAAAAGGTTAATTCTGGAAACCTCCATGGAAAGTGTATCATGGAAGAATATGCATTAATAAGTTTTTCAAGCAAGTCTAGACTACTATTAGCAAAGATGTATGCATTAGGAGGATTGTGAGGAAGCTCACGGGATATATGGGTATAACAAGCACAGAAAAAACAGATGAGATAGAGGGCAAGTCAGGCTTGCAGAAGGCCTCTAGGATGCACTTAGAGAAAAAATCCTTGCACTTGGCCAGCAATACCTCCCAGGATACTGCTGTAAACCAGTTTTAGTGAGGGAATACCAGCAATACAAGAGCAAAAAAAAAAAACCAGGACAGGGCAAACAAAAACAAATGTCACAGTTCACCGAAACTCCTGACACTTCAGGAAAAAAAAAACAAAACAAAAAAACCCTATTTCCATACTTGAAACAAACACACTGACATGATTGGTGACTGACCAGTGTTTCAGTTCTGAACTCAATGAACATATGATATTTTGTTTCATAATTACAAAATGCTTCTAGTAATTCACAAAAGTTAAGCTTTGACTCTTTTCCATGAAGTATGCCAAGCATTATGTCTCATCCTTGAGACTGCACATGCATTATCATTTTCTATTCTGCACCACTGTTATTGCTCTTTACCTGCAACATCGTGCTTAGACAGAAATGGAAACAAGACTGTAATGATGCCAAAGAGCAGTAATTAAAGTGAAGCAAATCAAATTGGAAAGACACTGAAAGGCAGTTTACTTGAAATACTGTACTTCAGCACACCTAAGGAAAAAAAGAATCTAAACAGTTTTTCATTTAGAGTTATGTTTAATTAATTATGAAGGTAAACCCATAAAGATTAACAGCTGTACTAGAGAAATCTTCCACCTGTGTATTTGCAAATACTGCAATTCCCACAATCCCAAAGTCACTTCTGGGCTGCCAGTTTTGGTGAAGAGAGGTGAGGAAGAATGGAGCTGTTTCAGAAATACCCACTAAATCCAATTTGAAAAGAACAAATTTCACTAAGATTTTATAAGAAGAGTTCCAAGAAAACCAAAGTATTAAATATGACAAATCCTGAACACTCATATGTATTTACTTATTCTTGGAACTTCTTGAACTTCTGGTAAAGATGCTGCCTCAACTAACAAGCAACCATGATACAAAGCGCTTATCCTGACAGAGACTGAAAGCTCTTCAGTAGGCTTCTCATTCCATTAAGAACAAATATGTAACTGGCCCTACAACTCATTCTGTATACACAAATTCCTGCCTATAAACAGCCAAACTGGACTACAATGGTATCTCTGTGCATAGGTGATGCTGAGTATAAAGTGACAAATTTAAGTAGGTGTTTTCAAAGCCATCACTCAGTTCAGGAAAAATGTACCACTAGAAGTGCTTGATATGCCCCAGTAACATTTGTAAATAGTTTAAGGAAACACCTGAAATTACAGACCAGCTAGTATATCGAATTTCAATTCAGTATGACAGTATTCTTGAAGGGAAGACAAGTCATAAATATGAAACTGTCAGAACTTCCTTAAAACTCAAGGATGAGATAGCCTAAATCTGCCACACAGCTGAATAAAGTGGAAGAAAAAAAAAAACAACAAAAAAGAAACCTCAGAAAACAAGATTGAAGTGATTTCTGTGCACCTTTTGGAAAAAAAAAAAAAAAAAAAAAAGAGGATTTTCTGCCAAAGTTATTTTTACAGAAGTTGTTCAAACCCAAATTTCCTTCTCATCTGCCTTGGGCAGAACTCTCAATATCCTACAAACAGAGTCCAAAATGCTCTGCTGTAGGGTCTGCCACATCCCCCTTATTGCAAGATTTCTCACAGCACTAAATTGCCACATATACATCCCTTAATATGTTGGCCATTTTGAAAACTAGACAGATCTTGCATTGAAAGTTGTATTTATTCATATTTGAAGGATAACTAGAAAAAATAATTGATATTTATTTTCCTCAAAGTTTCTTGCACAATTCTTCAAGCAGCAAACCTGAAATCTTATATGTTCATTCTTACAGCTAGGGAACAAAATCCCTTCACAATGACAAGAAATTTACATCTCTCCTTCCTAGAGAACCAATTTAGTTTCAGGTATTTTTAACAGAAAACCACAGTCTCTTAACAGAGCGCTCCATTAGAAGCCTGGATGAGAATGCTCCGCAAAAAGCAGAATTCATTTTAGCCAATCTGAGGCTTTGTTTACACTGCAACATTTTGTGGGTTTGTTGTGTACCCGAGTGGGAAGAAAAAAAAAAAGCATGAACTTAATGATAGCAAGGTTTTTTTTTAGATTTTCTTTTACCTAAATACCGTGGCAGGAACCTGTGCCATCGATTCCCTGCCGTTACCGCCATGTCCCTTGCCCTAAGCAACACCACAAGACCACTCACACACTAATGAACAGAGGCTGCTCCCAGCTACTTTTATGTTAGTTCATTCCTGATTGTCATGAAAATGGGTTGCCTCTGAATTTCCTAGTAACGTTTAAATGCTTGTTTTGAACTGTAACTCCATAAATAATTACAGAGGAAGCAACAACAGCAAGCATACCAAAGGGCACTGCCACCCTCTTAGGCAACACCCACATTGGAACTTGTCACCTCCCAGATCTTCCACCTGAGTATGTGCAGCTTGGGTCAAAAAAGTGCTACAGAAAATTACCTGTCTTGTGCCCACAGTTTATACTGCAATACTTTTTTACTTTTTAACAGAAACTTTTCAAAGTGAACTTGGGAGATTGAAGAATTTGTCCACATAATGAAGGAAACAACAATGCATGTACAGTGATTTCAAGAAAAATATTTTAATTCCCAAAACACAAAATTAAAATTTCATGAGGAAACTAACAAACCCATGAGGAACATAGTATTTCTTACTGTACCATGGTCCATTTTCTAATGGCCGCACCTCAGTTTCCAGTGATATTTAGATTTCAATAAAACATTTTAAAAATTAATATTACTGTTTATTTTCCATAATTATCCACTTTTCAACTCCACCAGAAAAAACTTGTGAATCTCAGTTTAGTGGTCACTTATCTTTGGAAAGAAAACCATAATAGATAAAACCAACAACAACAAACAAACCAGGCACATCAGCACTCCCACGAAACAACTTTGATTCCTGTTTCTCCATGATGTTAACATTTTAGCTAGTCCTAATTAAGATGGAATAGCAAATCTTGAAAAACAAACATCATTTTATCTTACAGCCTTAAAAACATACAAAAGTACAACAGTCTCATTCAAAACGTATGTTTCAGAAAAACACATTTCCATAACGAAGAAGTTTGGTTTCAGCTAACAGGAGATATAACTTAAAATATTGCCTTGATTTGGTAACTTCTGGGAACACTACACTGATTTCCGCAAAACTATTTTGGAACAACTGAGAGCTCAGCCCACCACATTAAACATGCAAAGCTTTGGGTTAGTTCCAAAGTAGAGTCCACAGCAAATTTGCCTCAAGTGGGATAGTTCTACCAAACTAAAAAATTAATTCTCTCTAAGTTCCCCAGAGAACTGTAAAAGTTTTGTGGCAGGCAGGCTCCTTATACAAAATCTCACCAAAGATACTTCATCCTGCAACTTAATGAACACTACAGCACTTCAGACAGTATTCAGACAGAACATATTTAGTAAACTCTCTTCTAATGAATACATGACCTCAAAAGCCAAATTAAAACTCTTCTTTTACAGCATCGTGTTTATTCACATAGTAAGATCTTACTATCAGTAGAGAGTTTTCGCTTTCAAGTCCAAACTTACCCAAGAGAGATGAAGAGTAAAGATTCCTGCTCTTTTCAGGCAGGTTTTTACTTATTTAAAAATGTATCTATTTCACAATCTTACTACACATCTCCAATTTGCAGGTTAGATTTTCCACTTTAGTGGAAAAATGTGGAAACTGTCAAGAATAATTCAATGTGTCAGCTTACCCCTGCCCCTACGCTGCTATATCAGCAAAGAACTCTCACTGCCAGAGGAAGCTCCAATTGGTTCAAGCCACCGAGAGTAAAGTTCAAGCCACTCTTCCGCTGATGTTACAACAGTCACCTCATGGTGATTCAGACTGGGTGCTGCTGCTCACAGAGAAACAAAACCAACAAAGGTCTGATTGCTTCACTTTCCTATACACCTGAAGTTATCACCTACATGGTTTTTCATTAACTTTCTTAGCTCCAGGAGAACCTCTGAGGTCACACCAGTTATCTCCAGCCTAATTACCGAGTCAGGACCAGACATTCTGGAATACAGCTGTGACAAACAATGACCCAGATGTACTAGAAGATAAAGACTCAACTTCATTTTTAAGATAAAACAGCTGTCCTTTTGCTGGTATTGTTAGAATTTCAGTAGCAGTTCCTGAAAAAAGCTTCTTACTTTAAGACAAAATGCTTAATCATACAGTGAGTCCATGTTTCGGTACATAGTTCTATAAAAACTCTAAGCACAGAGGAACCGTAAGCACAAGGCTGGTTTGACTTTTTCCGCTGGCATCTGGGATGCAGCACTTCTGTACCTAGAAAGGTAACATCCACTGGAGTCAGTGGTGACACTAGCCAGTAAAAGGAGAAATCTGAACAGCAAGAAACCAAGGCACACAGAGAAGATAACTTCAAGTTATTCAATACTGTCACAATAACGAAATTCTTTCTTCCACTAAAATCAAAATGAAATATTAAATCCTATTCTTCCTTTTTAAAACAAATCTTAATTGAAACTAACTATAATAAGAAAGTTTCATTTATCAAGAAGTGACATTTTGTAATTAAAATACAGTTCAGAACAAAATGTTTAGCTGCAAAGGCGTGAATTTTCCCTTCTTCACTGTTGTTGCCAAATTGCTATTATTATAAGCGGAGTTAAAACTAGTAAACTGGCTGTTGCTTCTTTTCACTGAAAAATTAAGTGAAAGGGAAACAGAGATTGTTTGGCTAGAAATGGTTTCCACCTTCTTCTCTTTTTAAGGAGACAAGACATGCCAGAGATGCAGTGCCATGACCACATACTGAGTTCTGTGGGAGTGGTTCAGGTACGATAGCTCATGAAAATAAAAGAAAAAGGATTAATAGGAATACTCAAGAACAGTAGAGACTACACACCTTTCCTGGGTCAACAACTGTGCCCTGCAGCTAGGCTGCAAGTCGGCTGTGCCTTCCAGCAGGGTTGCCTCCAGCCAAGACCTTCCTAGGTGAGACAACTGCCTGGTCTGACCACCACTATGCAGCACAAGTCCTAGGAGCAGCCAGTCCACAGATAACAGGTCAACCCAACTAGCAGCATCTACCACATGGAAAGACCAAGCAGGAAGGCAGCTGCAGGCCTGCACTGCAATCATGCAAGGTCAGAGAGGCAGCATGAGATTGGTTCTAGCCATATGTGCTCTATCCTTAACACTTTTGAGTGGTAATACAGAAGAAAACTAACAGGAGAGCGGGAGTACAGGTGGAGTAATTAGGTGTCTACAATAAACTATGATTCTGGATTACTATCAGGAGATGTCTTAATCGCAGGTTTTGGGTGGCCCTCGGTTGTTATACTTAATGCCTGCATTTCTTCAGGTCCCTGCCAATTGTCTACTCTTCCAGACAGTGGCTGATGAGTTGTAGTTGCAACTCCAACAAAGAAGTTCCCTCTGTTCCTATCAGCACTGCCCCTCAGCCGTTTCACTGTAGGTTCTTTCCCTGCCACATCCCAGTTCCCTGGCATAGCAGTAATTATCTCCAAACAAACGTGTACTGACAGCTTTGCTGATATGGAAAACAAAGAGAATACAAAAGTTGATCTTCAAACGATAAATAGGACATGAAACCCTTCTAAAGATCACCATTTTGTCCAATACATTCTGAAAAAGCTGAATTTCCAAACACTTTCTTGTATGTAGCCCGATCTTATTCCTCTATGCCTTCCCTCTTCTTAATCTGCTGTCCTTGAAGGCTTTTTTTGGGATCACCTCAGAATTTATTGAACAAGTTGCTGAACACATTTTCTTCTGAACATAGGTCTTATGTTAACAAGGCTGTTCAGATACAGCAGTACTCCCAAAATCATGTTAGAGAGAATCTCGAAAGCTGAATTTCAGTTGCACGTGGTAATAAATGGAAAGAGGCACCAGGTTACGTATAGGTGGCTACAAACCTGCTATACTTAAATTTCTGTAACTGGGTCTCTAACTAAAGAACCAGGTAATTTGAGACGCATGGACTCTTTCGGTATGGCAACCATGAAAACTGTACATGGTGCACATAAGCATTGCCTTTTATATTCACTTCTGCTTAAAGAGCTGAAAGGGCTCTACTTGTAATGACTGTAAGCTGTTGTAAGCTGGAATCCAAAGCTGACTGGCAAATTACTTTGAGATATACCGAGTACTTAATTCCTTTTCCTAAAACAACATTAAAGGTGTTAGGAAAAACCTCTAAATCTGTGCACAGCAGCAATAAATACAAACCTCATGCAGGCACAGAAAATGCATAAGAAGTTCTTATTCTTCTAAGTGGATCGTAAGATGGAATGATCATTTCCACTGTAGCCTTCTACTTCAAGACACAAATAAAAGGAACATGACTTGGTTTCAAAATCTATCAGTGAACTATGAGTGATGAAAACACTCTTACTTCCCTCACAAAGTGAGCGTGTTCCTAAGGCTTTGAAGTAGGTTAATACCATGATTACAGCATTTGCAGAGTTTCGCAATGGCATGCTGCTCCAATCTCCTTTCATACTTACCAACTACATGAATAAAAATGCTTTTGGTACAAAGGTTAAGCACATTAAAGAAGAGTCATAGGAAGCTTTACCCACACCTCTACCTTATATACGAAATAAAAATCTGCATGATACCATTGTTTGATATACCCAGAGCTGTACGTGCTTTTTTTCCACAATCCTGCCATCTTTAACACTGCTTATGTGTTACACAGTTTATAAAAAAGGGAGCATAAAGAGTGATCTCCAATCATACAACGATTCCAGTGTTTCAGCTTAATATTATGACTTTTGGGATTCACTGCCAGCCTTCACATCAGGCTGTGTTCCCTCTCTAAATTGGTGTGTGAAACACCATCATTTGGAGAAACACAGTTCCTATCACAGGCAAGAACTGATTCTGCTGTGCATATACTGGGACAAGGCTGTTCTAGCTGGACTCCAAAGTCTCTTACATAATCATTGAATTCCAGGGTCAAAGTTGAAATTTTCTTGAAAAAAAGTGGTTTTCCCAACAATTGTGAATAAGAAATACTACTACTATTAGGCTTGAGGTGAGTAAATTAGCAAGTTAAAATCTCTAAGTAAATTAAGTTTATAGAAGCATTCTGACTATGAACTCTCAGACCCCAAAGCCCATCATACAAAACAGATCAAATGAAATCCTGTTCTAAATGCTGGCAAAAGGAACTTTGAAAGGTAATATACTCTAATATTTTGCCTTGGTCATACCAACATATTCCTTTTTTCTAGACATGAAAATCTGACTAAATACTCATGCTCCAGGGATGCTTAGCTTACATTGAGCAGTACTAGCAATAGGGAATTTGTGGTGTTATATGCCTACTACTGACAATTAAAATAATTCACTCCTGTGTGAAAATATTAAATATATTAATTTTTAGGAGAGAATATGTGTTTAAATCTTACAAATCTGTTTTTCCCGTCAAAGACCACCATTTCTAAGTCTTTCAGCTTGTCAGTTCTGAATAGCTTGGTTTAAAAAATGGTACTTAAAGGGTTTTGAGCTTAATGCAGACCAATAACTTTGAATATTTTAACGCAGGACGAAAGAAGCTTAACTACACATTTCATCAAGTCTAAAGAGACATAATTTGAAAGGTACTTAGAGCTAGTGCCTCTTTATTTTCACATCTCAGACTTTTAGAACCTTTGGTCTAAACCTGAAGGGGAAAACTTTCCCTTTGAACTAGGTTACTTCAAATGGAAATTTCATTACTAACCTTAGAGAATTCACTCTCCTCCAAACTTCATGTGCTTTGGGAAAAAAAAAAATCAACTTGTGTTTGGATATAATTAGTGTGGTAACAGAAGTGACAAAATCCAAACTGCAGAGGTTATAGGGCATTAGCAAAAGATGATGTTGGAATGGCTTAGGTTTATCTGCTGGAGATACGCTGTAGAGAATGTAGCATGAAGAAAGAACACAATATATAATATTGACCCCCGAGTTCATCTGAGGATCAGCAAATTCACATCAGTTTCAAGTTACAATTATCTTCACATTTTTAAAAAAAAACCACACTGAGATGTGCCTTTGCTACCTTTCTCCCCACCTTGCCATCTCTAACTACTGTATTACCCTGCAATTCAGCAGTAGAAAACAATGCCTAATATGTCATATACACATTTAGTATTTTATAAAAAACATAGGAGTCCTCTTTGACAATTCTACACAGAAGTGTAGCTTTGTCTTTCCATTTTGTGTTTGCCAACAGCTCTAAATTAGAGAGTTTCTCAGGAAGAAGAAACTCCACTGCTGTCATCCCATGGGTTCTTAATGTCTTTTGAACTCCAGAAACACAAAAACTCATTAACAAGTTTATTCCACACCATGTTAGACCTTAAATGGCTAAACTGCTGGAGATCAAATACTGTGTTTTGCCTTGTGTTACCAACAGTCATCAGACCTCAAAGTCTGAAAGAGTGTGGCATTACAGAAGAGAAGAAGAACTGCCACTGCTGAATTTCAAGCTAATAGAGAACTTTTGCCAGGAGTATGGTATTTTGCTACAAAAGATGAAACTGCATTTGCTGTTACACAAATGAGCTTTCTATTATGAAATACTCATATTCAAAAGTAGATTAAAAGTTGATATGACTTTCCTGGAGTCTGAACTTTGAATAAAAGGTGAAAAACAGCTCCTCAAGCTGAGTTTGCAAAATTACAAGGCTTCAAATTTCCTCCACTGTAAAAGTCTTAAAAATGGGACTCTAGTAACAAAGACTCATCAGGTCATGTTAATGTCATCTTAATACGTGATCACCAGGCAACAGAAAATACGTTTTCATAGTATGTTTATAAAAGTTCTTATTGTATCTTTAAATTTGCATTGATTGCTTCATTATGAAAAGGTTCCAAATCTTCCCTCAAAACACTTTTTTTTAGCTTTTGTTTTAAGGAATGAGGAATTTAGTACAAATACATGACATATTTCATATACACACACAAAAATTTCACTTATTAAAATTCCTCTATCCAACTACTCTATGGACATTTAGCCCCAGATGATTGGTTCCACCAAAAGATTAAAAGAAAAGCAAACGATCTTCATAATCTTTTCTGCATATTGGCATTTATGCATTGCATAGAATATGAGGAATTAGTGAAATTAAGAATTACTGTGGAGCATTTTCTAGGTTTTCAAATATATTTCAAACATATTTGCTTTACCTTTATTTGCTGAAATGACCATGTCCCTGAAAATGGTTAGGAGATAATTTAAAATGAATGAATAATGACATGAATTTAACATCCTAAATATTTTTAAACACAATGAAGGTTCCCTTCTTTCACAAGATCCGACCCCAGTATCCTTGTGACTGTCTTATATATCTCTACATTTTAAAAAAAAAAAAAAACAAAAAAACTAAAAAACAAATCCATGATCCTACAAATTAGTATCAAAGCGATTTTCAGGTTGTTACAACTCTGTTCAAGCTACATTTAAACACTCAAGTTTTGTTTGTTTTACTGAAGTAGTCTAGCAGCTTGTGGGACTACCTACACTTGCCTGGTAGGGAATGACTTGGCCTAAAGAAAAGGAGATAAAACTGCATTATCCTGGACCTCCTTGACACATTCACACACAGACAAGCTGCAAAGTAGGGGCCTTTCCATCATTTTAGATCAAATTACATGACCTCTGACAAACCTCTTAATATGATTCAAGACTGTTCATCTCTATGTGTTCTCACCCTGTGGCCATGTTAAACATCTGTATCTTAACTGCCTTCTCAACTGCTGCAATCTCTGTCTTTTATCACCTGTTCCTGGTTATTTGTTCAGAAAGTGCAACTAAGATAATCTCTCCTCAATACTGCTCTGTCTGCTCCCCTCTGAAGCCTTGTACTGATTTCCAGTCATTCAGACTATTCAGTTCAAACATATTGTTCCCTTCTTCCAGCTAAGGCTGTCTCAAAAATAAGATCCACACTCAAAATATTCGGATCTTTCCTGTTCGGATATTCTCCAAAAGAAAAAGGGAGCTGCAGAAGCAAACAAAGAAGGATGAAAGGAAGAAGAAAATGGTGAGACACATACATGCTGAAGTGGCACCTGAGCTATGGGACTTTGTCACCAAAATCATGCCCCACAATCAGCATATGGGTCAAGCTCTTCTCCCACTGTGAGTGGGAAGGATCCTCAACTCTTCTGACACAAAGCTTCTCTTTCTTAAACACTATGCTGCATCTGAGGAAGTTTCCCTAACGAAGCATTAGTTGAAACCAGTACTTCTCTATGGAAAGTTCCTCTGTTATATTTTGTTGAAAAAATATCCAAGAATAATTCCTGAATGCATTCTGTTTCTAAGTTGTCCTTACTTAATTCTCACCTGAACAGTCTGCAGTCTGTCCTCCTTCACTGAAGTAACATATTGTGACTATTCTTTTCTTCCAGAAATATTTCCCTGTTCCTTTCATGTCCTGATGTGACCTTTTGCAAAAGCTATATATCAGACTGCTTTCTTAAAATAATTCAAAATCACTCCTTTCTAAAAAAACAACCAAGCAATGAAAACAAACCCATGACTACCTGTCACTAATGTTCTGGTTTTTGTTTGTTTTTTTTTTTTGGGGGGGGAATATGTATGAAAAGAATGTTGCTAAAATGTAAAGAATTTAGATCTTTTGATGTTCCCATCAACATTCATGTATTCACATTCCAGCTGGAGTATCGTGCAAACAAAGCAGGCAGTTTCATCTTGACTGTCAAGCATAGAAAGCAGCACCAAATGGAGCACATTCCCTGACCACTGTCCTTCCATTCACTGAACAGGGCAAAGGTCTCCAGGAAACAGCAATATGAGCTCAGCTCATTAAAAACTGTATGAAAATGTATATCCTGAAGGGATGTTAAATTAGGTTTACACAGGCAACTTTGAGTCTGTGCTTCCTTAGAATTTTAGTGCTTAACCTTATAGCCCTAGCATTTCTTTAATGCAATTAAATATAGAAATGTAACATATTGCTTTAGCTATGGTCTAGCAAAGAGAAAGAAAATAGGTGAGAGATATAAAGAACTCTGTAGGTAGCTTTCATTTTGATCTCTAGTGTCTCTCTAGCATTGCCATCTTTTTGACATGCTCACAACAGTAAAGGCTGTGTTCTTCCACATCTAGTTTTACTGAGAAGGGCTGATAACACATTATTTTTAAGGAGACATTACGGATTCTGCACATTTTTTACAAAACCTGCAATCCATAAACATCCCTACACTAGCAAATGTTAAACATACACAGGTTACCATATCAATATCAAGCCTAAGCCATGCCCAAGTAAAGAGAACACCAAATTCCCCTAATGAATACATTCCCTTTATATGACTTTGTACATTTGAGTTCAATGTATAACTCATACAGGCAACACAAGGTATAAAAATAGATTAATTCAGTCAAGTACTACTGGTATTTTTGCCTTCCACCTAGTTATCAGCATGCTAGTCTACATTATTGTGACATGCAAATATTACCCTCTTATTACTTTGATGGCAATTTTATTTTAAAAATGAAATTAATAGCTAGCCTCAAAAGACTTATTATGCTTAATTTCATTTCACTCCCTGAATCATCCTTTTCACTATACAATTTCTCCTCTAGTTAAACTAAAAAGAATCAGAGGTGTAATTATAGATTACAGATTAGCTGTTCAACATTTGCTAGTAGCTAAAATGAGGGTAGACATTAAAAGCACATTGACTTCATAGAAAGCTGCTCCTCTCTACATTTATAGAAGAGACTGCTGCAAAATGTTAATATTTGTGAAGTCAAGGCTAGAGCTTTCTGTGCTTTTGGACACCTTTGCAGGGCTCTCCCAAAGCAGGACATCCTAACACTACTGAAACCACTACCAGAAGTATCTCCCATCTTCCTCAGTTGCATTCACTAAGGTAAATTATAGCTAAGGTAGGAGACACAATTCCCAAGAATTCCTCGCAAGAAATCATTCCCTTCAGAGCTAGGACACATCGGGGAAGGGCAGAAGCTTGCCACAGCCACAAAGCAGTCTTCCAAAATCTGATCCACAATCTAGGAGTACGTGAATGACTTGAAGTTTCCTTCCCCCTTGAGCTCAACCCTGTATTCCTGGATCAGGACTTCATTGTAGGTGTGCTATCTGTCCCGAACCTTTTTACAAGTGCTAGTGAACTGCAAATCAGATGGGTTGACAAGTAGGAAGAAAGAAGCTGAAATCCAGAGGGGCCCATAGGCTCAAGTGCCAAAAACTGGAGGAGATTGATGTTAGGAGGGCTAGCTACTGGGCAAACTGGATGCCTAACACCATCTGTGGAGAAAACTGTAGGGAGTGAGAGAGAACAAGAGTGTGTGTGTGCGTCCACTAGCAAACTTCATACTGATCAACCAGAGGGGAGGAACGAGACAGAGCCATTTGCGTTGTTCACGTTTATGTATGTGCTGTTTATGATTACGTGGATGCTGGTAAAAGCCCTGCTCTGTGTGAGGCGAGATGTATGGTTGTTTACAGTGTGTATGGATGTGTACAGATGGCTATCGAGAATATGTGCTCAGTCTTGCTGCAATCTGCATCTGGATACACCAAACTGCAACAGCATCGTATCAGGCTAGGAGAGGATGAATCCCCACTGACCTGTAGCCCATCTGACTCAAATACCTCTAATGGAAGA
This sequence comes from Tapera naevia, assembly GCA_033556795.1. Classification (NCBI taxonomy): domain Eukaryota; kingdom Metazoa; phylum Chordata; class Aves; order Cuculiformes; family Neomorphidae; genus Tapera; species Tapera naevia. The sequence continues at coordinate 5,949,269 of JAUMJJ010000113.1, forward strand.
TTCTGGAAACATAACCATGTTAACATTTTTGGTTGCAAATATACTGACTTTTGTGCTGATGGAGCAACAGCTTGTTTTCTTCCCTAATGTAAGTTTCACAAAGCAGACACAAAGCCCACAGAGATGATATACTATTTGCACCTACACTTCTCCACAAACCTGGCCTAGCTGGAGAAAGGAAGGGCTTTTTTCACAATTTGGCAGCCAAATGAGAATTTGCCTTACTTGTATTTTTATTACTGTTTTGCAGCAATGAGTAATGCTTTCTCCAAGAAATGGAAGTGAAAGCTACTCTGTTCTTGTCAGAATAATAATGGATATTGTGTTGGCAACTGCCCTCCTGTGCTGCACAACAGCATAAATAAAATGAATTGGGAAAAGCCAACAGCACTGTAGGAAATAAAGTGTATAAACACCTTCTTGCAAATAAGTGGTAATCTCTAATGTTTGGTGTTTCAGCCTGGGCAACAAGAACAGGATAAACACTATCACTAAATCAGAAGTGAGTCAGCTCCATTGATCCTCATCTATGGAGAGACACTGTGAAGGAGAGGCATCAGCCGTTCAGGGAAGACCAAAGTAGACAAGTGTGACATGTAAGATGTCAAGAGTGCCTCCCATACGTGGTCACACAGGCAGCAACAGGCTAAAAGATGCCCTTCTCCAAAGGCCAGGTTAGTTCAATGCTGGGATATTTGCTTTGTCCTCACTAGTGTTATTAGCAGAAAGAAAAATGGCAGTGAGACTTCAAGTATTTGCTCCTCACAGCTTGGATTCATATACAGTTTCTGTTCACTGAGGCTACACACATTCAAGCAGGGAAGACTTGCCTTCTTTCAAGGTTTAGATAATGGATCATCTCTGGAAAACATCTCACGGCAAAACTCTGTAGTGAAGCTGTGAAACATGGCGCAGCTCCTACTCGTGATGAGCCATTAACGTGTCCACTCAGCTGGACAGACAGAGGCCTCTGCAGCCTGATTTCTGGGCTGGTGGGAGGCAAGGCAGTTCTGGCATGAATGATCTGAATGTAGAATGAGAAGTCCTTCAAGATGAGAAAAGGTTTTAGAAGGTGGTCCCTAATGATGGAGGTCTTCAGTGAACAGCTGATGATTACCAATAGCTTTATGCATTGAATTTACAATCTTTCTGAACTTCATAAAGAGCCTTGTGTTTTTCCTAAGCAGCAAAAATTGTTAATACTACCAGAGGAAAGAATATTTCTGGAACTTAAAAATAGTGCCTAACAGGATCCGAAACACATTATCCATCAGCCTACCACCCAGTTGTTGAGCAGTTTTGTACTGTAGGCACTAGGAAACTAGCAACAGAACCACTACAGCAGGTGATCAGGAGATTAAAAGCTCTTTGAGATACATGGCACGAGGACTACCCTTGACTGTTTTGGTACGACTATTGTACACCACCACTCTGCTCTGAAGACACAGGTTTCCCTCAATCGACTTAGAGAAGTCAGTACAACCCTTGGTAACATCTCCATATGTGCTACCTGGCTCTGTCAGGGCTTCTGCCACTATCACCCTTTAGCGACAAACATCTTCCTTTGTATCCAAAAATTATTTTCATGCAGGACTCCAGGATTTTACACACACCTTTTGGGAGTATATTCCTGGGACAGCAAACCTACCACAAAGTACTACAAGTTTTCCTTTCCGGCAAAACCAAGGGCATTCAATTGTCTTTGGCATTCGGACCTTGATGCATTATCATACCCATTATGTTCTTTTAAATCTAAAGTTATAATCATCTGACTCATGCATTAAAATACAAACTGAAAGAATTGTAAAAAATGAAAAAAAAATCAAGTGCATATCATGATTTCACATGATTTCACCAAGAAAAAAAACATGCTTTTTATTTGGCTCTTTTTTCTTACAAAAGAAAAACACATTATTTAGCTAAACAAACTAAATATATTGTTGTCTCATCTGCAAAACCAACCAACTGTAAAAGCAGAGCAATGCATTTTTTCCTGTCTTTACACCAACACTAGCTATTATAGATAACAATGTTTAGTTAAAAATAATACAAATAATATGTAATTATTTCTGAAGACAAGTTTATCTCTAAGAGAAATTCATTTTCAAGACAAATGTTATAGTTAAACACATTCATCTACTGTGCCGTTAGACAAGCCAAATACATTACATATTATATTACTTTTATTCTAGATGTCCAGTAATGTGAATATTGATTATATAGCTAGAGCATATCATCTACAAGAATCACAGCCACATCTTTTCTTTACTTCTGAGGATAACTGTGAACGTCCGGGTCTGACACATTTATCACAGGGTGTGTGAGGCTATTACTTTGCCAAATTCACTATGTATTTCTTTGTGCTCTTAAAGAGGAATATGCCATAAGGCATGAATGAAGGGCTTACAAATTCAGCCACAGTATATTCTAAAAGGCAACCATTTTTGTGGCCAAGTTTTTCTTAACAATAGGAGATCAGAAGGTCTATGACATTAAAGACTAAGGACACATCTACTTTTCTGCTGAAGTTCTGTAACTACTTTACAAAGATAATTTAGCTAAACACTTCAGTCTCTGGCAGCTTAAACACAGAAACCAAAGCCAGCATGTTTCCTTTAACTTGTATATTGCTCCATACCTTTTTTCTTCACAAATTGACTAATGAAGTTTCTGTGATATCATTCCTGAGAGAGCAAAATAGTAGTTACAGCACAAAACAAGAAATGGGACCCTCAGATTACACCACAAATCAGGGCAGAGCCTGATATGTAATCTTAGGAAAGTAACTGAGAGATCAGCACTGGCTTTTGATGCAAAGATCTAACTACCTTTGAAATCAATTTAAATTTCCTCCTTACGTACACAGGGTATGAAAGCTCATTACCTTCCATAAATTATCCAACGTTATTTTAGTTTTGAGGAATCTTCCCTAGTAATATGAAGCAGCATACACTGTGATACTGTGAACATTAATAGTAAGTGTTATTTGTTTATTTCAGGGAAAACTGGAGCAGTTCAATGCTTCCAAGATTGCTGGGATCAAGCTCATTTTCCAGATTTACTTCTCTTTGATCTCCCTTCAGCAAAATGGAAGCATTTACCAACACAGCTGATACTCATAAAGTACAGATTAGAAGTAACAATTTGACATATTTTATTATCACTTGCAGAATTTCCCATAATGTCAATGGAAAAGGGAAAATGTTTCAGAAAAGCAGAGATGTTCAAATGCAAGTAATGCAACATATTGACAGAAATGTCATCCATTAATATTTATCAGGCAAGCAAACATCTTCATATGAAGAATGATATAAAATGATATTATCATCATCAACATACTGGTTCCTGGATAATATTTCTTTGTGAGCCACATCAGGAACTTCCACTAATCCAAACCTCTCGAGACATGTTAACTACTAAGGGGGATGAATTACGCCACTCCTGATCAGTTCCATTCATTGTATGACAGAATTTTCTTCCCTGACCTCTCAAACAAAACATTTTGTTCACAAATATTCTAATATAAAACTTCACTGGGAGTCTTTTCAGTGACTGCAAGCAGAGAAAAAGTTTCCCTGAAAATTACCTTACTTGCCTGTTCTAAAGTTCTACCTCCTTACCAGCCTCAGCTCCTCATTTTCTTCATATTTCAGCCAAATCTCATATGTAGTTTAATAGTACAAGTGGATGAAGCCAGAAACAATGTACAGCACAGGTTGAACAGGATGTATAGGACATCCTCACTGCCAGCAACCAACATATTTCCTAACGTAAAGCCAACCATGGAGCACAGTAATACCCACCTACATTTAATGACTGTTACAGGAGTCAAAACCTCTATGGAATATGCATTGCATTAAGCTCCTAATTAGTAGCTTCAACTGAAATGTTTTGACGATTGTTAAAACATTGAGAAATGATAACATAAGAGAAGATCTCATGAAATGTTATTCTTAGCACTCAGCAGATTATTGATTGCTCTACTGAGAAGCAGCGAAGTAACAAGAGCTCCAACCTTTACTTAGGCAGACCTGCCTCCCAATTAAAAACAACAGCAAACATTTTAAATGCGACAAGAGACAACATTCGTCACCCCTGAAGAATGCTTCAATTAACACAACCATGGATCCCCTTTGGTTGAACGTATTTAAAATAGAGTTCATGATCTTCCTAATTTATGATAGGTTATTGGATAACTCTTGTTAATTATAGCTACACAATGTCAAAATTAATGATTTTCCCACCCTCTTTCAACTTGAGAATGAATTTATAACATAAAGACTCAAAAAATGTGCAATTAATATTGTCAGTAACCATTTCATAAAAGAGATTTGTTAAATGCAGGCATGTGGACATAATTAGTGTATCAATTAATGTTGCTGTTACTTGATCTATAAATTATTGAAAAACTCATAACTAATGCAAGTAACAAAGCAAATCCACTCCCCGTCTATGAAATAAGCTCCTGATTGTGCCCCTCTTTCATTACTCTTTGGATCAAATTTGAATTTTGTTGGATTCCATGAAGATTAGCTCTGAAATTGGAAAAACAAATAAAACCTCTACTCATCTGACAATTTGAAACGTCTCATTACAGCAATGATGCTTTAATTGTTGTTAGCTGATCATTATGTTAAAAAAAGTTAAATAATTAAAAAAACCTACTGTCACTGTTCATAGCCCTTATTAATTTAAACCGAAGTTCCAATATGGAAATAAACCAGTAAAAACTGCATCAATGTTTCAGCAAAACTGTAACTTCCACATCAACCAGAAACTTCCATCCTACTCTCAAATTTAGCAATGATTAGCCCAAAGATTAGATTCAAATGAGGTCTAAGAAGCCCAAAACAGGACACGAGTAGCATTAGGCACCTATAATGAAAACTGAAAAAGACAAAACATAACCTTATTTAAAGACTGCTTATCCCCAAAGGCTTTTAAACTAACTAGGTACCTCCTGTTTGATCTTAGCACAACTAGAGTTTTGCTTCTGGGGATGCAAAGGTTTTCCTTTACATAGTTAGACAGACTCCAGTCTCTCGTTAGAGTTGAAAAGACCCAGAAAATAGATGTGACTCTGCCAGAGGCCCAGTCTGATGTAAGTGAATGTTCCCGGACCCACTGCACTTCTTTTAATTAGTAGTCAGGTCAGTTAAAATGGGACTCAAGCTTTTTGCCATCCTGATCCTGAGAGGATTAAACTCCGATCTTCTACCACCAAGAAATCATTGCCACTGAAGATGCTCCACTCTGCTGATGCAAGCAGGGTAATTCCTTACCTGGCATTAAACAGCACCCGCAGTGGAGCCTCCTCTCACTTTCCCTCCTCAAGCACAGCGTCAGAACTTGTATATTCATTCAGTCAATACAAACTGTCCAACTCATGGCTATGAGAAGACCTCTAGCTCTGGCAGAGACACAGCACGCAAATCCTCTCTAAGCACCACATTCCTACAGGGTAGTTACAGCCATCCCCAGCTCGGCGGTCTACCCACTGTGAAATCTGTTTCCAGATGCCACGTGGTTCCCACTCATTGCACTGGAAATCTATTAAATAAGGGAATTTCACCCCTGGGGATGCTTAGCATCAAAGATCATTATGCTGATTGTCAACATGCCTGAGCTCCTCTTGTATCTTGCTTCCAATTCTAAAAGTTCTCATCATTTTGAAAATTGACTCAGAAGTTTTACTATAGGGGACACAACAAGAGACAATTTTGCAACAAAATCAAACAGAATAACTACAAATCTAATTGCAAGAAGAATAAACCAAATCCCTGCAAAAGTTTCCTGGCTGCCCCCAAGCAGATGCAGATCCACACGCAAATTTGGTGGCCTGGCTCACTTGTTTATTGACTTCCCATTTCAGCTTTCCTGTTTAAGTTAAGTTTGCAAGATAGGATTTTCCAAGGCAGTTATTGGTGTGAATTCACCATCAATGCAATACATTTTCCCCAAAGAGGTTTCTAAATCATTTTTATTTCAAATAGTCTCAAGTAAATATTTTCAATTTGATTCAATAACCCATAAACACTAATAAAATGGCTTCCACTTCACGTACCACAACACATGGTTTATGTTTTTAACAACTTTGGCTAATAAAAAATTATCTCCTATCCTGAACGGTAAAAACACGTAATGTTTCTTCACCTCTCAATGAACCACATGACATAAACAAATGAAAAAAAACCCAAACAAACCAAAATCCCAGCCTCTAAGAGCACTATTTGAATCATTAATTCTCTAAATGCTTCTTAAAGAACATATTATTTTTTGCAAAAAAAAATCACCAAGAATGTTCCTGAACAGAGATTTCTATATCTCCTGAGGGAACTGGGGGTTGCTCAGTCTAGAGAAAAGGAGGCGGAAGGGAGATCATATCACTGTCTACAAGCTCCCTGAAAGGAGGTTGCAGCAAAGTCTCTTCTCTCAAGTAACAAGTGATAGGATGAGAGGAAATGGCCTCAATTTGTGCCAGGGTAGGTTCAGATTAGACATCAGGAAAGATTTCTTCACCGAAAGGGTAACCAGCACTGGAATGGCTGCCCAGGGAAGCTGTTGAGTCACCATCCCTGGAGGTATTTAGAAGACAGGTAGATGAGGTGCTCAGAAATCTGGTTTAGTAGTGGACAGGTATGGTTGGACTTGATGATCTGGAAGGTCTTTTTCCACAAAAGATTCTATGATCCTAATCCTTATCCCCTTTCAGTCACCCCAGATCTTCAATATGGGATGCACCTGTGGGACAGTTGTTGCTTTAAAAATGTTATTATCAAACTTGCTGCTTTTTCTCAGGACAGCACAGTGAACTGCAGATGGTAGAACTACCAGAACGGTAAATAACACAGCAAAAAAAGGATCCTCTGCTCTGGATAAAAATGGTTGCATGGCTCTTGCAGAAGTACAACAAAACCTGATTGATGGGAAATACTCTGGAGCTGAAATTTCTGTTTATAAAGCAGAAACTAATTTCTTGGGAATACTGAGTTACATTGCATAATCGAATTCATTGACGAGTAACATTAGAGACTTAATGTTTCCACTTTCTACTTGTCACTGATTGCAGTTAATGAACTTAGGAAGAAAGAAGGAAAAAAGTATCCTTTTTTTCACACATCCATCATTCACACTATACCGAGGAGAGCTCAATCTTTGAAATACACGCAAATAAATACAATTCAATGACAAGAAAATGAGCACGCCAAGTTTCTTTTGACTTTCATCACATTGGATTTGAATAGCAAACACTGTCTGAATTGTATACCTTGTCTATACAAAGAATTCACTGTACCACAAGGGCTTCGGATTGCTGGGTGCGATCAGATGCACTGACTTGCACATACAGTACAGAACAAGATTAATTCTAGAGATGTAGTACTGACATACACTGTCCCTTTCAGTTCTTTACATAGTTGTAAATGCTGCAGGGATCTCTGATTGCTGCCCCAGAACATATTTTATATTTCTCATCAGTAAAGGTAATTCTCAGAATTTCCATTTGGAGGATAGAATCAGAGTTTGTGCACAGAAGCATTCAGTTGTGATTTATGAAAATGTTTTTAGAAGTTGGATGCTGAATATTTTAGTATTACAAATATCAAGTTCCTAAAACTGTTGCTTGCTGTTTTCGAAAGTTTCCAATGTTATTTCTTCTGCTGGAGGGTAAGACACATCAAAAAGATGTTATCTGTACTGCGAAGAACTGACATTTTTTAATTTCTTGCCTGCCCAAAATACTGAGTAATCATACAACCAAACTATTGTTACTTTCTTTAATTGCCTTGATGAACATCTCTCTCAGATCACATTCTCATCTACATGAAAGTTCGCCTATTTTTGCCTTTCCAAACTGCAGTTTGTCTTAAATGAATCACTTTTAACTTGTGAGTTAAGGGCTAGAATAGTCATAAGAATTCTAAATCACTTTCCCAAACAAACACTTCAAATGTTTTCAATTGCCCCATCTCTTTAAAAATGATAATAAAAAGATTTCTGATACAAAAACTACAGCAAACATAAGGCTTTAACTACTGGCATGGTAGAATTGCTATAGTAAAATGCATAGCTGCCAAATGTTGAACAAGTTATTTATCAGTTATCCGAGTAAAGTTAGTAACACACAGATATATAAGAAAATATAAAATTTTTTTGTCTTAAAAAATGTGAAAAATCATCAGAAATTGCTAAATTATATACCCACAAAAAGAAAGAGAATAACAAACTGAAAGGCTCACATGAAAGTTCAAATTTTGTTGCCTCAAGTACTAGAAATATTAAGTATATTTTTTTGGTTTACTTTTTCATTTGAGCAATTCATACTAAATTTGTTTTCAATCTCAATTTCATTATCTGTATAGGGTTTTTTTTTTAAAAATCAAAGACGGCCACACAGCACAACTAGAATTCAAGGTCTTGACCTCCAAGCCCACAAGCAATAAAATGACTAATAAAAACATAAGACTAAAAATCCTTACTAAAAAAATCTTTTTGGACTCCTATTCATAAGCACCAAATTCATATAGACCCATTTCTCATGCTTATCAATTCAAAGAACTGCCCTACAATCTGATTCAAAACTGTAAATACAAATATGAACTTATCCAACCAACTTACTCATAACTTCTCCTTCATTTTGAGGTTTCCTCCTTCTTGTTTATATTTCCTTTACCAAATTACAATTAATCTCTTTACAGTTTGCTACTTTTCTAACTTCACAAAGTGTCAGTAAGACTCAATCTTTAGTTAAAGAAAGTGCATTTACACACTGGTTAGTTCAAAACAAAGTAGAAACAAAGCCTTTAGAAGCAAACTTATTTATCAACAGAGGAAAAAAATGTTATCATTGACTAACAGTAATTTTAAAATTGTATTTACATTTATGAAACAAATGAAATATACATACAGATTAAAAAAATTATGGACTTTAATACATAATTTCTTTCTTACATTTTTAAAAACATTTCAATAAGATATATTCTTTAATGTCGGAGAATCCAATTCCACATTCCAATACCAGACTTCCACTGGGCTTAAAAAATTTTACTTTCACTGAACACACAGATAAAAGAAGAATCACAGATGCATAAATGGTGGTTGATGTAAGAGCTGATCAAGTACAAAATACACACGAATAAAGAGAAATGAGTCACTACCTTTCTTTTTGGAGTCTTTCTTTGTGCTGGTTTTAACAGCCACTTGAAGTTCTGTCTCAGTTGACATCCTATATCCTTAGTCCTCTTCACACAGATCCAGGATCTCGGTCAGGCTCATTTAGAATGTCTCTCCAAGAGAATAATTTAGCCTTTCAGACACTATAACCCAAACAGTTCATCTCACTCACTACTTCTGAGTGCTGTTAAAGAAGGAAACAAAAAGTAACTGTTATTTTGAGAATTCAAAATATTAAAAAAAAGAAAACCCAACCACCAAGCTTTGCAAGCTTATTGAGAAAGAAAACTATGAATTTCTCAATCTACAGAATCTATTGCCCACAATTTTAGATGCATAAACACAGTCATCTAATCCTGTTTGAGATATTTTGGCACATCTGTGATGTCTTCACAGGCTAGAGACACCACACAAGGTGTCCAGAAGACCTGTACTTCTGGACCAGCAGCTGGAGGACAAAGACTAGGATCTGGAAAGTAGCTGGAAATGCCACCAAAAGCAAAAAATTCTGCAAGGATTCAATTCTTAAATGCAACAATTCTAAAGTAAAAACGTATTGCCAGATATTAAGTTCAAATTTTTGCTCCTCAAGTGCTCTTTCAATGTTCTTTCAATGCTTTTGTTCTCCTACTTGAACAAAAACAAATGAAAAATGTATTCATTACTCATAATGAGAACATCATACTTCGCCACTCCTCTTGCTTATGGTAATGTTTCCAGTATAAAAGAATCTGGCTCCATGTAAACAAAGCTGTAATTCTTAACCCCTGTCCAATATTTTTTCTTGCAAAACACTCCAAAAATACACTTAATTAAACCTTGCAGTTCGCACAAAATACAAATGGGACGAGGGCAAAAAGACAACATTTAGGGAGCAAACTACAGCTTTACATAACATGTAAACATTGGGGAGATACAGGAATGCCTGGTCTGTGAACCCACGGCAGTAACCGCACAAATGTGCTGGAGCAGTATTAGGGAGGCAGGCTATAAGGCTGCAGGTAGGACTGGGGATGTTTGGGCTGTAAAGGCAAAGAATACACAGAAAATAAACATCCAAGCAAAGAACAAACCATTACTCCAATTCTTACTGCCTGTCTCTCTTGCTTTGAAGCATAAGACACCTACTTCAGCCAGTCTGTCAAGGGCAAAGGACCACTTTGTCCTGAAACCATTTGTCATCATGCTCTCTCACTAATGTACCTTCTTATTGCCCTTTCTTTTTGTGAAAAAGTTCTCATTATTAGCACCATTACAGCAAAGTACACCTGGCCTGTCTGAACAGTTGCCCAGTTATTAAATAAGCATTTAATAAAGAAATTATGCCAGTATATCACCCGGTTAGCTGGCCAGAGATTAACCACAGCTGTATTTGTTTACTAATGTCCCTTCTCTGTAATTTAAGAAAGTATTACACTGCAAACATTGATATAATTTTGATGGTTTAAATCACTTTTCACAGTAAGGGCTGTGAACCCAGTTGTACTTTCAAATCCAGGCTCTTTTAACATTCTAAAATGCTTCAGCAACATTACACTGCCATGCACTGTCTGAAGTGATTTAATATTGCTGAAGTGTGTCAGAGGCTTTCTTTAATAAGCTCTTCAAATCTGTATGTGTATTATAGAATATTCAAAGATAGCTTTTCAAAATCTGTTGAACTGATTTTGAAATACAGAACTCCCCGCTCCTCCTCTGTGGTGTCTGAATAAGTGCTGCACAGCAAAAAAGAGGAAAAATAAAGCAACTTACAAATCAAAGTTGCAGTGCTTGCTAAATACACCTTCTTGGAATACCTGCATAAACTAAAAGCATTTTGATTAACATTTTTAGTCAAGAAAACAGCAAAAATGGAAAAAGCAAATGAAGGCCGTTCAGGGAGAGAAAAGGAATAAGACAACTACCCCAAACTGACAATCTTTTGGGATCCGATGCGCTCATTAGACAGGTCTATGGCCAGGGAGATGTCTCTCCCCCAAACACCGTAACAGTCAAACACCACATGCAGTGACCACTGGGCCCTGGCGTGGACCAACGCATTTCACTGTGCTGCGAGGGAACCACCCCACCCTACCATTGATGGACTCGCTCTTCACTTATGGTTGAAATCCCCCCAGCAAACAGGGAGGAAAGTGCTGCAGAGAACAGATGTCCCTCACAACCCCCACCTCCTTCCCCTCCCCCTGCACACAACCCGATTTAATAATATTTAGTTTTACAGCACAGTAGGGATGCATCAGTCTTTACAGCTCAATGGCACTTACTTAAAGCATCTCTCAAGTCACAGCTGGATTGAACGTTTATTTTTCTAGAATGTGGATTTACATTTATCTAAAGGTTAACTGCATAACTCGGACCACTTAACAGAAGAAAATACTTATAATATGTCCATTTCCAATAAGAACAAACAAAGTAAATAAAACACGAAAAAAACAAAATACCCCCAGGGTCGAGAGCTGAGCAAGTTTTAATGTCTTGGAAGACTGCTCTGGGTACCAAGTATCAAGAACGTCATCTCCTGTTGTCAACTACTTTCAATGGTAAAGCTAAAATAGTAGCATCTGAATAGCACTATGTATTTTAAAATAACAACATATGACTGCTATCTCATTTGAAACTCTCCAGAAAAGCGATATCCCCTTGAGGCTATCCCACTGAGTAATATTTTTTAAAATTAATGCATGTCTATTTTTGGACAGGTTTAGATATTGATTTACTTTAAAACCTTTTCAGGTCATACTCTCGCAGGCACATAGATCCTTGAATAAAGTAATAGGTATCTTTGTAAAGGAGCACATAAACATCTGTCAGATGCAAGTCACAGTTCAAACTGAATTTGCTAGAGAGACAATTTCTCCACAAGTATAGGTCTTTATGTAAGCTACATTAGTAAACTTTCATATACTGTCCATATTTCAGCCGTTTATTACCCAGATGAGAATGGCAGTCAATCTGTTCTTCACCGCAACAGCTTTTATTGTCTCCTCCAATCTAGGTCACCGTCGTTAAAATACTATGCTCTTCTAACTGTGGGAAATACAGCAGCATGTGTTTTATCAATGACATGCTATTTTCTTTGATCAGTCCTGCCACATTTCTCTTCCTGTTCTAAAGACAAATTTTGTTAGCTGCATTTAAAGAAAAAAATCCATCACTTTACACAAATCCAACTCTAACGATCTTCTTGCATGCCTTGTTACTGTTCCAGCTATTACAGCGTTATATGCATGCCTCAGCTTTTCCAAAAGAGGATTCAGAGCTCTCCATTTTAACAAAATACTGACATTTTCTGTTCTCTTATTAAGTGGATACAGCAGGAACACAATCAGCGCATTCGGGAATTAACTGGGTTTTAATTCCAAGAGAAGTCTTAAGCCTGCATTCTGTATTACTCCTATGCCAGCACAAAACCTAAAGCCTTAGTGAAGAAATATTTTTGTACATTCACTTTGCAGTTAGGATTAACATAGGTTGGACCTTTCATGCAAAAGGAAACTAGAGACAAGCTCTACCCGCCTCCCTCCCCGCATTTGTAGTACAACACAATTTCTGTCAAACCATTTGTCTTGTCAACCACGCTTGAGCAAACTCATGAAGGGGTGATTAGGTGACTTCCCCTGGTCCAAGTTATGAAGGAGGTCAAACAAGATGATCATAATATTTCCCCCCGGCTTTAAAATACATGACTTTATTAATTTTCTTCAGGGCTTCGATACTTAAGAAGCTCCCTTCCCTGAAACCAGTTTCCATCTGCTTATGTAAAGGAAAATCAGTCTTAGAAAGGATTTGTAACTAAGCCCTGGCATTCCCTAGGTATTTAAGTTCTCTACAGCCCCAAAGTGGGATTTGACAGGCTCTTCCCAAGAGGATGGTACCTCCCACACACACCCTGATTTGACAAAACAAAAACCATGCTACTATCCTTAGCTCATGCTTTTATACCTTTGAATTCTTGAAATTCACTTCCTTTTCTCCGAATCACCCAATACACTCAGGGAATATTAAATAAAGCCCAAACGGTTTAAAAGGGCAAATTAAAACTCACAAAATTATTTTAGAAGTGCTGCGATCCTGGAAAACTGAAAAGAGATCAAGTGCGAAGGACTCAGAAAAATATTACTCATCAACTTCTCATCTGACCACGAATCCCAACAGAGAGAACCTGAGGGACCACACACAAACAGACAGTGGAAAAACCCATCCTTGCCATCAGTGCCCTTTATACTCTCCAGAGAGAGGAGGCCATGAAATTCTTTGGAGCTGCTCACAATATTTTTTACTCATCAGCTTATTTCCCTAAAGGTCAGGTCTTGCAAACATCCTGCAGGAAGCTACTTGGTATCAGAATATTAATCTTTTACAGAAGGCGCTCCATTAAATCCAAACTTAGGCCCAAGGGACTGGTCCAAAACCCACTGAAATATTTCAGTTAATAAGACCTCTTCTAAGTAAGAGCCAGAAAAGGAGGAAGACAAGGTAAAAGAGAAAGCTTAAGATACTAACACAGAGGCAAAAAGGAGGAGGAAAAGGAAAGCAAACAGGAGAAGACGTCTATAGGAAATTCTATAATATCTGTAGAAACAAAAATCTAAGCCGGTGCACGCACTACAATTCTGGCTGGCCTGCAAAGGAAAACAATCTCCGTTAGACTGCCTCTCTTCTCCAGTTTTGTCATTTACCTACAGAATGGCATAATAAACTGTCTCTAACGACAAAGTCAAGGGACTCTCTGTCATAGCATGGCATAGCAATCATTTCTTTTTCCTGCAATTTCTTTATCAGTATTTCTGTACATAGGTGAAAGGAAGCTTACTGTCACTCCCTCAGCAGACGTGTTGAAAGCATGCACCCAGTTCAACTATTTTAAAAAAAAACCTGCTAGATTTGAGTCAGTCACAACAGAAGAATATTTATATTTTTTCCTTCAATGCTTTCAACATTAAATTTGTCCTCCTAGAATAATTTCTATAACCAGTGCAAAACCTTTTTTTTCTTAAAAAAAAATCCCTATAACAACCACCTAGCACTGAGAACCCAGGACTTGCTGCTCTCCCCTGCTCTGGTTTGTTGGTGGCCAGACCTAATTCCCGTGCTGCTGTGGTCCCTCCAGCTGTTCTCAGTTTGATTTCCAACAAGCAGGTATCAGCTTCAACTCTGTGAAATCCCTTCCACGGGTTTTGTTAACATCTACCTCTTTCTCTGAGCTAGGTATATACCTGGGAGCATGATAAGGCATTGTGAGTAGCACTGCTTTCAGGAGTTGTGCAAGGCTAGAAGGGACAAAATCAAACTTCAAATCTATTACCACAGAAAATTGGAAGCTAGAAATCAAAATGGAAATTACAATTACTAAAACCTGTGGTGGCAGCACACTATGCCTTCAACACCACGAAAAAGCATGCAAGTCTCCTGGACAAGAGCATTTGCTGCCCTGAAATAAAACAACTCAGTCCTGGAAAAGGCTCAACACACCCGCATCTCCCCACACTCTCCTGCCGGACCCTGCAAAGGTCACAGGTTCATGTTTGTTTCTCCTCTGCCTGTGTAGCAGGGAATGCAACTCCAGCCCACGGAGCTGAAAACGAGTTAAATCTCCCGTTTTCTGGGGGTATAAATACAACACATGGTATTACTTTAAGCATTTTTTTCTGCTCTGAGATGCCAAAGTCCACTCAATCTGCTATTTGTAAGCTTTTGTAAAAAACCCCAACACTGCCACTGAATGGAACAGCTTTAAAAACTTCACATTACTCCTCCGACACCAACAGGTTGCTATGTTACCAGATAACATCAGATTGGACAAGAGATTTCCTGTGCTCTGTCCCTGAAACTGAATTACCTAAATGCATATTCTATATGAATTGTGATACGCCATTGCTCACCCTGAAGCAGAAAATGAAAAGAATTTCTGACAACACTGTGTAAGAACAAAACAAAAAAAGAACCAAAACTCACAACTGCCACAAACATTACCCAGTCACAGCCTGACTGAGACTTAAGTTCCATTAGCAGAAAACTGCCTTACCTCCATTAAAGTCAATAAAGTCACACCCAGCACAAAATCAATACCATTACATTTGACTTATATTGGTGTAACTCCATTGATTTTAATGGAGTTGGAGTTACACCAATTTTATGCCGGTGTATCTGCATTAGTGTCACTGAAGTTATGCCGGCGTGACTGATGTCAACAGCACCAGACCAACCAACCCCTGTATGTCTAAAATTCAATGTCATTAACTCTAAAGCAACAACAAAATGCAGACCTGTACATTACCAAAGCAGAGTCTTTGGAATCTATTTTTGCAAAGCAGAAGAACGGCTCTTTTGTGATCTTCTCAACACAGAATACAGTGAGACTAAGAAGGGAAAAAGGACAAAGTACGCAGTTGGGATCACAGTATTCTGTAATTAGAGCTGTTAAATGATTACTAAAGTGCAATGATGCAATCATCACATTGAAGGAGAGGGAGAAGTATGCAGTTAGGAACAGCGCCAGGAGAAGGTAAAAGCAATGTCAGAGACACCATGCTTTATATTTAAATGCAAATTCCTCACAATCAGAATCTGCACCTTCTAATTGGGAGAAAAGGTTATGGAATTAAACGTCTCACATCCTGAACAGCTCAGCAAGTTTTTAAGTGGCACAGTAAGCTGAAGGCAACTTACCTGTCTCCCGTCCTTTAAAGAAACATCTTAATTCAGCTCTTTTTAATTTCAAGATGACTTTCTTAATATTGCAAATGAGACTGAACCGGGCTCACCCTCTCATTCATTTTAAATAAAACACATCACGATACCTACAAAAGATCCAACTTAAGCTATACTTGGAAATCTGAAGCAGAGCTTGAAGGGATGCTTTATGCTGGCCTTTTTAACGGACCTGAATTTTGCACCTACTTTTCTAAGTCCCTTTGAGATTTGCTCAGCCACATGAGTTAACCTATACATCATGACCTTCAATTTTCTGAATGCTTCCTGACATTACAACAAAGCAAAGCAAACTTTCCTAATGTCAACAACAATCAAAAACCCCTAGGATCTTTATTCACTGCTATTTTTCAACAGTTGGGCCTTGTTGCCTGACAGTTAAGTATTAGGAGAACTAATCAGAGGACTTCACCCTGCTGTAAACAAGACTTCTGATTTATTACACCAAACCCAACTACCAGACTTCTGCCAAAGTTCATTGACTAGCAGAGCAAAGGGGAATAAGGAAAAAAGCTTTCTAGGACTGTAAGTATGAATTTACACATACAAACAACAATTATTTTTACATTGGTATTCCACAACCAAAAAATATCAATATTTTCAATAGTCTAGTAAATGAGTTTTAGATACAGGTATACTTTTTGACAATTCCATTTAAATACTCCAGTCTTCAAACCAGCAATGTCACTTATGAAGGTAATTCCACCTGACTGCTAAGACGGAGAGCAGGCAGATCTGTGAATGATGCTAAACAGAAGCATTTGAGAACGGCTGCTAGATTTTACTGGACAAATTTCAAACCATAGGTAATTTTCTTGAATTCATTTATCTGTTCTCATCTCGTTTGCGAACGCAGTGCCTTGTATCTGACTGTATTATACACTGCTCCTCAAATACCTCTGCTTTAAATCAGTAAGAATGTTAATCACTTTAAAAGGGTGGTATCACCTCCAGTAAGAAGTCAGCCTCTCTACATTTTCTTTTTGTGAGTAGGATTTAGCAGTGTTTCTAAATAATAAAAGACAGCACTCTTCCTACAGCTGGAAATTACACTATAGGGAGAAAAAAAAACCTCACCCAACAATCTAACTCTTGAAACTGCATGGGCCATGTCTTGTTTTCTGTATCATAATTCCGTAAAGACAAACATCTATACAGGGAAACACACTAGTCTCCACTCTGCTATAACCATGCTTACATAGACCTCTCCAGTTGCATATGAAATAATCACAGAATCAAAGCCTAAGCAACAAGGTTAGGGACCCTGTAAAAGGTATTACTTAAAAGAAGAAGAAAAATCACGGGACTTTCCGGCTAAAATGTCGGGAAAAAAAGAGATGCTCTTGATTATTCAGCTCTTAAGCAGCTAAACAAGTATATGGTCCTGCACAAGTGGTAATGCATCACAAACCCATGCTTGTTTTCTAAACATTTTTAAAAATCACCCAAGCAGCATGCGGTGAGGAACCATTCACCTTCTACTGTCATGCTACAGTTTATTCTCTCTTGGAAGCAATTACAGGACAAATGCCAAGCTACAGAAGGTATTTTTCCAGCAGCAGCATCTGGCTTCTTGGCATTCTCCTCAGGCAATTTTATTGGGAGCTTTAGAGATGATATTGGGTCAGTCCCAGTAATATTGCTCATGAGCTGTCTGGCAGTTTCTTCTTCCTAGATGTCATAATCCTTCTGATTTACCTTGAAGGAATTAGCACACCTTTATCCATTTCAAAAACAGTTGACCTGCAAGGCATTTAGGGGCTATCTACAGAGACACAGCAAAACTCACTGGTCTAAATCTGTGTACTTTCAAGCCAGCAGCATTTCAGCAACCATTGCTTAATGTATCATCAAGAAAACAAGCAAGCCATGCAAAAACGGTGTGTGCATGCCTTACTGGCAAATTGAATGCATTCCCTAAGATTAAATAAAAAACCCATAACATTAAAGAAAAATTAATCAGTAAAAAAAAAAAGGTAGGCTGGGGCAACAGCAAATCTGTGCCTTTATTTAAGATGAACTGCTCTCCCACAGTTAAGACAGTACTTTACTGTATCCTGTAGCAAGGGGCAGTGAACGTGAAGTCAATGAATGCTTCTGGCAGACAGCAAGCAGAAATTGAAAATCAAGGGGATGTGCTTAGTCAATGGAAGGAAAACAATTCCTGAGAATCTCCTTCTTGCAACTCGTCCATTAAACGCAGTGCCTCCGAGGGTAGAAGGGGCTTGTGGAACTAACGACAGCCTATGTCCTTTGCTCTCACTACTGCCTGTCCCTTCCCCCTCTCCAACCCCAGCAGCTAAGACCTGCATTATTCTGCAGCTGTGATCATGATTAATCCTCATCCAGAAGGATGAAAGACAGGATGCTATTATTGCCCTCCCTCTTTGCATACCAACAAAATAATGTCCACAACGAAAAAGCTTTATGTCGATTTAGAGAAGACCTCCAGAATTAATACATAGAAAGGGGACAGAATGTGCATTTATAGACCGTAACACAGGTGGGATCCTCCTTTCTAAGAAACTTCTGTGCAATTACTTACAAGAAATTAATACTAACAGAAAATAAAGCACAGATGTGTTCATTATTACTTTTTTTTTTAAGATATTCCCACACAGATATGCCTGCATATCTTCTTGCTCCTTTTTCTCCCAACCAAGAGTTTTCAGAGTGATTAGAATAAGAAAATCTCATGAATCCCTGTACCAAGTTATTTTCTAGGAAAAACAGTCTTAATGCCCAAAGATAAATATTACAGGTACACGAAATGTACTCTATAATTCAATAAAGGTCTATAGATCTTGGGTTTTCAGTAAAAGGAGTACACTGAGCAACATAAGAGAAGATCGACAGCACTAAGAAAGATGCACATATCCAGGTCAAACAAAAAGCCAAATGGAGCTCTGTCATCAACAGAGTGCAACTAAATCCAACCAGACACAGAATTCAGACTCGGCTAATGCGAATTGACTAATACAATTCCATTTTATGCAGGGCAAAACATATTCTGATTACAAGCCAGCAGCGCTCACAAGTTCTAAATTTAGGTACCATTAGGGCCAGGTAAACCGTTAAGTGAACTAATCTGAATGTTACCCATATCAAAGATTTGTACTGTCCACAAATTAACTTCTCAGATTCAAACCATGTATTCACTCTCATTACTTCATATGTCTTTTGGATATCCCAAATAATTAAAGTTTCTGCAGAATCACAGTACGCATCAACAATGCAGCCTGCTTTTTAAAATGCTGTGCAACAGCACACACAGAAAAATCAATTATTTAGGCTCCAGTACCTGAACAGAAGCTACTGGCACACTAGAAACCAAGCCATATTTTAGAGGAGATGTAGCACAGACTCTCTTGTTTACAAGCTTGTTTCCACAAAGTACTAAGCAATCTCAGTGATCAGTGAATATTTGAATATATGCTGAAGACTGAACTTCCAGTGATGCCCTAGATTTCACTGACTTCACAACTCAGATGGAAGTCGCACGCAGAGGGCTTCCTGGATGCAGCAAAGATCTAAAATATTTTTATAAACTGTCTTTGATTATACAGTCTCAAGTTAGGAGAGCAACTAAGAATAGCCATCAAATGAGCACACTTCAGTATGGCAAAGAATGTCAATTAAAAATAAAGTAAAATGTTAATCTACCTTGTACACTGGTCTCCTGAAACACCTGATACACTTAAAGCAACGTAACTTAAACCAGGGATAATATAACCTAACCTGAAACAAAGACTGCTACAACGAAAAACAGTTGTTTAGCCAGCCAAGTTTAAAGTCAGAAGGTGAAGAATACCAAATCCAATTCAAATGAGAAGGAGTTTAGGAACACAGAATTTAATTACTCCACTTGGAAGGTAGCCAGAACCAGAGTTAAGCACCCATGTTCTTGTGGAAGAGCCATGGGAACTCAAATCACTATCAGTGGTCTGACCCTTGGCTCTATTTCTCCTTTCAGCAGGGCACCCTTGGCAGCCACGTACCCTCTAGCTACGCCTCAGGGAACAACGCCAGCTCTTGAATTACAGCCTTTCCAGCTGCTCCTTGGGAGCTTCCTCATGATGCCCTGCATTAGGTAGACTTGGCCTTGCCCAGCTTGTGAAATCAGACAGGGTCTCAGCACAATATAGTAGATGATGCCCAATTAAAGCCGTTCAGATAAATAAACATTCAGTGAAGTTGTTGCTATGTGTCACTAACATTTTTGTTTGTTTTGGGTTTTTCAGTTCCACAGACTAAATAGCAGGCAGCAATAATATTAGTTTTGGAAGACGTGATATTTGTGCTACCCGCTCAAGTTAATTAATGAAAATAATGACAGTTACAAAAATCAGAGATGATTAAGAACTTGAAGACCATCCTACCCTTTCTCTGCCAAGGATGATTTGTTCTTAACAGCACATTCTTCTAGTTTTCATCAAACTTTAAAAATTTTGCCAGCAGCAAGAGTCATGGTTCCTTCTTTCAGAGGCGTTCATACATTCAGACTGATTCAGACGTAAAACCCAAGAATAGAGGTTTTGCCAACGTCGTATCATTATTCTGAGTTAACTGCTAGGAGATTATCTTGAGCAATTACTCTCATCCCTTACTGCACACACATTCCAAATACCTGTAATCCTCACATAGCTCAACTCTATCAGTGTTAAACTAATCATTCCCCTTCAGGTAAGATCTAATGGTAAAATCACGTACCACTGGGTTTATAACCCAGACTATTACAGCCTCCATTATTCAATATTGCTTATTATTTTGTACTTACAAAGTCGTGGAGATGCAATTTTATTGCTTGCAGATCATTCTTACATTAGTCTTAGGCTGTTATAACTTCACTCTGCTTTTTCAGATAAGCCTTTTGCTTTCTGCATATTTAAATAGTAACTCTAATTATCCCTACTTGATTGCCCTCCTCTTGCAAAGCTTTTCCACAGTATCATCTGCAGTGAATTCTTCATCCTACTTAGATTTTTTAAAAGTCCAAGATACATCATATTCTTGAATTGTAATAACATCATATAGATGTTTCCTTTTTTAAAGCCAACATGCATACTACGTTCCATCTTCAGATATATTTTTTCCAAAAACACAGTGAAAAGGGAGATTACTGCTTATTACACTGGTAACGGTAACAGTAAGGATCAGTACCAAGCAATAAAGTCAATTGACATGATAACGGACCAGTCACAAAAATTTGTTTCATTGTCTAAAAATATTGTTTCTTTTGCAAACTAAGGTTGTAATAATTTTCGGGATTTATTTTCATCCACAGTCACACACAACACTTCATACTTCTAGTTCACAGGTACACAGAAGCTGCATGCGGCTACACAGTCACTACAATTAGTGATATTTAATGCATTAACTCAGGTAATCCATTCAAAGAAATGTAAATTACAGTAGCCCAAACCACAACAATAAAATCTGAGTAAAACCTAATGTTTCTTACAAGAATTTTATTAGTCTTTTTGGCAGTTTTTGTAGAGATTTTGCTACTGTGGTTACTGACAAGCTATAATGGTGTTTGCTAACATCAAATGTTAAAAGTTGCCTGACATTCCCCATTATGAATTATTGTTCTATAGCTTCTTATAACTTTACCACACCGCAGTAGATCTATTTGAGCTGAAACCTCACAGCAAAAGCAATGGTACATGCAGTTCAATCTCCAAGACTTTGTCCTGCCTCCCTGAGGCATGAGATCATCCCTTGCTCCTACCTTGCTCACAAAGCAGTTTCCTACACTGACTGCCTTTGTCATGCAATCCTGACTTTGATCCTCCAGCTCTACCTTTCCTTTTGCACTAAGACTTTAGTGGAAAGAAAAGTTACTATGTGACTGCATACACAACTTTGCATTGTTATCTTCCATCTGCATAAGGTTAAATTTAGCATTTCTTACTGATGTGTTTGGTTCTGTTATCAGTAATTGAGATTTTTATGTATGTGTTTAATAACATAAAGGAAAAAGAGGCAATGCAGGTGTACCACAACTTTATTGCAGCATCTTCTTGATTTCAGCTTGCAAGCTGCATTGCTTCAGCAGCTGCTCCTGCAAAAGTTCCTTCAGCAATACTTGACACAAGTCTGGGAGAAGTGCCTCTCAAGCAAAACTCTGGCAGAGCACGGCAGGAAAGAAAAACAAGAGGTCCAGTTGTGACTGCGACTTTCATGTCTGTCTTCATCAAAGCAGTATCAAAAAGTGTTTGGAAAGACAAACACAGTCTCCAGGGCCTGAATGCTCACAGAGGTCTTCTATTACCATAGACAATGCACTGCTTTGCTAAATAAAAAAAACAAACCAACCACACAAAGACACAGTAGCCCATCTTTGAGTCAAAGACTTGCCTTAGGAAATAGGACATTCAGCCAAGAAAAGAAAGGCTTCTCTTTCATCTTCTGGCTTCTTCTCTTCTTCTCCAGAGACTATATACCACTGAAGACATGAACAGCAAAGTAGCAGGGTCACTCCTGACCCAGCTGGTTTCACTTACAGCTAATGACGAGAAAGCAGGGTGGCAGTGTACTAGTTCTACAAGCTCTGGCAAGTCAAGCAACAGGGCTGACATGACCAAACTCATCAATTGCAAATAGAACTCTGCTGCTGTGCACATCCAGCACCAAGACACATTGAGAAGCAGCCTGACTGAAGAAGGCAAGACTATTTGTCAGTTTAGTTTCCTATAAGGAGGCTAGCTCAAACTCTTATAACTGCCCAAGATGATGACAGAGGGGTTACAAGGGCAAGTTCAGAACCCCTGCTATATAGCCTCTGATTCAAATAGGCAAGAAAGGATATCTGTCAATATTCTGGACAGGGTTTTATTTTAACTTTATTTTCTCCAGATTGATGACTTTGAAAAAAATAGATGCCTTGAGACCCACAAGTGATTTATCCTTTGCTACACTGCTGATAACAGCTTAAGCAAGTGTACCGATTCTGCTGGCCGGGTTCACCACAGGCTAGACCTGCATCGGAGTTAACCCCCCAGAGGCCAGTCAGCCCCACGAGGCCTGCTCCCTCATCGGAGCAGAACAGTTCAGAAACAACCCAAGAATAACAGACACAGATCCACAGTGAACTTCACAAAAGCCTTGACAAAGCTTGCCATGATTTAAGAGAAAGTTACTTTTGTAACAAATGCATTAACAGGTTGAACGCCTTCTCAAAGCAATATTTCATATTAATAAAAGCCTTTTCTTTTTTTTCAGCAAGACTTTGCATTACTATCAGGACAGAAGTGTAACTGAAAAACAAATGATGTCACCAGATCACAAGCAAACACAGGCGAGGATGCCTGGCCTTTTAGCAGCCAAGTAACTCCCTGCCAGTCAAGACCAAAACACGAGAATATTCAGAAGATTACTGAAAAGATAATTCTGTTTGAAGCTCAGTAATGCCCAGATTTTTTTTTATGCGAAATATTTTGACTTTATTTGTATTCAAAGAATATTTGGATTAACAGAGTGAAAAAGTTCATTCATTGCTTAGTATCTATGTGAGGGTTACAAACCTTCCCCTCTGCTGCCCATATAACTCACCAAAACAAGGCAGAAATGACATTTATATACTATTAGAAGTATTTTAAAATAATCATTAACATGTTATTTCAGCTTACTTTACTTCCACGTAGAAATAAAGTGCCAAACATTACTGAGTTCTAATTTTACCATCTATTTTAAAATATCCTGACAGCAATTAGGCAAATTAAATTTAAAATTAAACTTAAAGCAAAGCCTTTGCATGCCACCACAATATTTCAGGCAACAATTTCAAGAAAGGAAAGGCAGAAAACAGACTGTGCATATACTATAGTTCAAAACAGACTCCTTGTGTCAAATGGCATATTTTTTCCTTTTTTTTTTTCCTCCATTAAAGAGTTATTTTAAGTCTTCTGCTGACTACATTTACATGCATAATGAAACTTCTTCAGTGGTTCTTTTTGAATTACTATATATGCTTTAACATCGCATACACTAATAGTGTAGACATATATACAAATCCATACATAAATGTATGCACTCATGCACATAATATTCATGCAAAAAGAATTAATTGAGTTTTTTTGACTGGATTTTACCCCCTGTAAATATGTTAAACAGAAACAGTGCTTATGGCTGGATCCATTAACTAAAAACGTTGCTGTTGTCTGTATAACTTGTGTTGCTCACATAAGAATGGATGACTTGTATAATGCTAATTTACAGACTCAGTTCATTTCAATATACCATCTGAGTCTTTCTGCACTAGGAAGTTCAGTGGTTGCTTACTAAAATTCTCACAGAATAACATGACCCGAGACCTCGCTCAGCACCTGAAGAGAAAATTCTGCAGAGTTTCACCCAAGGAATGGAAGAGAGAAGAAGAAAAAAAGAAAGAAAAAAAAGGAAAGACTTTGAACGAGCTCCAAACACATATTCTGACATGTTGTCACAGAAAAATGATATCTTAAAAGCCACAGTCCGCTGTGATTGACACAAGTCTCATCTTCCAAGAGAACAGGCATTACACTTAAAGTAGCAGCTAATGTCATTGTAGATAACTGTTCTCACAACTTCAGCTGCTCATCACTCTTTCCTTCTTCAGTCCTTTACCTAAAATCCCTAACTCTAGATGATTTGCAGTTTTGAGAGATCTGCTTACATCCAATCTTGAAAGCTACCCTGAACTTCCACACCAAGCATGGAATTTATTTTATTAATCAAGTTTGGACCTCACTTCAGACCCACATCATTTCTCCAAACTAAAATACTAGCACTGGTACAGGCATTACTCTCTAAAACATTCCAGGAATTTCCACCACCACAGCTGCTCCAGCTGTCTCTCCTTTAAATACCCACAACACCCAGCTACTTCAGCAACCATAAATAGTAATTTATTGCTACTACAATGTATTATACTTACAAATACTTACACTTTATGCCTTATGTTTATGCCTTTAAAATTTCTAAGCAGGTTCATCGGTTGTTTCATTTCTTTTTCATGGATGCAACACTGTGATGTATCTAACTTTCCACAGGGCCTCACTGCTTCTGTGTCAACAGGGCTCCCAAACCCTTGCTGTACAAGGTATTTTGGTTTTGAAGATCTATTCTACACAGGGTGAATTCTTCAGTAGCACATTAACACCTTTAAATTCTTTTCTGCAGTCTCTGTTATAGTATATTAGAGCATTCATTAAGACTGGGCCCTTTGAGGCTGATGGGTATATCTAAGCAAGCCCACTTTGAGCTAATTGTGTTCAATTTAACATTCTCCAAGCACTGGCAGTCCTCATTCAAGCCAAGTGTGAAAGTTTTTAAATTAGCTTTCACAGTTTGATTCACAGACAGGAAATGCAAAATGGCAGAGGATTAATTTTTTCCCCAACAACACAGTGCAACAAAATAGCCCAAAGGCTATTTTAGTTCATTTGCTTTAACTACTAGGGAAGATTCACAGCACAGAGAACGCTCCAACAGAGACAAAAGCTCCAGAGGACTTTCAAAGCTTAATATTGCCCCCATTAATTAAAGTACCACACGTTTGTACAGCCTTCCCACTATACCATTTAAGACAAACCACACTGGTTATTGCTTAAAAAATTAACATATTGATACATTTCAGTCATTTTTATCATGGATCACATTTTAATATTTAACGAAGTCTGGTACTGGACTGCAAAATGGGCTATGTAGAAATCCACATTTCCCTTGGGGAAACAGAAGTCATGACTTCATGTGTAATCTGACAATGTCTCTTTTGATTGCTCTGCCTTCATTTGCCAGGACAGAAGTTAAAAATGAAGCTAAAGTATTGAATTATCTATTGTAAAAAATATTTGGTAACTCCCACTAAACAATGGCAGAACAGGATGGAAATTCGGCTTTCTTGGCACTTTCCATTTTCTAAGCAATAACCACTAGGCCCATGCACTGAATTTCCATGGTCAACCTTCTGAATATGCAAAGTCTCTACAACAAAACTTCCAAGTACACAAATTTCCCTTTGAGCAAGTACAGAGGATGTTTTTATTTGTTGATACAGCAGCTCATAAAAGTTTAACAGTTCCAAAACCTGATGAAATACTCTACACTCAAGCTCTGGAAGAAAAATATTTCTCCATTTTAAGAGACAAACCAAAATCTCCACTAAGAGTTTAGTTCATCTTGTCAAAGTACATACCAGGATATTAGACGGATTCACATTCTTACAATGTGGTCCATGCATACTGGGCTGCACAACTGCAGCCTTAAGTATCAGAAGAAATAACATGCAGCAAGATCAAAGTCACCTAACTTCAATGACAGTCTTCCCATTAACTTCAGAAGTGGCTACTTAAGTTCAAAACACATAGCCACGCTTTAATTCAAATTATTTCTTATACTTTGATAACTAATAAGTCTATACTAATCTAATAATCTAACCACTATATGAATAGTGGTAATAGACACAAAATTATGGGAATTAAGATACAAAAAGTATTTATAGGGAAATTTAGTGAAATTTTTCTAAAAAAAAAAAAAAAAGAGTTTTGCATGTACACACGGTCTCTAGGTTCACACTTCAGATTCCAGATTTGATATAGTCCAGGATACACAGGGTCACATCTGACAAACTGTGAAGTCAAAAGCCCATCCAGTAAATGTCAGAATGTTAGGTCAGTGAAGTGGGTATAATTTACGCACTTGTTGACAAGATTCAGAATAATCTCAAATATCAACCTAGTTTTACAAGGATTTTCTATTTTGTGCCAAGAAGTTACATACTTGCATTATGATTATCAAAAATATCACCTTATTTGTAAATAAGAAGCCTCTTTCACAGTAGATGTGCATGCAAAGGACATCAGGAAATGTCAATTTGTTAAAATTTGAAAACAGAAACCACATTGTCTGCTTAGTGAAACGTATTTACAGAGTATTCTTAAAACTCACGCAACTCTTCTTTAAGCCAATTCTAGTACTCCATAAAACTCCAGACAACTCCACGAGACCAAACAAGCACCACTGTGTCAGCAGGCAGTTGAAGGTAAGGGGATAACTGTCACGCACAGGATTGCTATGAGACCACATGCAAGATCCACTAACTACCTTCAGTAGATATTAAAATCTGATGCTTGCATTTAAAATCTCCAGTTGCCATAAAAATTGTCAACATGGAAACCTAGGTAGTAGAAACACAGTGAGTGAATGACTGTGTCAGGTTCTGAACTAGCCAAGATAAGGCTGTGCCAGTGAGCACTGAGAGTGGTGAGATAGCTTGCCCAACCTCAAACCCTGAGCTGCCACAGCTGGCACACGAGCCGTACTCCCACTGCCTAGGTTAAAGTTAACTTCAGAACTGCTACAAAGGTCAGAATTGCAGCTCCACCGGGTGATAGAGAGTAATCTGTGTGTGTCTTCACATTCATTTTATGACATCTTTTCTGATGATACTTATGTAATAGAGTAGATGAAATTTTATTGATTTGAACATACCATAAAATCTAAGCTAACACAAAATACAGAACTGACAAAAGAGATAATTTAAAAAAAAATACTTCGCTAATGCCATTACACCTTTAGATCTTGTGTTTAACTACAGATAATATAAATCCTTAAGACAAACAATCATGAAGCTTTACGCTCTTAAATATAATCCAGCCCACTATGCATGGAATTTTTCCTTCAGCCGTAAGCACATCTCAGATGTTCACTGAATAAACTTCTAAAACCTGTAAAGCTTCATCAGCTCAGATGGTAAACAACCAGAGGTTATCTGAGAGCTCAACTTGTCAGAAACTGCAAGAGATACAATCCAATTGTTATTGAAAGTAATGAATACACTTTTCTGGTCACGTCATGTCAGGTGCTAACAGACATCGGAATCACTAAACACCACACTCACATAAGACATCATATGTTCGTGAATATTTATGCTTAAGAAACCTTGAATTCTATCCAAATGTAAATGCCACAGTATAACTGATCAATCATGATCATGAAAGCCTTCCAGAGTATTCTCATTTCTAAAACAAACAAAGATTGTGAAAAAATTCAGGTTTTGGTGAAAGTGAGCAGTCAATGGATTTTTTGCAATTCCACAGCAGGGACAAAGAATAAAAAACAGCCTCAATATAAACAAACGTATGTACAATGACCGTATAACACTGCAAATATTATAGTAAGCAGCAGATATATAGGCTATCCAGGTGTTAAATTACATACAGAACATAATCTGATACATTTTAGATACCAGGATTCTGACATTCAAAGTAGAGAATACAAACGACAGAAATAGCATGCCTATATTTCTTGAGGTCATTTCTAAGTCTCGGTGCATTTCAACTGTTGGAATTCTATTTTAATGCATTTTAATTTTGAGAAACTAAATTACACTGATCTCTACGGAACATATGAAAACACTTATGTGCTGATGAAAAACAGCCCCGCCTATAAATACTGATTCCACCTGAAAAGCACCATGAGCTCTAGAAAAGCACAAACCACAGGCATTCCCCTTCTGTAGTTACCAACAAAACACACTGCTGCAAGCATCTGCAAAGGACAGTCTCTTTTTTTTTTCCAGCACAGATATAGGCATTAGTTGGAGGAAAAGAACACACACTTTAAGCATGATCTTAGCTATCCTTCGGGAATCTTAGTGGATAAAAATGATTCCTGATACTAAGAACCAAGGACCAAGGCAACTTGTTTGTATTTGAAAGCCATTATGAAGTGAACTAAAGGCAGCAAGCACAATCTACCGTACGCTTACATATACATTTCATCTGTTTTGGTATTTTTTTTTTCCTTCCCTCTGTTTATTACACTAATTCTATTTGTGGATCCTGAAACTCTTCAGATGGCCCTTGTTTGTTTCTCTTCTCTGTGCACAGTAAGATAGGGACCAGAAGGGACCTTGCTCATGACATGTATCTCTGCTGAAAAAATGTAATATAAATGATGCCTGAAATTAATGGTTGGCAGATAATTGCTGGGGCTTTCCGCACAACTCCTTACTAGGATAAAACATTCCTGTGTAAAAGTTTATAGTGCTAATGACAACTCTAACATCTCCCTGTAAAAGCATTTTAGTCATTTCAAAACAACATGACACCAATAATTCTGGTTTGGTTTTTTTTCCTGTTGAAATCCTGTTCTGAAAAAAAGTGTAGGTCATACCTTTTCTGAAGCTTTTCTCCCCTATATCCAACTTAAAAGCTGACTTTTGGCCTCACTAATACAAAACTAGGTCTCTGTCTAAACACACCATAAAAGTTCATTCCTTCTGTTCTCACACTTCAGTCACAATGCATCCCACTACCTTCCTAATATCCCCTTTCACAAGGTTTCTCATACCTTTCAACAGAAACGTCTTTTCAGCTGCTAAACAAGAGAGACCAAAAAAACAACAGCATGGCACATGTGGGAGATGAGTAATGCCCTTTCAACAGCAATGAGCTGCTTCTGAGCAGCCTCAGTTGTCAAAAAGATACCCAATATAAAGCAACATTGAGTACAATCAAGTCCCATCAAAGCATAAACCACTGGTATTAGTATAATTTAATTAAATGCATAAATATATATTTTAGTGCCTAGTTTTAAAATAAACATCTGTAACATCATTTCAGGGCATATACATACACATTTTATAAATCTGACTAAAAGAGCAGGCAAACCAACAAGAGCAAATGTTATATCAGTTTTCAGGGCAATGTGGCTCCTTGAAATAAAGGAGAAGTAAGGCTCCCTGCTAGGGAGTGGTATTATTTTACCTTTTCACATCTGGTGGGAATTGACGCTACGAGTAAGACATCAGATACAGCAAAGAGGCCTTGCAGAGGGATAAACTGCTGAACACATTCTCAAATAAGTGGCAAAACAATGCTTCTACTTCAACATATTACTGTTGACTATGTGGTCTATATGAATGTGTATATGTAAAAGCACTTACAAAAATATATTAAAAAAAATGGCAATTTGTAACTCAAAAAGCAAGGGCTGGTTAAACTAAATGCTACCAAAGAAAGAGTTAACATGCAAATAGTCACTCAGTTTAATGTAGTTTTTAATCTGTAACAGCATGGAACAAACAACTTCAAAACAGTGATGCTGGTGCAACAGAGCTATGCCAATTTACTTTGGATCCAGGATCTGTCCCAGTGTATAGTCCCTTCATTCACTCCATTAAATCACATTTGCCAGCAACTACATTGTACTAATGGGTGCATAAAGCTACTCCGCACCTGTCGATTGCCAAGGCATCTGTGCAAACACAACGAAATGGAAAGAAGTGAAGGAAGGAACCCTACCGTTAAGAAAACCCTAAATCAATACAAATAAAACCTAAGCACTTGGCATGTATGGCTGACTTCTTGTTAAGTATAAACGACATCGAGGCATGTTTTTAGCCCAGTACCACCTAACATTGTTTGAATAAATCTGTTTATATCTTACTAAACAATACTGTTTGCATTTAACTGTCCTAAAGCAAAACAAAGTAAATCTTAAAGTAGCAAATGCTCAAGATTAATGAACATGCTCAGTGTCAGGAAAGTTGGGTTTTCTTTCAAAGAACTACAGAGCTACTTCTGTTTTTCTACTACATTCAGTGCTGTTTTATTTTGATGGCTTGGAGAGAATCAGCAGCTCTGCTAGAAAATCTTCAGTTCTGCTTTGTGTTACTCCTATTTCCTAGACAGTCCGTATAAAGCAACAGTACAAATCCAAGAAGTGGAATTTCCACAAGATGTTACACTTGCATGAGTAGCTGTTATTACCAGCTGCAGCAGCCAGAATATCAATTTATTCACTGCACGGATTTTAGAAAGCATAATGCAAAAGTAAAGGCAGCCTTATCATTGTTTTCATTTCAGAAAGCTGCTTCCCCTTACCTTATTTAAGTAGGTACTAACATTTTTTTTTATTGCAGTTCATCTTGAAAATTAATCATCATAAATTTAAAAAACATTTTCTTGCAAATCTGTCAGGTTTGTAGTGCTATTTCATTTATTACAAGACCACAAGACTCACCAGAGCTCTGTATTTGAAGATGACATATTTTCATTTTGTTTTGATACCACATTTGAAAATTGTTCCTATCAATCTTTCACTGGAGCTAAAACTTAACTGTCTTGTTCACTGAAACATTAAATGCCAAGTCACACAGATGAATAAAAGCATTTGCAAGTTTAACACCTGCATTTGCAGTTGCAAACATTTGCAAAAGTTTCCTGTTGAAAAGGTCTGTAGAAGAGAATCCACAAAAACGAATCCATTCCACAGTCAGTATGAAAACTAATCACTCAATAATTTTGCTCATCAGATTACAATGAAAGTTCAGAGATCTCATGAACAGGCTGATCTTCAAGTACAATTTTCAAAGTGTTTACAGTTCAGACGCTCTGACATTACAACTTCCAGGCATTTACTGGACTCAGCTTAGGCATTGTTTGTTTAAGATCCATGATTTTCTGCATCATTCACTACAAGGTAGTAAAAAACCGAAACAAACAGGCCATATACTTACATTCCCCATAATGCATCATTTTCTCTCTAAACAGTGGCAGCAAACAGGCACATCCAATACTGTATTACTTTCTTCTCTCATTCATGACGATGTCACACACAGGTTCTTTGATTCTGAAAAAGAAGCATTTCCCAGGTTCTGAGGATAAAGGTACCCCAACCAATCCATCATGCTTTGTGTGCTAATGATAGACTCATGCATAAGAGGCACCAGAAGCAGTCAGAGGCAGCAGGCATGAAAAGGAGTGAATCAACTGTCAAGGGTTGTGATCTGAAGGACTGCAAGGCTGTGATTAGAATTTTCAATCAGGACTTCCACAATTCATCACGCTACAAGGGAGGGGGGCACATATTTCTTCATCAGCCCTTTCTGCTATTGGCATAGCAAGTTCTAGGGCATTAAAAAAAGGAAATCCTAACATGTTATACTTGTAAGCAGGTATGTTTGAATCCTTAGAGAGTGGAGACTAAACTTTTCTGAGACTGCATAGCTACTACTTTTTGTCTGCATATTCAAAACAAAAACAAGGTTATCAGCAGTACAGCCTTTCAGCTGATGAAAAAAACACAGATCTTCCTCTCCATGCTTTTGTAAGAATTCTTACAAACACATGAGGAAGTAGCCCTAGAAACCTTTGACTGTTTGCCTTTAGGGATATGAAAACGAATAAAACCCCCCAGAAATCTTTCATGAGAATTTCCTAACACACTCCATGAAACTTCAAAGAATAAAAAGGCAGAGCTCTTCACAAGGACAGTGTTCTCACAATCTCCATAAAATCATCTGCAACATTTGACAGGCGGCATAGAGTCATGTTTTCAAAATGCATAAAGGACCAGTGAGTTGACTGAGTGTGTAAGTTTAGAGCAGGGGTGTCAAACTCGCAGCTCCCGCCGTTCTGCTCCTGCAGCGTCACACACTGCACACGTGCCCAACGCCGGCAGGAGCGAAGGGGCAAGGAGCTCAGCGCTGCCACCGGGTAGAAACAAGGTGGAAGGCTGGATTCAGCCGCAGGCCATGAGTTTGACACACCTGGTTTAGAGTAATCAAACAAGTGGTCTACTCTGTTCTCCTTAGGATATTTCCCTTAGTACTACCACTAATGACTCACCAAAGAAAGAAAATCCTGCATGGAACAGCCTAAAACTGGACTCACAGACTGGCTACAGCTTCGGTTTTGAAACCACATGAATGTCACAAAAGCTCTCCCCAGGTTTTGCTGTGTACTCCCTCCTAGCCATTTCTCACCTATGAAGTGTTGTACATCTGTTTCACTGAATACAGATTTTGCAAGAACTCATTCACAAAGGGGAGAAAACACGCCTTCCAAGAAACCCCAGCCAAGCAATCAGGAACTGGGTACCAGTGACTTGACCCAAGTGCCACAGGGAATGAGCTGTCTGTCTGGATCAATGTCACCGCAGAGCCTTCGTCTCAAAATCTAGATCCAAGTGACAGCCCAGGCACATTAGATATGTATTGAAATATATGAATGAAGCATTATTTTAAAAGGCAATTTTCATGTAAAACTATGAATAATGAACAGTAAAGACAGTTCTTATTTGCATAATTAATGTTTCAGTTATTGATATTCCTTCAGAGGGTCACTAGCCTTTTTTCTCCAAGTTAATTAATTAATAAAGCAACTCCTTTTATGTAGGTAATTGTAATCACTTTAATCCTCAAAGGCATGTACAATATCAGGCAGGGTATTTTTAAATGTTGCAACCCCAGTGACACAACGATCGTTTGCATAAATGTAAACACCAAATGAGTCTATTTAACTCCTAACTAGAAAGAAATCCTTTGAAACCAACAGGAAAGAAACACATAAATTATGGACAAACATGGCAATATGGGCAAGACAATCTTTTATCCATACATCACAAGAATCATATTTTCCTTGATGCAAATCTCAGCTTTGAGACAACATACTGATAATGGTGCAAATCTGTCCTCACGTTTAGCTGAAGATTGCTCTGAGGAGATAGAATTTCTATCGGGAAAGAAAAGATGTTTATGGGAAAACAAATACAAACTAGAATCCTTTTAACAAGTTGAAAGCATTAAACGCTCAAGATTGTACAGGTAATACAGAACTTTTTCCATGTCATGAACGTCTCAATCCACAAATTATTTTAAAAACTACACAACTTGTCTGTGAGTTATTGTCTCACAAGCCAATGACTACATCCTCTTTGTCTGTAAATCTCAGTCTTGCTCCATTCATAATCCATCGAAAACATTACTGCAAGAAATTTCAGTGGTCTCTTCCATGATATCACTCCTTGATGTGGGAGAATGAATACTGGGATTACCATTTTCATCACACATAATGTTCTTAAGCCACTAAACAACTTGTACTCATCCAGTTTCTGATCCTTTCCTGCCAAATAAGCATCTCCATGGGAGAAGGTTTCCAGGCTACCCTCCTAAAGCAATGCCACACAGTTCTTCGAAGTCAGTTCTCTATTGTTAAAATTTCACCTCAGATATGAAAGAGAAAGAAAGGGATAGAAGATGTCAGCATCCAAGTACTGATACCACTGACTAGGTGATAACTGAAGACCATTGTTCTGGTATTTCCTCATCAGAAAACAGCTACTGTGTCTACTATCAAGCATTCAGAAAGAGAGGTTTGAGGTTTTTTTCCATTTTATACAGCACCTAGAACTCCTGAGGGAAACCGAAGGGAAAGAGGGCCCCAATCCACTGCCACACTTCTGGCGAATGGAATGGCAATAGAGGTAAAAAATGCTATTATTTGTTTTATGCATTCATCTGCATTATCTTTGCTGCTAAAACCTTGCAGATATTCCAGACATCACCAAGAATCAGTGCAACCCCTTTTTCAGACCGTGAATTTCAAATCTGCTCTCCATCTGAGAGATTATAACAAAACGTGAATTAACCTAAAAACTGAAAGTCATTTCACAGAAAATGGAAACAGATTCTGTGGGAAAAACACATTCCAGACTTGCAAATTCTCATTTTTATGTAATCCTTATCCACCCACAACCTTCTAATGGACTATTTGATTTCTCTCTCAACAGGCACACCTCACAGTATTTTTAACCACTGCAGATCTTTTTAGCCAGCATTTGGTTGTGTATTCAACTGGCTGTTCTAGCAAATGGTATTCAAAACATGCAGGAGTAAGGAACATAGTCACTAAGTAAGATTATGAATAAAACAGTCAGGTATTCTTTTCCTTATTTCTCAGTAATTACTGACAGCCCAGGAGCTTAATAGAGATCTGCTTCTTCAGTGTCTCACTTCTAAGGGATCGATGCAGTGTGAATACAGGCACTACAGGACTTAATAGCAAGTTCCAACTGCTTCTTGCAAGACACGAGTCTCCTCGACAGCTTTCTCCCAGGCACTGAGGAGCTAGTGAAATAGCTGCTATTAGTGTATATTTGTGCCTTTTTGTCAAAATCATACTTAATGAATACAAAGAACCTACAACAGGCAGATCCAAGAGAAGTTATAAATGCAATTCTAGATTAACAAAGCTCCGTTAAATCAAGTTAGCAATTTTATCTCCAGGGATAACAATTTGGTTTGCAGTAGTGGGCTAAATAACGTAGTTCAACACATTAAAAACAGATCTGTATTCTGACTGAATGGACGGTTAGCTCAGAAAAAAGGCAGAAGGGAAAAGAAATGCTGAAGCAGCTCTGTTCCCTGATGACAGTACACTTCCTCTTCTCCTTCATCTTTCAAAACTATCATCATCATATATCCATCACCATATCTTGCACATTCTCTGAGACAGAGACAAAGTAGGTCTCAAAAATCTGAGACTTAATGAGTGTCATCAAAGTAAATACTCATACATTTGGATGCAGCACAGGAAACATGCATAAAACATCCAGATATCAGTGTCATTTAAAAGTGGTGTTTCCTCTTTGCCACCCAGCCACTGCAATAGCAAGGGCTGTTTCTATCACTTTATACTGCAGATACCATCACTACCCCAGAGTGCATTCAGTAGCAAGCCTGGAAATTTCTCCTCTGACAAAGAAGCAGGTCATCTCTTCTTCCTCTCTAATCACAGTTCAGCCATCCAGTTTTCCATGAGATAGTTTATCGTTGGCACTGAAAACTTCTCTTAGAGCAGTACTTTTTTCCCACTATGTATCCACATTTTCATCAAATTTCAGTTCATGCATTTTGTGAAACTATTTTAAAATCTCAGGATTTAGGTTAGAAAAAGAACATGAAGTGTAGGCTAGGCTATAGTGGGCTTTCTAGGGAATACCCCACTAAAGCAATCTCTTGATAGGTAAGGTATCTTTCTTGCTGTAAAGGCAAGGATTGTTGAGCACAGATTTTCAGTGGGCTCTGGAGGTTTAAAGCCTTAGAAAGACCTAATTTTGTTCAAAACTGTCTGCTTCCTTCCTCTGGATTTTATATCTGTATGAGTTCAGTTGGAATTCAGAATTGGGCAAACAGAATGATGATACTTCACTAACAAGAAACTTTGGTTTAATCTTCTGTATCTTAAATATCAATTAATATGGTCACTTTTGCCAAAGAATGTTTATTATTTTGACTATCTAAAAGGGATTTTTTTTTCAGACTAAAAAGAGCATTTGAAGGTGAAAAAAAAATTGTTACTAAATGGATCAAGTTCAGTGGCGGGGGGATGTAAAATTATGTGATTTTTATTTCATTAAAGTGGGCAAAGAAAATTTCACTATAACTGTTCCTATACCAGGTATACCCTATGAATATTTTTAAAGCAGAGACTTAAAGTTCTGCCAATGCTCTTCCAATCCAAAGAGGAGGGATTGATTTGTTAGCTGAGTGGCATTTCAGTTTAAACATTCTACAATATCAACACATAAATCATTCTGAATACAGTTAAAAATGTCACAGCTGTATATACTAACCAGACAGACAACAAAAAATTTCTAACACCCTGTGTTTTAATTCCTCATATAGCTTCTTTTGCAATGAAAACCCTCCAAGTAGGATACCAGACTCATCCTTTATGCTGCCTTTACATGACATGCTGAACATCCCAAGCTGCTCAAGGACCGTATGCAGTGAACGACAAGACACACTCTAGTGGGCATTATTTTCTTTTTTTCCTTTCTCAGGAACTATTTCAACTCATATGTATGACCTCCACAGTTTAACTGATGACTATTCAGTGCATCAGTTACAAAAAACAGCCATTCTCATTTCTTTCACACTCCTCCTCAAGGAAATAAATCAGTATCTTGACTGATTGAAATACTTAACTGCCAGTCATTTGGCTTTGTCCCCTCACTGCCTCACATCAGCTTGCAGGAACTCAAGAGATGCAGTGCAGTGATTAAATTGGAACATGGAGTACTGAGGGCAATAACTGAGTGGTTATAAACAAATAACACGGACTTTCATAATTCAGTAAAATACATTATTTGATTTTGTGTGTGTGTTTGAAAGTCAGTCAAAGTGTTTTCTTACTAATGCAATAACAATACTGCTTAATGGTGGAAAGCACAGGAGAGCAATATGTGGCCTACAAGTAAGAGTAAAATGTGCAAGCTTAACAATATAAGTTTATCTTCCTTATACTAGACAGGGCTTTTATTATATAAGATCCTTTGTTTCCCAACCTGTAAATTGTTTCCTGAATCTAGTAACTGTAACAGGAGAAATGCATTTTTCAGTCTTTTTGAAAAAAAAAACCAAAAACACACACAATAAATCAGTCTAAGCAGGTGAACCTAAACTGGCAACAAGGCCAAGGTATTTCAAGTATGCAATCCCTGGCTCCCTGTAACATTAAAGGATTTTTTCGAGGGTGGGAGCACAGAGATGAAAGGATTAAAGTGTAAATTATACAATGATACTACAATTCTTGAGTATTACCATGCGTGTGAGGGATTATTAACAATCAGGTAGGATTTTTCAAGCCTTACTTCAGTCACCTCCAGGGAAACAAATTCTGCAATGCTCTACAGGAGATAAAGAACAACCTGTGTATATTAAAAGACTCATAGATGTAATTCCACGAACTACAAGCTTTCTTTGTAACTCAGATACCTCAAAGTGCACAACACTTCTATCACAGTCCTTGCACATCGTACGTTTTTGAAGGATAACACTTCTACCCAGTCAGCATTTGCATGCCTTGAATTCTCTAGTGAAGGCTCAAGGAGGGTAGTATTATTTTTATTCATGTACCTTCTTCCCCTTAAATTCCAACACCATAGTGCAAACTGATTTACCTAAGCAAAATGCTTCATACACGTATAGCCATTAAAGCCATCACGATTATGTGCTCCTGAATACTGAAGTCAACACTGCTATTTTGTGGCAGAAGATAAATTTATTACATGCTTGCTAATGATATACCAATTGCTAGTAAAACTCTAAAAAGTCACGTTTGAATCATCACAGGGTGGTTTAGTAGCATTAGAACTGTGAAACAAATACAGAAGATAAGGCATCTGAATCTGCCCAAGTGCTTCAAGTACATGTATGGCATTCCCACTTCTTCAGAAGTTCCAAATCGCTTTCCACATTTAAGAGTTCATCAAGCTGGATTCATTTTCCAAGCTCCACACATTTCAAACCCTTTTCTCATCAAGGCCCAAACACCAGCACAGCTTAGATTATGCTCACCAGACTACAGGAGCCAACAAGACTCCTGGTATTGTTGACCTTGGCACACTACCTTCACAGGAGTCATCAGCTATAATACATGCCCTCAAAATATTCAGTCACACGTGCTGATAGAAGAAGGTAAGATTTCCTTCTTCAGTTGTTGGACTGAGCTGTATGGAACATCCTCTTCCAATTACCTCTTACATCTTTGATCTCAAGGTCAGATATTACACTGAAAAGTTCCACCAACTTAATTATGACGCTGCCATGAACAGTAACATTGCTAAATAATTCCCTTGTTTAAATTTTCTTTACCCAAAACCAGGGCAGGAAGCACCACCTATGAGTAAGGTTGCCTGGCACTTCCTGCTTTAAGAATTTCCTTTCAATTGCTTGCAACTTTGTCAGGTTTTTAACTTCAGGCTACAATTTTACATGTGAAATATGACTGTTTCAATGTGATCTTCAGGACGTGAGGGAAGAAGAATTAGTTGGATCACTTCCAACATTTAAACTAGAAAAATATAATGTTTTGACCTTGTTAAATAATCATTATGAATTTGTATTTGAAAATCTTTCCGAGTTGTGAAACTGGGAGTAAGATTTGGTCTTTATATCATGGATCTGTTTTTCTCGCTAACCCTAGAAAAACGTCCCCCAAACCAAGAAAAACCCAAAGAACCCCCCACCAAACCCAAAACTACCCAAAATAAAAAATGACAGATTCTATACTTGTCCAATGACCACTCCTTCACACTAAAAATTTGCTCCACACTATAATCTCTCCTGCAGCCTCCAGAATGAGCTAAACTGTGCACACACGATCCTGCAAACATCTTGGAAAACAGCCAATTGCTATAATTATTGCTCTGAACTGAAATTACACCGAACAGCGGTACTGACAGCAAGAGGTCTGTCTTTGAGGCACCCAGCAAGTTGCTGTATTCAAATGCAGAAGGTACAAGAATAAAACCAGAGAAGATAGGAACAAATTTTGATATGAAGTCTTGTATCACAAGAACCAGAATAGAATTTGAGACTGCTATTTAATAATGGAAGACTTGGAAGGCTTTGTCTGGGAGTCAAGAGGCAAAACTAGCTTCAGGGCAGAGGGAAGATTAGGGTGGACAGAGACAGTCACCTATAATAGACGTGCTGCATCCAGGTAAGAAGCTAGGAGGAAAGGAGACCTAACTCATGGTATCCAGGAAACTGGCATTAAGAACTAATGTGAAAAACAGACATCACATTTGCCTCTATTTAGGGCCACAAAGAGCACAGCGGAAGCTTCTGTCACAGCTACTTAGTTAAACCCCAGGTGTAAGCCTGTTGATAGGAAGGACAAAAAAATTCTGGTCTTGATGATGCACATGGATCTCAATATGCTTTAATGTCACTCTCCCTTCCCACAAAAAAAAACAGGAATTGTGTTTTACGTACTACGTTAAAAAACAAGCCATGCTACCACTACTGCTACACCTCCTGTTGAATACTGTAAGTGGAATTATTTCGAATACTTCATCACATCGGACAAATTTTCTAAGAAGACATAAATTAGGGCATATGGTTCATAACATTTTCACTTCCTTTCCCTGCAACCCATTTCACTAGTTTTATACTTCATCAATTTAAGCATTATTGCTAATATGCAACATTTAAACTGTCAGAAAAGAAAAAAAAAATCTAAATGTCTAATTAGAAAGCCATGATGGCCATTCCAGAAAATAGTGTTACATTTTCTTCCTACATCCAATAGATATGAAAGCAATGAGCTCAGGAACAAATGCAGAGCGAACAGGCCTACAGGTTTCTGTGCAGAGCAAGAGCTCTTTTACTGCTCACTTTGGTACAAGAAAAACTGAATCCCGAGGGTACAGAATCCTCATCTGTAAGATTTACAGCTACACAACAGCAGCGTAAAGCATTAAAAGAGAGCATGAAAACGTCTGTTTTCCCAAGGCATAAAACCAAGGGCAAGTAACATTTTTTATGTTAAGCATAACACTTTCCTACACACAACTGAATCAACAACAATAATACATGAAGATTACCTAGTTGCAGGAAGAGCACCACTAACACCAGGGAAGTTAACTGCTAATATCAGAAAAGCTGTTTTCTACCCAAACGTTTGTAATGAAATGTAACAATCTTTCAACAGGTGCCAAAAAATCATGCAAGAAAACAACAACAAAAAAAGAGAAATGCATAGAAAAGCTTTCACAAAATAGGAAGAGGACTGAAGTCTCCATTACAACACATTGTCTGACTTACAATTGCTGAAAGATTCACAAGGATCTCTTACAAATCTTTGTGAACATATGTGAATTCCACTTCTTCAAAATAAGCAAGTGATGTCAGGTTTACGAATGCTAGAAATATGTAAGTCTTTGTACCACAAACGATTGGGCTATTCAAAAACAGAATGCATAACATGTTCATCTACACATACACACGCTTCTGAAGAATTAGGTCAGCAGATAACACCTTTGAGAACACCAACAACTAAAAGGTATCCCACTGCAGTTTATTAACAGACTGTTACACTGTTTCACAATTTACTGGTTAAAAATACAATTATTCATGCCATAGAAAGGGAGGCCCTGGGTAATAACACATATCTATAATAGCAACTGTTTCTTAGCTGTATTATAGCTCTTTCCTAATGCTTTTCACAGTGTATTTTCGAAATAATATTGGGTACACTGTAGTATCATTTCTAAGGCTATAACAGTGAAATGCAATAGGCTGCTTTAAAAATGTAACCTTTAGCACATGAGATTGGAGGTGGGAGGGTCAGTAAGACACTTTATTGGATGTCAAAACTGAAGAGTTTCTCTTCCTGTCTTCATATTTTTTAGGAAACCATAAGATTGACCCTGTCAGTGACTCCTACTTTTATATATCTTATATAATACATATATTACATATATAATACATGTCAAGGTCTTTTCCCAAGATTTAAAAAAAACCTTTAAAGAAGTGGAGAAAACAAGCATCCTTGATTTACACAGGCACAACAGTTGCCTACCACAAGCAGACTCCTACTCTCACAAACACTCAGCACTCCTGTGCCTCATTCAGCACTTGACAGTCACGTCAGACCTCCCTGCCACAGCTGTAATTTACATAGTATTTGGTCCTCAGAATGTGTGACTTCAAGAGCTCTAGCTCACAGCTCTTTCCAAAGCACTGCGGACATACTGAGCTGCCACACCACAATTAAGAAGTTCCCTCTCATATCACTACAATGGAGATGCATTAAGAATTATTACTATTTTTTACTAGCATCTCATCAAAACACTGCAGTAGCATTTTTCATTTAAAGGAAGCTTGTTTAAAAAAAAGCACTTTGTAAACTCTACTGCAAGTTGTGAAGCATTTCAGTCTCCCCTGTCTGCTTCTCAAACTTTTATGACAACAATAAAGAATTTATGCAATAGATTAGTATTGAAAAAAGCTTTACTCGGCTACTTGCATCATCCTTATAAATTATTCTCCTATTAATCAGTTATTTGATCTCAGCATATTACAAACAGCACAAAAATACACTGTTCTCTGCACTGCTCCATAATCTATGTGCTTGTCTTCTGCTAAAAGCTTCTCTTGAAAGCACTGTTATTAATTGTCAAGCACTGGAACTGTTCCTGCAGACATCATACCCTATACTTTGAAGACAGGCAGACAAGATTTTCTCCACTTTCTGCAACTAAAGTACAAGCTGAAGTACATCTGAATACACAATTCATTCCATTTAGCACTGTGCTCTCCTTAATGCATCCAGTGGGGCCAAATTCTTACAGGAAGTAATTGTTGGAATAATTAGTACTCTCATAAGGACTTAAGGCTAATACACACTACGTCATCACATCTGCGTCTTATCTCATGCAGTGATACCAAAACGTTAAGGATGCAGTCCAACAGTGGTAAGTCAGCAGTGCCCAAAACCTGCATAACAGTCTTCTGTAACTGTAGGCTGAACATTTGA
Source organism: Tapera naevia (assembly GCA_033556795.1). Classification (NCBI taxonomy): domain Eukaryota; kingdom Metazoa; phylum Chordata; class Aves; order Cuculiformes; family Neomorphidae; genus Tapera; species Tapera naevia. The sequence continues at coordinate 5,991,247 of JAUMJJ010000113.1, forward strand.
GCACTGATTTATTAATGTGAAAACTAGACAGCTTTTACGAACTACTTTAATTCTTGTTGATTACCAATTAAGATTAAGCCGATCTTTCTACTTAACACCTGCAACATTCATGTCATTCACATCAGAAATCCTCAGGAGACGTGGGTTCCACTTTGTTTTTTCCAGTATTGTTTGAATATAGAACAGTAACCCTACACTGATCTCAAGAACATTCTTGCAGAAGAAATCCTACCTGATTTCTTAGGAATCAACACAATTCTTGTTGGTTTATTGATGCCTATGTCTCCTAACAAATCAAACCCAAGACAGTCCTGGAAAACTCCAATGTTAGTCTCTCTCATAAAAATATATGTTCATATATGAAAATGAAATACTTCCACTATCATTCAACGTAAGAGTGCTTCTCTTTAATAAACAAAACATCACTGTGAAGCAGCCAAAGATAATACAGCGCATACCACCAAAATGAAAAAAAAAAATCTCAGAAGTAGTCCATTACAGACATTAAAATTGATATTACAGCTGCTTTACTCATTGTCTACAGGCAAATTATGTACATACTTCCAGTCACAAAGAAAATGAATGCTGTATTCATCAAGATAATTGATTCTTGTGTTATTGGATCCACAAAACATCTACCTGTACTGTGTTCCTTCTCTGTACTGTACTTCTTACCATCTCCACCAAAAAGTTCCATCTAAAAATACTGATTAGCAGAATCAGCCACCCATGATGTTTACGGGTCACTTGCAATCTGTTCCTTGAACTAAAGATGATCTTTGCAATAAAGAACAGAGTTAGTTCTCTACACAGGCTTGAGCAATATTTTGAAGCCTGATGCATGTCATCTGCTCCCCTGCATTTCTACTGTCTGGAAAAAGCAAGTAACTAGAGTTCAGTCACTGAAAATAGGACACTTCTCACCTAAATTTTAGCTAGAGTAATCTTGTATAAGCTAAGGAACTAGGCTTCTACATAGAACAGTGACTGTCAGAACCATCCTGAGTAGAGTCCTCTCCGTGCCATCTCTTCACCTTATACAAGAGGCCAATATAACAAATGATGAAATGATGCAAGAACGCTACATTCAAAAGGGACAACCACATGTAAGTAACTTGCTGGATCAACAGTCCTACGACAAAAAAAAAAAAAGAGCTGCAAAGAGAGAGCTCCTTTATGAAAATTACTTGTTAATCTTTGCCAGGCCCAAAATTCAGAGTCCTGAAGTTTCACACCAGTTTTGAAGCTACGGCAGAGTTATTTTTCTAGTGTTGTTTCAATGCATAAAGATGATTTCATGTCCTGTCCAGGATCAACTTGCACTGAAATCCAGAAATTGAAGCTTTGGCACAGTGGGATTCACTCAATAACAATTCTCACTTTCTTCTAAGCATCTCTATGCAACAAAATCAATTAGCATTTGCTACAAATGTAACATAGCAACAGCAGACAAGCCCTCATTTGATGTAAATCAGTCTAGCTGTTCTGATTTGGAAGAACTTCACCAAATTTCATCAGCTCTAACTCTCACGCAGCGCTTTCGAATAGCTCACTCTACCACTAGGGAGGTAAGGATCATAAAATTTGAGTGCCAAGAACAGTAAGTGGTCAATTCAATTTGTTATCCTCTTTAGGACTTCTCAAAGATTTTATTTCTCTTGTTTTCAGAAGGAAGAAAAATGGGTCTGAATTTATGAAAACTGTCACACAGGGATGGCGAGTGGAAAACTGTCCTGAAGCGATAATCTGAGATCTGATTACTTCAGCAGCCACAAAAAAACCCATTTATAACATCATCTTTATTAAACTCACTGACATTTCTTTACTGTTTCTAAACTTGAGCGAACTGCCAACATGCTGCACGAAGCAGCACTTTCTGTTGATTTGTATTACTTATACTGTAATTAAAAAGAGGAGTGTTTATCACAATTGACTACCAGGTTTTTTAAAACAATAAACAGAGGCTTTAACAATTTCAAATGCTACTGCCAAAGTTACTGTGGCACACTGACCAAATTTAAAAATGTATGCACATTTAGGAAGAAAATCCTAGCATAGGAAAATCTTCATTATGCTAAAGAAGGGGGAAAAAAACATCTACTGGGAAAACTCTTAATATTAGTGGTACAGCTGCTACGGTTAACACATGAACACTGAACAGGTCATCTAATCTTGCCATTAAAAGGTCTGAATTTGCTAATACACCCCAGAGCTTAAATAAAGCTGTCATAAAAGGCAGTAGCAATAAATCTAACTTAACTGTGTATTTTGTTATATAAAGGAATGAAATGGAAAATGGAAATACCAATAAAATATTCACTGTACTGACTGTTGATGCACCAAGTAGCCGTACGATTTCATGAACATCAGCTGGACTGCATTAAAGTTTAAAAGTATTTTGGTTTTTTTGCTAATTACCTTTATGCTTGGCTTAATCATGCAGCTAGTTAGAAATTCCAGCCTTGAACTCTCTACTGCAGCAATGCACTGAAGTCCAAGCTAACTGTGCAGCAGCAGCCCATCACTGTTAACTTCAAGAGCTAGCAAAGATCAAGGAAGCAGTTTCTCCTACACCACTATAGTCACAAGCCAAATAAGATATGTTAAAATTATTTGATTGGCAAAGTTTTATATAAGGAAACCAGAAAGAGTATAAAGCTCAAATTCTTCATGCTAACTACCTGTCAAAGATACCCACCACCCTAAACACAGAGAAAGTTTCACTCGCCTCCCACTGATACTGACAGGTTAGTGTGAGGAAAAAATTAACTGAACAATATGAACTCAAAAAGGGGAGAATTCAAGTGACCTTCTACATGTTAATCTGTCAAAAAGTACATGCCAATTGAACTGTTAAGGCCAGCCACCAGGCAGAGACTGACAGGTCCTGGAAACACTGTCAAATAACTAACACACCGTCTGCTTCTGCACGAGCAATGAATCCTGCCGGCTTGCATCTCTTCATTCAGGCTTGATCTCAGGAACTACCTGGGGCACCTGAATAAATCCAATGAAAGTTAAGCTAGCTGAGCGGTTCTTTTTCTTTCCCATTTTAGCACAGTTTATTAAAAGCTGCATCTCAAGTAACTAGGAACACAAAATAAACATTTTTTATACGGTGTACAGAGTTCACTCATATTTTTGCCCTCATTTACTTCAAATGCTGAAAAAAATTACAATCATTTAGGTTGAGAAGTGACAAAAATGATATCCGCTATTTTTTAAGTAACCAGTCAGTCAATAGGTCAGAAGACTATTACATAAAAGAAAAATAAGATGTGCATTGCATCAATTGGATACCCAGTAATTCAAGTTCTTCACCTTCAAACATGCGTATTTAAAGTCTTTGCATTTCCAGATTCTAAATGTGAAGCTACAAATGTCAGTAACCTCAGCTAAACATTTCAATTGACTGATAAAATTATTTTTGGTACATACAACTAAGCCAACCATATGTTTAAGAAGCTGCTTTACACTGTGCATTAGTGAGCCAACTTTGAACCAGCAACAGTTGGTATGAGTGCAGGTACCAAACCAGACGATCAGACACAAAAAAAAAAGAAACTTTCAGGACTCCAATATAGTAACACCACAGAATCCATTGCAACTTTGAAACTTCTTGTGATTACTGGGAAGCATCCAATCAAACAATTTGCTACTATTTAAAAGTAATACCAACTGACATTCCTAATACCCATTATTCCTCAGTATGCATATTTTTTCCATTTTTTTAAAAAAAATAAAGCTTTGTAACTGATCATCTTCAGACTATGAATCTTCTTCCAAGTATGTTGTGAATCTTAAATAAAGCCAGAAGAGAAAAGCTGAAGCAATGTGACACTGGGAATTAGGAAAGTATCTGCTGAAGAATCTCTTTTGGTTTTAAATATGACTTACACGGTCCAAAAACACCATAAGGTACATTATTCTATACTCTCTCTAGTGCTGGCCACACACAGTCCAAGAGAACCTAATACAGTTTGTTCCATAACTGGAAAAGAAGCAAGACTTTTCTTATTTTAGAGACCCAGAACAAGAAGAGTCACCCAGTGATGGTCAAAATCATTAACTCACTAATTACTCATCTGTTCTAAATGGATCTTTATGCTCAGCTGTCCTAAAATCACACTGGAGGAGAAAACAATTTCTAACCAGAAAGGCAAAAGGTTTTCAACATTACACTTAAAAAAGAAGAGATGATACACTTTTAAGAAAAAGAGCAACTTCTATCAAAAAAGATTAAAGCAAAACCTCCCTGAAAAACACTAAATAAGCATGAGTTGGTGCAGCTGGGATACCTACTCAGCCTAAAATCAAAGAACTGTTTACAAGTAACCATTGCTGTGATCTCAAATTTCTGCAAACCCACAACTTTCCTAAGCTCCTCAAGAATAAAACTGTGCAGGTTCAAAAAGCTCTTCTCTAAAACATGAACATGCCTAGAAAGACCGGTAACCTTCCTGGCATATCTTGGGACCTACCACAGATAGACTGATGGGTACTGTTACCACGACAGTAACACCAGTAAAGGGATTTGCACACCAGGAACCCCTTTAAGAGGACACAACTGCAGTGCCAGGATGCTCATCAGCTACCAATTAGCTTCAAAGCATGCTACCCCCAACAAATAAATTTAGCACCACTTATCAGCAGCAGCCCTGCAAAGACACACCTATCAGTACCCCTATCACAACGATAACAAAGACATTTTTACTGCTTCTAGCTACGAAAAGCATTTTTGGGAGATTCTAGCTCCGTCTTTAGTAATAATGGAAGGAATTTGAATTAGAGGACTCTCGATTACCCTCAGTACTAAACAACGATGCAGTCACATTCAGGTATGAATAATTCTAGCAGCCTTAGTATTATGTCATGATTGTCTGCCTTTTCACAAATGTCCTCTAAATGTAATTTTCCAGTAACTACTCCCTGATGAAAAGCACCTCCTAAAACCACAGGGACACTGCCTAACATGTAAATCTGAAGTTTTTGCAAGACAGCATTATGCCTGCTAAAAGAAAACAAAACGGCAAGCACACATGCATGATAGGATTATTTGATTCAATACAATATAAATTAGGTCAGACACCTCTTTGGAGAATTCCGTGTCAGGAACTAGGTGGTCCACTAAATTTCTATTCATTTGCCTTCAGGCTTAGGGAATTGCAAAGACTCTCTAGAAACTGATGTCCTTCTACTCACAAGAGTACTCACTTGGGGGAGCATAATCTTTCAGTGTAACCACTTGACAATATCTGGAGACCTGAGAAATACTTATACAATAAAAAGAGCAGCTGATAAATCTTTGCATACGTATAACACATGTCTACATGTATCCATACACAGAGACAGACAAAATTCAATCCAGAAAAAACACAGCAAGTGCTTTTGTGTACTTGGGTATTACACTGTCCCATTTTTTATTGTTGTACATATCCTTAAAAACAAGTAAAAATTTATGCATCCTCATTAAACCAACAGTAACAGAATGACAGGAGAAGCACTACCCATAGAAAGTGTAAAGGATTATGGGCTGGAAACTCTGCCCTGAACCTGCTTCCCAGCAGGCTCCTCCTGCGTAGGAACACTGCGTTTCTAAAAGCCAGTTAACCATCCTTTCTGATTCTATAAGCAACTGAAGTAAATCTTCACAGGTCCAAGGGCCATAAGATCATGCCAGCTACTTCACGTATCTAAGAAGAGAACCAATGCAGAGTAAGATGTGACAAGTAGCCCTTCAGCAGTCCTGCTGCTCTACTGTGGACAGATATGGTTAGGATACGCAGTTGAGTTTATAGAGCTTGGTCCTTGAAAACTGCTTCGCCCACTGCTGGGACACAACAGCCTGCAGCCTCTGCACCCGCACAGACACACAACTGATGGTTCCACAGTATGAGCTTCACTCCCAACTCCTCAAAAAGCAATATACTGATTAAAAGACAAAAGCTGTCAGGTCTCTTTCTGATCTGGTTCTTCAAAATAGATCATGTCTTGAACCAGATCCACCCCTGAAAAACATCTGCATAGACCTAACCATAACCAACAAGGCTCACCCTAGAAGATGCTGACAGAGGACTTGTGTGTGTGATGGAACCACTGAAAACAAAAACGGGTAAGGGCTTTTCACTACAACATTCTTATAATGTTTGCTGCTTAAACAATTGAAAGCTCTTTCCAAATAGAGGAATGGGAAGTTTCATACCACACAGTCAAAACCAAGGAATGCTTCTTATACCTGTTAACACTTGATAATGTGCTTGATGGCTACGTTAAGATAACACAGATGAGGTTGCACATTGTAACATGGTTAACTTTTCTGTAACTCACAATATTTGGTTTACTCACTTTTTTTTAAGTTACAACAATTCTGCTGTCTTTAAATAGTAATTGAAGAATGATTCATGGATGAAATTCTTAAACCACCACGATGTAATTTTGCTGTAGCTAGACTAGGCAAAATCTAGTGTTAAGGGCAGAGTAGCAAGTTCTCTAGGTAAAAAGTCAAAGTATGAAAATTAAAATATTTAAATATGATTAAATACTTGGTTTAGAATATATGCTTTTCATTCATGAGTATCAAAATATAATAAAACGGTGTAGCTGATGAAGTCAAGCACTCCCTTACAAAGGCTGGCAAATTTGCAGAACAGCACTTGAGGTTCAGATTTGTACTCCTACAAGAAAGGAAGAATTGCAATAAAGATTTCCAGTACCTTTCCCACATCACAATATACTTCCATCTAATGCTCCAAGTACCAATGTCAACATACTCAACTTCATTTTCTTTCTCCGAGACATAAAACTGCTCTATATCTTACCCTATGATTGGTGTATCAGAAGTGCCCATCTCTTCCGGCACACTGTACAAGGAGCTGGGTGCCCAGCACAAGCTCCTGAAAGATTCTGTTAGAACTACACACACAGTAATTGCTGCTGCAGCACTACACATTGTAAGGTTTTACCTGTCCTTCTGGGAGCTAGCACATGGCAACTCTGCACCTCATCTCCCTACCCATAACAACAGCATAGTATATGACTTCTTTTATCTCACAAATCCACCAGGCAAATGAATGCTTTAAAGACAGAACTAGTACTGTAAGAATTAAGCAACAGAAGGGCTGAAAGCAAGCAATGCTGAAATAAAATCAAACAGTACAGGACATACGAGAGACCAAGTAATAACATACTTTTATTCCTAAGAGCAAACATACTGTAATCGGGCAACTCTGATTAATTTTGCAAGAATGCTTGGGTAGTGTTTACAAAAATCAAGTTATTACCTTGACTAAACATTGACTTGGACACTTAACTTTAACCATGAAGATCGTAAATAAATATTGACTGGGAAAGTTAATTTGAACTACAAAGTCTAGAAAATCTTGGTTCTCTTTACTAGTATTTAGAATCATTTTAAAATGTAAACACTATTTTAAAAATAGAGGTACTCCCACCTAACCAATATTTAACCGAATAGCTTGGCTACTGCTAAATTCAACACAACTATCTTGCAAAACTTGAAATCCAAAATATTTAAAAGAAAATGGGCCTCTTATGAATGAAAGGGAAAGACCAGTCTTCCTGTGTTTTAGCTCCTGTGTTTTAGCCTTACAACATATATTTAAAAACCTGTGCCTTGCCCAAAGAACCAAGCAGGCTGACCACCAGGACAAGGTGTTCATTCTGGTACTTTTGAAGCCCTAGAAGCAGCTACTTCAAGTCTACATGCTCCACTATTGGTATCACTTCATCATGTGAGGCCACGGGTCAAAGGATATACACAGGGTCTTTCACTAGCTGAGCTAAAAAAAAAAAAGGCAAAAGAAGAAAATCAATTTCAATCCTCCTAAGATGAAACCACTGATGTGTGCAGTCACTAAAGTCCCTAAGGTAATCCTACAAGAAAACATGATGGTGTCCTCCATCACTGTGCTGAGATATTGTTAAAGTGCAGCAAAATCACCTATGAGGTATAGTCCAATATCAGCATCTATATCAAAACACTCCAAACAATAGATCTGAACTTTTAGACCAATGTGAGAAGTGCATTTTAAATGTGAAATGAAACAAAGTGGTAATGACAAGGGGCAAGGAATCTTATGTTTCAGGAAGGTTTTATGTATGTGGCTAAAGAAATAAACAATTACTGTGAAGCCAGCAGTAATTCCACCTACTAATGTAAAGAGTTTGAAAGGTTTTTTTAGCTTTGTGCCTCAATTCTTTTTCAATATATCAACTGCTTTTAGCACACTCATTAAAAAATACCTTAAGAGCATATATAAAAGATATCAATTTCATATATGAGTGGAAATATCAAACTAACCAGTAAAATCTTGCTCTTCCATTATTTTTGAGTATAGTAGGAAGGGGCAGATTGGTACTGGCATTATGGGGGGTGGGTGGAGAATGAAAGAACAATAAACAATACAATCATCAGTAGTTTAACACAGCGCTGTGTCTTGCAACGGAAACATACTGTGAAACAGCTTGCAAGATAAGCTCCATCAACGATAAGTAATTTTTATTCCGTTTGAGTGGCTGAAAACAACAAACATGATTAAAGGCTTCAGACATGCATTCAGACAAATAGCCAAGAGTTCGAAGGACTCTGCTTTTAAAACTGCTTTGGCGAAAGACCAGTACGAAATGCACAATAGAACACAAATTCATACGGAAATTTAAAACTTCCCATTCCTCTGCAAGCTCCACGACTGTCCCAAACAGAAACACGACTTGTTGTTTACTGTTCAGATGAACACTGGTCCCAGTTCCTCACCTCACTACTTTGCCATTCGTACAGGCATTTCACTGTGCCGGTCATGAATGTGAGCACCCATGGGGCGAAACACCCTGCGAAACACAGCAGTAAGAGGGGGCTCCGGCTCCCGGGGAGTTTACAGCCCCGTGCCCCCTGTCACCCCTGCGGGATCCCCCACGGCTGCCCTGTCCCGTGCCTCCCACAGACGCAGCCCAGGAGCAGCGCATCCACTCAGGGGTGGCCGCCCACAAACACCAAAAAAAGCACCCAAAACTATCCAGATCATGGGGTTTTGTTGGTTTTCTTTCCAAAACAGAACTGTAACGGCGAGGTGCACGAACCCACAGCGCCCGACAGACCAACTGTTCACTTCACACCCGCCTCCCTGGCGGCACACCGCCGGTAGCCGAGGCCCTGGGGGCTCCTCCCCGAGGACCATCCCAGCTCCGAGGAGGGGCTCCGGTCCCATCACTGCGCCGCCGAGGAGCTCCCCGGCTCGGGAGGGCGAGCTCGTCCCGTCCCGGTGTCCCCGCTCCCCGCAGCTCCAGGCGCCATTTCCCCGCCGCTCCTCAGCGCGGCGTCTCCCGCCCCGGCTGCGCTTTCCCGGGGAAGGCAGCGACGGCGCAGCCGCCGCCGGGCTCGCTGCCCCAGGGCCGCGCTCCGACAGCGGTGGGGGTCGCCCCTCAGCCGCGACTGCGGGGCACAGCCGCGACCGGAGCTGCAACCGGCGCTGCCAGCTGGCGGGCGGCAGCGACTGCAACTGCTGGAAGCGGCGCGGAGCGGCTGCGCCCCAAACCCTGGGACCCCCGGGGACACGGCGGGGGCGGCGCGGTTCTCACGGGAAGATGCTGGGGGGGTCGTGGCGGTGGATCCTTCTTTGCCTTTTTGCTTTCTTGCCCCCCTCCAAGGGACGCTGCGTCCAGGCTGGTGGGGGTGAGCTCGCCCGCCTCTGCCCCGCGACTCGGCTGCGAGAGGGAAAGCCGCGCACCCCGCTCCCCTCCGAACCGGCAACTTCCCACTCGCGGGAGGTTTCTACCCTTTCTCTCCTCCGACTGACGGGAGAGAGCGGGGCGAGGGGGTAGGACAGGCATAAAAAAAAACTTCCTGCGGAGAGATGCTGCTCACAGCGCCTGTGGCTGGAGAGGGGTTCCCCACTAACAAGAAGGGGAACGCATCCCGGCACCGGGGCACCCGGAGCGCAGCACCGGCTCCGCTCCGCCCCCCCCACACCCCGAGGATGGGCACCCACCGGCCGCCGAAAGCAGAAGGGAGCCGGCGCTCTCACCTGCCCTAGCGAGCCCTCTCCTTCTCGCATTCCTCTGCTCCCCATCGTGGGCGCAGCAGCTGCTGTTATTCCTTAGGATACACATGGCTCGTCCATGCTGGGAGAGCCGCCTTCCCGCGCTGCCTGCCCTCTTCGGCCTCCGCCAGTGCGGCGCTGGGGCCAGAGGGAGGGGAAAAAGCAAGATGTGTGGCTGCTGAGGAGGGGTCGGTCTCCTCCCCCTCCTTTCCCAGGGCTGGGGGTCTCGGCGCCGTTGGTGCAGCTGGGCAGGGAGAAGGGGGGCGGAGCGGGGGGGGACTGGTTGGGCTCTCCCGGCTCAGGGCGGGGGGAGGACGGCGCTCACGCCTCCCCCCAGCTTGTCACTCGCCTCCGGGGCAGCCCCGGTGCGAGGGAGCGGCTGGCGAACCCCGCTCCGCGTCGCCCGGCTCCCGCATCCCCGAGCCGCGGGCAGCGCAGCGGTGCCGGCGCAGGGGCTTCCCCGTGACGCGGGATGGAGGAGCGCGGTTTCACCCTCAGTCAGGGTGCCCCGCCGGCCCCTGCCCACGCGTGAAACCCTGCCACGGCGCGGCGAACACGATGTCTCCATCACCCGCCCCAGCCCTTCCCCGCAGCCGCGGGGCTCCGAGCCCGCCCCCGCGGACCCCGCTGGGGAGCTGCGAGCCCACGGCCCCGTGCGGGGGGCAGGGGAGATCGGGGGTCCCCGCCGCCACACCGCTACCAGCGCGGTGTTTTTCTCATGGCTTCTCTCAGTCACCCATGAAAATTTAATGAGGCATTTAGGGCTGTTACCTTCAGAGTCAATGGAGGAAGCATATTTAGCCTAATGCACTTGCTGCCGAGCCAATAGGTCTATTGCAGGCGGATCAGAAGTCATGGGGAGACTCTCCTTTCAACATAAAATTCACGACCCATTAAACTTATTCTGCGATAACAGCTTCTTTACAAACGGAGACCCATGGAAGGCAGACGCTGTCATGCACTTCCTGAAAGGATTTACATACAGAAAAGAGTACATTGGCCGAGGTTATCGCTATTTCACTAGTATTATCTCCAATCAAGGCATAAAAGCACCTCTGCTGTAGCTAACTGAGGTAAATGACTGAAAGAAAAGCTTTTTCCAGCCTACAGATAGATCTCATTCACCTCCTAGGTCTGAGTAGCAGCATCTCCTTCGGCTGACAGAGAAGAGGGCTCCAACCATTACAGAGTAGTCAATCTGATCAGAATTACCAGTGAGATGTTATGCTGGGCATGCAAATATCTAACTGCTGATGTGCACTCTTCGAGATGACAGTCAAGGAGTGATCACCAAGATGCTCACAAGGTAGAAAGATGTCTACAGGTTGTTTTACCTCCAACTGACAGGCAGGAGGTCTGAACCAATGTGGCAAAATGCATAAAGGGCAAGGAGTGCCCATCCAAGAGCGGAGGGAAAGGCTGAGCAAACAGATCGATTGAACGTGCACACAGAGATCCAATAACATTCTGTAATATTTTCAGTTTCATCTTCCTCAATTATTCTTTCCATAGCACATTAGCTATTAAGCATAAAAGATAAACTTTATGATGTGACAAAAATGCACTTCAAAAGTCATACCACATTTACAGAAGTAGTTGGTGGAACAGAGACTTTTACTATAGACCTGCTTTCTTCAATTCCATTTATTACAGAAAGGAAAGGCAGGATTATCAATTGAACTCACTTATTCTAATGTGGATTTTAAAAATTAAGTCCTAGTAATAAACTTAATTGCATCAATATTGCAGCTATTGCTAAGAATTTCACTGCCTCAGAAAGATAAAGAACTTTAAACAAACCAAAGTAACAGAAGTAACCTTTCCATTAGGAAATCATAGAGAGCATCCTCTAGATTATGTGACTATGCTCGTCTATAAGTATTAATTCCGATAAAATGCTGGTGAGCTGGTGATCCTCAGTTCCCCAAAGGCATATTTATTGTAGGGGAAATAGTAAATGAACTGCTCTGTACCCTTGCCCATTACACTGTAAAATGAAGTTGCATATACCATGTTGCTGGCCTTCTCGAGGTCCTGCTGTTTACAGGAAAGGTGCTAGCTGTTGACTAAGAGGGAAGGAATTTCAACTGAGTGTAAACTTCATTCCCATTTCTGAAATTTATGGATGCAAGTCACACTTCCTAACAATATTTTTTAAATATAAAAGACTGTACTAGCTCACAGCTTGTAATATGAATGCAAATGAACTTGTAATTATACGATGCAATTTTCTACTTTTTAAAAAAACTATGAAAATAGAACAGACCTGAAGAGCAATATGAACTGCAGTTCTTCATTGTGTTCCTCCATTATGCAGAAGTCGCCATAAGCAATCTGCTCTTTTTTAACATAAAATATTTTTTAGGTCATACCTTTGCAACACAAGTTCTCACATGAGAACATTTATATGGTCACAGTTCCTCCTCTCCAGTCAAAAACATGACGAAGAAACAAAGAAGCAAGAAGTCTGGTGTGATGATTGGCATGGCCTTCTTTTGTCTTCATCTGTAAAGCTCATTTAAATTCAGCATTGCTATATTCTCCTTTCTGATACTGTATTATACCATCACAGATTAAACGATAAACGATTAAGAGTTATATATTAAGAACTGTAGGATAAAGACATCATTTCCACTAAACACTGACCAGCTAGAGGAGCTGAATATTGGAACCTAAAATAGTTGTATTTTTTTTTCAAAAACTATTTTTTTCAATGTGTTGAATAGTTGCCTCTGCAACACTCAGCCCCTTAGTATTTGTTAAAATAACTGAAAGGAAACTAGTATCATCTTCTTAGTTCTTGATCAGATTTGAGCTAATGGGACAATGACCATTAGCTATTTAAGTGTTTCAGTACACTTTAGTTGAGATATGGATGAAATCAAGAGCAGAGCACAAATTGTTTAAAGAATTGCCTCAAAATGACATTAAAATATCCACTACCGATACCTGCATACTTGGATTTTAAGTACTTTGTTATATGATGTACAATAAGAACTGCAGTTGGTAAAACTGGTAGTAAACCACTGTAGGAAGTAACCCACAGAGCAAAAACGTTTGCCTGGAAATAAGAGATAATTCTCACAATAGTTATTGACAGTGAATGCACTGCCAATTCACAGCCAAAAAAAGGTAGTAAAAAATCTTCCCAGTTTTACTTCACATGCAAGTTAATCAGCATCAGCTAACCCTGGTTAGGCACACAAGCTAAGAATGGCACTTGTTTCCTTTCAGAGCAGACCCAAATGAGGACCATTTGCTGAAAGACAGATCCCCAGAGCCTCCCTTCCTAAAATCTGTTCTGGTGATGCAAATTTTTAGCATTCTGATGGCTACAGAGAAGAAAGTTTTCTTCTGTTTAATCCACTGAGTTTTGTACAGCTGCAAGCCTATGTGTTACTCGTGTGAAAAGCTGAGATAATATCCATGCTGTATTACTAGCATCATCCTGCATAAATGGTGAAACACTAGGCCATAAGACCTACACTGTTACTGTCAGTGCACATGTCTAACACCCAGTAGTATTAATGAGAACTGGACATTCTCTGAGATGGAATATAGGTCTTATTATCATTATACTAATGCAGATATCTCAAGCTGTGCTGATTATAAAGGGCTACAAAGCAATATTACAGAGAAATTTTGAGATGTTTAAGAAGGAGCTTTAGGTGGTGCTTTCACAGAATCTAGAAGTGAAAGGTATTTGTTACACTTTACTTGATTTAAGTGTGATTTTCGGAGTGAGTAGTCAAATATTTGAAAAGAGAATCAGCCATTATTTCTGCTATTAACATCTTACTAAAATACAGAACAAAGTGCAGACCATCCCTTGCCAACCGAGCTCTCAAAATGTCAGCTTCATCACAAAACCACTCTTCACATTCACTGATCTATATTGTAGCCCCCAGCAGGATCATCTTGATCACTCTGGAGAAACTCTATATGAGTTGTTCCTCGCACAATAGTGATTTCAGTTTAATAAGTTGCTCTAAGGCAATTAGGCACTGCCTGAAAATAATACCTGCTGCATTATCAGTAGCTATGGTACCTCATCCCTTACCATTGTAGCCACACGGTTAGCTCCTTAGCCATTCTGTAAAATTAATCATGATTTGGTATGAAAAGTCCCAGATATCTTATCAAAAACCAGCACATGAAAATACTTAAAATGAAATGAAGTCTGGAAAGTTCCAGAGACTCGTTACTGCTTTCTGAAAATGTACCTGTGTATGTTCCTACTGTGTTACAACTTGGTCACAGAAGGAACTCTTCATCCACCTCAAAAAAGATTGTGTAACCTTGTAGCTAGACATGCAAAAGGATTCAGGAGCTTAGTCCAAGTCCCAGCTCTGACAGTGACTCGTTGTGTGACACTGGATAACTCAACCTATACTTTTTCTGTTTCCAGCTCTACCACACCTATTTCAGAGGCCGATGTGACACTTTCTCCACTAATATTTGGAAGGACCACAGAGACATGCAAGGATGTATAACACTACACAGACACTAGCCACTGCTACACATGACCAACCACTCATTCAATTTTGAGTCCCAGGAGGAAAAATAGCAAGAAGATTTTATTGTTGTGTCTGCTAGCTCCTGTTATTCTCCATCACATATTCAAAACATTACTGAACTTACGCTAATGAATCCTCTTTCCTCAACTGCAAAAGAACAGCTCCAACATACATTACAAGACTCCCCCTTTAAAATCATTCCTCAAGTAGATGGCAGCAAGTAGATGTCCATCTCGCCAAATAATGGAATCTGCGAAAGCAACTGGAGATTATGAACCATATTATTTCCCAGATGCCCACAAAAGAGTCTGCGATTCTTCAAGTACAGCCATCAGCTTCTTCACAAATCCAAACTGCTTCATATTTCAAATCCTTTTTGGCAAGGTGCATTTTCCTTCACAGCCAATTAACTGCAAACTAATTTAGAGTGGGTTTGCTTTTGCAAACATAAGTGTCAGGTTCCAACAGAGAATGTGTTGCTAAGAGCATGATATATGCATGCGTTCTGAGTTCCATTGTTCTGTTATCCCCCCCAGACATCACTGATGATCCACACAGAGAAATCTCTGAATTTAATAAGCTCCTTTCTAGGAAAAGTTCACGGAGGAAGAAAATTTTCAGCATCTTTTATGTACTGAAAGCCCACATGTTCTCTATTGCTTTGGAAAGTACTAACACTAGTTTAGACATACATAAACTTACAGCAAAGGCTATCTATTATAGTACAGAAAATGTATATCTACTATGGAAAATATAGGAAATCTGCTTTATAGAGAGTTCTGAAATTTGACTTTATTTTGAATTAGAGTGTAAAAAGAGGTTTGAAAATTTTAAACTCTGCTTCTCCAAGAAGAAAGCTTATTGCAGCTTGTTCTTAAAATGTAGTCTGCTTTAACAAGCACTCAACACATTTAAGCTTGCTGTTTTGGACAATGCTGTAACTTCCTTTTACTAAGGATATATTTATCTTCATTATTTCTTCATTTACAGATGTTAACTTTACAATCAAAAACTTCAGACTCAGTGGCTCCTAAAGATCTTGGCTGTTGTCATATTCCATGATTTTGACAGCAAAAGATCCACTTGCTATTGTAAAAATAATTTTTGTTAAAAAGCGACAGTCAAACATGATATTTAGGACTGCATTCCCCTCAATTTCTGCCAAAATAAAGGCTATTCAGAAGACAGCAATTGTGTGTAGCGAATGTCCTCAGCAAGTAAGGTTGCTTTTCATTTCTTCTTATGTCACATTACATTTTGCTCTTTATATTTTTCTTTAAATATTTAGACAGAGCAGAGACTTTTAAACGTGTCATTGACACAAATAAATGTTTAAGCAGTTATTCTACCTTGGGTCCAGCTCTTGTCAGATCTGATAAGTTAAATACCACTGGATCTGGTCAGTAATTGGATGGAAGACCTCTGAGGAAAACTCAAGTGCTGAAGTAAGTGGCACTAGTTATTCAGTAGGTGTTTTTCTTAACCTCAGACTCATCCTGAAAAATGCCCTCAGTGTGGTATTATAAGCACTAACTGAACAAGGCATTCTCAAGTAAGATTTAATGGGCTACTTCTGTTGGGCACTAGAAAAGATTCCTAACACTTTCCTTTGAAACTCCTTAGCCCACTTTCAAGTTAGTTTAGCCCACTGCTATGTAACGTTATCTTTGAAAGTATGAAATCAATTTTAATAATTTTACTTTTAATAATAATAAATTATAAAACCTGTCATTTAAATAGTAACTTGTATATTTCTTTGCCTTTACTGCCCACATTCCTGACCTTTCCTTCTTCCATCTCGTTTTGTTTCTAGTGGTCAGCCTCTCATTCTAGCTCATGGGTACCAAAACACGGGTGTGTCCTTTTGCCATTTGTGAACCAACATCGGCATTTCCAAACTCAGCTATAATCCCTCTTCAACAGCTGTTACTGATTGACTGGTCTGCCACTGCTCTATAGTGATGGAAATGAACTGACACTGACAGGACCATCCCCAAAGCCCATCTATCCTTCAGGCTGTGCAGTACGCTGTGGCCAAGGACTGTGAGGCCTTCACTTTCTTATGAACTCAAGACTTCCATGTGTGTGGCTCAACAGTAAACAACTGCCAGGGCTAACACATGCAGTTCAAATACAAGATCTTTGTCCTTCTGGGACCCCTATGACACACTATGAAGTCAACTTACAGGTAAAACTAGCTCCTAGGATGTCAATTTTCTTTGTGCAGCAGGAAGGCTGGACCCTGGAGTGCACAATCCCCATGCATTCTGCACAGTAAAGGTATGCACAAGTCTGGAAACCTCAGCTCATGCAAACATATTTGCCTAAGTAGATATTTCTGTAGTACATTTCAAAACTTGACAAATCATTACTTTCCGACGTTTGGTATTTATATTTGTTTCCCTTTAAGCTTTCCAAGTAGAAATGTAAATTGCAAGTGCCACCATAGCAACTCAATGCTATAATATAAATCTTCAAATAACCATTTAAATGAACGATGTTTGAAGTATTTTTATTTTGTAATACATTTATAGGTGTCAAATTAGGGCTTCATTTCTAAAGGGGTTTTGCGGTTTGTCTAGAAAGACAGTCCTTCACTTGAAAGAGATTATAACATTAGCTTGAGACAAAACACAGAGTTTTAACAAAACATCTCAAATGCTTACTAGTTGTTTCTATTAGGAAACTACTCAATGGTACACTTTAGGTTCCTAAATGTCTATGTCACTTTTTATTCCTGGCTTTCTTATTCACATTCAACAGGAAATTATGCCAGAATCAAGACAGAATGTATACAACCCAGTTTTGGAGTCCTTATCGACTGCCACAGGACAATTTCAAAGATTGCTAACCAACAGGATTTTTAAAAGACTGATGATTGTCATATGCTTAAGGCTCAGTTTGAGTCAATGAAGCACATATATAGAAGACATGGCAGTTTTTCAGATACATGGTTCCTATGGCTAAGTTGGTATCTCTTCAAATCAGGATAACACTAAACAAGTCAGAGAATATAATGGCACCCCTTCAACCCAATATGAGGGCCAAGTTTCAGTTTTAGATGCTAAACTCGCACTAGTGCAACTTTTGGAAGGCTTATTTTCATATTTATTGTGCATCGAGGGCTGAATCTGTACACCAACCTCTAAGCAAAACTGACAAAAAAAGCAGCATCAATATCCAGAGAAGTTACATGGAATCAAAGTTATGCACAGAATAAAAAGAAATACAAGTTATTGTTAACCCATTCCTTTTTGATTCTTTCATTTCGTATTAACATCTGCCCAAGTTTATCTCCCTTTACAATGAAGCTTGTTTCCTCAACATAAAAATAAATTTGATCAAGACATCAACACGCTTGTCAGCTTTCACAGCAAGGAAAAATCCATGTTACTTAAAACCCAGGCCTTTTGAACATGCAAGCATGTTCATTCTGGATTTCAAATACATCATAGAGAAGGCCTTTATCAAGTAGTAGAATCCAAATCTGACTAAATAGGTAATGGATCACAAAAGATCTACAGCATTCAACTGAATGCAACCTTCTTGTGAAGTAAGTGCTTGGGGCTGACAAATGTCAATAAATAACACAGCTGAGGAACGAGTGGTAAGAAAGACAAGATCCATCTGGCCTGTTGATGAGGAAGAAAGTGCACCGTAAAACTCACAGCTACAGGACTGTGACCAGGAATACATGTGAAAGGGTGCGTCCTGGGTAAGAATATGGAAGCATGCAGCTTCTTCATGTTAACTTCAGACCTGTAGCAATCTATGCTTCAGTCGTGCCTATCTGGGTTCGTTTTTGTCCTCTGTATGCATCTCCGGTAAACATACAAGCATGAACTGCATTGGAGGGAGTTCATGGGAAAATCTGCTGAAACAAAACAGTACCAGTAAACCAAACTGGATGTTGGTAACATTTATATCCAGATAGCCATAAATACACCTTCCCACTTTTCATATTCTATTAACAATTTCCTTTTCTAATTCATGGGGGGGGGGGGGGGGGGGTAAGTGGAAACTGATTTGCTACACCTTCAGAAGATTTTTGCATTCAGCTCAGGAAGCAAGAATTTTTTATGTGTTTTGATGAGCCATCAACTATTTTAGATACTATTCAAGCTCACCAACAGATTTGAAAATGAAACAAAATCTACCTCTCATCACATGCACAACAGGATATAACAGATGTCACAGAGAAACCAAGTAATAGCAGTTTTCATGGCTGAATTCAACAATTACTTCTGTGCTCCACTTTGTGGACTCTGCTATAAAGCCCAATAAGCACGAAAGAGAAACCTACCCCAGGAGTCCAGTGTAAACTTCTATAAACAAAGTGTAGCAAGGTACAAGCCAGAAAACCATACAAATACACATCTTCCACACTAAAACCCACCCAAGACTTAGGTTATGTGTAATCTTGAACACACTGTGTCCTGTTGGAGGAAAGAAGGGCATATACTGTTGGATAAAGAACAAAACAAAGTTTTCTTCTGGGAAGAAGAAAGAATTTTGTGTCCATATTTACACTATCATTTCATTCTCATCAGTAATATTTGCTGGCAGGAATGGTGTCCTGTTGGTAATTCCATCACTGACCACTTGCAGCCTGTATGAACACAGTGAATCCTTCTCTTGCAAAAGAACAGCATTTGGTAGCTCCTTCTCTAGATGAAAAGCCAATGAAGATCCTTTTCTTTGGCTCATTTCACAGGAGTTGTACATGGTTTTCCTGCCCCTGTGTAATTTTCTCCTGTACTGTGTCCTCAAGGTTAAAATGCTGTCCCTTCCCCTTCGTGGTATCTGTCAGTGAACTATCAAAGTATACACGTTAGAGAGCTTTGCCAAGTGGATAGTCAAGTGATGCAAAGATAGGTCTTTGATGCACACTGTGACCTTAGTTCATTCCCTTTAAACATCTTTAAAAGGGAAGGAAAAGAGCTTCTTCTCTTTTCCATTTTGCAGGAGGAGAGAATTAAGTGGCTCTTTGGGTGCAGTAGCCTTCACATTTCTTGCAATTATTATAGCCCCTAGAGGCTTCAGCTAAGACCAGAATCCCTTTGTGATGATCAATGTAAGGCATAAAGCAAGAGAAAAGCCTTTTCTCAAAAATGCATAAACTAAATACAGCTAAAAATGGCTCATAAGAAAACATCCTTATCCCTGTTTCCATAATAAGGAAAGGAGGCATTGGGAGTAAGTAAGCTTTTCCCCCCGAATCCCAGTGAAATCTGTGGCAAAGCCAGGGGGAAGGACCTAGGTCTCTGCCAACTGTGAGACTGACGCCTTCACTTCAGAACTGCGAGTCTGTGACACAGACCTCATCTTCCAGGGGCTGCAGCTCTTTCACATTGTGCATAGCCTTTCAAGAGACCTTGTTAGACCAGTAAATTAACATTTACAAAGCTAATTGCATAAAAAGGCCTTTCTGGGATAATGGCAGTTTCTCTGTATTTGCCAAAAAAAACAAGGGAAGAGCAGAAAACCTCAAACTATGAACAGTACAAATATCAGCTGTAGGAAGCGTTCATGCCATGCACTTGGCACTACCTCTAAATCCTCCCTTTTGCCTGGTCTGCACATCCAGCTGAGAATGTCCATTTTACTATCTATTCACTTGGCCTAGTGTTTGGATACTCATTGTGATTTAAATATCGCCACACAAAAGAGCATTAAAGCTCAAACGTGACTTAGAGCACTGTTTAACAACTATCACATGAGAACTATCTCATTTTAGTTAAAAGGGAGTAGGATTAAATGCAATTAAGAGTTCGCAATGATGCAATAAAGACAACTAAAAAAAAAAATCAAGGCAAGTGGGCAAGAAGCAATCACCTTTCTGTCTAGAAACAGTAAAATAATGACAGTCTGATTGTTCTTAGGGTCACCAAGGCCAAAATGTGCAAAATGACCTTCATTAAGTCATACTTTGTACTTTTGCTAGGGGACTTTTGCATCTGTTCCTTTCAATTTGGCTTCTTTGAGTAACAAAGCTCCCAGTGATCATCTAAACCTCATTTGAAGCACCTGTGAACAATTCATTATATTAATATAACAGCAGGGGAGGAGTACAGATACTAATAAATAGGTTGTTGAGCAGCTTTTGTTGCCAAGGTTGCTTTGCCCAGCAAGGAAATGTCCCCCACCACCCAAAAGCTGGGGCACTGCACTGAGACACTGGAATCTGTTGTACCACAACCTATCAGAACACATATCTAGTGATAGAGAAGCATGGAAATTAATTTTTCCTTTGAAAACAGTTGATAAACTTGTGTCTAATAATTCTGAGAGACTCCAGCATGATTTGAAAAAGTTTGCTCTTGGTTAATGCAGAAAAAGTGTTCTCCAGCTAAAGGTGGCTATGAAAAGCATTTGGTAACGATTTGCACCAGCTGGGCTTCTCATTACTTTGAATAGATTTGTGTAAATCAGCACATAAAGATAAGCAAGTGGTCAATGTCTTTAATTGCATTTGGATGTAGTGCAGTAATAGCAAATATCTGAACTTTTGCATTTTTCCTAGCATTCTGCAGTTTCAGAAATTAGTTTTTTTTAATAGAAAGAAGAGCAGCAAAAAGGTTTTGCTGTTAACATCTATTTAGTCTGGTTGCATTTAGTCACAACTTGCAAATGTCAGTGAAAAGCAAAGGTCAGCTGGGAAAAAACAGAATGCTATGGATCAGTACAATTACAAACACAGAGTAGCATAGGGTTATAGAATAAGCTTAGGAGGAAAACATCTGCAGTATTGGATATAAGTGTGGTAAAATACTGCTCATGCATCAGCGCATCCATCACCTTAAAACAGTAGGAAAAAAGACATCGCTTATGTTACTACACTTTAAGATCTTTGTCAAAGAAAAAGAGAATACCACATTTTCAAGTCATTGCTTCTATTTTTTTTTATTATTGTGCAGCTTTGAAACTGTCCTGTTTTTGACAACCAGTTTGCAGGCCAGAGCATCCTAGCTGTGCTCTTGCTGCAGTGAATTATTCTTCCATTGCAAAAAGGGACCATAGGAAATGATAAACAAAGTCTCCATCATAGATGTTAGGCTGTTTTCTTCACCCTACAAAGGACCCTCAGAAAACAGAATAAGGGCAAACTTTTAAAAGTATTTAACATTATCTAAATTGGTATGTATTAAGCACCTAAAAACCTTTACAGATCTCTAGCTCTGTCTCCATTATTCTGCTGGGTAGGGGAGTATTTCCAGCCACCTCAAGGCACACAATAAGTTTTGACGAGTCAGTGTTGGTAAGACACACCAAGGAATTTGAAAGGAACATGCAGTTAATAATTGTAAAGTATCTTACCCTTACACATGTGGTTGAAAGTTTGTTACTATTGTTATTCTGGAAGGCATGCAAAATCCATACAGAAATGTCTCAATAGATTTGAAAAGGAAGAGAAACTGCCCCATTTTCATTCCTTTACATAAAGAACAGAAAATTAAAAAAGTAAAACTATTACATACATCAACAGCCAGGAGGAAGAACATTTTAAACACAGAAGTTAATACAGTCAATATGATTTTATATCAATATGACAGAGTAAGAAATGTAACTCATAACATTATAACCTCACATTTTCTACGTCACCATAGACGAGGATTAAAGATCATTTCTTTCAACCAATTTTCTCTTTTTAGGACAATCTTTTGGTTTCTCAACATCCAATTAAACATATACAGAAAACCCATAAGGATATCCAATTTATATTTTTGACTTTTGATGAATTATTTTAAATTTAGAAGCCATAAAGTAACAAAGCTCTACTATTACGTCTTTACTTGAATTGTTTTAGCAAACATTAGTAACTGTCACATTGCTTCTTGGGGTATCAAATATAAACAAAGATTTTTACAGGTACTATGCAATCCTTTCCAGCAATACAAAATTGAAGAATAGACAAAATTGCTTTAATAAAAAAATCAAAATCATTTTTATCATTTTTGTGTAAGGGACAATCATTTGAAACCTTTCTTTGACCTGAACAGAATCACATGACACAAGCAGGTTGAGGGATTTTCAATAACTGTATCTTTCACATCTATCTTCTGCATAGATAGCTATGAAATAAATACTGGGTGTGAGCAAGTATAAAAATGTACTTGAGGTACTTCTGTTAGATAGAATCTCATCCCCTTGAAATTGCCTTTCTCATGAAAGATGCCCATTGACAACCAGCAGTTTAACTAGCTAGGAATATATACAGTCAGCTACCACTCAGCCTTAAACTGTTATCTGATTTGTCCCATAAAGCAAAATATATGAGGTACATGATACAGCATGGGGATAATGTACAATAAATATAACTTACACTGCAGGAAAATGAGTTCCCTTTGGATCACCTCACAACAGAACCAACTGCGTAAGAATCCATCCCATCTGATCAAACTGTTTTCTTATTTATATTACTTTATCCCATAAGCATAATTAAAACCAGTCTTTTGGGTAAGATAACTCTGTGATGGCTTTTAAATTACTTATTCTAGTGAAGCCTGCCAAATCTTTTTCCGTCTTTGGAAAATACAATGTGCATTACCTGCTGCAGTGGCAAGGGAAGTACAATCATACTATTCTTTTCTCAGCCTTTCCCTCTGAATCTTTACAGAGCATGCAATCACCATTGTCTTTTTTAGGTTTCTTCTCAGGACAAGAGAAGCTGTGAATTTAAAAGACTTTCAAAAATCATGAAGATTAAAAGCTATCCAGACTTCTGAATAATAGCTTGCTAAATATGTTTACATTTTAACAGGGATTATTAAATTATGTCTTCATTAAAAGATAAGGGGAAAAGGATTTCTTTACAGGACTTTTTACAACAGTTACTTATTTTCTCCTAATGAGTGCAGACTCTGTCAATTCTTATCTATAGTGCTGGAGTTGTATGATTTTCTACATATTAAACATCACTTTAGACATTTTGTATCCTTCTAAAGGTATTAAGTATTTGGAAAAAAGTCTTCCCACAACTTGCATTCTCAAGTAAGTGCTATAAAATCAAAGGCAGTTGTTCTGGGTTAACTTTCTTCACCTAAACATGTGCTTTCTAAATGCTTGCACTGAGGAATTCTGAACATGTAACATACATGCTACGGAAAAGTATGGAAGTTGTGTCTTCAAGACACAAAGGCCCACTATGAGTTTTTCCTATTAGATACTGAATAAAAACAGGTCAGGAGGACCTCTGCCCTGAGGAACCTATCCTCTAAATAGTTGATGCACTCTTTGGCTAAAAGGGAGCCTTGAACCTGTGTTTTGATAGCAACAAGTTTATTACTCTGATTTATGATTTCTGAATGAAGAAAAAGAACATTATTAAGTAACCTAATGAGATTAAGGAGATGGGGTAGGGAATTCTGGCAGAGGAAAGCAAGGTGAGGAAGGCACATGTGCAGGAAAACTGAAATGGGGATACCGTGCCAAAGGGACGATGGAGTCAGAGCAAGGCTGTGACACAGGTCCTCCCATGGTGAGCAAACACCACAGACTCTCCTAACAGCGGCTTTTGCGCAGGCAGGTCTATGCACAACAATTCATTATTGTTTTTAAAAACAAGCACGTCAAAACCAGCTTTTGATTCATTCTGGCCACATTCCTGATTTACAACATTAATGGGCTCCTAAATTCAGTGGTTTGTTAGCATTGCGCAACCCTCCCCTCCTCTCCCCCGCCCCAAGCAGGTTGGAACAAATATGGTCATAAATGGGATTGTAGGAAAGAATAATCCCCCTAGCATTTCCCAAACTTCCCCTCATTGCCACAAGTTCACTGCAAACACAGTATGAAATTTTGTCTATTCTCGTTGACCATTTCCCTCTAGCTTTCTTGTGTTGTGTTTTTAATTATTTCTTAATTAGATTACAAACACTTCGTCCAAAAACAGTAAAGCCCTGCCTCTGAGCTTGTTCCTGGTAACAGTATGTTTTAAATGTATATTAACTCAATGTTTTAATTTCAAATGGAATGCAAATTAAATTAATCTTTCAACAGAAACAGTAATTTGTTATTTTCTTCAGTCCTTGTCTTAACGCAAAATTTGCTCACTGTTTAAAAAGCCATTTTTTAAACTTAAGCCAACGAAATTGGTCAATGTCTTCAGAACAACCCCTCTTGTCCTCTGTTATCCCAGGTCTGTACTTGGTGGAAGGATGTCATCAAGACAGTTTTATCATTTTCCAGTCACTGCTCTTGCTACAAGCTTATATAAAATCTTGCAAGCTGCTGGAAATAATATTATGCCTTTCTGGTGGACCGTTTCCTGCTTCACTCCCTGGGAGCCAGCTTCAAGGTATTGACAAACATATTTCTTTATTTCCTTGACGTAGTTAAAAAGCTTGTTTTAAACACAAAATTTGTTTTCCTAATAAAGAGCTACAGAGTGATTGGTTTTTGCAATTAATTCATTCTCACGCTACAGCACTTGGCCAGCCTGGTCCAGAAAACAGGGGTGTAAAGAGGGAGCATTATTTGCAAACAAAGTGATACCAATCTCTTGCTGTTCAGCCAGTGATCCCTCACGTGCCTGGGAAGGATGACTGGGGAGGCATCTGTGATCCTCGTGGGACTTCCTACTTCACAAGCCACAAAAAGGGCAATCAGTCCCAATTGCTCAATAACCTTCCCCACTGTTGGAAATGTATTGGCATGCCTGGTTATGAAAACATCTTTATGAAGGCAGAGGTGGGGAAATGGGTGTGGTGGGAAGGATCCCACACCTTCATCAGCAAGCAACAAAAAGAAATGGAAGGAGGGGTGACATTGTTGGATTTTAATTTCCATTAACATCACAATAATACCATATTCAGCATAAAAATAACATATTTTCCACAGGACCTGTTCACCTCTGAGACCAGAATCTCTTCGTCCTGACAGTTAAATTATGGAGAAACATCTCCCAGGATTTATCTTAGATTTTAAGCTATTATTTGTTTGTTGTTCAGGACACTTCTGAACAATTTTAGCCAATATTGCCTGAAAAGATTTCCTGTGACAGCCGGTAGTCAGTATCAGCTCTGTGGGGAGAACACAGAAGTGACCAGTTATACTCAGAGGCTTTCGTGTCTTGAGTTCTTAAAAATAATGTTAACTGTAGAGTTTAAATCAGCACTGTTCTTCCTAACAGAACAGCCCAAGGCTGCCAGAGGCACTACCATTGCTCTATTGAAGCTTGCTGTGAGGCTGAAACACTACCTTGGAGTTCCTGACTTTGTAGCTGTAAGAGTGGATATAACCATCAGATCTTATTATACTATCTTATGCACAATTCAGTAGAAAGGAAAAATCCAATGCAGGACTCTGAGCACCAAGAAATCCTAGAAAAGTAATTTGTTGAGGAAAATAAAATCCAAAACGTAAAACCCAAACAGGTGGAAGGAGCAGGCTTAATTTTCCAGCTGCACAGTACAGACAGCCCCACTGAAAACTGGAGAGTTTACATCCTTATGATCTTTATGTGACTTACACACTAATGATCAAATTTCCCTATAGGCTGTCCTTTTTACTAGTTTTTAACTGTGCACACTAAGAACTTGTTTCATTAAAACATGGCATTTGGTGGGAGGTTGGAGAGAAATCAGTTTACCTAAAACATATTTTGCAAATATTTCATAGATTCAAGATGAATTTTCTGATCAAAATCTATGAAAGAGACTGAGATAAGAGAAGCCTATTTGAAGTTGATGCTCTCCCTAATTCACGTCCAAGTATTCAGTCTCTCATTCAGCCTCCTCTCTCTGCTTCAGCTGAATGAATATTTATTCTTACAAAGTAGAAGGGCTTTCAAGAGAAGACATCAAAAGCAAGAGAATAAATCCACAGCCCTGTGGCTGAGTCCCCCTCCACATGGACCGTACAAGTGTTGGAAAAGTGTGAGATTTTATTAGTCTGATATTATTTAAGTACAAATAGTGATTATAATAGTTTTAAGAATAGTGGGTTTAAATGTGTTTTATAGTGGGTTTAAATCCTGCTACTTTAGGTGTGTTAGTGATTATTAGAAGTAGCGGTTATTTAGTCTTTCTTCTCTCATGAGACGAACTCTGTGAGATAAAGAGACTGGGCCTGCGGTTGAGATAAGAAGACCTTGCATACCGGAGTTAACTAAGAAAAACAGAAGACGCTGGCACCAAAATAACTAGCTGATGAAGTAATCCATATATGCATATGTATTAGCTGTAACCTGTTGAATATACATTAGGTTATGTAACATGTAGAGAATAAAATGTGGTCGCGCTGTAACGGTTTTGGAACCAGATTTGGGTGCGTACCCCTGGTTCCCGGGGCCTCGAAATAAAGCACCACATATAACCTCCCCCGGGTGGTTATGTGTTCGTCTCTCCGCTAACACAAGGACAGGTCAAAAACCCCTGCTCCCATTTAGGTGCCCACCAACTTTCCCCAGGGGTGCTTCTCCTCATCCGTACTGCCATCTCACAGGCCCTCACAGGGCTGTGAATACAAAAGAGCTTCTGATTCTTAGTCGTTATGTGTGCTATTCATCTCTTTTTGTGTTGTTATTAAAAAACATTTCCATTTTTAGAGCTGCACATCTGCACTTGATGTTCACTTCCCCATCCTACCAGCCTTTGTAGGAACACTACTCTCACTATCTTTCCCCTTAATGATGGCTCATTGAAGGGAAAGACCATTAATGCTTCCATGGTGTTATTGACCGCAGGATAGCAACGCAAATATTAGCTCAGGTTATTCTTATGTTAGCTTTGCGCACTGAGTGGTAGTGTCACCAGCAAAGTGATCAGGCAGGATTTCACACGTAATTACAGCCTGAGGATGAAGTTTGATGACTTGCAGAAAATATCATGAGATTGTTCTACTGCTGAAGAAGTAAGGTCTGATTCTAACAACTATAAGAAATGAAACTAAGCATTCATTTTCCAGGAGGTGTGTTTTAATTTTAACATAGACCTATGAGTGACACTATAAACATTGCACTTGTTAAAATATTAATACGAATATCTGTGCACAAGGAAAGAATAATTGTGTGGTGGTTTTATCTTCTGTCAGAGGAAAAAGCCAATTTAAAAAAAAATATTACTTACTTCCCTCAGACAGGCCTTGTACGTTAGCTTCAAGGAACTCATAGGTCACATAAAAGTGCAATGATAAAAAATGCAGGTGCTGTGAAACATTTATAAAGTGAAAGTATGAGGGAGTATGTAGTTTAAAATCTGAAATGACATTTTGGCATGGAACAGATCTCCCACTGGGCAGTTTTGAGACTTCCAGAAATTCTTAAAATGACATCTTTCAAATTGAACAATCATCAAATGCGCTGAAGTTGTTACCTCAAAGTGCTTTTCTGATAAGTCAGGCTGGGAATACGCTAAAAATAAGTTGCCCATTTTTACAGCTTGCAGGACTGATCCAGCGGGCGCATCGATCCAGGAGCTGTGACCCCTGTGAGTAATGCCCATGGCATCCACTGTGGGTGAATCTAGTTACAGTTTGTATTAACTCAGGTTCATTTTCACAAACCAGAAGGAGCACAATGGGGAAATGCATCCCTGGAGGCAAGTGAAGGGCACATCTACACCATGCAGAGGGACACAGTGGCTGGATGCCTGGACAGGCACTGACACAAGCCAGGACAAGCCATCCAGAGGTGCAGGCTGGCCCAGAATGGCTCCAAGGAGGTGATAATGCTTAGTGGCCTGTCTGCTCTGTGACTGCTGAGACAGGATACACTTGTTTTATCTGGTTAGTGGCACAAAGAGCACTCTCAAAAAGCTGAGCTTATATTATTGAGTCTGTGTAGTTTAGAGATGACACGAGAGGGCAGGAAATGAATGGTACAATGCAGGCATATAGCCATTTATTAAACAAGTTCTGTGGAATTCAGAAAAAAACCCTGCTAAAAGGAAATTCCTTTTCTGTGCAATGCATAATTAACCCATGGGCCTCTTCTCCCCAGCCCTTGCTAAACATTAAAGCATAGCAGGACAATATGAATTTGCTGCTGTTCTTAGGTTTGCTGTGGTTCTTTTCTTTCCTAAAAATGAAAAACCTGAGGTGCAAACCATAACTTGACAGATGTCTGGCACTTAGAAGTATATTTCACAGTAAGTTTCTTCTATCTGAATTAGAGTTACTAGTCATTGACAAAAAAACCAGAACAAAACAATAAATGTTCCACTGCTTTCACCGACCACTGATCTTCCTTTAAATGCAAGGATGCTTTCATGTTAATTTCCTTAACTCCTACAGATACAAGCAGAAGTCTGCCTTCTGCCCCCAGATGAAAGGTTTATTGAAAATAACACCTCTCAATGCAGACTGGAGTAAAGCTTTGCACAAAATCTACTATTATAAACTTGTAGAAATGCTTTGGTCACCTTTGCCTTGACTACATGTTTCCGAGAGAAGCCGAGTTACATTGCTGCACCCATGCCAGTCCTTCTCCATCAGCAGAAGTGCTGTCCATGCCAATCTGCTGGCACAGCTCTGCATTTGATCACTCACTTCTTACATTTGGTTCTACTACAGGAATCTGGGTTAATTTAAACATAAGTAAGCTGTAGGTGTTTTCCTCCTATGTGTGCTTCCCTCAATACAGCTTAGTAAACAACTCTACATGCCTTCCCTCAGTCTTTCATCTTCCAGCAACTGGGAAAAGGAAACAAAAACTCATGCGAAAACCTGAAATAGTCTCTTATCCACAGAGAAGCCCAAAGATAGAAGGAAAATACAGGTTCAGGCCAGACCTAGAGCTGCAGCTCTCACACTGCATTAAAACAGACCTTCAGGAATGTCTTTCCTCCCCCACCCCCCAGTTTCAATTCAGCCCAGTTCTATGCTGCCCCTTGATGCTGCTTTTCATTTCTTGCTTGCAGGATGGTTACACAAGGAGAGGCCATGAGGGCTGTTCATGCAGCAAGCAGCTGTGCAAGAGTGCTTCATCTGCCTGGCCACTGTGCAATTCCACACCGTATTTACTACCTGCCATTCAAGACCATCTCTGAAGACAGAGATTGCTCATTTCTTCATACACTATTCTAGGCACTCAGCATTACGGAATACAAGCTTTCCACCAGGGTTTATTAACCTCCATAGAAGAGAAAGTGTCATCCCATTTTGTACACAAGAAGCCAATAAAAAGTTGATTTAAGCATTCAAAAACAGTGACTAGCTCTAAAGGGTGGAGTCCAAAGGGCTGCAATCTACAAAGAAAAGGTCACAAATATTTTAGGATACTTCTTATTGCAAAAACAAACAAACAAAAACTTTCCCCTCCTTAATCTCATTTTCCAAAACCTTACTGTTTTGCATGAAAATTATCTCACTCCCCAAAGTCAGCTGGAGGCAAACACTCACTACAGATCTATCAATCCAGCAGTAAAAGACGGGATATATAAAGATCTTGCTTTCAATTGCTTATATCATTGGAGCTGCAGAGGAAAAATCCACTTCAGCAATTGCACAATGGCAACCAGGGCAAATGCATCCCAGTGAGTAAATGTTTTCTTTGCAATTGTGTGATCCAGCTTTATGTCAGTAAGGAAACTTTATAGAAAGAGAATTGGAGCCCAGGCAATAACTTAATTTGGAGGGACTAAATTCAGCAACCAGAACAAACGATGACTTTAGTAGGTGCTATCCCTGATATTTGTGGTTTTAGTACACTCTGATGTGTAATTGCTCAGCTGGTGAAAGAGTGGTGTAGCTTCACAAAAGTCAATGAAACAACAGTCCAGCTAAGGATGATGTACAGAGCTGTATACACATTTTCCCCTTTCTTTCATAATTTCAGCATTTATTCTGATTACAGAACTTCGACCCTGAAGAGGGACTGCAAAAAAGACAGCAACACCAGCTGACCCTTTTCCCATATCAGACTGTCTCTCTACTAATTGCATGATTTTGCCTTAAGCAAAGAGTAAAAATGGGACTTTATTCATTTTCTCTGTGTTCCTAACTACAGATGGAAAATATTTGTAATACACTGCAGATGACAAATTAGCATCCAGCCCATTTTTGATCTTAGGTATCTCCACGGGATTTACTGTGGTGCAAGGCAGAGCAGAAACTGTCCGAACACTGTCACAACTGAAATCCTGCTGGCTCAGTAACACCAAAATGCAGATGAAAGGCTTTGAGCTATTTCTGCTTATATAGTTCTACACACAAATCAGACATAACTAGGTTGACTTAACTTTGCTCTAAAATTCAATGATGGTAATGAATTTTTACATCTTCTCTGCCATTAGTGACTTGCATATAATAATCCCAATAATATTATCTCAAATTCCTATGATACTACAATATTAATGGAAATGTAAAACCAAACTGCTAAAACTTAAACCCGATTAATAAAATATCCCGTCAAACACTTCCTAAAGCAAAGAACTTCACTTGATCTCAGAGCATTAGCTATTTGAAATGCTAAAATATTTTTCTTTCAGTTGTAAAAGATTATTCCACAGGCAAGAAATTGTTTGTCACTACTCACAAGGCAGCCTTCCCACAAAAACAAGAACCCTGCTCTGTATCCTTGCTTAGGCACTGGAGTGTCTAACAAGAACAGTTAGAAGTTATTCCAGTGAGTTAATTTGGTTTCGGAAATGGTTTGGAAGGGTTTTCTCCTCTGTTTGGGGAAATATGATTTGCCAGTCAAAATTAGGATCTCTGGTAGGAAGGACAACATGAGCAGACCTTCACTCCCATCTGCTAACACAGCCTTGGAGATGAGACTGAAAAAGTCAGCTTGAGGAGAGTTCCACAGTAAAGTCCTAGATGTGAAATTTCTTGGACTTGATCTGAGTTAAATCTAAATTTGTGCTGACCTTATCACAGGTGACTTGCCACAGAGATCCATTTCTGAGTTTAAAAGAGAAGTCAATTTGAAGCAGTAAAGCAACCCAGCACATCCTCATGACTGCCAGAAAAATACAAACATATTTTTCTTGTTTCTTCTCTGGTTTCCACCAAGTTGAGTACTTGGTACCTGCACTGGGGACACCAACACGAAGAGAATTCCCAAAACACAGGAAAGTGTGATCCCAGTTCAGATATGTTCATGCTGGATGCCAGCTGGGACCAGCACACCCCTCTTCTATGCATCCAGCTGTGTTGCAAACTGCTGAGGAGCATGCAGAGCAGTGCAAATTAGCATGGCAGTGACAGACATCTCATCTCATCTTTCAGCCAGGAGAAGCGCGATTCACAAATGAGAGAGCAGAAGAGAGAGCTTGGGGCGTAGATGCTGTGAATGCACCCCACTGAACTTCACTCGTTCGATTAACCCCACTGAAATCGCATATGGAAATACTTGCAAAATAGCAACCCTCATTTGTGCAAATGGAGCAAATGGATACAGCTCACAACTTTAACACAGCACTGCCACCCATGGAACAGATGGGTCCTTACATGAGATGCATTCAAGCTACCCAGACTCAAATAAATCGCTGGACCAGAAGCCTCCAGCTTTATACTACAGTGCAACAAGCAGAGATGAGCTCTGTCCTCAGTCAACTGCCATCACGCAAATAAGAGATGAGCAGGTTTGACTTTGTCAAGGTCACTTCAGGCTCACACCACCACTCATGGGAAGTGGGACCTACCTGGCTACCTTTGGCCAATGAGAGACATTTTGCTTTCCAGGGCTTTAAAACAAGTTAGAGAAAGAACTGTTCACACCTCCACATAAAGCACAGCTTTCATTTAAAGACATCTAACATAAAACTGTTCACAGAGGTTTCTCTGCTTTCACCAGAAGCTTCTTTGTTTTATAAGCTCCATTATTATATGCTATTAAAAGGTTTGATGATTTAAATAGCCCTCAATTTAAGCCAGATGCTTTCGCTCTCTACCAAGTAACAGACTTATAGGCTACTAAGGGAAACATGAGAAATCCTCTCTGAAATCTTCTAAGGCTGATGGTAACCAATTTAGTATTTTTATGTTAGCCAGAAATTCCTCTGGAAATAGCCAAGACTTTCACAATATTAAAAAATAACCCACTTACTAAGTTCTAAATAATATTTATTTTAGCTAATTGGCAGAATTTTAAAAATCCTTTGTTCTGTAAGGCTATTAAATTCTAATACTGCCAAGTTCAGCTACAGGAAAAAAAAATGCCAGCCTCCTGTTGCTGCTTATTGACACAGGATGTCATCTAAATAGCTAAAATGCAATACTGTTCCTAGGATTATTACTACATGAGAAAAAGGCATTTAAGAAGAGCCTCATAGGAGAAGCCACACTCACAGAACAAGCAGCACAGAGCTAAGCTGTACAAGCAAACACCTCTTCTAATTTCAATGTATTTATAGGTCAGCTAGTTTTATTTTGAAGCACAAGAGATTTACCAGGAAAATTCATTACTGCCACTTGCTCTGATTTTCTTTCTCAATATAATTAAGCTTTGCTAATTGTCTCTCATGATTAAAATCATGCCAATAACAACCTTGTTTCCCCATTTGGCTGTGCTCCAGTCTCTTCAGAGCTCTTGTTTAAGGGCAGTTCTTCCTGTAGCAGTTGTGAAAGGTCTTTTACCAAACACGTGAGGTGAACTGCTGGCCGGTTTGCCAATAAATTCATAGAAGTCAGGAATATACCTGTGGATTTCTGAGGGATAGAAAATAGTAAAAAAGAAAAGATATGACAAACAACTATTTTAAGTAAAAAGTGAGATTCACTGAATATTCATAATTCATTCTTGCATGTCACAGAAATGACCTCGAACTATATGCAAAGATATGGAGGTGTTGAAATGATTGATTACTTCAGGGCTGTATTATCCTCCCAGCAATACCAGGGCGATGGAAAGCATGGAAAGGGAGGGAAAGAGGGAGGGAGAAAGGGCGGAAAGGAGGGAACGAGGGAGGGAGGAAGGCACTTGGCATCTTGCTACCTTCACTGACTACCCCTTAGGAACTTCCCTTTGATGAAAAGAGACAGAGCTTGGCTTTTAGCAGTGTTCCTCAGGAAGTTTCTGACAAAACAGATTTTCAGGGGAAAATATTGATTTATTGACACTGGAGGTGTTTTAAACTTCAATGCTCTTGTTTCCCAATAGCTCATTTGCTGGGCAGTCCTACCTGGCAGGTACTACTTTCTGCACCAGGGACAGCGATGCAAGGCTATCTAACACCCAGCCAGGGGCCTCTGTGCTTCCCGGTAAGGGAGATACTGAAACACTGCGGGTCCCACAATCTGTTTTAATGTTTTTTAAAACACTACCTCCACAGAGGAGCCCAAGCAAGCTTTAAATGAAATGAATGCTTATGTCTGCACATTACTCAAGTGTCCCAGAGTCCCAGTTCCAGAAGTAAAATAACCAGATCACTACGTGCCTCGCCTTTTGGCAGTATAATACGTTTATATGGACTTATCTAGCTCATTCACAGTTAACTGTGCACTTCTGCTATGTAACATATTCTGTGCCTCCTCTCCCCCTGGGAAAAGAAAAAAAAGCTACTGCCTTTCTCTCCACTTCTGTCTAATTTATACTGTAACCTCTTTGGGCCAGGACCTATTTCTTGTTATGTGTTCATACAGTGCCTAACACAAAGGCAACCTAATCTTAGACCCTTTTTTAATGCAAATGTAATAGAGAACTGGGCTGTTTGAACAGAAAGGGTAATTTTGGTTCCCCCTCGGTAATGGACTTTTTCTCTGGGAACAGATAATTGGGCTGTTTTGTCATTATTCTTAAGTGAGGTTAAGGTCCTATTGGTGGTAAAGTGAAATATGTATTGTGGGCTAATCAGCAGTCCACATCAAAATGTGCTGGGGCAGAGCTCACTCTGCATTTACTGAACTCAATAGATGGGTTGTACTAACACAATTAAAGGAAGAATTTGGCTATGTACACATGTAGATCATTATACCAGCGTGTCTTCTTTTACCGCACATCATGTAGGGAATGGTTTGAAACTACAATTACCTCCATAACAATTATGGGTCTAGATAGAGACCTGCCCAAAGGCACGAGCTCCAGTCAGAGGCCATTAAGTAACTGCCCTCTCCAGAGGAAGCAAAGAGGCAGTGGTACTCATGCTCCTTGTCTAACACAATGTGCAACAAAACAGACTTTGGCCCACTGGCAGGATAGGTTGAGCTGTTTCACTTGGCTTTGCAGAGGACACCAACAATCAGTCATTGTATCTCAGCTCGGGGCAGTGTTTTTTAAAGCAATGGAAGTGAACTGCTGGCAGCTGTTTCTTGCTCCAGTCAATAGGGTGAGTGAAGATGCAACCTGGTAAATGCAACCCAAGGAGCAGGAGATTTGAGCCTTCATTCTTACATGCTACTATTTATTGAAAGGCTGTTTCTTCTCACACAGGGAAGCATGTTTTTAATGGTGCCAGGGTACAGAACTGAAAAAAAAAAGATTCTTCAACTTTGCTGTCCAATACATTTCAAATGCAGCAACCTCTATCTTGGTGCTATTTGTTTCAGTCCGAGAGAAAGCAAAGGACTGCCAATCTTCCATCATTTCTTAGCATGAAGGTCAGCTTATCAGAAAATAACATCAGTGGCAGGCATTTAAAATACATTTATTCCAAGGTTTCTCCCACCCTTTCCCATGAATAGTAGATTTAAAACTGCCACTACCTAGTCCAGCGTTTGCAAAGCAGTAATGGTTTATTCTGGTCACAAAGCCATATATGAAATACACTTTGGATCTATTAGAAACTTTCTTCCCCTGCAGCACTCACATAACCAAGATTTAAATCAAAGTGGTCCTCTCCACTAGCATGCAGTAAGAAAAATCCTTGGCTTCAGGATTTACACCATTCTTTAGTAAGATGGATCCTAATTCTGATGACCTCCTACAGACATTGCAAAGAAAACCTGCTCATTCCAGCTGTTACCTGAGTCTCAGAATTCCTTTTACACTTAGATTTTAATCCTCTAATTACATGATGTGTAAGCTACTGAATTCTCTGTTCATGAGAAATTGCCCAGGCTATCTTGCAGGGGGGAAAAAAAAAAAAAAAAAAAAAAGTGTTATGTTTCTGCAATGCTTAATTCTCACACAATAAAGAAATATTGGACCAAACCTACAAAAGCTGATCTGAGTAAGAAAATAGTTAGCATACAGTCATTCCTTTAAATGTCCAGTGTATCTGAAATTTCAATGCCTTTTTATCTAACACCTTAGGCATTAATGGCTTTTCAACAGCACATAGTATGTAATTTTCTTAAGGCAATATTCAGTGGTTTTCACCTTCAGACAAAAATGCACTGGGTTAATCTTTCCCTGCTGACATTATAAGGATGATTTCTCCAGTTAAAAACATCTTGAAAACAAAAAGAACAAAAAAAGAGTTCATTTACCATTTCTTTGCTGAGCAGACAAACCATACTTTAGGATCATGCAATGACAGCCTGTGGGACAATTGTACATTCAAGTGATTATCATATTGCAATATATGTCCCAGCAGTCCCTGAATAAATTGTTACATTATAGTCCAGACTCTGCTGAACTTAACCATCTCTCATTTGTTACTCAGAAGACCTGGGTTATGCTCCTGGATTTGCCATTGCCCTCTGCTATGTTGCTCTGCAAAAATCTTTTTGCCTGCCTCTCTCTGTTTCTCCACCTCCACAAGGGGGATCAGGATATCTTTATTAAACACTCTCCTGTAGAGGGTTCAATGTATAATTGCTAAATTTCACCCTTTCAAATGGCTCTCCTGAAAAGCAAAGAATTTTGGTCTTCATTTGGAGTACAAAAGCCAGTGTGTCTATGGCATTTTTAAAGGCACTTTCACATCAAGCTCTGAGAATGTGTAAATGAAAATATCTCTGAATAAATTCTGTTTGTTTTTAATCCATTGTCTGTATACACTGACATGCAGTTCATCTTATCTTCAAGGGAAAAAAAGTTAGCACTTAATCACTTATTTCTGCTGAAAAACCATTCATATAAATAAAAGACAGAGAGAGACAAAGTGCTCTGTATGGACACTTTAAGCTGACAGGGAAAATGTTCCTACCACAACAAGCTGGAGCACACTCTGGGAGGACACACTCTGGATTTTCATCTTTTAAAGAAAATGAAGAAGAATGAATAGCTATGCTTCACTTACTCTTGAAGGAAATCAAAAGGAATATTCTGGTAACTATTTTTTATCCCCCTGTTCTTGTTAATGAAAACAAAAGACCTAAATATTTGATTACTTCCCCTCTGTGTCAAAAATAATAGTTCATGTCCTTTCCAGTTTCACAGGAAAGAGACTTGTTAGATCTAAGTCCTTTCATCTGAAACACTATCACACAGGTTTGCACCAGTCTAACCTATTAAAATAAAGTTGAGCTCTGAAAAGCTTTTTTTCTTTTCCTCTTTTGGAACTGCACTGCAAGCAATGATTAGATTGCATTTGCCAATAAATCTATAGGGATCAGTGGACCAAAATAGCTACTCCCTCTCAAACCTATCAATTAACAGGCTTCCTCTGTTAATGATGTTACCATTTCATGATTTGCCTTAAACCTTACTCTGTTCCATCCTGTTTCCTTCAGAACAAAAAAGACCCATGCGAAAGGCTGTGCAAAATGCATTTACGACATCCATGTTCATGAGTTTACACATTAGCAATTTCAGCAGCTTTCACAGTTTTAACTAGGTGGAATCTCAGACATGCAGGATATTTCAAAAACATTGGTTCAGATGAAAACACTGTGTTGACACAGAAAAAAATTAAAGTGACCAGAAACTGATTATAACTAATAAAGACATACAAAGATACGGGAGGATAATTTAAGACATTTGCATGTAGGGATAAGGAATTCTATTTTAAAAAATCACATGTAGCATACAATTACAAAGAATGAAGGAAGTCATGAGAAGAGTGACCTTCTTCCACTGAGGTCATTCAAATTATTCTAATAGCAACATCCTGCTTGTTAGTATTAGCCTTAAATATGAGTGGTTTGACTTGTTAGTGGTATGTTTTTTTCCTGATGTACTGAATAGTACACTTTATTACAACAGAGTCCATTTCATTCCCACCATTTCCCTCCAGCTGCATTTGCAGTTCAGTTGTTGACCCAAAGAACTCCATCTTTGCACCCAGCTCTGCCACTGTCCCAGTTTGTCCCTCATTTTTCCATCTACAGTGAATGTTTTATATAGTTCTTGAAAATCAATGCTCAGTACGATGCATGTATTTATTTAAATAGAACTTTTATTTCCAGTAATTATGGGTGCAGCAGTATTTTTTTCTTGCTGATGTTTTAAGTAACCTGAAGAAAGAAGGAGATAAAAAAAGCAGTTTAAATGGCTCCAATCTTTTAGCAGAGTTGTGTCCATCTGAAGCTGAATAGATCATTTTGACTGTTCTTCCCAAATGGTTGTGTAACAAAAAAAGGAGAAATAAATCAGGGCATGATTAGTCTCTGTAGCAAGAACTAGGTAAGAGAACAAATCAAATTTAACACTAGGAAAGCAGTAATGGAAAATGCCTGTCTCACCGACAGTTCCCTTGAGATAAACAATCTGACAGCACTGAACCAAGCCAGGCCAGTCTTCTCAGAGCTACTGAAAAAGCCACTTGTCCATACTGAGAACTTTGTAGAAAAAAAAAAAAGTCAGCTGCAGTCTGTCCCTTGTTAGCATTATGGATCTCTATCTTCAGCAAAGATAAGCGATTTAACAACCTCCAGAAACTTATTAGACACCCTCTGAGATAATTAACATTTTCACAACTGCAAGGAGTTAAAAGGAGCCCAACATTCTCAAATACCTTTGAAATAGTTAATGCTACATAAAGACGACAAATTTTTTCTTACTGTTTTTTGTTCCCAACCTCATCATGTAACACTCTAATACTCCCAGGCTCGCTTTCTGATCCATCACTATGTTAAAGAGTTCCTACCATGCACTGCCTTCTCATGAACAAAAAAGTAGTCACAGGGACTGTGGAGTACAAAAACACTGCATGCAGATAGACTGTTGATGTAAGAAAACGAATATGAAAACTACAAAGCTTTTGATCCATATGATGAAAGCCAACATCAGTATTGATTACATCACTCAAGGAGAAGCCAGCTAATATAGCACTCAGAAATCTTAATTCATCCACTTTGCTATTCATTTCACACTAACTTTAAAAGAGTAACACAGCTCTGCCTAAGGCACTACCATGTACTCAAGACAACCCAAACAGACATTACATCATTCAACAGATTATCAACAGCCTATGTGAAATCAGAACTAACGGTGGAATGTGACCAGAGAACCTTATCTTACAATTAGTAAACCAGATTCACTTGAATAACCATTACATGAGCTCTTCATTGCCCACTCCTGCAGCACAGCTCCCATTCCTCTGGCTTAGGCTCACTAGCCAGGCTCAGTGTCATCAACCTGCACACTCCTGGCCTGTGAGCTCCAAAACTGGCAGGGAAATGGCGAGACACTGCCTCCACCGTGTTAGCTTACACAAGTGACGTATCCCTGACACAGAGTTTAAGGGTAAGATGCAGCCCTGTGCTGTGAGCTACAGCTGCAGCCTTCCACCTCACCTTACCACCTATCAGGATGGCATTTCATCCCTGACTTCTACCAGCCAGAAAAAGTTAGATGGTAAGAAATTTATTAGGCTTGATAATCATGCATAACAATCTACTGTACATCATGATTTAAACTGGAAAATATGCCTGACAGTAGAATTTCATCCTCATTAGATAAAATGAGGAAAGGTGATTGTGTGCAATCCTTGCCCCATGCTTCCATTGCAAAACACAGAGGAGACAATTTGCAACAGTGTTTCTTATTAATCACACATTATCTCTGAATAGACAGGGGTATTGAGATCTATTTTCTTCTCTTTTCGCTCGTGCAATGTAACGCTTATTAATTGGACAAGAATACTTTGTGCTATAAGGTCCTTAAACTCCTAAACCCTATAGATTAATTTGGAGCTAAGAATGAGGTATTAAACTTTCTAATTCAGATCAAGGGGAACCAACACTGAATTTTAACATAATTGAAATTAGCAGGGGAAAAAGCCAATCAACACATGCAAAGACACGCGCTCCTTGTGCCCAATCTGTCTCTTGCACGAGAGGTTCTCCCCATTCAATATGCCCTGCTTTCAGCCCATGCCATTTCTATTAAAAATGGATAAGCAAGGAGAGGTGACTGTATTTGTTCAAAATCAGCTAAAGAAAGTATCCGTTGTTCTGTGTTCCTTGGTGGCCAAAGTACTTAGAGAGTCAGAAACTCAAATTCTACCTAGAGGACCTTCCCCATTTTGTGCAAGAGATCTTGCCTACTGCAGACTACCCTACAGTAAATTCCAGATAAACCAAACACAAACATCCTCTGCTCCATTTCCCCACCATGACAAATTTCTAGTTACTCCCGGTAGCACTCACCAGTTTCAAAAAATGCCAGATCCTTGAGAAGTCTCCTTTCCTGCTCACAGTTCACTCCAAGAGCTAACATCACTGCAAGTGAGCCTGTAAGTTCGCAGGTGGGCAGCTCACTCACCCCCCCACAGCTACTCTCCTGGCAGGGCTCTCCCTGACTATCTTCAACCTTTTCTCAGCCCTTCTGAGGATGATCTATGGTCATGGAATTATAAATTAATGCGTTTGAATGTTTACATTTATACTCATCTCCTGGTTTGCGGAGAGGTTTTTGAGGATTTCAGTTTTTTCTCTGTCAACTGCAAGTGCTAAAAACTTAAAAGTGGAGCAAGATGAGAGATCAAGACCTAATGCCCTGAGAAAAAGACAGGACACTTGAGAGCTGGCAAAACACATTTGAACATTGACATGATGCTGTTACACTGAACTGCACTGACCATGTCCAGATGTGACTGGGTTTCTTTAAGTACTTACCCTGCACTATCATTGCACTTCAGACACCCAAAGCAGTAGAGATTAGCGCTTTAAAACCTAACCTGGCCTAAGGCAAGAGGGATGGGTGCCAAGGAATAGCCGTTAATCGTTTGCCAGTGATCTTATTCACCTTATTCCAACAGTACTCTGATTTTTCTTGGTGGATAATACCAGAGTACAGGCCGGTCCCTTCAGACTGCCAGTGTGGGTCAGGCATTGGTACTCCACATATAAATTGGCTGTACTCATTTGTAATGTTTTCCTTCCTCTGTTGCACTGCTTCTTGATTAATTAGTGCCATTAAAGCACCTAGGCAGAGTACACATGACAACTTGCCTTGCATAAGTTGGAAGAAAGAGCAGGTCCTTTTGAATTCAAGGAAAAATCTCTGAAGTGTAAACACATAAAGATAATCAAATTCAGATGAAATTAAAATTAACAGACTATCAACCAAGTGACACTATTAATAAATGTCCACAACAAGCAGGGACAGAAAGGACTCTGAAAACACCAAACATAATTTAATTAAACAAATGAGAAGATATGAAAGAAACCATAACTGCATGAAAATACAAATAAAGATTTCATCAATAATGGATGTTATATTGTTCACTGTATAAAACGAACTGTATCAGTGTTCCTCTCTATTTACATAGCAAGATGTAGGTGGAAAACCTTGGGATTTTAACTGTAACCTTGTTTAACTGTAACCTTGTAACCTGTAACCATATACTTGCCCTTTGCATTAATAAATGTTTTGTTATCTGTGTAACACATAACATTAGGCCATGTGAGTACAGAATACACATATGCAATCTTGTGATGCAAGGGAATACTATTATTCTGATTTTATGGATAGAGTTTTACAACCTCATTAGTGTTGAGGCAACAAAGCTTTGTTGGTAGGGTTTGGCTTGATAGTACGGAGCGTGAAAAATCACATCCCATAATCTACGTGACTAAAATAGGCAAAGTTTCTGATGTAAATGCAATGAGATTGACAAAACCCTGCCCACGTGGATGCCCATGCTACAGCAGGGAAGCAGCCTGCACAAGAACAGCCCGTCCTGGCATGCAGCAGAGAAGCAGGCAGAGGAGACGAGAGCGGCTGAACAGGGGGCTCCTCTCAGCCCAAACGTAACAGGGATCTGAGCAGGGGTGGGAGCGTGGGCAGGCTACAGAAGAAGGAATGTGGTTGCGTTGGCTGGGTATGCAAGGATGAAGGAAGGAATATCTGTGCTTTAAGCCTATTTCTTCAGTTACTCAAAAGATAAAAGGGAAGTCTTGTGTTTCCACATTAACATTTGAAGAAAGAATGCTGTATGTTACCCCAAGCTCAACAACTATTCACCAGGATGCACTGAACTTCCCCTGCAATGCCTGTCCTACTGCTGTTACAGTAACACTCAGAAACCTCCATTTCTAGCACGGTAATTCAACAGCCTAACCCACTACACTTAAATAACAATGCAAACAAGTACAGAAGAAGGCAGTGTATCAGACTGCACCAGCTATTTAGTTAACCTACTGTCGGTATGGCTCTGCCTACACAGGTGAATATGTATTGAATCCTCCAGGCAAAAAACAAGGCAGAAAAGAAACGAAACTGAAACAAACCACAAGCTTTTTGTTGACACAGCTGTGTCAATACTGAAGCTTCCTCCAATATAAAATTTCTGCTTTAAAAACTCCCAGTCCAGAACAATTGTATTTTATCAACAGGCTATTTTCTGTATTGAGACAGTAAAAATTCTTTTAAAAGACAATGCCACCAAATGGTTTGCCATCAAATTCTACCATCACAGCACATGTGGCACTTTCCTAATTGTCACTGTTTCCTATACCACTTCACTAATCAATTCATTTGATTTTACTGCATTTCAGTTGCACCACACAGGAATGACAGAGTGGTGGGTGTTTCTAATGAGATCCTGTGAGGACTCTGTGTAATTGACCCTCAGCTACACAACATTTTTATCAACAAGCTAGAAGAAAATACGAAAACATTATTTGATAAAAATGTCAAATGACTGACAAAGCTCAGGAAAGTGGTAAATAATGAAGTGAAGAAGATATTGATTCAAAGCAACCTGATAAGATCAACACAAGCAAACATTATGTGCTCTGCAGTACAGATATTGAATGAGTCCTAAATCCTAATTAGGAATTAGGATAAACTGAATCCTAGGAACAAAGAACATATGGCACTTTTATAGGTTGGAGAAGTCTATTTTGGGAACCCAGAGGCTAAAAAACAGAAAAACTTGGAAATCATGACCAAGCATTGCCATGGTAGCAAAGGGGCTAATGCATTCAGTGACCATGCTAGCAGAATAAAGCCACACAGGAATAGAAAGATTATATCACACTTTTAATGTGAATTGCTACAACTACAACAGTAATGTGGCAGTGTTGTCTCTGTGATGGGTCTTGCAGGAAGCAGTCACAAGAATGATTAAAGCAA
The DNA here is from genome assembly GCA_033556795.1 of Tapera naevia. Taxonomy (NCBI): domain Eukaryota; kingdom Metazoa; phylum Chordata; class Aves; order Cuculiformes; family Neomorphidae; genus Tapera; species Tapera naevia. The sequence goes on from JAUMJJ010000113.1 coordinate 6,034,107, forward strand.
TAGTAAATATTTGTTAAGAGCAAACAGTAAGGAACTTGATCTATTCAGTTTATCAGAAGAAAGGAGAGGACACGAGTTGATCACAGCTCATTAATACCTACATGGGACACCAAAGTTCAATAACTGAAGCCTCTTTATGAAATAAACAGAGCTATAATATGATCCAGTAGCTGGGAATTAAGCTTGGCAAGTTCTGACTTGAAATGAGATGCTTGCTTTTAATAGTGAAAGCAATTAACAACTGGATATGATTTGTTGAGAGTTAAGCCACATTCTTGAACATTGTAAACCTGTATTTCCTAAGTGGATCTTTTCTGACAGATATACTCCAGCTCAGCTGGATTAATTCAGGGTAGCCTTCAGGAGGTCAGAAGAGATTATTACACTGGTACCTTCTGGCTTTAACAAACCACAGGTCTCTAGATCAATCCCTATTCTTGCACCTCTGGCCTTGAGTGTTTCCTTCAGGTCATTAAGTTTAACATCCACTCACGTTTAATTTAGAATATGCAATTTAAAGCTTTAACTGCTGCCTTAATTTAATGGTAATTAAAACTGAGCCGGCCACAGCGTTTTCTGTAACCAACTCACTATTGCGAAGGAAGAGTTGAACACAGTCTTTTGGAGCCACCACCTGACCAGGCTGCCAGGATGGCACAGGGACAACAGCACAGCTAACCCTCCCCCAAAGGACAGTCACAGTCTAAAATTTAGTATTAGAAACTCTTTTTGCCATGCAGGACCACAAGATCAGGGTGTCAGTTAAGGATCAAAGATACAGGGAGCCAGAGTAAAGAGTTCATTGAGTCCTGATGTCAAGACAATTCTGTCATTGAAATAAGCTTCCCTCAGCCCCCATCCCACAGTAATGTAGACCTTTCCTTTGTCAATATCCACTTTATTTCATCAGTGACAAGGGATGACTAACATTCCCCCTCCTGAAAATTTTTTCCCAGTCCTTCTCATCCCATCCCTTGGCCCCAAGTCTGAGCCTACTCAAGCCTCACGCAGGCTCAGTTAAGCACCACAGACATTTTGTCATGGCAAAATAAACTAATTCCAAGATTCTGCCCACACAGTTTCTGAAAGCAGCTCTCATTAGTATTGTATGGAAAGACACAGGCAATAAAGATGATTTTTAAAGGTTTTCACTGAAAGCTGGTTCAGCTGATCAACAAATTGTGCAATGTTGCAAATATTATTTACAGCCAGAGAGTGCAGGATGCAATATATCCGAGCTGAAAAATGCACTCTAAGCAAGTACCCATTAGTGATGATGATTACACACCAGAGCACCTCATTAAGCCTTTGACTCTCTGGTATCCATCTAATCAAGACAATTGTGCACCATGGTCATGTTTTTCAACTATGACATGACATGCCATGCTTGAAAAGGGGCAACTTCTGAAACTGCAAAGGCACTGCTACCAACAGCAGAGTGAAAAATGGGAAAGGCTCTATACGCTTAAATGGCTTGAAGAGGGAAAGTTTAAGAACAGACACCAGTTACTGCTGTCCTGAAAGGCTGATGTTTCCTCTGCAGGAGACACACACACACAAAACTCCATCAGATGTACTTAGACATAAGCAAAGTCTATTTGTTCCTCTTGGTATAGTCACACACAATATGTGCAGTAAGAGCTGTAAGCGTGGGCTCAGGTCTTTAAGAGAACAGAAAGAGAAATGCCTTTAATCATAAATATGCCTTTCCTAAGCTTTACATTTAATTAAATGACAAGAAACAGCACTATTTGACCTAAGCCAATGGAGATGTAAACTACAAAAATTTAAAATGAAGACTGAACCTTTTTTCCAGACAACAGGCAGACCAGATGTGGACTCCAGACCAGCTGTGTAGTCCCTTCCTCTTGCTGCTTGACATGTGTTGTAGAAATAGTTTTTCAAGTGTTATGTTGTGACCACTAACCAGGTATTTTGTACTTTTTCATTTGCAAAGCACTTTTCAATCATTAGCTAAGTTATCCAACACCTACTTAGTAAAAAGCTTCCCTAAAACATAGAAAACATAAAATGGTATGCATACAGTGACCTGGGGAATCAAATCTCACAGGTATGCTCTAAAATCCCTTCTAGTTAATGCAGAAGGCAGGAAGGAATTTGCTGATTATATAATGTCATTCACAGGACTAATAATTGTAAGCTTATAGAGAAGAGGGTATGGGATTTATTTAACCACCTTGTTTAGCAGAGATTACACAATCCATAACCTCATCACTGAAATAAGTAAGAAAGTCTTAAAGAAATATACAAGTTGCTGCCACCACACGCCACTTAAGATGACAATATACATAAGCAAAATACTTTAAGATAGATAACCTCAGATGAAAAACATTACACTGCTGTCTTTGGATTTTGTTTTGGTCTTAAAACACAACTTGGGTTTTATAGAAAGGTAAGCGTGCTTAGAAATGAAAGCTAATGTTTGTGTACCAATCTATTCGCAGTGCTGTAGACCTACCAATTGAAGTGATAAGGAAGAACAAGCCCCAAACACACCATGTTATTTGGTTTTTATTGGAGGCAATTTATTCAATGTTGTAAACACATGCAGTTCTTGGGAAGTATACAAGGCTTGAGTGGAGAGGACTTTGCTGAGTTGGTTGGGTGAAAGCAGCTTTCCCTTTACTAAACTCAGCGGTGAGGTAAGCAACAAAAAATGTAATGTCTTACCTCAAATGGAATACTTTAAATCTTCTAAAATAACATTAATTTCCCTGATGTGCTCATGGGAGTTTACACAGAGATAAAGAAGACAAGTGTCACATTTATTCCTCAAATATCTGATCATGCAGAATGCAGAACCCTTTCTCTCAAACAGGTTTCATTTGCAGAAGTGAGAACCTCCTTTTGCCAAGGCTGGGTGGCTTCTCCAGCAGGTCAGCATCTCTCTTGCTGAGCTGCAAGAGAGAAGCGGGGACCATGACAGATTTCTTCCCTGAGATGATGCTGATGGCACCACAGGACAATCTCAGAAGCTTCAGTAACATAAAAAAGAAACTCTATGCTCTGAAATACGATCAGAAGACCAATATTACTCTGGGCTTCTCAACAGGCCAGAGCCTTGCTGGTTTATTGCACACAATTTAGTGATAGTCATACCTTTCACAGGGTGCAAAAGTGCCTTTTTTTTTAATAACAGCTACAGAAAATCAATAGATTTCATGAGTTCAATTAATCCCCACAGCTGCTGTGCCAGAGTCAGAAGGAAACAAAGAAATTTTCCATTTCTAAGTTTTGAGACTAAGCTACCCCACTGTTGCCTGTAGAGGAGGAGCATGGCTCTTGAGTACCTTAGACTGTGGTTCCCATTAAAGCAGGTTTCCCTTTAAATTGGGACCATCTTATGAACTAACAGAGTCAAGCAGTCATTTAGATTTAAATGTGTTGGATTGCTGTTAAATATAAAGCCACTAAGCGTTAGATTTGGTTGATGGATCAGGGTCGTGGGGGCAGCCCTCTCTTAAATTTACTGAGTTACATAGAGGTTCATGCTAGAAGACTTACCTGCTACTGGTACTTATTCTTAAGTAAATAGAAGAACATGGACTACCTGAAAATCCATTTTTAGATTTTTTTTTTTCCTAGAATACTGTCTTTTGTGACAGTGGGTACTCAGCAGGAGGTGAGAGAGAGAGCCTTTGCAGGCAGCCTTCCAGAGGAAAGTCCAATATTCAAAAGCCACTGAGCACCCATGCTCTTGGTACCACAAAAGCATGTCAGACTTCATGTCTTCTTTAGGCACAACTATGTAGGTTGTATGATTCCACTTTAACCCCTTTCATCCGTATGATTGAAATCTGCAAACTATCTCTTATTTATGATAAATTTCCTTGTCCAAACTCTGACCCAGCTTTGATAACCAACTGCTTAACAGGGCCTGGTCACCTATGGAGCTGACCTGTGCACACAGAGGACGTTACTGAAATGTGTGACATGCAGCCTACATCTTCTTCAGGAAAAAGGTTTGTGTTTTATTTCTCCTAAATAGCCAGTTTGGGTCCTGTAAAGGGCCTATAAAGCTGGTCTTGACTAATTACTTTGCGGTAAAGCTGAGACCTCAAGTAGATCACTATCCTTTACTGCTGCCAGATTTTATACCAAGGCAGTTATCACAGTGTAAAAATATGCCTTTTCACTTCACAGACAAAGCAAAAGCCTTTGCTTTTCCAACTCTCATGTGGTATTTTTTGCCAGCGGCAAATTTGAGCTACATTTGAAATGTTTATTGAGTGCTTCACCTTTTGCACATCCCAGAACAGCTGCCTCGTGCCAATGCCACTTCCCCCCAAAAAGCAACTTCTACAGGAGCATGCAGCACATGGTGACAGTGTGAGCACAGGGGACATACTGAGGAGCTGTCACAGCCAAAAAGACAGTGATGAGCCTGAGTTCAATGCTATGGTCTTGATGAGGCCGTTCATGGCCCTTATGACAGAAGCAGCATCTTTTGTCAGACTCAGGTGTGGAGTTTTTGCAGCAATACAAAATCATCCTACTCTACTCCATCTATCAAAAAGCAAGTAGAGAAACGTCAGTACGGGGATCTCTGAACTCTGGTGCATCGCATGCTGGTTTTATCAGTGGCCACATACCACACTGTTGCAGGCACTCGTGTACTCGCTAAAGAAAGACGAGGAGCGTTTTGTCCTGTTGGAGTGTGGATCAGTTTGTATTTTTCAACATGACGATTGTGGCTGCCAAACCCGATAATGAAAAATTGAAAGTCAAATAACCCCTATTAGTCTGTCAAAGGTTGATGGAGCTGGTATTCTATTTTCCCATTGTGAACAACTACCATTGTTAAGAGCTGACAGGCAAATCTCTGCAGAAATATGGACACTTTGTGAGAGCTATTTATAGTAACATATGACAATGCAGTGCTGTAATATGCATACCAAAGCATTCCCTGGGATATGCAAGAGCTCCCTGATACAATTTCTGGATTGTAAGGAAAAATTCCATCAAGATAAGAACATCTGAAAGGCCTAAACAGAGGAGAAATGGAGAAGTAAGGAGGCATGATTTGGGTTTTGTTATGTCGTGGCACCAACAGCATAAGCACCTACAACAGCCTTTTAGAGATGAGTAGAAAGTGCATTTATCAATAGCACAAGAGCAAAAAATGTCAGGTTTGTGTTTACTTTAGTGCTTTTATTTTTTGGCATATTTTTGTTCTGGTGGTGATTCATCTTGCGACAAGCTAAAAATCAAATCAGGACTGCGCCTGGGTCTCAGAAGAAGAGGGAGGTGCTATTTATGATGATTGATAGGGAACAACAGCAGGATGGATGGCTGTGGGAGGGATTCAGAGGTGCCCTCTAACAAATACCAAATATTATCTGGGACCAAGTACCTATTATGGTCAATGTATGCAGAAGAAGATCCAGGCTTTACAGCAGCATCAACAAAAACAGGATAAAGCCCAAAGATGAGGACCAAATTAATAATTTCAGCAGTTTCTGAAGATCTGGATGGCTCATTAGGAAGAAGTGAACACAGAGTGCCAGCGCAAGATAAAACAGCTGACACGGCCAAGTATACACTAGTATGATTAAGCCTTGTGCAGATGGCCTTCCTCTCCTCCTTGGATGATAAAATTCATTTTGAAGAGGCAGTGGAGTCCTCACTGCTGCCTGGTCCCCTCCACAGTTCATGTTTCTCTGTGGGCAAGCCAGCCCTCTTCAAGCCCAAAGAGACTCTGTTGCTGCTTTTGCCAGCTGTTTTCTGATACATGTGGCCTTGGAAGTAGGGGAAGGGGAAAATGAAAAGGAAAGGGAAAGAGAAAGGGGAAGTGGTACCAGGATGTAATATTTTTGTGATAGTGTTCGCTGTGTGCATTCAAAGCTCCCGCAGCACTGATGTCCTCTATGTTGTGTCTGCACTAGCTCACGGCCTAAAAACACAAAGCACATAAAACATTCTTACTCCACTCAGGAAACCAAATTTACCAATTTTCACTTTTGTTTCCCACTTCCAACTTCAAGACTCTGTGCTTCACATTCAAAGGAGCTAGTAAACAGAAGCACTTTGATTTGATAGCAGAAGGGATCAACATGTGTTTTGTAGACTGCACACTGCAAACTGGGGTTCACTGCCACTGTGGTGGCTGTGGGGGATTTTGACCACTGTCTTTGGTGCTGTCGTACAGCCTTAATGCTTTTGAACCCTGTGGTGTATCAATTAGACTAGTAAAATCCAGAGTTAACAGGACAAGAACGCTTCAAAGACAGACTCAGTATGTGGTAACAGCACAGACAGTAGAAATGCAGTCAGGTTCCTCGCTGCCCTAATGCAGGCATCACTTCTGTAAACCTTCTGCAGTTTGCATTCCCTTACCTGATACAAAACTTCTGAGCACACAGATGACACATTCACAGGCACCCTACAGTTATCCAGCCTGCTAGATACTATTATTGTACAGAGATAAGATAAAAACATAAACACATATAAAGGAAAGAAGCTAAGACTGATAAAACTGCATGAGCACAGAGAGTAGCATAAGACTCACCAACCTTTGGCTCTCATTACCAGCTCTTTAAACTAAAAACCCCCAAGAAAGTCAGAGAAAATCTTTAAAATTCTTGAACAGTTACAGCGAGGTCACCAAATTCCACCCAAGGCACCAGTGCCTCATGCACTTCTTGCAGTCACCCACACAACCTTGCTTTTGCTCTGATCTCACCAGTTATATTTTCTTCCCTTTCTTGCCTAATTTTCCTGTTATCATAAGAATACTGGACATAGGAGGCAATCTGCATTGTCTGTGGGTTTACATGAATGGCGTACGGCACTTCACATCGCAACCAGACAAGAGAATGGAAGGTGAATATTAATGTCTCCTAAACTACATACAAGCATTAATGAAGGTCCTTTTGAGGGGAAGAAAGAAAACTGCATTTAAGTGATGATTATAAGTCACATGGGCTCTGAAAAACACATTGTCTCTTCTAATAAACTTCTTCTTTTTAAAATAGGGTTTTCCAATGGGGTTTTTGTTCAGTGCTGGCCTCCCTCTAGTCACAGGGGGTCTCATCACCGATTTCAAGGAAAGAAAGTTGGCCAGCAAAAGTTACTTTAAAACACATTTGTGAAATAACTTCTACTGTTGCTTTGCTGTTGTTTTTACAAAACATCAGAACTGCTCCAAGCAGGAGCCTCTCATAGAAGATGCTGCAATGCTGAAGACCAAACCCTTCTTCTATTTCAACTTTTCTGGCAAAATAAAAATGGAGAAATAATTTACGTTAAACAGTCAGAAGATTTGCTGTAATAATGCTAAAATGCTTCAGCTTGACACAATGAAAGAATATTTTTGATCATAAAACACAAGCACATATGTATGTGCTATGAACACATACAATTAGGATTAATGTTTAAGTACGATCTGAAATATTAAAATATACCTGAACCAAACAGCACCATGAAAATATTTTATGGTATCAACATACAACGATAAATCACAATTATTTGTCATAATTTCTTATTTGGAAAGTTTTCAGACTTTCCAGGCTCAACAATTCCTTCACAATTCTTTACCTGAAACATTTCCAATGACATTCTCAGTCCTGGCTCTCAGTATGGGTTGTTGCTTAAAAAGCTGATGCAAACCTCATCATTTTTGTTTTGGCTACTTTTCTGTTTGTTTCCTCAGAACAAATATTAAATAGAATAAAAAATCTGAGTTAGTTACTACTAACTAAGAGTTATCTGTTGCTTTCCAAAGGCTTTTCTATCAGGCCCTTAGGTTTGGTTATCACTGTTGCAGGGGTAGGGGAAATCTCTATGCTGTAAAATTTTCTTTCCCAACTGTAATTCCCCATAAATTTACTTTGCTTTAGTTATACTTCTGCATCATCTTCTTTCCCCCTGCACTATCAAACTGGTTGCAGGTTCAGGAATTACCAAACATCTATTTTTTAAAAAAGAAAATGAAAAAAAAAAGGCTATTTTTTTTGCATCAGATCTGCACTGCCCAACCACATTTGACAACTAATTGGCTCCAACACTTAAAAGAAAGAACTTATTTATGATTTAAAATAATTAAAATCTTAAATAGTATGATTTCAGGGGCAGAGCTAGCCTCAAAGCAAGGATTTCAGTTTCAGACTCAGATGAATAATTATCTGATTCAGACCTGTATTTATGGGGACAATAGCATTCCATTAAGCAGGAAGACACTAAAGTAATGACAAGTGAATTAAAGAACCTGTGTTACCAATGTGAGAAGATGACAGCTGATGCCTGTGTTGTCACTTCGAGGATGGGTTTGCTATTATTTGGCCCCTTTATGAAGCCTTTACACTGCTGACTGATTCAGAAGGTGGAATTATATTTGATTATGGGTACTCAAAATATTTTGTGCAATCACGCAGTGCATTTCTCACAAGAAAGGAAAGAAATTGTGGGAAGGCGGGAGCTAAACTTGCTGTGAGACATCATTCTCCACAGCTATGACAAAGGCAGAAGATAAAAAAATGCAAATTAATAATGAATCCCTATCAAACAATATCAGCTGACTGCATGCAGCCTCCCTACCCCATAGCCTTGTCAGCCAACTGTGGGCCATAGCACTGCTGGGGTCATGGCAAAGATGCCCTTGTCCTTAACGAATCTTGCCACTGCAGGGCTGATGTCCTCCTTGCCATCCCAAGTGTTGTGTTCTCATCCTACTCTGCGGAATGGCCCCAAGGCAGGTCTCCGTAGGCACAGGAGAACTACTCAGACCACTAATCTCTCTGGGAAGTGCAGCTGCAACATACATTGGCCATTGCTCCAAAGGAAAAATGTCAACACTTGGTTCTAAAAGTGTTTCTCAAGGCCTCCAGAAAAAACGAGCATAATTTGGGTTGATTAAGATGCTAACCTGCCAAACTTGCAAACCCTAAGGAGGAGAGCACACTTACAAGTCTCTGTGTAGAATAAGGATTACTAATTTAGTTCCTTAAGTACATTAAATAAGAGACTTTTGACTTTAAATCAATAGAAAAGCTCAGAAAGTTAAATATAGAACACAACAGATTATGCAGAAAATGACCCTTGAAAATTTTTGCATTTATGCAATACCGGAAGATTTTATCCTCTCCAAGACTGGAGGTCTTAGCTCATTAAATGCCAATAATTTGGTCTATTACTTCGGTTTGTATTATGGTACCAAGCCCATAAATTTGAGTTGGGTGTATGTGAATAACTGCACTGGGGTGTTAGCAACAAAAAACCCACACAGCAGGGATCTTCAGTATGGAGGAAAGTTGTTTTTCTTTACACAAAGCTCAGGAGATTAAGCAATGGAAAAGTGTGTCAGACAGCAAGATTTCACGGTCCAGAAATTAAAAAATAAGATAAAACTCCAAAATCGAATTACCACTCCTGCCAATAAGCTATTACTGTGTAGTTATTAAATACACACAGACATTCACATGACCATGTTGCACTGTAAATCACACTTGCAGACAGTTCATTTAATGAACAGCGTTTGAGGAGACAATCTGTTTTGCATTATATTAAATATATAACTCCACTTACTCCAAAATGCATTCATACTTGAACTTTGTTGCAATCCTCACTTGAAAAAAAAAGGGGGAGGCTGAGAAGAAATCATTGCCAACTAGCAATTTTCAGTTTTAAAAAACAGCAAGTGGGAACCAAAGCTTAATTTAATAATTTACCTTTAAAGAATTTATGCTGTAAAGCTGGATGATAGCCCAGAAGAAAATACGTAGGATTTCGCCTGAAGTTTTTAGTAATTAAAATATTACACCATTGATTTTACTTGTGTTACAGTAAATGTTTTTGCCTTGGAATGCACTTTGAGGATGTAAACATTACATACAGTCTCCTTCTATCTGCCTCTGTGTTGCAGCAGTTCCCAGTGTCCCACAGTCAGCAGTAAGCTGGGTCCTACCTTCAATGCTGTACCTCTCTCTGGTCCTAAATACAGCTCCAGCACCCCCCACGGGTGTTTCCCTCCCTGTTTTGCAGTCCAAAGCTCTGGGACTGCATCTCACCATGTGCTTAGCAGCAATTGCCGATGATGCCTGACCCAGATATGCTGCAGTCCCGATTCCCTGTTTTACAGGGGAGCTTAGCTACCTTCTCCCAGGGGCATCCTGTAGCTGTGCCCAACCCTCTGCAGCTGCAGATCGGTGCAGCCCCACAGCAACAAGAGGAGAATACAAAAAGGTGACTTTACCCAGTAATTGAACTGTAGTACATTTCAACTGCGTTGGAGGTGATACCCGGTGGAAATAGGGATATTGTGAATACTGGAGCTGTAATGTGTATTTTATAAAGAGAGGAGATTTAAAAGGAATATACAATCTCATGCTGCGAGGGTTTAGCCAGACTCCATTATGGTTTACATGCAGATTCTGTCGGAGAAAAAGATGGTGTGTTATCAGGGATCTGATCTGCTGCCTGAAAACTTTCTTGCATTTTCCTTGGAAACATCTGGTGGCTGCTCAGCCCTCATGCCCAACAGCGATCCTTAAATCCCACCACTACACCTCAGCCTCACGCTTATGTGCCATAAGACTGCCCTGATGGAGAAGTGCGAAGGCACAGACTCTGTTCCTGCTAGGGACTGAAGGTCACAAGCCCCCGTGACTCTGAAGCCGATACATGGACAGTCCCCACACAGTCCCAGAAGCTATCAAGGACACCGCTTCTGGGTCTGATAAATCAAGTTAAAGAGCATCTCAGAACGCTCAGCCAGATGGATCACTTGAATGGCTAAACACTCTAATAGATCTTTTTGAGAAAAGATATTGGCTTGTGCAATGAAACAGATAATTGACTATTCCATGGAAACTGTTAGGGTTTTACCTCTGGGATCAGCAGGAACCCATCTCTCTTGCTACAGAGGTAAGCCTGTAAGTCTTTGGGTTTCATTTAATTTTCCCTTCCTTCCAAGAGGAAGATTCGGAACAAGTCCAAGCTGGTCTTCTTACATCAATCCACGCGCCGAGGTACTGTGATAATCTGCAATTGAACACGAGCGCAGCAGCCTCATAAATCAATGCAAATGGCATAAGCTTCTAAAATAGCCACAGATGCAGGATAACCTGTCCTTCGCCCGGGCGGGTCAGAGTGAAAGAAGCTCTTCAAAACCCCCACCATCAATCACAGTAAATTCTCCCTCAGCCCATCGATAACATGAATCCAGTGCTTGCTCTCTGATCTGCTGTTCTACTGATGAACACAGTGATAACAAGTAAATAACTGATTTTTTTCCAGGATTGCAGTAGAAATGGATTAGTGGTAAGTGTGCCACCTCTCTGACTCTTTCTTCTTCCAAACACGACATCAGCTTCACAATTTCTGAAATTATGGGGGGGGGGGAGGCGTTAAATATGAAAAATGAAAGAGATCCTAGTATCAGAGCTGTAATTCCAGGATGGAGCTTGACCAAATGCATAGGCCTCTTAGCACTTTATTTCTGTGACTTCTCAGGACGTGAGCTCCTTGATGGAATTACAGTGCTGTCATTCAAATTGCTTGTTATTTATTCTGTATGTAAATAAAGGGAATCCATTTAAAGGACTGCACTAATATATTCAAATATTTGTAGATAATCCACTGTAAATCTCAAGACTGGAGGATTTTGCATAAATGCTTGAATCTGTAACAGCTAGGAGGGAATTCCAACTCCCTGGCCAAGTAAATTACACAAAAAATAGCAGGATGATTAGACCAAGCACATTAATATTCGCAATAAGTTTTGTCTGTCAGCACATAGACTGAATTCAAGGATTGCATCCTTCTTAATATTTGTATAGCGAGAGGAGAAGCCAGCCACAATCAGCAGATAATAATAACAGCAATACACATAATTTAATTTTTATACAGCACCTTAGAACATAAGGGATTGGACTTGTTATTTTATTTACTTATAGTTTTTGTACAAGTTTGAATGACAGATGAACGGCTGAGAATTTTTACTGTCCAAAAAATCCTGCTTTCTACATTATGGTAAGTTAGAAAGAGGTTCTGACAGCTCTGAGTCATTTGGATCTTCCACAAATTGCTTGTACATTTCTCTACCCATAAGAGAACCATCTCCATCAGTAAAGGTGTTAATAATATATACACATATTATTAACTGAACTTATTTTCATTTCTTGCCCTGGAGTCATCATTAGAGAAGATTAAACATGCATAAATCAGTCTCTCTTAAATTAGTGAACATCATCAAATGTCACCTTGTTGAAACTAAAATACATTTATATATTTATTTTTCTTTCCAAAAATTGGAAGATACTGAAAGAAAGATACAATTATTCCACCATCCACCTCTTCTTTCATCCAAACCACCGGGCTGCATCCAGTCCACTGGTCCCATAAGTCTCTCATTATCTCTAAATCAGAGGAAATCAATGTCAGGTCTGGAATTACTGACTTTTACCCACACGTCTTACACAAAGACACCTCAATTTTACCAAAAAAACTCCTCGGTGGTTTGGAAATCTTATGTAGGGAAGATCAAATTATGGCTTCAGCTACATATATACTCTGCTATGCCAATGACTGGAAGCTGCACGTGTTTAATATAGAGAGGAGATTAACTGTCAATATTGCAAATAAAAACTAATTAAGAGTGAATGGTTTAATGGCAGAAGATCATATTTCAATGTTGCCAGTTTCTACTATTTTATCACAAGTCTCTTGGAGTTTATTTAAAAGCCTTGCTCCTGAAATAAGGTGATTACATGAGAATCTCACTGTCATTAACCAGGAGTAATTTCTCAGCCTTCAGTTGCAAAGAAAAGCTTAGAACTGTTAGCTAAGTACACCTTCAAGGCTCAGAAATGAAAACATTCGACAGTTACTAATCTTAGTAATTTTTGAGGGCCTCCTTGCATTATTAAAAGTTTTGGGTGGCTACATTGAGATAGCAAATGTACCAGAGACATCCCAAATACCAGAAAGCTCTTTGTCCTTTTAAAGAGGGGAAGGCTGATGCTGTTTATTCATAGCTGCTAAGTTTAGCACAGCTCCAGGCATGAAGTATTAACAAATGTACTTATGTTGATTTGCATTTCTGCTAATTATTTGCGTAGAACTGTCACCTCCAACATTGCCAGACAGAATTAGCTTCCCTAAAGGGCACTGGACAGACAGGCATGGTGGGGTCAGATTTGAGACTAGGCAAACAAAATTGTTCTATGTAACCTACCTTGGGGAAAAAAAAAAAAGGGAATTCAACATTATTCCAGGTTACAGTTGCCTAAATGCAACTCGGATAATCTAGTGATAAAGATCACACATCCATTCCTTGTATTGTATCTGCAGCATCTTGCTTTGTTGAACGAGAAAGACATTTCCCCTTCTGCAGGGATCCTCTAACTCCCACTTTTCTCCACTGAGGTCCTCTCGCCATCATTAACACACTTTATCTGGCAGCCACCTGAACCTTTAGGTCTTGCTGACCTTTGCTGCTCTCTTCAGGGGAGCTGCCTGGACACACAAAAACAATCACAGTCACTTACAGAGTTGCCCTGTTCCATTCTAGCAATGGGACAGTGGCAGAGCAAGCACAGGAAGGTCTAGAGTGGTTTTGGCTAAGGTAGTCTTGGCTCAACAAGAGTCTGAGCCTGGGTTTGCCACATTATCTCAACGCTGTAATTTGGGACTGTCCATGTAATGGAAACAAGCTTTACAATCTCTGAGTTCCCTCCCTTTGCAATGATGATAAAATTCAGCACGATAAGTTCTGTGCTGACACAGGGCATTAATTTTTACATCCTCACATGCTTTCTAAGTGTTGATGCAGAACAACAGAAATAATGTAAAATTCACCAATAACAAAATCAAAATATCATCTTAAAAAGTTTAAAAGTTAATTTTAAATATTTCTATGAAGTTTGAAAGAAGTACTTCAGGACAGACTACTGAACCACCCCAAAATCAAGAGCTAAAAGTGGTTTTGTTTTGATCACATCAATCCTTTTTGCCAGTTAGTATAGCTAAAAACATTTGCTGTAGACCTAGGAAATACTGTTCCTATTAATAGCCTGACAGTCTACTGTGAACACATACACACAAGCAGATTTTTTGTGTACTATTACCCTTGAACATGAGTTCAGAGAACATGCCTACATACAAAGTCTTGGATAAATAAACACAGGGGTATAATACAGAATATAAATAATGACAGAAGTTTCGTTCCTATTGTTCCGCATTCCACATTGGGATCTAGGGCTGTGGTGAGACAGCCTTCTCTTAGTCTCACTTCCACAGCTCCTCTATCCATTGAAACAATTAAAAATTAACTAAGCAAGAAGACAGATTGACTTTATTGGGTGCTGCTGAGATCAGAGTAACATTCCCTTGGCACATGGGAGTCTGAAGTTCAGGTTCTTACACTACTGCAAGTTTAATTTTTAATATTCTTTAATAGTAAAGGTCTAGATAAGTACCCTAAATAGGTCTTGTGCCAACACAAAGTAACCTCAGACCGTAAACTTCAAAAACATTGATGATGGGCATCTGATGTTTGCTTCTTCAAAAGAGGCAAGGTCTTTTGCCTGCTGAACTAGAGGTACTCCTGAAATTAATCACATCTCCATTGCACTTGTTTTGACCTAAGGTATCATCCTGCTCCAAAGGATAAATGCAGTGATAAGAGAAAGGGGGGAAGACCTCAGTAGAGTGCTGCAACTCTTCCGTTCCTACCTGATGGCCAATGCAACCTCTAAGGACCAGCTCTCAAAGCACCTGTACCTTACCCCAGCCCAAGGTCTTAATACACCAAATACCACAAAGTCTGCAAGTATCTGTGACCTACACACGCTTTCACCAATGCTGTTGTGCCTAACCCTTCACTTCAGAAAGATCATCCCAGCCATCAGAAGATATACATTCTTAAAAATTTGAGATGTCACACATTTCTGCCACCATTTTATTGTCTGTCTTTACTGTACTTATTAAAGTTGCTAGCAGAATTACTTAACATCAGTAAATACTTAACAGCAAATGTTTTATGCATGACAAAACCTTTGCCACTGGTCTTTTCAGATGTTCACATTTTATCTCATGCAACAGAGCTTTCATTATACTCTCACATCAGCTACTAAAAAGGTTACAGAAGAAGTGAGGGACGTTGTCTCCCATTCAGCCAAACTATCCTTTCAAAGCCAAACCAATTGCTCTTGGATGTAGATGGGGGACAATCAGTACCTTAACATATGGAGACCATATTCTATATGTTGAACATGCCTGTGAGGTAATATTTCAGCTGAATCTATTGTCTGTCACATCTGGTATTTTGAATAATCAGTTAAGTGAACAGTAAATTAAATTAAGCCAAGCCAATGTCATAAACCTAAAGTGCATTTCCAAAGGTTCTCCCATATGAAAAGCTTAGAAGGTTTTAACATCCTGACTCTGAGATCCTTAATTGCAAATAAATCAACAGCCTGGTTGCACACATGGAACAGCCCACTACAGTGGATTAAAAAAAAAAAAAAAAAAAAAGACTTGTGAGAAAAGAAAGAGAAAACACAGATGGATTTTCCAGCACAGAAACCTGCCACAAACCAAGAGCTTATGATGATGGTGACCAGAACTAAAAGACAAAACTGGCAATATTTGGGGAGGCACTATCCTGGTGATGCTTGCTTTGCCTGCCCTGGGTCGGAGCGGTTGGCTGTGATGGAGCAGAGGACCCCAGCTGCCCTAAGCCCACACTGGCCCTACCAGCAGCCTTCTCAAGCCGTGGCGGCAAAGGAGCTCTAGGAAAGATGCGGTTGTTTTATCCACCTGACACTGAGACGAGCGAGTCTGGTGCCCTAAGAAGCCACTCTCCAAAGGATGTACCCAACATTTTCCCCCATCTCCTGCACCTACTGGCTGAATCACTCCAGTATCAACCAAAAGAATGATCTCACTGACAAGGTAAAGCAGTAGCTAATTTGTAAGTTTGTCCTTGACAATGCTCTACACAGCTTTCTAAATGCAGCGATCGTACCAATTTCAGCTGAAGGATTGTCTTTTCATACACCTCTAATATCACTGAGCACCATGCTTTACCAATAAAGGGCTAATGAACCAAAACAGTTGTTCATATGCTTTCTTACTCCTTCTCTGAAATGTAACAATAAATCTACATTGCTGGATAACAGCAAGCAGATGGATATCGTAGCTTGTAATTTGGCAAAGGTATTCTCAATCAAGTCAAAGATTAATTCTGCCCAATGATAACCAGCTTTCTCTTTTGTTAGAAACACATTATCATTTTCTAAAAGGTTTTTCTCAGGACAAGGATAAAACCAGTTCTCTTTGTCCTATTGCTTTATCCGTTACAGAGAGAATGAGGGATGAATTTCTGGAGACAAGGCAGAGTTAACCACAGAAAATTACATCTTTAAATAACCATATAAACAATAGGAAAATAATCCTAGAAACACACTGCAATGGAGTATCTGGCTTCATGGAAGGTATCTCGTGTTGTTTTGTGAGTAACTCAGGCAAGACTTTTTGCCAGCTTTCTTAGAATTACTATTTCCTCAATGAGACTGAAAACTAAAAAAGATCAGAAACAAAGGAAAAAACACTTCCCGAGAAAGAGACTTCTTGCAATAGCAAAAGGAATGCATTCTTTTTTTTTTTCCTAAAGCCATAAAAATACACAATAGAATAGAAAAACAATACATATTTCAGTAGCTGGGCAAATTAAACAGGATGTCATGCCATTTGTAGTGATATGGAAAGGCCTAAAATCTGTAAGTGAATGCAAACGCTGGCAAATAAGATGAAATTCAATCCTGACACCAAATCTTGCCTTGTCCCCAGTTCCCCAGGAAGTGTGTAGCATGTCTGGGAAGGAAATGTACATTTTCTGTCTCTTCTTCCTCTTCTTTCCTTCCATTTGTGAAATGGTCCTAAAAACATGCCCTTAAGGTATTTGTTTGCTAATGACATAGCAAGTTCATCAACTACTGTACTTCTATGAAACAAAGAGATACTGCAGCTAATAATTTGTTAAACTCATGATCAGAGCTCTGCTGCTGTAAACTCTTATAACAATTGAATTTTCCAGCTCACATCCTGCCACAAGAATGGAAGGACCTCGCTGGGGCAGTTGCAGATGTTAAAGGTAGGTATGTACTAATGTGTCACAATGAAAATGTGGATGCTTCCTCCTTCTTTGTCCTGCTATTGAAATTATAAACATGGCAGAGGAAGAACGTATATTACTGGTCCCAACAAGGGTCAGCGGTGTCTGTCCATTATATCCCAATACAGTTTATTTTAGTGTCAATTATTTCCTTCCATAGTTGAAGAGGCAGTTTTGCATCAAATTTACCAATTTACATCAAATTTACCTTCCAAAGAAAGTATCTTCAAAAAAGCCTAAGATGTAAATACCCCAATTCTACCAATATTATTTGGGGTTAGGGCTTCTTTGAAAACCTTAAAATAATAAAACAGTAGTGAAGGAGGGGGGGCACTTTAGAGTTCCTGCTTTTCTCACAACCCTTAGCATCTCCATTGGGGTATCTCAGGGTATCCCAAGGTACTCACTGACGTCCTGGGAAATCTCTCCACCAGCCTTCATGGGCAATGGGTAGGATCAGTACAGGTGATCGACAAAGTTTCACTCTCTGCACACTAAAGAACAATATATTAGTTGAAAATTAATTACTCCGTTAGTTATTGATTAACAGAAATGCTACAGTGGTCTTACAATTTCAAAATGTTCCTGATTAGTGGAAGAAGCAATGAAATGTAAATAATGATCTTATTGTGTTGGAAGCACCACTGGCAGAGCACAAGCAGAAAAGCATGGGCCAGTAGGTGACTACACTGTCTTACATCTTGCCCTGGAATCGTGGATTAGCCAAGCCTGACTAAATAGGGAACCTGAACTGGAAAATATGTTTCTGTATTAATCCTGTGGTTAAAACACTTTAAGATTCTGTCCAGGAGATAATTATATTTCTTTAATCAGTCGGGAGAATGTTTCATTCCCTATTCTGCCTCTCTGTTAGTACAGGAGCTCAGACATCTGGTCTGCATCTCCCTAACTGGTGAGGCTTGGCATCCTGAAAACCATCATTACGTTGTGGTGGATAATAGTTGCTCCCAGCCATTCCCACCTTTTCTTTCTACTCCCTGCTGTAGTGCATCGTGATTAGGGAGCAATGAATAAACAACAAGCCCACATCTCCTCCAGACAAATGTAATGTTCTGGTCTGAACAGAGATGAGCTGAAAAAGATTTAATGGAGTTCTGTGTCATCTGCCCCAGCTTTGCAAACCGGAGCTGTGAGTCAGCTGCCCTCTTCTAAATCACTGCAATTGCAATGTCCTCCAATAACAAGTCCTGATATCACCACAACCCCTGAGAATGCAGACTTCTGGGAAGAGTCAGAAGCCAGCACTGAAGTATCAAAACCAAAACTACTGAAACTGTTTTGAGTGCTTGCCCGGCAATTGCAGGTCTTAGAATAGCGCAGATTGAATCAGCAAGTCCCTTCCAAAGAGTGCCTGCATGCAGAGAAGCCAACTAGAGCAACTTCCAACACTAACATTAGATGCTATATAAAATCAATAAAACACTGAAATTGTCTATTTGGAAAAAGGCAGAATCGTATTTCTAAAATTGCTAGTGATGTTATAGACTGGAAAGTTTTGGAAAGAGGGACCATATTTCCAGTTCTGCCACTGACTTGCCTTGGATATGAACATGGTCTTTGCTCACTGAGTAACATTTAAAACAAATCTGCCATGGAGTGAGGAAGAGACTGAAAAAAAGAAACTGAGAATCCCCAAGGTAAAACTATTACATTACAACATCACATTCCTATACAATACTCAGTCTTCTAACTACTTAGGCTGAATGTGAATGCAGGCTACTGTAACCTTATATTATTAAAAAAACACCACTAAAAAGCAAAAATGACCGGCCAACCTCTACTACAGATATAATCACAACAGGTTTTATTGACTTGAAGGCAGTACTTTGCCATGATAATCAAAAAGAGTTACGCACTTAAAAATAAAATAACACTACATAATTTGATAGTTGGTGATACTGAATTAATAATTTTAGAAAAGCAGAGGGAAGTTAATGTAATTCTCAATTTGCTTTACATCTTCAAAGTCACCTACGGCATTTTATAACGCAGGTAATATTATCACAGCTGGACACCTAGATAATCTTTTGAGCTCCTTTACAAAATAAATGTTACAGATTTACCATGATACTGCTAAAATAGCTGTTAATTTACTTCTAAGGATGAAAGAAAGCAGGTGAATTAACAGAGCCTTGAACAACATCAAACTAAACAGAAATGCCAGCACAGCAAAATACAAATGTGAGATCCAAGGCTGCAGATGGACCAGCAATGAGAACCTCCTGCCACACCTCCTCATTTTGGGGAAGCGTGGATTGACCCTCCTGTATCTTGGGTTCTCATTTGTCCTTTGTTCCAAAGATGTGTGATTTGTAGAAGATGACATATGCTCTGCAAGAGCAAACTTGTTATTTGAAAACACCAGGTTGGCTCTTTGAGGCTGAAACTCAAAGAAGGGCTAACAACGCCCCAACATTAAACAATATTCCTCTTCTCAGTCTTACATTCACACTCTGGAAACCACTTCAAAAGCTTAATGGGCTCAAAACACTGAGACTATGGAAGATTTGACTTTAATTGGAATCCAGTCTATATTTGAAATATTTATTTTAACCTTTCTGCTTTGTAGCACAACTCCTCTTGAGTTTAACCAGAATCTCACTTCCTGGAAAAAGCATGGCTGTGCCTATAAATTAAGTTCAGTTTAAAATCTCAAGAGAAATGTACCTGTCCCACAGGAGAACACTGTCAGTTCTCTCTGTGCCTAAGGATCCAAAAGCTTGGTTGAAACCAGCGAGCACAAATTATTTTCCTGCAGAGGACAGATGTTATGTTTGTCACTACTTGCTGCCAGCTGGGTTTCTTTCTTACCGAAAAATCCTGCAAACATGAAGGCCCTAAGCAATACCCACTGTACCTGCCAACATGGGGCTGCACAAAGCACCATGGTGCTGCTGCGGGACCACACGCAGGGGTACCTTCACTGCCTGCATCATCCCAAGTTCCCCACGGCCCAAGCCACGCTTTCTTATGGACACCAGGTGAAACATACTGAGTCACTCCATAGAGAAATATTATTAAAATAAATTCCACGGGATGTAGTAATCTTATTTACCCTTATGAAACCTATCAGCACCATTCAGGACATCTCAAAGACAGCAGGCTCAAAACCTGCTGTACAGAGACATACTCTCCACTTGTCATCAACAGTGCAAGGAGCAAGCCCCAGCAATCGTTGCGTAAGGACCTGGTATAGGAAATCACTTGCAAGTTTATGGTAGCAGTCTGATTTTATCGAGTGTTTCACTGGACAACCACTTCATTTTGGATCATGGCTCCAGTCTAACTTCTAGCAGTCACAAAATATTATAGCCAAGGCGCGTTGACTGTGTAAGAGTCCAGCATAAAGCACAAATACTTGGTGAATACTAAAGGTTCTCTTCACTAACTTTCTGCATAGAGTAGTCAATGTTTACTCTTAAGAGTTTCTTGAAATACTTTACTCACATGAACATTAATCTCAGGCTCTTCCTTTAAAGAATACTTGCTATGGGATGCTATTGCCTAGTTTTTAAATAGGACTTAAATCTCCCCATATATATGTAATTCATTTACATAAAAAGCCTAATCAAAACCTCCCTGATTTCCATGTCAACTGTCATACATGTTTTAGCAATCAGCAAGCTTATATAAAAAAATCAAACCATATTTGTCTTCTTACATAAACTATTACAGCAATATAATGTAAAAAGATAAGAGATTTAAGTGACATGAATAGGGGGAGCTGTAAAAGCTGGAATGATTGATTTCATAATGTTTTCAGGCATTATAAATAACCTTTAAATGTCTTTTCTGCCCTGATTTGCATAAACGATTGACAGTTCATTAGATACAGAGAAAAAAAATTAGAAACAAAGCTTAGACAATATGAGGGACTTTGTTCTAAACAGGGATCCAGGGAAGCGACTGTAACTCTGTAAAAGGTCAGTGCAGAGTCCTTCTGCAGAGCACGTAATTTGGAGAGGGTCAATCAGTGCTGCTTCTCAGATCACTAAAACATCTACCACAGATTCACCAGGATTAGCACTGGGTTTGCACTGTGCTGTGGAAAAGCCATGAAAATTGATGCCGAAATCAGGGATGGAGACCACGACAGCCTGAGAGAGTGTGGAAGCTCCATAGGAACTTTAGAGGACATCCACAGGAAATTCATAGGAAATTCACAGGAAATTCACAGGATCTTCAGAGGAAATTCTCCCCAACTTCGAAAGAATTTCCCACTGCTGCCAAGGCTGGAACTGTCCTTCTCACCACACCTCGACGAGCACTAACACAGCCTCACAAACACGAACCTGAGTCGGCAGCATTTCTTACCCATGTAAGAAATGAAAGGGTTTTGCTCACGGTCAGACACCTCTATTATATCTACTCTGAGCTGCAGCCCAAGGTAGCAGTTACAGGGTATGAAAAGGGAGGATGGGAGAGCAGGGGAAAGAATGAAGACAAGGGAAGATAATTGAAAGTACCAGTGCATTAGTTATGTTGCATATATCTAATGTAATTAGTATTAATAAGCTGTCAGTCAGAAGATGTAGTTGTTAAAAGGCAGTTTCAATAGGGGAAAGGATAATTTAACTCCTCCATGTATTTGTCTGCACTTATTTATTCTGCCAGGTTTTTCCATGCATTGCCAAGAATGCATGTTTAGCAAAAGTGAAACTGAATAAGTAAACTGAGTTTTTTGTTTATTAACTAAAAAAAAAATTATTGCTCTAAGTAGTGCCAGTCAGAGCGGGAGGGCTCAGGGAGGTCAAAGATTCAGTTCTGCACTTGGTTGTCACTCAAACCACAACATTTTCAAGCTATAACTTTAAATGAATTCTGGTTTGCAACATGTATACTTGCTCCTGTGGTACTGCTGCTACTTTCTACTAGCGGGCAAAGACACTCCAGATGCTCAGCAGGGTCCTGTCTTGCGGTTTAACACTGCTGTTCCTAAAGCTGGTCAAATCATGTGCAGTGAATAATGAATTCAATATTTTCCCCTTTTTTTTTTTTAATTTTCCAATTGTCTGCAAGCAGCTTACAGTGTTTCCCAAAGCATCTGTAATGAGAAATTAGTCACTAAATATTTTATACAAATAGTTATTAGTCTGTATCTCGATCACAAGCAGTTTGCTGCGCATTCAAGTGGGACAGGAGGATTTGGATTGGATTTGTGTTTCTCACTGTAAATTGGATTACATCTGGCTCCTGGAGACAGCTTGCTTTCTCTGCTTCTCAAAATAGCCCTCATGACAACAGTTGGGGTATTTCAGGCTCCAGCACTCAGATGGCCAAGCTTAAAGTTACATTAGCTGTGATTGCTCTCATATATCCCCAGCACATCATCTATACTCAGAGAACCTCCTAAGTCTCAGAGCTACATACAAACACCACATCCGTATTTTAGAGTAGGGGAAGCAAAACCAGATTCAAACGTGACTTTGACTGCGTGAAGGAGGTCTCAACCTATGGATAAGTCCTGACTATTATACCCAATATCAAGAAACCTTTTTTCTTCACCTAGACAAAAGAGCCTGGTCCATGTGCCAGACTCTGCATTGCCCCCCTCATGGCTCCTCAGGTGCCCCTTCATACAGTCATCTGCCTCCCACTGCTCCTTGCATCCAAACGGAGCACTGGGAGTTAATATTAATACCTGGAATTTCTCTTCTTTGTGTCATGTAAGTAAGAAATGGTGCTTTTTTGGTCATTTAAGTCACTTCCTAAATTTAAGGAGTTTGTAAGTAGTAAAACTATAGCTAGCTTTTCGCAAAGGCTAGAAAATAGTAAAAGCATCATTCTGACTACCGTAACCAATTTTTAAATTCTCAATTTGTAAAATCGAGGATGAAGTAACTGAAGGTCTTGTCCAGGTGTAATAGTTTCTGTCAGCTCATGTTACCAAAATGAAACAATACTGAACTGGTACCAAGGGATATATAACATCTTCTGACTCAGGCTTCTAAAGGGAAAAATATACCTTCAAGGTGATTAGGAATTAAAATGAGAACTGGGACACCACCAGAGCCGCTGCTCCTGCTTCTGATGCCATGCCCTCCACAGAATAGCCAAGGTGAAGCTGGAGATGTGCCAGTCCTCTGGCCTGGCTGTATCAGGGTTCTCCAGTAGCTTGATGTGACTAATTTGGATTATTATGGTTGGAGCTTTGTTTGGAAAACGTTGATTGTTTTCTAAATGTAATTAATTGTCATAATTTGATGCAGTGATTGAGAACGAGGCCCTGTGTAGCACTCAGTGGAATGTGAGGATGCAGAGAAGCTCACAGTGCATTAGCACCGTCCTGGGAACTGTCTTAGACTCAATCAGGCACAAAGTCACACAGAGAATATGTGCTTCTGGAGCTCCCTGGGACCTCCCTTTGGTGTTTTCTGCTTTTCCTCTTCCTCCTGATAAGTTCCAAATTGAAAAATGTGTGATTCTGGTGTTTTTAAGGACAGGAAAGACTGAAGAGTCTGAGAGGACGAAAAATTTGCAAGAAGCTTTGGACAGGAGAGAGTTTGTGGTCATTAAATAGCTTGCCCCATAATTGTGAATGAGGAGTCAGCTGGGGGCCAACACCTCTGTATAGAGAACTCTCTGTATAGAAAACTTCATGTCAAGAAGCAGGGCTCATTTTCAAGATGTGCACCTGCTCCTCAGCTTCCCCAGCCGTCGGGGGACCACTTGTTCACCCCTTGACAGAACAAGAGACTCCCCAGAGACACATGGATGACTGATGGAGGAGTTCTTCTTGAGGCATTGCTTATACAGGAGCAGGACTTCCAGCCCAACCACTGGAGACAGGATTTCAACCCATTTTCTAAGTTGTTTATTGACACAGGGACAAAAATTGTTTTCTTGTGTCAGTCATTCAACATGTTCCTCTGTTTTTTTCTCCCTTTCTTATTACCTTTTCTGATAGTAAAGACGTTACAGATGGGCATCAAACTGTGCAAAATGTAAATTATGATTGGGTAGAGTCAGGCCATAAAAAATAAGTTATTTGGATGCATTTTTTTTCCTAAGGACCACAGCACATATGGCATGCTAAAAAAATGTCTTGTGTTCATTAAGGCCAAATGAGACAGGTTAGAGAATCATGGGCACCAAATGGAAAACTCAGAGAAAAAAAATGCTGGCTGGCAGCTCATTCTGCTGATAATATTTTTTGGATGTTTCCCTTCTGCCCTCTCTCTCTTATTTTTTTTTTAAACTGCAAGGACATTTTTGCAAATATTTCACAAATATCTGATGGCTGATGCTTAGGAATCTGTCCTCCCCACTGTGCCTTCCTCATTTGAAGGTCATAATAGTCAGTTTGTGAAATCATCATTATCTCGCTAGACAGTAACTCTGATGTCACAAATGGAGGATTATGATGACTTCAATGAAAAAGGCAGCAGTGGGAGAAAATGAACTCCTCAGCCACCGAGAGCTTGTTTTCCTCCCCAAAAAGATACAGTGGAGAAAAATATCAGCAGAATGATCTCCAAATAGACTATTTTCTGTGTGGTATCAGTGCCTCTCAGAATATGAGGGTAATTTCTGTCTTGTGCCAGTTTAATACAGACTTCCACTTTATTTTAACACATAGCAGGTCTTATATTTAATGTAATAACAGAATCTTTCTACTTCTTGTGGAGCTCATACAGAGACCTCAGAGTTCTTCTATAAAAATGGAATGAGCTTCCCATTAACCCTTAGCAAAATGAAATGGCCAAGATTCACCGCAAGGTCACCTATGCATGAGGCTTTGGTACTGTTGAATAATTCGCCACTGTATCAAAAAATACAACAAATAAAAGCTGCCTGTCAGATTAATAAAGTGTATTTAAGATGTAACTCTCCTTATTGCTTGTTACTAAAAATGCCTGCCAGCCTAATTCACAAAATACAGTGACTCATAATGGGTGATAACTTCTCTCCATGAAAATACAGGAGAAAAGGGACCACAGCAGAGCCAGGACCATCCTGATGAATTTTGCCTTTCAGTCTTCATGGATTATCCCCTCCCTGCAGTATAGACCCAAAGACACATATGCCTCACTTAGGCATTATTTAATTATTGGAACTACGACTGGAATGACAGCACTGACTTTCCTCCAGGACAGATGCTCTGGGAACACAATTCAGCAATTCTGAATGCCATTATTTTGAATAAAGCTATCAATGTTTCTGCTGAAGAGTTTGGAATACAAGTAGATTTCTATTGTCACTATAAATGTTAGTGTATGTCTCTTGGGCATCAAATAAAATACTTATCAATGTTACTGTCTGCTTGAATGAGACATTAAAAGAGCTATAGTCTGAATTCCATTTTTACAAAAATATGGACTAATAGTGCGATGACACAGTTCTACCATCTCCTCCAAGCACTGATTTCAGGCACTACTTTGCAATACACTGATGTAGAAAAGCAGCAGAGCACTGGGACCAATCCCACATCTGGAAAATGCAATGGATCTCGCTGCACCAGTAAGAACAAAAGTATTTAATACTGGAGGCTTAGAAAAAAATGAAATTCCCAAACCACAATTGTGTTCCCTGTCATTTAGCACCAGTACTTTGCTGTGTAACTATCATAGTTTAGCCTGAGTTCAGTCAATTTCGGGGCACAGGATGTGTTTCCAGCCATCCAGGGTTGATTTGGCTGATCTGGCTGGCTGGGCGGGTGAGCCCTCGTCTCCCTGGGGTTTGGTTCAAACAACAAAAGGAGGGAATTGGTGACAAAAATAGCGTCCTCACAGAAGAGCCTTCTTCCAAAAGCATATCACAGCAACAGCATCCTCAGCTTCCTGGATGCAGAGGGGAGAATGCTGGGGGAAATAAAGGCACAACAGCTGTAGTGCCATGGGCCTCTACCCTAAGGAATATGTTGGGAGATCAATGCACATATCCACTATTCTCAATCATTAGAAACAACATATGGTGTGTTGGTGTTCATGCTGCCTTTCTTTGCCTGCCCTGTTTCTGCTCAAGGTATAAGTAAATTAAGAGAGAGGCTGCATATGTGAGCAGAGCATTGCAGAGAGAACTGCATGGGGTCAGAAGGATGTGTAAATTCTTTGTCAGGGTTATTTAAAATCTTTGCCACATCTTCAATTTTAACAGCTCCAAGACCACTGAAAAATTATCCCATTTTGTCTTTGTGTGGTCATAACCTTCCTGCAGTTTTTTTCCATTCTCACTGCAGCTGGTATGCCCTTCATTGCCATTGTTGTATACAAACTCACAAAGACAGAGCACAGGGCACAAAATAATAACGTGGCGTTTCCAAAAAGGTGACAATAATTGAGACGGCTCACCCATCTCCAAGAGCATCCCACCACCCCTTTCTGTATATTAACTCTGACACAGAGAGGTACACATCAGCTTATGAAATAGGCCAAGACATGCATTGCTTCCTTTGGAAGCAGCCCCAAAGTGCCAGCCAAACACATACAGGTGCCCAGATGCGGGAGACAGATCCTGCAAAACACCTTTCATGTGGGCTGGCCTGCAGCAGCCACAGCTGCCACACAACTATGTTGGGCAAAGATCGGTCCTGAAGCAGAAGAAAACACAGGAATAGCATGGGATAGTTCAGACAAAGGCACAGGCTCACAGCACCACAAAGACATCAGCTGAGACAGATAATGTGACTAATGCAAGCGATCTGGAAGACAGCAGGACCAGGACTGCTCTGGGAAAGCTGTGGCTTGCACAAGACACAGGAAAAAAAGAACAAAAGTGATTCATTCTACGTCTGTCAAATGCAGGATTAAGCATTTCTCCTAACATTTAGGCTGGTTTTGATGTTTCAAAAGGTGACACGAGAAATGCCATTGCTGCCAGAGGACATGGGGACGGCAACACCAGCCACTGCCACCATACTGCCACATCACGAGAGCTTAGGAGAAATGACACAAGAGTTGGTGTCAAGACTGTGGAGTTAACCTTTGTCACTTCTGTATTTAGCTGACTGAGTTTCTCCCTTAATGAAGCAGTCTGATTTATGTCTGAGTCATTTGCCTTCATAATAAATTTATTAAATGATCATCTTTTTTTCCTTCCAGATTTGTCACATGAAACGTGGTAATTGGTGTTTAAACCTGCAATGGCATGTCACCAAATGAGTTCAAACAATGTTACATGTTCCTTGCTCTCCGTATCGTAACAAAGCTTGGCTGTCAGCACTAACCTGGAAAAAGGAGGACTCCAAATACTAGGAAAAATCCTGGCATGAAGATGCTGCCTCAAGATGCTGATAGTCTGGGAACTGCAGCTTCTTTTCAATCCCTCAATGACATGAGACTTAACAAGGACACGAAGCAGCATGACATGCACTGGTACCTGAGGTGGCAATCTGGGGGTCAGTGCTGGCTTTAAAGCACCATCTCGATTCAGCAAAATGCTTCAGCAAATAAGAAATCCAATGAATTCAATGAGGACTAATTACATGGTTAACGTTAGACATGTTTGAGTATGTTACTGAATCAGATCCTAATCTCTCACTCTCTTGGCACGTCAAAACATGAAAACAAGTAAGATTGTGCCAAGAATCTGCTGTAAAAATAATTGCTTTTAGTTCAAAAACCTAAGTTATAAAATCCCTATAGAGTTGCAGTTGGTCTTAAATTCTCTGCAAGCATCATTTTACATTAGATCATTGTTTCACATTTACAATTTGAGTCAAAAAAGTACTTCTGTTTTAATTAGTTTTATAAATTCGCTGAGCTAAATGAATACAGTAGTAAAATCAAAACTACAGAAAAATGTGCGTAATCTGAGCAGACTGTATTACTTGTGGAACAAATTGTAAATCTATTGCTTAATTAAAATTATTTGAAATGCCAAGATGTGAAAACTCTGAATTATGCTGCCATATAAAACTACAGCTCACTTAATAAACTACGATAGCTTCAGCTACAAAATTTTGTCATTTGAAAGGTTTCCATCTATACATGTAACTTTTTTTTCCCCACATTATAGATATACATTTATCCTAATTTGATCAATGACTGCATAAAACAGCACTTGGGCTTCTGCTGAGAGCTGCAATGACTGAGAAAGTAATGCAACTGGAAAACATGAAATTTTAAAACACAGCTTGCAAGGTGTCAGTGCATAAGTCCATTTAAGCTGTGAATCCTTAAGGCTTCCTCAGTTTAGCTGAGGAACAGCAACCTGCAACACTGCAGTGCAGCATGCCAAAATTATCTAGAAAGGGTGGCTTTTCCAAAGAGCTGAGCATCCTTGAAAGTACGTCACTGCTGCACCCTATGGGTGATCAAGCCAGCATTCTGCCACATTTCTGCAAGGATCACAGGCCTGATGTAAGCCTCTTTTTCCCAGAATATCATAGTCTGCCAAACAGATGAAACTCTTTGCCCCAGAAGCAGCCTGTAGAAGAAGCACAATGTGTCATGCTGCAGGCAGCTTCTGATGCCTTGAACCACATTCAACTTTGCTGGAAGGATACTGCAGATGATCTACTCTGGAGAAATTTGCTGGTGTGCAAAGATGAGCACTCCTACATGGCCAAGGGTTCAGAGGGAAAGCAGAAGAGTTTTAAATTCACTTTACAGCACTAATTGGAGACTTCTGTTCTAGATGATAATCTTGGTTTTCTCAAAACCCATTATGCTCAACGTATAACTTAATGACACTTCTCTTTCCTTGTGATGACTCAGTGTCAAAGCACTGCGAGAGGCAGAGATTAGTAATATTTCATTTCAGCTTCCAGGGCATTAATAATTATGTGAAATTATTCTTATAAGCAGGATTTCCTTGCCCACTGCCACTGCTAGGACAAAACCTACCCAGAAATACAGAAACTCTCTTTCTGTACAGCTCTGCTAGCTGGCCACAGCATTATGCATGTAACTCTTTCTACTTGGGTTTCTCAGTAGGAAAAAAAATCAAAACTCAAATTGAATTCATTGTAGGAATTTCAATTAAATTAAGAGGATAGCAAAAGGAGATAAAGGGTGTTTATTATTGTAATAGATTTCTACCTGCACTTCACCGATACTCCTACGCCCATGTATTGGTATGTTCTAGTGAAAAAATCTGTGCAACCTATACTATGTTGTAGCTGACATGAGTATCAGATGTACCTGTTTGGAATTAAGCAAAGGAGACAAAAATCTCACTCTGTGCTGCAGGAAAGGGAACAGATGGTGCAAAAATTCATAAACACAGAAATTCACACTTTTTTATTGACACAAGGTTACTAGCAAGATCCTTCCATGCTTTTGCTTAAAAGGATTACAGCTAGAGTTATTCTGGATTAGCCATTAAAACTGAGCTCTGAAAGGACTCCAGCAGGCGAAGGTTTGCGTGGTGGAAGAAAGGATCAGCAGAAATCTGCAGCCAAGGGTAGAGCACAAAGCAAGACACACACATTCCCTTTGTGAGCATGGAGACATTAACTCTGTTCTTCAAGTGAGTGCTGAGTACTGTGCAGAGCTCCACCCATTCCCACAAACCCCACAGAGCCGGCTGTTGGTGCACAACAAGGCCCAACATACACAAACTGCAACCCAGCATCTAGAAACAGAGTCCTATGTGCTTTATTTAAGAACATATATGCAGATGGCTGTCTAGAAAGCACACTCTATAAATAAAACATGTTTAATAACCCAAATAAACCAAACAAAATAAATAAACCATGTTACTGAATGGCAACTTCCTCTGCAGAAGAATCTGTGAAACAGTTTCTGGGGTTTGCAAAGTGCCCGCCCACAAAATATTTTGCGTGATACAGTGCTACTCCTTAAACAGCTGCAAAGGCTGGCAAGGCGCATCAGCTAACAAATTCCCTGCTGAACAGCTCTCCTGCTCTGAACTGCTACAAACCAAAACGATTCAAATGTCAGCTTGAGTCAGTGCTTTATTTTATAACTGCAAGTTATAACTTACTAGAAAATAGTAACTACTAATTTATTTCTCAAGCACGACCGCTCGAGTTCCTACTGCTGGAAGCCAGTGTGTCCTTGTGGGGTTAGTGATGCTGGGCCAATTTGTATCAGCCCACTCTCCAGCCTGGCAGATTCCCCACAGACCATTAAGGAAAGGAGGGAAGCCCTATGTGCTGAGTGATGTTCCTACAATATTATACCTTACTTCCGAACACGGTTCTTTCATCTACAGAATGGGGTAACGTGAATGGCACTGAGGTCTGAGCTTACTCTGGTTTTATTTCCACCTCTCAGATGAAGAGCTGAAGCCAACCCAACCTGTGCCAATGCTGAAAGGGATCACTCAGCAGTCCTGTTCCTGCTCCTGCTGTGAGAAGAACGGCAAGAGATGGGATGCAGGGGAGAAACAACCCGTCCCAGCCAGCAAGGAGAGAGATGGCCCCTTGGGAGGCAGCATGGGGGCAGTCTGCTAAAACCCACTGTGAAAATATCAGCACTCTGCAGCTGCCTTTGCAGAGGCATTTGTCCACTTCAAGGGCTCCATATATGGGGACACTTCATTTCTAAACGAATAGTTGACAGGATTGAAGCCAGGGTTGTAATGGTGGTTTCCAGAATCAATTTGTTCTTTTCTGCCCTTTTTTATTCTCTCTACAAAGCTCAGCATGCAGGAGGAGAACCTAATTTAACCCAGCATTGAGTAATTTTCTCAGGACAGAAGCTCCTTTTCACTACAAAAAAAAAACAAACCCTCTGTATTTCCATACATGCCACAATCTGGTGAATTACCAGAATGTATTATTTATGTAAAGCCTCCTGCTTTGGAGAGATCCATAACTGTTGGCTTCCTTGCTATGTGCTACAACACAGCTTGCCTTGTTTCACAGCCAGAAGTGCTGCTGCATCTTTTTGTCTTCCTCTCCCCAGCAACTCTGCTATCCTTTTGAGACATACTGTAAGTGTCAACAGGTGGGATGGGGCGTTAGGAGGTGGAGGCTGCTGCGTTACTACAAAGGACCATCTGTGCACGACGTGTGGGCACAGAATGCAGAATCCACAGCCAACAATGCTGGAACATCTGTCTGCCTCCAGCCTCTTCACCTATGGTAAAGGTTACACACCGTCACAGTGCCAGCTGTGTCAGGTTCTACTTCTTAAAAAAACCCAACCAACCCCACCACCCCCACTCATCCCCAAAAAGACGAGCAGTAGCCTCTGGCGACATATTTTTGGCATCTTTATACGCTTCAAAATCACAACATTCTGCTTAATTCGAAGCTAAAGTATCTTCCCACATCTCCCCACACAGGAGGTCTCATCAGTGCTTATCAGATATACGTGTTTACTTGCTGAGACTCTCCATGTGGATGCAGGACTTCACATGATAACAGTGGATCCTATGTGCTTTGCCAGTATGAAACATCGGAATATACAGGCAGCCATATATTTTTCAGTGTGATTTCCCAATGATATTATTGAAGCAGAGAGCTTAAAACTATTAACATGCTATCAATCATTCACTTACAAACCCACAGAGCAACTCAGAGACAATTTTCCCCATATTTCTAATGTATTTTACTACAAATCACACAAAAGCACTCTCACCCTGCATTTTCCCTTTCCAGGACTGCTGCTGATTGACATTTTTTCTATTCCTTCTAGTAAACCAGTGCCAAAAATTTCCTTATCTTTAACAGCAACCAAAGCAGCAGCTACTAAGGACTCCTGTGATCCTCAACCCATCACTGCAACAATTGAGCCAAACCCCAAAACTTTCAAACAATTCCTGTGGCTAAATCTTAGAGTTTAATTTCTCCTGGCTTTTCAAAATTGCACCATGCCTCTACTAAAGTGTGCTCCCCACTGATGAGTGGGCAAGAAACAAGGAGGAAGAAGCTACATTTCTTGGGTAGCTTGAGCTCAGGAGCCCCGTGGATGCTCCTGGACTGGCAGTGCAGGAGGCTGAGCTGCATGGGGCACAGAGTTATTTCCCAGTTGGTATGTGAAGAGGAGAGAGATGGAAAGCTGGTCAGTTACGTATCTAGTCTAATATAACCAGAGGACTTTTGGTCCTTTTTGTTTGAATATAGAGCTTTATACAGAGCTCTCCATGTGACTTTTTTTGATTTCTAAAAGCTGGGCATTCTGTCATTTTTTTATGAAGGCTTTTTTTGATGCCTCCTGTTTGTACACTCCCTGACTCTCCAGGCTTCCTCCCTATTCCTCATACCCAACAAGCTTGCTCACTGAATGACACCGACGTGGTTGGCACCGCAGCACTCACACTCTGCAAGGCATCACTTTCCAGGGTTATTTTTTTACACTAGCAACTGGTAAATGAGGCTCGCGTGACAGACCACTGGCTGTATAATGAGTTCATTCTCCAGACCCACCGAGAGCAAGGTACTTTCCTGGCCCATCTGCTCGCTGAGCTCCTCACGGCATGGCTCCAGGAATGCTGCTTCTGAAGAGAGCAGCAAACACCCGGCAGACTGCTGATGTGCAATAGACCCCAGTCTGATGGCCTCTGTAACACACAGTGCAAAGCTTTCTCAGCCAAAAATGGAAAGACACAGAGCACTGGGATTACTTCAGAGCCATTGCTGCAAATTCTTAAACTGGAAAAAAAATTCAGGGGGAAAGAAAGCCTCCAGAAGGCTAAAACAAATCTCCAAGCACAGAAGCTGCACAAACACAGATTTCTTCCTCAGCCACTTCTATTTCCTTACATATTCTAGGAGGAAAAAAAGCTCCAGGAAAGTCATAGGTCTGCAAACAGAAGCGGTCAGAAAGTCACAGTGGAGAGCTAGAGAGATTAGAATAAGAAATGACACTTAAAATATCAAGCCAGGAAGTCCATTCAACCTCAAACGAAACACTGGCACACTTGATCTCAAAGAGAAAAAGAAAAAAAAAAGTTTAAAAGCTTAGATACCAGCTGCAAATATTTTCAGATGCAAGGAAAAATGGTAGCTTCTTCAGTTTAGAGAAGGGATGAATAAAATGGATGGGGGGCAGTATACTTGAGTGGCAAATAGTTTAACAAAGATAAAGCAGGCTCTCTAGTACATCGTTTTCTCAGTACAGTGGGGCAAAACAGATGACTGATAAACACCACATTTAAAGCTGCCTTAAAAAACACTGTGTATGTTTTTAAACACAGCATTGCCCCACAGAACTTGCTGTTATTCAATATAAACAAGGGGCAGACATAGGTGATTCATTAATGCACTGAGGTGGATGAAGGTCGGTAGAACATCCTTATTCACATCTGAGAGAGCTTTTTAACAATTAACTCTGACAGTTAAGGTTGGGATATGAACCAACTATGTACACTTCCACAGCTACCTATTATCCCATATCACATTGTTTTTCCTGACATACGTAGCACTGTCCATATCGAAACAGGACCAGATACATCAAAGGTGTATGGGAAATCCTATCTGGCTGTGCAAATATATTACTGTCTTCTCTCTGACTGTACTAATATCTGAATTAAACATGACTGGAATCTTTCTTTAATTCATGCTGAAGAGCTCTCACACAGACTGTGGCACTGAACAAAGCAGTAAATTCACCTCAACATCTTTATGCTTTCCCATAGTCTTTAAATCATTCATATCCAGACTTTAGTAGCTCATAACTTTCCCATTATTTTTTTTTTGAGGAACAAATTCTTTAAAGAGAAAGCTCTGCTCTTTATTCATCAGGATAAAGAGCAATGCCCGCGCTTCACTACTGCAGGATGAGCCTTAAGAAGCCCCAGGGCTCTGAGCTACCTTGAACCAAGATCTCTCTGAAAAGTGACAGAAACCAGGCCCTAAATACATCCCTAGTGAAGAGCACACACTGCAAACCGATGGCAGATGAGATGCCATCTCCTTCCCTCTGCTTGCTTGCAAGGAAAGAAAGGGTTAACGGTGCTCAAGATGTCCTCCCCCTGTATGGGCACAGAAGTAGTTAGGCAAACTCTCCCATCTGTCATTCGATGTGCTTCTGTGAATGAAACTCTCCAAATGTGCCTCCCTGTAACATATAATGCGATTATTCTCCAAAACTTGATAAAAATTTGAGAGCAAGTTTGAGAACAGGCTCCGCTGCATCATTGAAAGAAGCTAAGTGAGGTGAACAACGGAGCTGCACAGTAGGAAATGAAAGAATTCACTGCAATGCAACTAATTTGTAAGACAGCTCCCAACATTATCTTCATTGAGAAACAGTATGTCAAGGGCTCACAGGTAAAAAACATTACTGAGTAGAGCAAAATGCATTAAAACAACATTAAGGAGTTTGACTTAAACATGCAGAGTTCTGTAAAATTCAGAGAAAAACCTTCCTTAGTAAGGACCTGTTACACCATGACATCACAGCCTTTAGGATTTGATGACATTGACTGTCTCTATCTTTTGGCAACTGCCCTTTTCTCCAAGAACTCTTTTTACTCCATGGGTTTAACTCAGAGCTATAAAGTCCTCAATTATTGCTGGAGGCTCGTAGAAGAACCCCTTAGGGTTGCTACACTGTGAAAATCCCCAAACTAAACTTCATCAAACATATTTAGCAACGACATAAAGCTTTCCCTGCGGCGGAAAGCCTTCTCTCTTTTCATGGAATCTGCACTGGCAGCTTTGGAGCCACCTTCCACCATTCTGACCTTGAACTACCCAACATTAACAGCTCTGCTTGATCCCAGGGAGCTTCTGGGAAAGGGACTCTTTGAGGAATCCACTTCCAAAGCACAACACGAAGCTACAGGATATACAACTGGATAACCCAGAAAGTCCCTACCATTCCTCTGCCAGTACAGCCACTGCTGCTGCAGGATGCTGATGGTAAATTCTCATGCTGTTCACCCATTTTTGCAATTGCGAGGAGGAACTGCATGTACCCTCCTCTTGCCCAGTAAATCAAGCAACGCATCCAGGCAAGTAGTGCCTTTTCTGGTTCCTGCAGAGACTCAAGACGTCCCTCCTCGGCACAGCCCTAGGATTTACTTTCAGCAGCAGGAGAGAACTGGAGTCTGGATGGTCCTCGCTACAGCACTGCAATACTGGGGAGGTTTAGTTGGA
The DNA here is from genome assembly GCA_033556795.1 of Tapera naevia. Taxonomy (NCBI): domain Eukaryota; kingdom Metazoa; phylum Chordata; class Aves; order Cuculiformes; family Neomorphidae; genus Tapera; species Tapera naevia. The sequence continues at coordinate 6,069,218 of JAUMJJ010000113.1, forward strand.
CACTTGGAGGGACGCTCTGCTCTCACCGACAACTGACAGCGGCAGGGCCTGCAAGGCAAACCTTCTCATTCCTGTAACCTGTGTGCCTGGGAGAAGGGACCGTATCACCAGCTGAGATGCCAGTAGCCAACTACAAATGTCTTCCAAATCATCATGGTTTCTTTGAGCCACATAAGACTTAAAACCCTTGTAGGGCCAAGGAACATCTTGTTGAAAGCACAAACTTGCTTTTGAAACAGCAGAATATTACAAGCAAATACAAGCATGATACAATGGCATACTGCTACTATAGTGATTCCTTAGATGCTCCAAATTTCTGGCTTGTGGCCAGTCTCTCAAACACAGAGCTCCCCCCATGCCATGTGTTTCTCCCTGCTTCTGAAACTACTCTGAGATGGTTTGTCCTCCTGCAGTGCTCTGCAGCTCCCCTCTTCCCAGCTGCGAAAAGCTTCTGCCTCCAGCCTCTGACCTTTCAATGGCTACGTGGGAGATCTCGGATGCAGTAAGAGACTTTTTAAAGCAAACAGTTTACATATGATTAATTCCTCCTGTAGACCTCAAAAAAACTCTCTTCCTGATTAACAAAGGTCACTGAATCTCAAAAGTTTATTACAAACAATTCAAACGCATTACAGCATCCCTCTTAAAAATTAAGTAAAAGCAAAACTGTTTCTCTTTGGAGAAACAGAAGTGAATGAAGAAAAGGCAAGACGCTGGCCAGATACAAACTGAATAACTGACGAAAGAGCAGCTCTATGTTAATACCAGTAGCAACCTGCTTTTATAGAATGGAAAAGGACAGGGCAGGACCTCCTGCCACAGCAACCCCAAGGTCTCACCACTCACAGAGGAAAAAAAATAGATATCCTAACAGTAAGTGCTGCCCAGAACTTCTATTGGAATTATTTGGTAGCAGGATATTGTCTGCACACTTTGAGGTTACACTTTTCCTTCATAGATGTCAAAACACTTTGCAGAGGTGTGACATGACGTTATCTTCGTTTTACAGACAGGGGAACTGAGAAGTGGTGACAGGAAGTTATTTTCTCAAGATGAGATAGTGGGTCATCAACAAAGTTTGAGCCATGGTCCTTAACCACTTCAGCATCACTGCCACCTTCCACAGCCTCCTCATGGAAGATAAGGTTTAAAAGCAGCAGCAGTTCCCGTCGCAGGTGCTGTACTTGGAGCACGCCAGGACTTTTCAGTGGTGACAAACGGTGACAGTGTCAAATAAAACCCAGCACATACGGACATCCAGCTGGGCTGGCACACCAAAAAGACATGGATACCATCCTCCTGAAGAACAAGTGTTCCTGAGGCAGGGATGCACCAGCCCTCAGAGGGCTTTTGCAGCTCTCAGGGTTGCAGAAGGAGCAGGATATGAAAATATTAAGAGGAAATTCTCAATCATCTTCCCTCACGTTCCCATCATATCTTTCTCTATTAGGCAGCTGCAATTTTGCTAACATGCCCAATCCATAACTCATAACTATTAGCCATGCTCAATAATTACAATGTTAATATTTTGGTAATTTAAAAGTACCTTTCTCTGGCAGAGTTCAGTCTGTAACACTGACTAATGCACAATTTAAGTGTTTACAAACAAAACCGTTCTCTCTATTCTTTCTTTTCCTCCCCAGTTTATGCCTTCAAAATGCTTTTGAAATGTTGGGGAAAAGAGGAAATCTCTTTACTTTAAGGACAAATTTTAAAATTATGGAATGCATAATGGCTGATCTATCAATCAAAGCCAATTCTGCAGTACAGAAAGCAAGCCCTTCACTTTCTAATCACTAATAGGTAATGCTATCAAATTCAGCCCTACATTCTGTTACAACTGGAACAGAAAAGCACTTAGTGTAATATCCAAAGACAGCTTACCAAATACTATTCATTTGGCTCAGAGACAAGACCAAATATGTTGATTTGAAAGCTTCCTTAAACTTTACCAATATGCTCAGAAAAGGAAATAAAAATACCTGAACTGAACTTCCGTAGATTAAAAAAAAAGGAAAAAAATCTGAATTGTGCTCAGCCAAAGGACTTTGACTTTTTCACCACAGAGGCAATGATATGTGAATTACCCATGGCTGCATTTCCACCCTGGCTGCAAAGCCCATCATATCCCAGCTGCAAACCACAGGAGCCATTTCCATTCCCTGCTGTTCCCCACCTTATTTACCCTTCTTTCTGACCACATTTATTTCAAGTTCATTTGTTGCAGGACTTTTTAATGTCCTCAACTCCCATTTCCTTGTTTTCCTATTAGTCTCCTAAGCACCATACACGCAGTGTTGGCGGGGCTGCGATGAACTTTATTCAGCTCCTTTCTCTCAGTTGTGCTTTGCTTCCTTGACCTCCTCCAAGGCATGGATATGCAGAGACACTGAGCATCTGTGGTCCAGTGCTCATGTCCTCTCTTTTCATATTATTGTCAACTTCAAACTCAAGATTTTCTACGATTTTCTTGCTCTCCAGAGCAAATGTCACTGACAGGGCGCTGCTGTAAAAAATCCAGAGATTTAGCAGAACCACCCAACTGCAGGCAGCAGAAGAGTTTCGATGAGGGGATACAACAAACATTGAGTTTACACATATACAGAGACACTGTGTGCTGGTGACAAGCAGTACAAAGGCTTATTTGATGTGAAGACAGAATGACTGCATTGCTCATGTCAAAAAGGATCAGTGGAAGTGTAACAACAGACCATTTTGCATGCTACACACACCACATAAAACACAAAAATACTCTTTATGTTTCCTGCACTTTTTCAGCCTGGTTTCCAGGAAAAAAAAAACAAGAGACATGCAATTGTTCTGTCAGTCATCGTTTCTCCAAATAACTTCTGAATCTGTTGGCTGATGTCAGGTTTGACAGATAGGCAGAGGTCTCAAAGGGATTACATTCCTACCAGATGCGTGAAAATAACAGAGACTCAAAACACTGCCTTTACTGAACTCACCTCCATGCCATGCCTTACTCTGGTCTGTACCTCAGGGATACCAATTAGACCACAAGCGAGAGCAGCTCTGAGAATAAGGGAACAGCTGGGGAAATACTTGCTTGTGTCATCAGACAATGCACACAAGGAAAATAATGTTGTGAATACTCCAGCCACAGGAGATGCTGAGATGAGGGTTTCCTGCCTTCTCAGATCCATCATCCTCCAAGCACAGAAACCCAGAGCAGAATCCAGAAAATTCCACAACCTGAGCAGCTGGCCTTCGCTTCTTGGCCCCTTAGTTTGTTCTCCAAATCAGTCACTTATGATATTTTCAGACTCCTATGTGATGTTGGTGCTAACTCCCCAAGGATTGCCCTATTTTCCCAAGTCACAGCAACAAATGGCATTACCTTTCTCGACCTCCCTTGTTCGCCCTCTCAGAGGTGCAAAGAGATGAAGGCATCCCCTGAGCTCCTAAACCACAGTTACATTTTCTTGCTGGCATTACAAAAAGCAAGAGAGAAGTATTGCCTGGCAAAGAGTGAGATTTCAATTCAGTTTTAAGGTGAAGCGTATGGCACGGAAGCTACAGCACTCTTATTCTAATAGCCAAGGCTGCTAATTAAAACTGTTTTGGAAGATCTGCAGCTAGCATATCAATCACCCCACTATATGCTACAAATAAGAGGCAGATACTGAACTGAATAACTCCCATTTGTCAACTGAATGAAGAGATCTGATTGTGCCTTTTTGAATAATAAATCCAGATGTACCTAGCAGGGCACTGCAAGTTGCTAGAAGTGTTTCTTCCATCAAACAACAATGATTATATTATAGAGTATGCATTATAGGGGATCATCCATTTCTCTTGTTTTCTCATTTATTGCTGACATTATCCCTCCCAGATGAAACATTTTGCTCTGTACAGCCTGTGTTCATCGAAGATCTCAGAAGCAAGGCAAGAGTGAACACTACTGACTCTCCTGACACAATGTGCACCGACGAGGATGTGTCACAGAGCAGGAGGAAGATTTGTAGCGAAACAGCTTTAGAAGACCAAATACAGAGGGGTTTCCTTCCATCCTTTTTCCTATTACATTTCCAAACAAAAAAACCCTCAAAAAGCACCACGTCTCAGAGAGATAGGAGCCAGAGAGTTCTTACTGGCAATGAACGTCCATTTATACAAAACAATGCAGAGAAACAAAGCCAAATTCCTTAAGATCATCTTGTAACAGCACTGAACAATGGAAACCCCAAAAGGCACCCACACACAAGCGACAGATTTCCAATAATAAGTTACCTCACTCCTGTGTGGAAAGCTCTTTTCAACCATGAACACTAGATCCCACTCACAGCCACCATGTCATTCTCACTGTAAAAGAAAAAAAAAACAAACCAACAAACAAATGGGCACGAATTAGGAAATGGCATGTATTAATCCTATGTTCAGAGTAGCTTCAGATCTTGCACATACATTCATAAAAAAGAAGATTTAGGACTCCCTGTCACATGGAAGGCTGCAGAAGGTTAATTGAGTTCACTGTAGAGGTATCATTACCTCTATAACATATCTAAGGAAAAAAGCACTGCAGTCAGGTTATGAAGATGGATTTATTTTAAGCCTTTCGAACTATTTGTTAATTTTTTGCCCTCTAACAGCATGACAATTCCTCTCATTTCACCCCCAAAACCCTCTACAACTGAACAGTAACTTTCACAGCATCCCATCCATTTGGGGGGTTTCACACCTTCGCATGCACAGATGCTCTCATCCTACCCATCGGTAGATATGAGATGCAGGTGAGCCATGACCTCTGGCTTCTGTTTCCATTTTCCCAAAGGAAAAACATTCTCTGGTCTCACCACGAGACTTCTTGCAGGCTTTTCTCTCCCTGGCCGAAGAAACGACTGCTGGCTGGAAGCCAGTGAAACAAGCCCAAGGGGCTGCAGGCAGCTTCCTAGGAGCTGTGTCTGTACCTTCTCCTGCTGAGGTGTAAAGTGAGGAGAAAAAAGGGGGAAATCTCCCCATCTGGGGCCCTTAATCTCTGTCCTTCCAAAATGGCAGCAGCTGCCTATGTTCCCTTCAATACCAACAAGATAAACAGCACCCTTCTCATGGCCTGCTCCGAATCTGCTCAAGCTGGTAAAGCTGCAACCTATGTGTACTTATTTTATTAACAATAATTGTAAGTCAGGACGAGTTTACCGTTTCGAGGTTATGTTTGCGATAAAAAGGAAAAGACAGTGCTAGGCTGAAAGAATTTGATGGTTGCACATTGATTTTGAAATCCATGCTGCCTGTGTCCTGAAGCGCTTACCTTGTTGTCTGCCCTCCCCTTGCTTCCTTGAGCTCCTGAGTTTAAATAATGTTCTAGGCACTATAAGTCAAGCCATGGCTTGCATATCACCAGCTCTGCAAAGACTTTGTAGTCACTGTTTAGTGTCTCCTGATGATACAAATACCACTGCAGAGACACTTTGCAACACAGACACACACAGAAAGTACAAATGCTGAATTCCTCACTAACGCACACTGGGCTCAGACCACAAAGAGAAAACCACCATTTCAACAAAATCAGTTTGCTCAAGTGACCTGAACTTGGAATTAAGGTGTTAAAATTCAAGACAAAGAGGATTTCTGATTGGCAGTCAGTGATGTCATACCTGTGCCAATTACAGAGATAATTCATGTGGCTGCCTTTAAAAAGAAATAATTCCCTCTCTGATACAGCAATAAGACATTGTAGACAGCCCATTTGCAGAGGATTACATGGCACTTTCAGGTAGTTAAAGTCATTGAGCCTTTTGACCTTGTGCCTCCCAACACTACTGGAGGCATAATCGCATAGGAATGCACTGCTTATCATGTGTGTCTTATTGCTTAAATAAAATCCAGCCATCCAGCAACCTGAGCTGTGGACCTCAGGCTCATTTTCTAGGAGTTATTATGAGAAAACAATATGAATGTAACAAACACGGCTATTAATTAGTTTATTGTATATTTCAGGAATAGACTAAGCATTACGAAACACTAGAGGAAGTACATGCCAGGCCAGAATGAAAGCATTTCTCAGGTCATTGCCTTAAACACAGATATTGTATGCTACCATGATGCTCAGACAAGAAAAGTAAATCTTTGCACATTGCAGTCTTGAAGTCACTAGAACTAATCGCCTCGCCAGATGAGATCCTAGCATGCTCACTGTCATAACACCCAGCACATAATGAGTATCAGGCAAGGTGAAAATTGATATCAAGAGCATTTCTAAGAGCTAAAAAGTTAACACCTAAATTGGAAATCAATATATGCTTTAAGTATTGATCAGTGGAACAGAAATCTTAATGTTTTTGCCTCTGCTGAGTGAATACTGTTTTACAGGTTGAGCTACAGTTCACTGAAACACCATACTTTCAACAGCAATTTAAAAAATAAATAACACACAAAGCAACCCAATCCTAAGCTTTATGGAATGGCTGCCTAACTCTACCACAAGCATGTACATCTGCACAGAACAATGAGGAACATGATAAGCCAGATATCAGTAGTGACTTTTTTTTACTGTCTGTTAGAGTCGTGCTTGCCTCTTGAAGACAAACAGCAAAGACCAGCAAAAACTTCAGCCAAGGAGCATCACCTCTGAAGAGCATCAGCTTTGAGGAGGATAGTCTTTGGAATGTGCATGGGAAGGGCAGGTCCTGGGGTTACGGAGCATAGGGCAAAGATTTTGAGCTTCCTCAGTACATAGAAGCCCAGATCTCATCTCTGCAATGTAATGCACATGCTTTCTTACTATGCTGCACATAGCACTGCACAAAGGCAACTTATATTGCTTTGGGGAGCAAAGTTAGGATCTCTGCACAGTGCTCTGCTGTATGGTGGGGACCTATCTCCTGGAGTCAATATTAGGCGAAGAGCAGCTGCAGAATATGTCATCACACGCTGTATATCTGCTCAAAGCAAGCTTCTCAGACTCACTGATGAATGAAATAGCTGTGAAACACAAACGTCTTATTGTTCAAGTCCTCCAGCCTGCAAGGAAGCAGTGATTTCTGTGCACTACATCAAAGAAACACTTGACCCTATGTGATCAATTCCACCTCCTAATTATTACACACCAAAAGACCTGAATTTCTGCTAACTTTCTCAGGTGAAAAGAGGCAAAAATATCTCAGAAAAGGTCAGAAAAACTGTATATCTCCATAAATATTTGTTGGTCTGCATTCCTTTAACTTTGCATGATAAAATACAGCCTGCTTCTGTTCTTCCACTTTATCCTCCGGGGAAATTTATCATCAAAATTATTGTACAGCATTCATTACTCTAGCCTCATTTAAAACCTTGCCCTACTTATTATTTAGGCTGCAAAAAAAATGTTGCTTTGTATAGTATTTCTTATAATAGTCTCAATCATTAAATTTAAAGGATTGCTGTAAGGCAGCTTAGCCGGCACTAGAGAAAAATAAAGTGGAATTCCATAGTTAAGTGTTACAGTTCTTATTCAGCTTTTGTTTCCCAAATCATAACAATGCAATGTTTCAGCTCCTTAAAAGGCTCTCACTGCTAATTAATCAGGACTTCAGTCCCTGGCTTTGAAAGGGACATCTAGTGGCTTTTCTCTGGCTTAAGAGGTAGTGGGGAAAGGCAGAGATGGGAAGGGAAGGAAGGCAGGAGGCTCCATCAACTCACAGGTGCAACGGTCTTTTAAATCAGTGGTGCAGGGAATATGCTCAGCTGTCAGAGCAGTACACAAAGTAAACAAATGGTATTGGTTTAACTCTTAATCAAAATTTCTCTTTTGGATAAAAAGACAGCCATAGCTATTTAAAAGAAACAAATTGTGGTGTCTAAAGGGAGGGAGAAAAATCTAACTTAAATCCCAGTAGTAATTTGAAAATTTTTCATACCAATATGTGTTCCTTCACTAACAGGACTACTGTGATGCTGAGTAGTTGTTTTTTCAGATAATGCTATGTATGTGTTTGTCTAATCCTTCTATACTCCTGAAAAAGGATCATCAATTGGAGTCTGAAGTCACGGACACAGTTTTTCCTGAAACTCAGATCCTCTTGGAGAGGTTACCAGAGAAAGAAACGAGTCATTTCTTCTCCCATTAGCAGTCCCAATGAGATCTTCTCCTACATGGACCACTGACAACTGCTCTATTTCTGATTTTAATATAACAAACTCAAAAGGAAAACAAAGGGTGGGAAAACGTGATCCATTAACACTGAACATTTCTTGGATGTTATGTATTTTTTGGCTTGCTAAGGTTGTTCTGAGCTTACTCACTGTCTTCCCTGGATTTGACCAACCTCAACGGCTTTTGGCTACCCACAACTCTGGCTACTCTTCTACCTCTTCTCCATCTCAGATCAAAGACCTAAGACAGAGTTTAGGAACACACAAGGAACCCCTGGTTTAACCCTCTGCAATGGTGGAAATTGCCTGGTTATACTTAATCTTCACTTCAGGTTTTGATTCACAACTATACTTTTCCTTTTCACCCACCTACCTTGTCTTTTTGACCGCCTTCTACGAGAGGCCTTGCTAAAGACCTTTCAATATCATAAATAAATGAGATAAACCAGTTCCTCTCTCTTCATTTCTTATTGACAAGTTCAAAGACTTCTAAGAGATTAAGAGTGAAAGACTGTAAGTGACCTGCTGGGTCATCAAGCCTAGGCTTTTCCTATCACTTCCAGCCATATTCTTCAGTACCTTTCTACTGGATAAGCCTGATCTTATCTGCATCTCTGAAATGTTTTCTTTTTTTCTTATCATTTGAACCAGTTTACCAGGTACAAATGAAAGGCTTAGTGGTCTCTGACTCTCCGGATCATTTTCTTTCTGCCATCACAAGAACACATTTTGTCCTTTCTATCCATCCCACAGACACGCTCCTTATCACTCATGGGAAGAGAAAGAAGTAGAAGTCTTGGGGGCAGGAAGGAAAGGGAACAGGACAATGAAGCTGATGTTCATACAAGTGGTACTGCCAACTCCAGCACATGCGATGCACTGACTAACTGGCAAAACAATGAAAATTTCTATTTTATAAGAGAGAGAGGTCAAGGAGGGGATCAGTATTTTCCTTGGGTATTATTTTATCATTAGCCTTAATGGATAAAAATACATTATTTTCTTTATTTATCCCTAATTGTACAGATTCAGTGTTAAGAATGAAAAATATGCAACATCTTGCTATTTGCTGTGCACAAAATACAGTTTCCTCATGACTCCAGTCAGCAGAGGCTGTTTCCAATCCGTTCTGATGAGTGTCTGTGTGCTTCCTATAACTGGAGGGACTGTGCTCATTAGCTGTGCCGTGCTCTAGCGGGGACAAATTACCATACACAACCCTTGCAGCTCCCCAGTGCCCAGCCCTCTATGCCAGCAGCTGCTCAGCACATCCAGATGCACACTGGCAATCTCGTTGCCTTTCAACAAAATATGTTAGGGAAATCCATAACACTAAAATATCCCTATCATCCTAAAAAGGAGTTTTCACAAGAGGAAAGTATTTTGTGTGTCCTCTTCCCAGCAGCTATTTTAAGCACATAAAAAGCTTTAGACTTGTAGCTTGCTGCAAAGAGCAGCAGAGATCTCAGCCAAAGGGGACACCGCTCTGGTTCAGGGCCAGGAAAGGTCAAATGTCACTGCAGTGTTAAGGTCACAGGCAGTTTCCAGCAAGTCTGAGCTGCAGCCCATTAACCCATGTGCTACACAAACACACCAGGTTATAATGCTTACAAGAGAGGGAGCAGCTTGCAACCCTCTCTGGGTCTGTAACAGCCCCAAACCTCTTATTACATGCAGCAAACATTTTAATATGATATGAGTTCACCTCCAGGGACTGGTCCGCAAAACACATCAGTGCAACCAAAATATCTCCCCAAACCAGGTTTCTGGAGCAACCTTGAGAACATGCTGGGGTGCACAGGGCTCTAAGTGGGGAGTGTCCACTAATACAGCACAAATGAGGGTGACCTTGAGCAGATCCTCAACACTTGGAGAGGAAGGGGAGGAAGAAACTTACCCTTTTTTTTTTTTTTGTGGAGTGATGTGTTAGTTCTGTAACTTGCAATGAAATTTTGTTTTTTAAAAAAAAAATATTCCATTGGTTTTCTGCAATAAATTAGACTTGCCCTCTATTTTATAAAACAAAGCTGTTTATACTTAAATATTCTGAAATATAGCTAATATTACATAAGCATTTAAACAAAACCATTCACCTTATGAAATGCTTGTAGCTTAACATGACTCCCAGAGGGAAAGACCATAGTTACCATGCAACAGACACAAAGCACAGATAGTGTTTGGCATTGCCAGGAAAATGCATTCAAACCACCTCTTTGCCTTATGGATCCACAAACCCAGCGCTGGACCCCACCGCTGCCAGCCACAAACCACCTCAAAAAGCACAATCAACTCTCTTGGACAGGGAAGCTCTGAGCTTCCTGACATCATGGGGGCAAGTGTCCTACAATATGATGCAGCATGTATTTCCCTGCGGCCTATGGAGAGGACCACACCAGAACTGATATTTACACTGTAGCTCCTGGAGGCCCTTATGCTGGAACAGGAGAACACTTCCTGAAAGAACCATGTCCTGTGGAGAGCCCACGCTGGAGCAGGTTTACCCTGAAGGACTGCAACCTATGAAAAGGCCTATGCTGCAGCAGGAGAAAAGTGTGAGGAAGAATCAGTATCAGAGAGGGGCTGTTCATGGTCTGATTGCAACTCGCCATTCTCATCATATGCTACTGGGGTAGGAGAAGGTAGAAATTTGAGAAAGAGGAAGCAGAGCTGAGCCAGGGAAGAAGTGTGAAGGAGATGTGTTGTTTTTCAGCTTTGGTTCTCACCCTCCTACTCTATTTTAATTGGTAATAAATTAACATAATTTTCTCCAAGTAGAGTCTATTTTGCCCATGACAGTAAGTCTGTCTTTTATCTTGACCCACAAGCTTTTCCTTCCCATTTTCTCCCACCATTCTGTTGGGAGGGGGTGTGAGAGCAGCGGGGTGGGTAGCTGGCAGATGTCCAAGGTCAATACACCACATTTGCTCAGTCCCTAGCAAGCACGTCTTTATTTCCAAGAGTTTATTTGGAAGAGCATGCGTCAAACCAGCATCCCACGGAGCGTTAAGTGCATTGTACAGGACCTGCAGATGGTGTCCGAATGGCATGACAGGGACCACTGGCCATAGACAACGATCCTGATAACCACTACTACAACAGTGCTTCTGCATTTGTGGAAGCTCTATAGGGGCTGGGAGCTGGCTAGCCCAGAAGAGAAAAAAGTTGATCCCAGCATGACAGCCTTTCCAGCAATCCAGCCTCTATCATTTATTTAAAAGTTCTTCAGCTCATACATTTATAGTCGTGCATTCTTTATGAGCAGCAGGATTAACACCTCTTTCATCAGGCTGGAAGTAAGGCCGATCCTGACTAGTTTTGACCTGTTCCAGGAACCACAAAGCTTTCAAAAGTTGTTCTATTCTGAGCTGTGGTTTTCCCCAAAGAGACAGCTGCAGATTTTCCTGTGGTACAGCCTACAACAACTTCAACATGTTTGTACCCCACCGTTTCCATGTGAGAGCCTTAACAACTTCATGCGCTTCCTGACCCCCAGATGACTTCCCATCAGCGGAAAGAGAAACTACCAGCACTAAGGGGATGGTTGTGGGATTATCAGTTGGCTGTCAGAACACAAGTCACAGAAATCACAACCCTCCTCCTACAACTCAAACCAGAAGAAATGAGCAGTCAGGTTGGAAAAAAGTCTTTTCTGTTCCAGAGCGTCCAAAAGAACTGAATTTAAACATTTCATAGAATCATAGAATGACCTGAGTCAGAAGGGACCCACAAGGATCATCAAGTTCAACTCCTATCCCTGCACAGGACAACCCCAACATTCACACTGTGTGTCTGAGGGCATTGTCCAAATGCTTCTTGAATACTGTCAGGCTTGGTGCCATCACTGATTCCCTGAGGAATATTTTCCTAATATATAAACTAAACCTCCCCTGGCACATCTTCCTGCCATTCCCTCAAGTCCTGTTGTTGGTCACACTAGCGAGAAGAGATCAGTGCCTGCTTCTCCTCCATCCCTTGTAAGAAAATAGTAGATGGCTATGAGATCCCCCCTCAGTCTCCTCTTCTACAGGCTGAGCAGCCCAAGTGACTTCAGCCTCTCCTCATATGATTTATCCTCTAGACCCTTCACCAGCTTTGTGGCCTCCTCTGGACACTCTCCAGTAGTCTGATGTCCTTTTCATACTATAGCACCCAAAACTGAATACAATATTCAAGGTGGGGCCACACCAGTGCAGAGTAGCCAAGACAATTGCCTCCCTCGACCCGGCTGGCAATGCTGTGCTTGGTGCACCCCAGGGCATAGTTGGCCCTCTTGGCTGCCAAGGCACACTGTTAGCTCACATTCAACTTGCCATCGACCAGAATTCCCAGGTCCTTTATTTTAAGCAGAAATGTCCAGGTCCCTAAGCCAAAGGGACACCTCTTTTTCTGTGGTCCTTTTTGCAGGTTTTGCAAGATGTCACCCAGCAAAACAAGGTGGTCAGATCATGAAATGCTTGTGGTGTTTCAGGTCTCCTGCAAGTGCATGTCAATGTAGATGCTTCTTTTGCTGTCCCACATGTAGCACAAAGCACATACACAAACACGCTGACTTTTTAGAGTATGTCTGTACCCATGGTCTCAGCCCAGCTTCTTCCAGCTCTGTATTCATTATCATTCAGACACAAATGGGATGCCAGTCAGGTCTTCTACCTCTGGATTTGCCCCCAAGCTTTATTCCACATCTGGACAATGTTTCTGAACTTGTTGCCCTAGATGCTTCTGGCAGTATCTGCCCTTTCTTGTCATTTCATGCCAACAGTATCCTCGTGGTGAGCATAGCAGGGTCTGAGGAGGTTATTCCAAGGGGTGCTGGGCAGGAGTTGAACCTTGCTTCCTTTGGTTCTTCTGCAAGGCCAAGCTCCCTTGTCCTGATGTCAGTCCCCCTGCACCTAAAGGTGGAGCTACTGCAAGGTGAGAAAATCATACGAGCCTCCCAGCCACCTACAGTGCCACCCTAAAGACATGGTTTAGGCCTGAGACTGCAAAATGAGCATTTTCCCCGCAACAGCACTCCTGCAACTGACAAAGAAAAACAGTTCTCCAAATCCCACTTAGGGTAACCAACACAAATGGGTCAAGGCTGTGGACCTTACCTTCCATACCAGCCTTCTCTCTCTAGAGAATACTTACTGAATTTAACCACCTTCCCCCTCTGCCTTGCCTGTTATTTGGGAAGACTCCATTCCCCTCAGCCATTGAGTCCCTCTCTTGCACAGATGTATGAGCTTCACGCAGCTAAAACTTGTCTGATAACATCCATCATCAGCTTGTGCGCTGTGGGTTTCAACTTGTGTGCAAGTGCTTGTACTCTGATGAAAACAAAAACTGATTATCTCATCATGCCATTTGCAGTGGAAAGAAAGGCTCACTTTAACTTCTGAGTAGTTTGGTCTAATTCTCAGTTATGAGTTCACTTTTGCTTTCCCCTTCTCAGTCTTTGTGTCCCTTGTCTGTTAAAAATGAAAGGTTTTGAACTGGAACAGGCAAGGGTCATCTCTGCCTACACTTCTGTTCCATAGCCAGTGTTGTAAGACAAATACTGATGAGTATCATGATGATAATGAGGAAAATAATAATGAGCTTTGATCTCAATGGAGATGCTCCTCCGTTCTAGCAGGCCACTGAGATGAGAATCAGGAATCCCCTGGCATAAAGGATGTGTCACACTAAAGTTTAATTAACAGCAAATCACAACCCAAATGACATTCCCCCCTCATACGCTCAGTATTCATAACTGACTTTTCACAACAAAACTCCAGGGGACATTCAGAAATAGAGGAGAAAGTAAAAACTTCTGTCCCCATGTGCAGCTTGTTACATTGAGGGAGTCAGTCATCCATGATTCCTCTTCAATTTTCTACAGGGTAAATCATGAGCAACTTCACTGTAGTCCATGGAGAGACATCAGTACATATGAGAGGGGAATTAGGTCCAGTGTGTTTCAAGAAGACACACTTGGCATGTTATTTCACAGCTTCACGTGCTAATGGCAACACGTTACCTTTTGATAATGGTGCCATCCGTGCGTGTCAGCTGAACACATGCCACTGCTCTTTTCAGCTCTTTTACTCCTAAAAAAAAACCAGGTTACTTATGTCCATTCAGAACACCTTGCACTTTTCCAGCACTGTTTTCTAGCACTTTCCCAACATAAACAAATTAACCAAAGTGAAACACTCAGGAGAGCACCATAAGAGAGAAGCACGAGGCCTTGCTTGCGGGGTCAACTCAATTACGTATCAAACTGTGCTGCTGTGATGCAGGTGGGCTTGCTTCGAGACCCCACCCTCACATCCTCACTGCCTGGTGCCACGTTGGTTTTCACATAACCATGCAGAAACTCCACATAAAAGATCTAGTCACTGCTGAAAAATTTTTATTTAACTTTTTAAATTATTTTTTCAGCCAGATTTTCAACTTGATCTACGAACACTACCAGTGGAGCAGAAGATCCAAACCAAGAGGGGTGAGGAAGGCAGCATCTCCTCTATTTTTGCAGCAAGAAGGATCTGCACTGGAATCAGTCATGTCACTATGCCATGAGGAGACCTACAGATTTATAAGGTTGCTCATATCAAGATCAGTAGAGAAATCAATGCTAAAGGCAAATTTATGTAGCTGTAAATAATTAAGAAATATTGCTCAGGACTGAAATATTTACTTTTCAGATTTTGGTATTTCTGTAATATAAGTATTTTTATCTTGCTTTCAAGGGCCAGACATTTAAAAGTTTTTTTCCCCAATAAACGTAAACCATTTTTTTATTGACATACTCCTCTTTAACTACTCATGCAAGCTACCATGCTCGGAAACCTGGATTCTCCTTCTGTCAAGACCTAAGGGAGATCTTGTTTATGAAAAACTGTAACATGCAGAATTCTCTAAAAGCCCTTTTTTAGTAACTATTATGAAGTAGCTGACTCATTTTACCAAGTAAGCAGGAGGAAGTAAGGAAAATCTCAGGCAATTCCATGCATTTATATCCATTACATATTAACTCATTACAGATTGTTCATAAAAGGAATCAATTGTTCAGATTAAATCAATCTCCAACAGGATAAGGTCATAGACTTGTGCTATTAACTACAATCAGCCACTTAAGCAGAGGCTACCAGCAGAACAGTTCAAAAAAAAAGGTACATATTCCATCGATAACCTATCCCATAATCATTCTCCATGGAAAAGTTCACATGGAAAAAACACAACTGAATTCAGAATAAAACTGCAGCACTGCACAGGAGATATACAACACATGAGTTTCACGATACTGCCTTACGCTGTAATCCAGCCATTATCTTCCTCCCGTGAGCAGCTTTTCCTCAATAAAGAACAGCCCTTCCTGACATGAGCAGATCTGGCTGATGAAGGAAAGACCACCAAAAAAAGAAAGACAAAAGACTGCACAACTCCAGCCCTCCTGGATGGCTCTGCCCTGCGTGTGCAGAATCGACATTTATGGGCAGGAGCCAGCACAAGGCAGGCCAGTAGTAAGGGAATCTTGATCCCAGCTTTGGGAGAAAGAAATAATTATACATTGAAAAAAAAGAGTGAGAAATAAACTGCCAAAACTGTATAAAAACCAAGCAAGTCAGTCTAGCAAATCGTAACTTCACCAGCCCACACCACTGTAAGACAGAGATCTGTAATCTAATTGAAATGAACAGCTTGAAGTGCACTGCTATTAGAGAATCAAAGCTCCTGCATCTCAGCCTCAGTATCTGTGGAACAGAAGTAATAGTGTTTACCCACCTTACAGAGATAATAGGAGCAGTTACATTTACACAGAAATGTGATCATGTAAAAAGCACTGTGGTGTAATAGTGCTAAGTGTTATTATTAGGTGTATGTTTTGGTACTCCAAAAATACTATTCATTCTAGCTCTTCTATTTCTTTGACACTTGTAACAGGTTTCCAATGTGGCTTAAAACCCCTGCTCAAAAATAAACATCAGAATAATGAGCTTTCCTTATTTAATTCACCAAATCGGCACAATAAGCTCATGTTTAAACAAAAAAAATGAAAAGGAAACTTGCTGCTGTGCCAGAACAGCAGCACAATCAATTTTAATTAGCATTGCTCATTGTGGGAAATGATAAGGTATCAGTCATAGTAATTGGCAGTGTTGACAATTAGTCAAAGTCATTAACATCTCAAGACCCAGGACAAAAAAAGCTCACTGAATTTTAATATCTGGAGAAGGTTTGCTTCAAAATTCTTAATTTTGCACAGTCTGAAAACACTGCTTAGATTTATTATTTGTTAGTTTTCCATTAGAGCACAAGCACTGCAATAACTCAACCAACCCGAATGTCACTGGCGCCTGATCAATACGAGTTTTCCACAGAGATCCACAACGCACGAGGCTCCCCTCCTCTCCACCCAGAGCTTTGCCAGCAAGCACTGCCGCGGCCTCACTTCCCACCTATCTCTCTGTTTCCCTTCACCTGCTATGGTTGCTCATCCCAGATCTTATCCCAGCAGACATACGCAGGACCAAATGGACCTGGAAACACTCTCAGTCAAGGGAAACGCCTTTAGCTCTTGAGCTAGAGCACTTCCTAATTCCCCAAGGTCCTATCCAGGAAAACAAGCCCTTACATACATCAAGCTAGGATGGATGCTGGCCATATAAGCAGAAGTGACTCCTACCTGCAGATATTGCCTGGACCACATCTTTTACTGGCTAACACCAACAATTCCTCAGGCTTCTTAGAAGCTCAGGTATAAGTCCAAGTCTAGCAGAGGTCACTAGACAAAATATAGGGCACTTAAGGGCTCCAATCTAGTCTTGCTTACACCTAGGCAGCCCCAGGGACCTTCTTGCCTGTGTTCACAATCTGATATATGCACAACAAGAATCTGTGCTGGCAAACGAAGTCAGTGATTGCATTAACCAACTGAGGAAACCAGATAGCCCTCTTTCATGGTTCAGATTAGAATTGACACAAAGATTTACAATGTTTCACTAAAGTTAATTTGTTAACATCAGGTTACTCTGCTGACCACCAAAACCATGAAGTCTCCACTGCAGGGCAGTCAGCTACTTGCATCTTCATGTTTCAGCTGGCAATAACCAGTACACTCAGTAAGCAGGTGCCTGAGAACTGAAGATGTTCCACCACAATGAGTTTCATATGGCTCACCTATGGACACAGCTGATGCTAAAAAAGGCAGAACAAGATCGTCACCAATAGGACATCTGACCATCTGCCCTAGGATGACACAAATCATGGAAATACACTGTCAATTGTTATCTGATAGAGGGGTTTCAGCGAAAATTCAATATATTCCACCTCCCACAGCCTTCTGCACCATTACTGTAAATAAAGATGTATATAATTCTGCAATAGCTATCCTTCTGGTGTAAGTAGGTGTTACAGTTGAAAATAGCAGAGGTGACATGTATTACTCATTTGTCCTTTTACTCACTTTAATGTGTTTGTTTGTATGGAAATTAACGTCAGGTAAAAATATCATCTCTCTTCCTAGCATATGCATCCATTACATAATCACGGCTATTCTGACCCTGGGCAATGACCACTCCCAAACAGACGCAGCCTTTCAAGCAACAGAGTAAAATATGAGTCTGCCACAAAGGAATAAATCCTGCCTGCCAGATGCTGCTGAGCAGCACCACTGGCATAACTGTCAGAGGACACAGTTTGAAAGAAACTCCCCCAAAAAACAACTGAGATTAAAAGCAAAGAAACTCTGATTTAAATTTCCCCCTCAGCCACTGGCCTGCAGCAGCAGCAGGATCCGCAAGATAAACACCATTTTCAAGGTCAATTTCCTATGACCACTTGCTTCATTTCTCATCATTTTCTGTCCAACTTCATAGATTACCACTTAAAATTGATTTATTCTTTCCCTTTCTAGCATTACTTTGCACTTCATTTAAAAGGAGTGGGGGGGGTGTTTCTCTGTTCTGTACAACAGCACTGTCATAAGACGATGAGGCTCAGCTGGGTTTCAATTGACTAAAATGACTGCTTGGTAAAGCAGCGTGTTACAAAAGCTAAACCAAATCAAGAGGCACCTTCCAACCATTTTCCCCTCTCTTCCCTGCTGCTAGAAATATTGTTTTTTAGCGTCTTGCACCTTTACGTTATGAAGCTTTGATTGTAAAAAAAGTGTTTTAATAACCTCTAATAGAAAACAAAAGTTGTATTTAGGTCTTCCCAGGGTTTGAGATTCCTTTTGCAGGTCGGTAGCACTCGCACTTTAGATCAGATTAAAGCTGACAGAGATGAAACTGTGCTGGCCCACATCCTTGGGCTTGCTCCAGGGCCTCTCATCTGCATTTCATCGTGATGTGAGCACATGTTCCCATCATTGGTACACTCATCTGCATCACTCTGAATGTTAATCACAGGCTAACCCAATTTCTTCAGTGAATTTATTACTTACTGTTCATTAAAGTTCATAAAACCTAACATGAGCCTGAAATAAGCAGAACAACCTTAACAAGTAGTCCTCAGCTACACAGCAATTCAGAGGCAGGAAGGTAAGCCTGAGGAACAGCTTCTTTGAAGGTGGAAGCCAAAAATCTTTCATACACTATCCAGAGGATGCAAGGGGGAAAAGGAAGCAACAGGGTACTTAGGGTTGATCATAGCTCTCTAGAAAGCACTAAAATTGCCATCCTTGTAGAAACTCATTTATCAAAACAAACACGGAATGTTTTCAGAATTATCTAAAGATAGTTTTTCAGTGAACAAGGAAGAACCATAAAGGATGAAAGCAGAAATTTCTTCTTCCTTTTCTGCTGCTCTTCACAGAGGCCCTGATCTCATGAACACTTGCAAAATGTCGACCACAGAAGACAACCACAGCTCCCCTCAGTCTTGCAAAGCTGCTGCTGTGCCTGGAAAAGAAGTGTCCCCAAGAGCCTGCAGCATCGTTGCCCATGGCTTCTGAATAATGTGGCAATGCAAAGATGAACAACATCAAAATAAGGGGAGGAGTTTGGCAGAGAGCACTTGCAGGGGAGAGTCTCAGGGAGCATGTACTGCAAATATTTAATGTTTTCCTGGCATTGGGAAGTGCACACTTTGTTGCTGATGTCCCTGGCAGTTGAATCTGACAAGTGATACTGTATTGCATTAACCTTTGCGGTTTCCTAATAATATGTGGCAGGAATATGCTCAGACAACACACACATGCTTAAAACTAAGCACATGCCTAAATGCTTTGCTGAGCAGGCCCGAAGAAGCTGCATTTGTGGTTTTCATGTTGGAAGGAGGTGGTCCAATGTATCCTAATCAATGGCTAGAGCAAATCTCCCCAATGAACTCTGTGCATCCAAAATTATGTGCATTTCCTACATCAGTTCCTCAAAACTCCGGAATACACATGAATCCTAGCCTCCAAAATCCCAAGTGGAAACCGCTAAAACTCTCCAAAGGACATTATGATTGAAATATTCAATCAGATGATGCTACCATCAGAATAATGAAGCCTTTGGAGGATTTGCTTCATCGAGTATAAAATAATGTTGAGAGACACTTTAAAGGAAGAAACCATGTCTGCGGGAAGAAACATGACCGACTTTTTGCCAGAAAAAGGATTATTCTGCAAGCCAGAAAATGACACCTCTTGGTAGTCCTACATAAGATCTGTTTCTATGCTAAAATTACACATCACAAAATATATAAGTATAATTTTTGCACAGCTGTGTAAATGAAAACACATCTGTTGAGAAAAGAAATTACAGATGTTTATTCTCCACTCTTCAAAATGTCCATAACCATAGAATGAACCTAGGCTGAAATTAGAATTTTGCTCTCTCCTTTAATTAAATTCATTTGCATTTTTTTTTCCCAGCTGATTAAATAATAGAAAAGCACAGAGGCAAGGGCGGGCTTTGTGATTAAGGCACTGGACGAAGACCCGGGAGGGCTGAATTAAATTCCTGGTCCTGCCACAGAGTTCCTCAGCGACCTTGGGCTTTATCTCTTTGTGCCTCTTTTCCTCATCTGTGGAAGACGGATAATATTGCTCTCACAGTCTCTGTGTCATCTATTAGATTGTGAGCTCTGCAGGGAAAGGACTATCTATTACAGCTTGTACGGACAATACCCACTAAAATAGAGACTGGATCACAGTGGACCCAGCTGTTGCTCTGCCCCTTCAAACTCACAGCAGAGGCAACGAGCCATTACCTTTCAGGGGATGGCATCACCATCATCTTCTTTGAGCCACAGACGTACACAAGGAACGTAAAAGAGGTTTCAGAGAAAGAGATGCAGGGCTTCTCAGGACCGTTATGGCCATTTTGCCATAAGGAATGCTTTTTGCTTGCTAAGCTCACCCCAAAGCACAGACCTGTGAGCTGCACACAGTGGTGCAGGGTAGAGCAGCACTGTAGGATGCAGTGCTGAGCATGGCAGGGTAACGTTTGCACTGAGACACAAAACAAGATGAGGCCAAGCTTTTTATCACATTATCTTTTCCCAGTTATAATCCCATTGCACAGAGGGATTATTCAGTATTGTATTTTTCAGCATTGCATTTTTTGCAAGCAAGGCTATGGTGCAACCTCCTGAGAGTGTATCAGCCCGACGTTAATAAGGCCAAAATAGCTGGCAGCCCTTCAGCAGGATAGGGCTGGGGATAAACCTTGCAGCTGAGTGATCGCAAACACAGCAAAGAGAAAACAGGAATTCATCTCAGGAAAGAGACTAGATCTTAATGGAATTATTTTAGAGCACAATAAAACACCAAGCTGTCTTCATCACCACTATTACTCTTGCCCAGCTAGACTGCAGGAATATTGCATCAAATTGACGGAAGGAAAATGAACACCCTCAAAAGGAAACAGATCACCACATAGCACACAGCCCAGGTACCATAGTGATAAGTTTCCTGATAGCGATCATCTTAAAACCTCAGTGGTTATAAGAGACTCTGTGGAATTCATCATTTTTGATGGCTTTTTTTTCAATAGAACCAAAATAGTATAATTTTAAGACAATATTTCTAGCTGTGCTGTTTTAAAGGATTAATAAACCATTAAGTACTGGAGCATACATAATGGAATCAGCAAACAGGAATCAGCAAGTAATCTTCTGTCTCTGAGTAGACTAATGTGTAATTGCCAGAAGCACCGGGGGAATTTCTGCCTTTTGTTAAAGCTTCAGGAGGTGACTGTCATCAAATTTGACAGAAATACAGAATGCAATGATCAGTTAGAGGCATGAAAGGTAATGGTTACTGTTTAACACAATAACACAAACTTTCACTATGGTTAGGAGCTTAAGCCTATGTATTGATTTACAGATGCAAGTGCTAACAGTTATTACTCAGTAGATTATGGGAAAGGAACAGTGAGCTTCTGAATGGTATGGACAAAGAGAGCCATGATATGCAAGATGAATTTTATGAAAAAAAAATTCTTCGTGGAACCTTTACACTCTTTACAGTCTCCGTTTAATTCCATAAACTGATAACTGTGATCAGACAGCTGATAGGCATCGTATTTCCCTGAGCAATTGCTTTTCCACTAAGAAGCTTGCATCAAACCAAAACACGATGAGAGAGCAGAACATAGAGAATAAATATGTGAAACCCAGAAATATGTCAATATTACAAAACTAACCAAAGCCCACGTCTTTATAGAACAAACGTGCTCCTGACATTACGTGAGCAAGCATCAGAAATGAAGTACCACAAAACCATTCCTATATGAGCAGCTTTAAGCTCAAGGCAACAGAGATCTGGAAGCTTATCTCCTGGGTCAACAGTTTTATATACATGGCATGCTAGTGCTGGAAGAATGTTGCACTCCCTACACCAAACCTCAGCAATAATGCATCTGATCACACTGATCCTACTGGAAGGAACTGTGTTGAAGAAACAAGCAGCAAAAGGAGTACTTAACTAAGGATTCAACCAGCTCTAAAAGGATTACTGGAGCGCTCCTCCAGCTGGTTTCTCTAAAAGGCAGCTACTGGCACCCAGAGAGGTAAAAAAAATAGCTGCAAACACTGTACAGCCTCAACCTGCACTCAAGGCTCAATATGTCATCCTACTGCAAACCACAACTTTACAAAGTTCATGTGAGAATTGGATGGACCCAGGCATATGTCACATCTAGCAGAAAAGGTATGCACAATGAATTTAGCTCTTCCTGTTCTTTTTCTCCTTTTTAATAATTGCATTTAAATCAGAAAGAAACAGAACAGAAAGAAAGGTGTCTGCTCAAATCACTGGGCAGAACTAACTCATGTTCTTGAGTTTATTTGAAAAATAAATATTCTCTGATGCTACACTCTGTACTTTTATTCTTCGAAGTTTTTCACTCTGAAGTAGCCAGTCAAACCATACTAAGCAGCACAGCTGATGACAGACCCTTTCTTGAAAGGTCATGCAGTACCTACAGAAGAGCACAAATGCTGAAGCCAATTGCTCGAGCACACTAGAAAAGTTCATACCTTGGTCTCCACTGCTGTTGGAAATGCTAGTTTGTGCTAGAGCAGCATTCAGAGACCCCAGTTACGATGCATGCTTCCACTTGACAACATATAAAACATACATTAAAAGATACTTCTTGCATTCCCAAGTAAGGACAAGAATCAGTTACCGAGGACGTGGTAGGTAGAGAAGTGGGGAACAGTGCTAGGACAGGCTAGAGGTATCTGAGACATCAGCAGCTCACAGCCTGGAATGCGGGAAGGCTTGGAAAGGCAGGGGAGACAAGAGCTGCAACCACGCATAAAAACAGGCAGCGTCTGGAGAAGGGGGCAGTGAGGGGGAAGGTGCTATGGGAGAAATCCCTGAAGCGAGATGAGCATGAAGATCACAGTAAGATAAGTGCAGAGAAACAGCTTTAAAAGCTCAGATTGCATTCCATGTGGTGGAGAAGACTAGCCCATTCCCTCTTCAAACACTCCAGGTAAGAAGCTGATTACAGTGGCAGCATTTTGAATGAAACTGCAGGGACAAGAGGCAGAGGGTGAGGTCTGTCAGTCTCTAATTTTCATCCAATGACTGTGTATCATGCTGTAATCAATCATAACAACACAAAGAATAGCATCACGTAGCTGGAGTCTTTCACAGTGACTGCTTTTTCCTCAGCTGCTACAGATGAAAAGATTTTGCTTGAAAGAACTGTAGAAGAGTTTCTTGCCCTGTAGTTAAACATCACCAGTCTGCTACATTTACACAAAGGTTTACCACTGTAATTCCGTTGCATTAATCCATCATAGGAGCTTTGCTGGATAGTTTTCCCCCTCTATTTCCTGTGCAAATTTCACACAAACAGTTGCTGGCCATGCCAGAAAACCACATGCAGGTGTTCAAATATAAACTGGTATAGAGTGCTGCAATAAATACAATTCAAATTAATAAACCTTTCAGACTTCTACCAGGGCCAAGAGATGAGGTACGTGACAGAAAGCAAAACTATATATAACATACATACTCCTTCAAACCTTATTATGCTGTAGCGCATCTGCATTCCAGCAACATCTCAGGTAGGATGTTGTAGTGGTATTGATAAATTATATTCTGTCCACATCACTAGGGCGCCAGTAATGTTTCAAAATGCCTGGAGGATCAGTGGGCAACCCTCATAATGTAGATATAAAGAGAAATCTTGTTTTGCCTCCCTAGAGAGAATTTCTCTTCTAATGGAGTGTGGTCAGAGAGACTCTGCTTAATTCATGCATTTACTCTTGATCTCCACCACTTCACAGTGTTTTTGTTCTAACTACAACATATAGAGGCCATTAGGCAGTAAGACTAAGATTAACTTTTCTTCCTTCATGGATTATACAGAAGGAATGGGAACAGTCAGGCTCATTAGCATACGTTTAAAGAGTTCATGGGGTTGGCAGTAGCAGAAAGTACCCAGCAACC
Organism: Tapera naevia; assembly: GCA_033556795.1. NCBI lineage: Eukaryota > Metazoa > Chordata > Aves > Cuculiformes > Neomorphidae > Tapera > Tapera naevia. The sequence goes on from JAUMJJ010000113.1 coordinate 6,093,171, forward strand.
AGCAGAGACATTTAATTCTAAACCTTGCACACCAACATTAAAGGAATATCTCCACGTCTCACTGTTGTATCATTAAATGAACCAGAAGAAGTTAAACTAGGACCTCTGGAGGTGCTGACAACAGTGAGCTGTCTGAGCTTCAAGAAGGATAACATGAATTTTAATTATTGCAGTGAACTAACTGTTAGAGTACTTATTCCCCTTCAGTGGAAGAAATTACCGTTAAAATGTGTGTCTAAAGTCTTGCAGTGCAGCCAGGCATTTGAGGAACGGGGCTGTGCATTTCTGGAGCCAGGGGAGGGCAGCTCCCTCCCAGCAGCACCACGATCACCACACGCTCTTGCCAGATGCACCACAGAGATTCCTGGTCGTGTAACCTGGCCTACCACATGCAAACCTCACACTTCAGGTGTGGGCTGCATCTGTGAACCCAATAAGCCATGCAGTATTGCTCTGGCAACCTCAGCTTCCTTATCCAGAGAAATCAAGCAGTGCTGGCTTGGAAATACAGATGAGTTTGACCTAGATGACTGAAGGCTGTCTTTCCATGGGGGACTGTCCCTGCATGGAAGTGGTCAAACAGCACATCAGCCCACTTCCCATCTCTCTCAGTTTGCAGCTGGGCACATTAGGACTGGTTTGAAGAGGCAACACTGTGCTCATCACCAGGTACTTCAGGGACGCCTTATCTAAGAGCAGGAACTTCCCACAGACCAGCAGGATGACCAGGTGAGAGCAGCAGGAGTTTTAGCCACTTCACTTCCACCCATCCACGCTTACAACCTTCAGCTGCCACCCCCTAGGTGACACTACCCAAGGAGAAAGGAGGGGCTGGGAAGTCTCACCAGGAGCAGCAAGTAACATGTGGACATCGTGAAAATGTGGGGTTTGGTGTGGAAAGGGGCAGCAGAAGGCTCTCCTGTGCTTTCCCCACTCCCTGGCCCCCTTACCCAGGGCTGGTGGCCCCAGCCTGGGGCTGACAGCAGCAGCCAGGCTCCCGCCTTCCAGAGCACCAGCCTGCGGTGAGCAGGTCTCTGCAGAGACAAGTTAAGGCAGAAAGACATAAGTAATGCTATTTTCACACAAACCCCCAGAATAATAGACTTAACTGTAACTGAAATTATGGGAATGGGATAGCGCTTTACTGCCTAATTCACAGAGAATTTGCATTCTGCTGCTTTCCTCTTCCCATATACAAACATCCAAAAATAAAAACCCTCTTCATTTAAGCATCTGAACCCACTCTCACACGAGACAGGCTCTGGGTGCGTGCTGTAAGGCAGGAGGAGAGGCAGGGTAGCACAACAGGCCCACACGTGCCTATGCTGCAAATATTCTCCTTGCTTGAAATTTTGAAAAATATCAGATATCAAGGAGCATATGTTCAAAGTGCCCCTGGAGCAGTCACAGAACACTACATTTACAAACAGAGAAAACCAATTTGAATCACTTGGTACATTTGCATGCAGTGTCTGTAGGATGCTTTAGAATCAAGATTAATATGCACACAGAAACAGGGGGGCTGCAATGACAGGCAGGGAGACCCAGCTCCACAGCTGGGGAGCTCTTCACAAAACCTCCCCAGGGACAGAAGCAGCTTTCAGGTGCCCTGCCAGCTGGTGAACATCGACCCAAAAGGTATTTATTGCTTCCGCAGGTTACTGCAGTTTACAATGAGGTTGGTAAAAGCCATCTGAAATCAGATCTTAGCCTCATGCTCTGTTGGCTGGCAGAGATCACACTCGAGCTCAGCAGCTCACAGGGATGAGTGATGCACCCTCTCAAACAGCCCCAAAACCGTGGGCCTTTATACTTCAGCTTCTTTATCACCTTTACTCACGAAGAAGTCACAGAATCACAGAACTGTTTAGGCTGGAAAAGACCTTTAAGATCATCAAGTCAAAGCCTTAACTTAACACAGCTAAGTTCACCATTAAACCATGGTCCTAAGCACCACATACTCACATCTTTTAAATACTTCCAGGGATGGTGACTCAACCACTTCCTTGGGCAGCCTGTTTCAATGCTTGATAACCATTTCAGTGAAGTAATATTTCCTGATATATAGTCTAAACCTCCCCTGACGCAACCTGAGGCCATTTCTTCTTGCCCTATCACTTGTTACTTGGGTGAAAAGATCAACTCCCACCTCGCTACAACCTCCTTTCAGGTAGTTGTAGAGAATGCTATGGTCTCCCTTCAGCCTCCTCTTCTCCAGGCTAATCAATCCCAGTTCCCTCAGCCATTCCTCACAACCCCTGTGTGCCAGATCCTTCACCAGCTTTGCTGCCCTTCTTTGGGCATGTTCCAGCCCCTCAATGCCTTTCTTGCAGTGAGGGGCCCAAAACCGAACACAGTATTCCAGGTGTAGCCTCACCAGCGCCAAGTTCAGGAGGCGTGATCACTTCCCTATTCCTGCCATATCATTTTTGACACAGGCCAGGATGCTGTTGGCCTTCTTGGCCACCTGAGCTCACTGCTGGCTCATGCTCAGCCACTGTTGACCCTCAGGTCCTTTTCTGCCAGGCAGCTTGCCAGCCACACTTCCCCAAGCCTGTAACGTTGTATGGGGTTGTTGTGACTGAATTGCGGAAGTCAGCACTTGGCCTTGTTGAATCTCATACAATTGGCCTCAGCCCATTGGTCCAGCCCATACAGATCCCCCTGTAAAGCCTCCTTACCCTCAAACAGATTGACACTCCCACAACTTGGTGTTGTCTGCAGACTTACTGAAAGAGCACTCAATCTTCTCATCCAGATCATTGATAAAGACATTAAACGAGACTGGTTTCCACACTGAGCCCTGAGGAACATCACTTGTGGCTGGCCACCAATAGGATACAACTCCATTCACCACAACCCTTTGGGCCTGGCCATCCAGCCAGTTTTTCACTCAGTGAGTATGCCTGTCCAAGCCACGAGCACCCAGTTTCTCCAGCAGAATTCTTTGGGAAACTGTCAAATTGCAATATGAGGGAGGCAAAGCACCCCCCTGACATCTTCTCAAACTCGTTTTATGCAGTTATTGCTTCTAATGAAATGTTTGAGGGTGTTTTTTGAAGTGTAAATTATAACAAAAGGCCTTGGTGACATCCTGCTTGCTGACACTATTGTACCTTATTCATCCTCAATAAGAGATGGCTTTCACACTATGGCTGAGGAGCTGGGGCTTTTGAAACATAAGGCTTTGGTTTATCAGGTAAAAAAGCCTGGGAGGTGATAAGCCACTCTCTAAAAACCTTTCAATAATTGCAGTGATATATGCCTTGAAATAACACTCCTTTCAGATTTCCCTGGCTTTTTAAGGACAAAAAGAAAATCTCGGTTTCAGAAATGTTCAGTGTCCTCTATTGTCATCTTCAGCTTAAAAAATAATTAAGTTTACTCTCCTGCTAGCCTGTTATCAGGTCAGTGCAAGATGCTAAGAGACCAGTATGCCATGGTAAGAAATATTTCTGTCTATTTAACCCACTAATTCAATCTCAGTAAAGAATGAAACCCATGAAGTATCTATTTATAAAGTAAATATAGCAAGTAGAAATCAAATATTGGTCCTGTGTCAAGCCATTAGCTGAGAGGTTCCCAGGAAGGTAATACCCATGATTTTTATAGTGTTAAAAAGCAGTGGTTTGTTCCAAACGTCCTTTGTCAGTTTTTTCCATGCCCATAAAGGCCATCCTGAAAATGTCATACGGAGTACTGGAGGAGAAGTACCTCAACTGGGATCTGAGAAAAATACTCCTGAAGCATATGCAAGTCCAGGCAGTGCGCACAGCAGGCCCCGCTGCCCTTCTTTTTACACTGTGGAGGTAAACACATCAGACATCAAGTGGTGGATGCACACAGCATTCAGGCAATTATTGCCAACTGTCAACAGCTCATTTAAACATTTCCTTCAGTAAATGCAGTTTTGTGGACTGCCAATTTCTAAAGAGGCATTCGTTCTCCTTGGAATCTTTCAGGTATTTGCAACAAAAGCCAGTCCTTCCTAAATGAAAGTGTTTGCACTCAGCCATCCTCCCTTAGTGCCTCTGGGGAGGGTTAATTGGATTACTTCACAGAGATTATTTTCCAGTACAGTCTAGACCTAAATATATTGGGATGTAACTTCTCTCGTCTACGCTGATGGGAGTTCAGTCTTGGCATGCAGAATGAAAAGGAGGTTGCATGAAGGACTATCAAGGCACCTACCAAAATTTTGAGGGTGGAGAATTTTAAAATCTCCAGGTTTTAACATTTAGCACTCCCTTTACCCCATATTTTTTGAGCTAAAGAAGCCCATTACGAACACACTCTTCTTCACCCACTAACATACAGAGTTGAGCCAACTCTGGTCTACCTTTCCCATTTTGCAAATCCAGCAAAAATTGTCTATCCTGTATTCAGCATCCATTCATCACAAATTAATGCAGAATTTTCAAGTGCCAAACTAATACAGCTTTAGAGTATAATGAAAAATGCATTTAATTCCACTAATATTTTACAAAGAACATTTTCACAAATAGCAACTCCTCTCCTAAATAAACAGACAGGTAGATAGATAGATAGATAGATAGATAGACAGACAGATAGATAGATAGATAGATCACGCAGTAAACGTCACAAATGAGTTAAATAAAAGGAATTTCTATGGATCTCTGGGTATCTTAAATTCAGTTAAATACCGTGGCAAAATTGTTTTCTAATGAAACAGTAATTTAAATGTCATTAATTTCATATTTGTCATTTTTTTTAATACACTGATCCCTAAATTAAGGACCTTAATGTCTCCTTCGTCATTTAGATTCAATGGTTTTGATCCAGATTTAAAGGCTTAGAAGTGTTTTGTTTGGTGTTTCTCATATACTCTCCCAGGAGCCATTAAATCTCTGCTAGAACCAGGGTGCAAGCTAACAGTATTTTCCAAATAAATCTGTATTTTTAAACTAGGGAAGAAAACTCAACATTTTGCATTTCTAACCAACCAACTGCCATTTCTTTCTTTTCATGGCAGAGCAGCGCAGTTGAGGAGGCTTCTGATGGGATGATGTCTGACCCCAGACACATTTCAGTATGAGATTTTTATTATTTTCTAAAATAAGACATGAAAAATAGAGTATGTTAAATCACAAAAGTGCAGCTGCCACAAACCAGATGTTAATGCTGGCTTGTTATGACCACTGTGATCCTTATTAATTTCTTGGACTCCATCCCTTTTTCAGAACACGGGCTGCTTCTCTTGCAAAACTGTTGGGCAACAAAGGGTGAACACATGAAAGGCAGGTAGGTGATACCAGCCCTTCCTACTTTGCCAGTTCAAACCACAACACAGAAAATACTGCAGTATTTCTTACAGACAACATACAGAAAACGAACAATGCCCTTGGGCAAACCCTCATGTGCTTCAGCTGCATGGGACAAGCACAAACCCATGGGAGGCTCATGACTGTCCTCTAGGAAGTATATTAGCTTCAGTTAGTGGCATGTGAGGAGACACAGCTTGCAAAACATGGGAGACAGGATATCCAAAGGAAGGCAGGAGTGAACCCTAAATGCATTTTATAACTGGATGGCTTTCTAACAGAGTGGTGCTCTCTTCTGTGACTTCTAGGGTTTGTGCCATAACTTTAATGTACTAAAATTATTGTTGTTTCCCCACATACAGGGATCTTCCCTTAATTGTCCATGTAGATAATTTAAATAGTTCAACATGGAGTTGGATTCCTCATTTAAGTGGTTTGTGTCTTTATTGGATAATCTCTTACATGCGCTTCACTGTATCAATAACAGTAGGAAATTATTGATTTTTCTAAAGCCATTAAGTTCAATTAGCTTCACAATTCAAATGGAAAAATAGTAAATTACCTTCATTTGATGATAAAAACAGTAAGAGAAAAAAGATAATACTCTAATTTGTGAAGTATGTGGTAAAGGTAAAGCAAACAAATGAATATTAGCATAAAAGCTCTAATCAGCACCGTTCGGCATTGAAAACTGGCATCGTTATGCCTACTGGACTGTGTAGCAATAAGTAGTTGCGGTGTTGTTTACCCACTTAATCTTGTGAATAAATTAAAGCAAAATAAATAATAAACAATAGGAAAAAGGGTGGAAAATCATTTGGAACAAATTAAGCTTTTGCTTATCCTCAGCCTAAGGCATACACAGCATTCCCTGAAAGTTGTTGACTATCAAAACGCAGGGAAGTTGGAAGGAAAACATAGACCAAAACCTTCCCAAGGTCTTAGGAGGGAAATCTGGGCAAGTCCCACCACACAATTCCCTCCCAGCACAACCCTACCACCTGGAGAGGGCAGAGGAAGACCCCTGTACTGCAGATGATGCATGGAGCACACCACTTGGCAATGCAGTTCACATGGTATTAGGGGGAGGTTTGACCTCCCCGTAAGAGTGTTTTAAATATTTCTTCCTTTTTATTATAACTTACTTCATGTGAAAAACACTTTGTTATTTTTTAAATCAGTTTCCTATATTCCTATTTACTCAATCCATTTGCTACAAGCATCTGGATCAGTAGGAGTTTTCATGCAAGTATCATGCAGGATTCTGTAGAAATCAAACTAAATAACTCGGTCTAGCTTCTGTGTAACCCTGCCTATAAAACTCAGGGGTATACAGATTCATGAATTATGAACTAAAAGCCTGATTTAAAAATCCATTAAAACATATGCCAGTGATTAACTAACAGACGATAAGCCACCTGATCTAGAGTGGATTTTTCTTATTAATTTTACAGGAATGTAACATTTTTGCTGCTGTACACAAACACCACATAAAAATCCTGGTACAGATTAGACAAATAAAATAGTAATATAAAACCTAGCATGTAGTGAGTGGAATAATCCTTTCTTAAAATTTATATATAAATATTTAAAATTTTACTGAAAAAACATTGCAAAGTTTTATAATTTAATTAATTAATTATTCTCAGAAAAACAGATTCAAAGCTTCTAGCTTTTTTCTCCCCGTTAGAAATCATAATTGGTTCTTTCTGTTTACCCCAGCACCAAAAAGGCTTTTCAGCAAGCCTTGGGTTGCCTCCTGGCTGCAGATTCTCCAGACTCCTCTCCACCCAGATGGACTTACACATTCTTTGTGTGAAGTCCAAGGAGAAATTCTGGTGCCATGATGAAGCTATCTAATATAAGAATACTCAAAGAAATAATTTGCCTGACTGGTTGACTAAGACAAGACCGAGCACTTAAAGTTTTAAGTCTTCTATATTCAGTTCCCACTAGAAGGTACTGGGCACCTGGGAGGATCAGTACCAGCATTTGTAAAGCCTCCCAGAAAGCTCTTGCATGATGCTGCCTTTCTGCCTAATACTGTTTCAGTTCCCAGCCATGCCCTGACTATTGATTTCTGCAGTGGCTGCAATCAGTCATAATGAGGAAACAAGAAATAAACCATCCATACAGGCATAAACCCACAATCAGTTATTATCTGGAGCTCAGTGTGGATTTACTTTTTACTGACCCAATCGTTTGGGTTAGCTTGAGGTTTTTTGCAGGACTAAAAGTTCACTTAGTGCCCAACAGTAAGCTTAGCATTATTACTGCGTTCATCATCTACAAACAGCAAGAAAACATTTTTCTTCACTTATTTCTCTTGCTATTACATGTTGAAGTTTGTTCTTATTTTACCTTTACAGGTTAGTTTTATTAATAATATGTCTAGCCATTTCCTTATCAAATATTACGCTAACCATTTTTTTTCCTGAATAATTCACCTTTAATGCTCTCCCCACACCCCCATGAATTTCTCCTCTCCACTTCATAGTCATCTGTAATGAACATTACTTCCTAATACTATAAAGCCCAGATACATTCATTTTCTAGATGAGGAGTATAAATTTAGAAACTAAGTACTGCCAAGATCTCCCCTACTAGCGGCCTTCTGAAAAACTGATTGGATGTGTTTATTTCCAATTTCCCTTCTTCTTTTCTGTCCTATGACCTTCCCTCATTTTTGTGCTTGGATACCTCTCCAGTTGTTTCATTTTAGCCCCACAACACTTTAAATGATTTGTGAAGCTATTGCCTTTGACCTGGCCTCGTAGCATAGAAAGGTCTACACTTCAACGGTGGTGTATATATTCTACATATATCAATTTTATAGGCCAAGAAACAGAGGTATGGAGACTGCATAGCTGGATCCAGGCCTAGCTCAGGAGAGCAAATCACCATGGAGAAATACATTTCATTCAAGTATTCTGATCTGCAATGGCCAATGCGCTCAATGGCTGCTTCTGACACAAACTGTAGTTCTTGGTCTTTTGTGCCTACGGACTCTCCTGTTACCATCTGTAGGAAAGGTTTTCCTTCAGCTCTGCTTTTTTTGAGATCCTAATGCGAAAGGATGACCAGGCCAAAGATAGTAATGTTTTTTTCATCTTTGTCACTGTCTGTCATAGTAAGTCCATGATCTTGGCCTTAAAGTTTGGGATGTAGACAGAATGTTGGCTGGTGTCTGCCTACCAAAACTCACCTGCAACTCAATATCTTATTTAAAAGGTCCTTCCGTGAGCTACGCAGAATGACTCTGCAGACTGTACGTGCCCATGGGCCATCCTTTGGGAACTCTTTCTGCACGATGAGTTAAAGCTTACCCAGGCAAAAGGCAGATGTTGTTGAAGGCAAGTATAAGGCTGTGGAATCAACTGCAAAGCTTAGAATATTCACAACCATCCACCCAAAATGCAGGATATAAATCTTGATTCTCCCTGCTTTAACTTCAGTATACAGCAACTAATGCATTAAAAACCAAAAAGAATCTCCTTCTCCTGCCTTGGAAAAGACTTCCACAATAACAAAACCAACCAAATCAAAAATGCTATTAAAATAAAACACTCCATTGCTCACACTTCTGTTCCTGGGGAGAGATGACAGAATAAACACCACATGATGGATGCTAGTCCTGCTGCTTAATGCACTACAGGACAACACTCTCATGTGATAGGGATGAAAACAGTTTCAGACCAACAGAAAATAAACTAGGGCAGAAAGCAAGAAGCATCCCAGGCTGAAGTTTCTGGCCCAAGGCTGCTTCTCATTAAAACTATGCAAAAATTGTCACTTCAACATAAAGCTAAATGCAATTCAGCACTATCAACTCAATCTGTGGGCTTTTTTTCCTCAGTCTGACACTGGAGGGGAACCTTCTAGTGCTTCCCATAGATACGCTGAGCTAGATCTGCAGAAAGCCCCTAGCTGGGGAATTCTGCAGAGTTGTCATGCAAAAGCTTTATTTGTTCCTATAAACTATTCATCTTATACAAAGGATCTTGCAGGTCTCATTCTATTATATAAGGTCTTTTTGCCAGTTATTCAGTCACTAAATTCCACTTCCCCAGTATGGTCACACTATCGATTTCTTTCTTTACCAATGCAATGAGTAGTACTGGGAGAATAACAAAGCATCTATCCCAGATCTCAAACCTGCAATCAGATCTCTTCTAGACTTCACCATTGATTTAATTTCTAGTAAAAATTTCCAGTCTTAATCACTGGAAGTGTAGCTCTTGTAGATGTCAGGAAAATATTTTCCATTTAACATTATGAAAGAGGCTATGTATAAGGATTGATTTCCAAGTGTTAAGTTGTAAACCAAATGTATCTCTCTACTAAGCCCAATGTGAAAGTCAAATAACCCAGTGGCAAAATAGCCCAACACCAAATGCATTTGCACTATCACTATACTTATTTCTCATTCAACTGATAGATGCATTTCCGATTAGTTCCTGACTCTGCTCTGCTCATCTTTGGTACTTTCAACCACATTTTCAGGAATATAGCATTCATTAGGAACCTGCACTCACAGGCAGCTGGTTATCTGTGATGCACTGATTATAGTTGTACGTACAGTAGGAAGGAAGGAAGATATTTTATTTACAAACATTAAACGAGGACTTATCCATACAAAATACTATATCCTCTTTGAACATCACCCTCATGGTAATGGGATTCTATTGCTACATACTCCATATTTCCACATTTCCCTCATTATACATATATACAGTTATATACACATGTTGAGGAACAAGAAGGCGTTTCACAGAAGTCTACCTTCCAGATAACAGCATTCCACCTTTGTACTGTGTATGACTATTGCAAGTACTGGGGCTTAGCCCTTCTGCTACAGAAATTGCTGTACTATTTCCTACCAAATTTCTAAATCAGTGGTTTCCTCACCTTGTAATGTTGATGCTATCACTGTTACATTGCTTAGAATCAATAGCACTCTCTTTCTCTTGCGATTTTTGTATAATTTTTCACTAGAAAACAAAAAAGTTGAAAAAAAGAAGTCAACCTTCTGCTGAAGAACTGAAATAGCCTAGAGAAGAAAGACCTATTCTTTAGCCATCGTTAATTAACTCTCTAAAATATTTTACAAGTGTTGATACACTTTGTATGTATGCACAAGGGGCCTGCACTTTGAAGGTGACTGGAATAGAAATATCAGGAGCAGAGAAGTACTGCACAAATCGGAGTTCTCTACTCAGTTCCTAAGGCAGCTGGAAAGGAAAAAGAAATAAGCAGATGCATTAAAATCTGAGCAAATTCTGAAGCAGTTGTGATGAAATATCTCATAAAATATTTCAACAGTTAAAAGGAAGCCATGACTGGTCTCTCTAGAGGGAACAACGTTGATACGGTCTGAGTGACACTGATACAGGTCCCTTCCAGTACAGAATGTTCTAATTGGATGTCACACTAAGGTTCCCATTTGGGAGAAAAAGCAGGGTTTCTCCCTTGTTTTTATTTTTGATAAGCAGGGCAGGCTGGATTCGTTGTCATTTCACAGAAGTTTGAGTGTATTTCTGAAAGAAGTGCTCTGGGTTAAGCAAAAAGCATTGAGCCTGAAGAAAGGATTGCTGAGTGACATCCTTTGGCCTGGGTTATGCAGGAGGCAGGACTTGATGATCATGATATAACCTCATCTAGCTTTTCCCATCTGTGAAGCATAGCCTGAAAGAACCAGAGTTTCTGAACTCTCGTAAGGTCTAATTGTATCTGTATCCAACCTAGCATGACAGCTGCACATGCTAGAAGAACAGCCAAATCTAAAATAAAATAAAATGTTTCTTATGACACTCTCCCAAAGGCCATTATTTGAAGGGCAGTCCCACTGCAGATATATCAGAGCCAGTGGCTTGGTTTCAGCATCAGCATATACTAATCTCTTTTATGTCCATTTTTTATAAACAGAGAAAGGTCAGTAGAACTTAAGGTGTTTTTTCCATTGAAGCAACCACAATCACAGTCGGCCAAATACCATTTAACATTATAGATGATGTAATTCCACTGGGATGTGGTTAAAATGAATCCCAACTCATTTTCCCTAGAGGAATGCAATTTATCTGGGCTTACAGCTGTTGCATTCATAGGATAAGATTATAAAATAATCCTTTCAGGAGCATTAGGAGATACGGTGGTTCCAGGGTGGCCAGAGCAATAGAGTCGCACTGATGTCCCAGGAAGCGCTCTAACTGTGAATGTGATTTGTGGAAATGAGTATGTGTCCTGCAGGACCTCTACACATTTCAATGTGCTGCTTGAAAGGCTTGGCTTCTCCAAACACTAGGAACTGGGAAGGGAGCCCATGGCATGACCAAGCATTTTGATGAGAATCAATAGTAAAATGAGTAGACGAGGTATTTAATGGAAACATAACATGAACTCTGTAGGACAAAATTATATCCCCATGATGCTCCTCTGCAAATATAACAGTTTCATAGAGTTGTTCATAAACCCTTACACCTAACACAGTCCATGAACACATTGATGATTCCCAGCAGGTATGGATTTACTGCCTATTATTCATTCCTCCTTAGTAATAATATCAATTTAGCTGTTAGTTTTTGTTTTGACTCAGTGCTTAGGAATCAGCGGGGCGATAAAGCTATTTAAATGGAAATACTATTCAAATGCACAATCACCTGATTGGAACATGAACAGCTCCTGCTCCTGAACATTTCTCATATAATAGCTGCTTCTTCCCTCATTAAATGCAGAAATCTGATTAACATTTAGATCACATGAGCTTTACTTACAGCAATTAGGACCAGATACTAGAGTTTTGTTAAACTACGTAGGATTTTTATGCTTTATCATGAAGGAAAGAACAAAGGAGCTACATAACACTACATCTGGTCCTTTCTACTAGTTTTGTTACACACACGCTGTCAAGGACAAACATTAACTTTAAAGACAATTCTGCAGGGACAAACTTACTGAGAAAAAAAAATTGGACACTTGGATAAACTCAGCTTTATAATGTAGTACAATGATTGGTAACACTGTAATTCTGTATATTTGCTGGCAATACCCAATTAAACAGTCTGAGGGGTTACAAAAGCTACAGATTAGGAAATAGCTGCTAGAAAAACACATATGTGGCCTGAAAATGAAAACCTTTTTTGCTCTGATCAAAAAATAATAGTAATCTGCGATTCATAAGGTTCAATCCAAGTTAGAAAGGATCAAATCTCAAGCTCTAAAAGCTTCAGAAATATAACTGAAGAGGTAATTTATGATGTCCACCGTGTTATTTTTCTCAAGCCATGTTGTCAAATTCTTCACAAGTTGTCATGCTGTTAAAAGAACGCTAAGCATACAGCTCAGCCCTCTAAATAAGAAGCACAACCAGAATTAAAAGGCAAAACAAAACAAATGAAACTGTATTGTTAGAATCCCCAAGTATATTATCATCTCCTGCAACAGTCTGCTCTAACTAGTCCCAAAAGAGATTCAAATAAATGTAATGAAGCATTATCCACAATTAAACTCTACCCTATTGAGTAGGATGGAAATGTATTTCCCAGATAGATGGCAGGTCCTGGCACTGCAGGTTTCCGAAGATCCAGGCATTGCCTGTGGCTTCAGTGCCTTGCTCCATCAGGGGCTCAGCAGGGAAGACGCTTTTCCATAACAGAGCAGCTGCATGGCAAAGTTGCAGCAGTCCTGCCACATCCCAAGTCAGTCTTCAGCTACTCAGCGTAAAGCTGACCTGCATCATGCAGCAGATCTGGCCCCGGTCTTACGCACCAGATGTGCTGCTTACATCATGACCAGGTGCACATGTGCAGCAGATGCAATGAGACATGCAGGAACTCTAACACAGACAGCCTAGGGCTGGATGGACTTTCACGCGTGTGCCAAAAAGCAGAAAGTCAGTAATTGCATTGCCAGAGACCTCAAACTGTTTAGTTCTTTCAGAGCAGAACACCAGAAACAGTCTGTGCCATGCTTGCTTCTTACCAGTGTGCTGCACGGACCAGGCAGAAAGTTTCTCCCATCTGCCTTCTTTTGATGTGCCACCTTAACCTACATCACCTAGAAACAAAAAATGCTGTTTCCATATATTTATTACAGAGTGAGCAGGCACGTATGTGTGGTGGAAAAGTTCTTCTCAACATAAAAAAACCAGGTTTAAAACCAATGCAAATCCATTTTCTCACTTTACGGGTCATCTTTAATCTTTTACAGAAGCGCTTACTCAGGTCAAGGTTGAACCAACTTAAGAGAAGGACTCAATGTCCTTCGAAAAGGACTGCGAGTACAGTCTTGTGTTTGCATTTAATTAATCAGCTGAAGCTTTCAAATCTCTACTATTATCTCTTTAATAGACTAGCATGCTGAAGGCTTTTGCAGAGAGCATCATGGCCCATGGGATATGCTGATGCAAACCACCCCCAGCCGCAATTCCCAGATTTGTGGCATCTCTACACAACATGAGATACTCGAACAAAAGAGCTCCAAGTTTTGGAGACTAAATATTAATTGATCGTAAACAGCATAAGATTTAGCGGCAGTGATTAGCTTCCCCAGTTGCTTTACGGTAGTGTTGTTGGTGGTTAATGAACTGTGTATTTTCTCTCTTTTTTTTTTTTTTCTCCTTAATCCTACAGATGTCCAGCGTGGAAGAGCTGTTCCTCAGACAGCTCCCAGATGAACAGCCTGGTGAATGTCTAACTTCCCACGCAGTCTGTATTCCTCAGACACTAATTAGTGATATTTTGGGAGCTGTGAATGATGGAAGAGCGTCCCTTTTTGTTGTTGCTTAAGAGATGTTAATAATCTAAAGTCTGCTCTTGCAAGCGCTTTCCACCCCACTAACTTGATGCCCACTGAAATGCCTCAATGGCCTGAAGGGCAGAGAGGAGGTGCCTCGTGGTGGCCTCCTGCACAGGCTTAAGCTTCAGCTTCACTTTCTTACAAGAACATGAAGAAAAACAGGGAACATTCAGAAACGCATAAAGTGCATGGATCAACAAGGCCGCGTGTTACTTGTGTGTTACTTATTACCTGCAGCTCAAACGTAGGAGCAGCTTCTGCCTCAGGTGAAAAGTTCCAGTGAGCCTTAATGCTTTCCTCCATCACTGGTACAGATTTATAAGGAGACCAGCAGCATTACCATTAGCACCTCTTATGTCATATGGATATGTATATGGATGAGACTGCTTAACAAGAGGAGAGATTATTTTAACTTTTCTTTTCCCTTTTTATTTTTTTTTAAACAGCCAATCCCACTAGCTCTATGAGATTCTGTGGAGTGGGAAGACAGCAAATATTTCCGCTGTCACAACTGCAGTTCTCTACGCAATAAAACCTTAGGGAACTGGCACATCTTGTCTGATCTGCACTGGACAGGACACAGGACTTGAAAACAGTCACTGACAGAGAACGCCACATCTCATCGTATGCTGCAGCAGTGATTTCAGTTATCCTTTGATTTAAAATAAGTGTTCTGTTTCTAGTTTGCAGGAGGCTCACTTTTCTTGGGACCATTGTTAGGATCAATCTTTATTGCCCATAGATAAGATGATAACCTTCAGAAGGGATCAGCCCTGACAAAATGACAAAGAGTTTCTGTTCCTCCTGCTGTTTACACCATTCATTTTGGCTCCTCAAGCTCCAGCAAGGCAGTGGTCATGATGATTTTGCTGTTCCTGGCAATCCTTTGCCCAAAGCAATTGCTGGCCTCATTTATGCTTACAGTCAGCTCTGACTCCTCACCTGTCCCACCTGCAGACAGCTTGCATCTCCCTATGGCTAACATAAGATAAAGCATTAGCAATTTATGTAGTAGACAGAGAGGAGCAAGTTGAGTTAAATCAGTTCACTATTAGGCACTTTACTAGCATGTATAGCCTTTTGACATACTTGTTTCAGAAAATGCCACTTGTAGCACGCTGGTGCCACATGAAACACCCTCTTGCTTTGACAGACTATTGCCAGCAGTCAGTTAATATCATTCCTGCACCCTAGGCATTGGACAGCCCTGTGGGAGGGATTTTTTACCCACCTGCTCCATCTCAAGTCCCCTTCTTTCCACCAATAAACAAGCTACTTAACACAAAAAGAGGCTAAAGATTTTCTCCACTCCTGCTCTTCCCCATCCATTGCTACATGGAAAGTATGCTACAAATACCTGAAAAGTATGTTCTTCTTCAGCCTGTTTCAGTTTACATTGTCCAATAAAGGCCTCTCCTTGCCCTCAAGAACTAATGAACAAGATGATTAGCAAGTTGTTAAACACAGGGGGGGAAAATACCCCAAAACAGCCTCCGAGAACTGATGTTTCAACTATTATTTATGAACCAAGGTTTGAGCTAGTATCAAGCAGGTAGTTGAATTTGGGGATCTGGCTCCCCTGAAACTCTGCATCACATTGGTGCGGAAGAACGTGTCGGCTGTTTCTGTTGCCATCTCAAGAAGCTGAGAGAACCCAGGGTCTTCCATAATAAGTTCTTGCATACAACTGTGTGAAATCAATAGGCACTTAGAGTAATTTTCTGTAACAATAGCAAATCACCTGATAAATCAGTTCAGAGGAAGGGATGACTTTTGCTATATTGCTATATCCAATTTATCATTTAGTCTTTCTGTGTAATGGATTCAAAACAAAAACATGCACTTAGGAGAAAGCTTCCAACAGAAACAGCATTAGGTAAAAGATGGAAAATTCTTGTTGGGGTTTTCTCACCCTGCTGCCCCCTCTTCCATTTTGCCTGCCAGAAACCAAATGGTTCAACTATGCCCTTATTATCCTAAAGAAAAAAGAGCATCTTCCTTGCCTCAGTGAAATCCAAATTTGAGGTCAATTATTAGCAAAGACAAATCCTTCTGTCATTTTCATGAGTTAGAAAAATCAAAGCAACTTTGATACCCGACTTATCTCCATGGCCTTCTAAATCCTGGGAAGGCGATCATTCAACCTGTCTGTGCTCTGTAGTTTTCCACACTCATTAGCACTGCAGGTTAAAGGCATAACCAGCACTCCTTCAGTAGAAAAGCCTGGAGCTTTCACTGCTTGCCCACATGAAAAAAAAAGGTAACTTCAGTTCCTTGCTTTCCCCAAGAGGAGTCACACCATCATTCTTGCCTCAAGAATGGTAACCTGCTTCAGCTCTACCTCTTCCAGCTATGAATTAGCAGGAAAAAAGTTAAACTAGTTCCAGCTTTCAAGAAATAAATGTAAATGTGGTGTTCAGAGGAAGGGTCAGGGTGTAAATGCTGCAGGACTGGACAACAGAGAACCCGGCCTGAGAGGTGTTTCTGGATAAAACTCATCTCAACATTTGTAAGGCGTCAGCTCTCCCTACTGCAACACCTAAACACCTAATTGTGGGCCCAAAAGTCCTTTCCAACTTGTAAGAGCAAACATTAAAGAGGAGGAATTCTTTTTAGCTTTGACTCCACGAAGCATCTTTGTTTGCTCTTTTTCTCCTTTAAAAGTAAAACCTTTCAGCAAAATATAGCTCTAGGAATCACCACAATACACAGTGAGGTCAGAGGTTTCATTTTCAAAGGGTGCCTTTTACATTGAAAAGGTTTGGAAATGTGCTGTGTTCCAGCAGGGAAGGAAAATAAGGTTGGTTGGAGGACCACTCATGCTAGATTTGTTTTTCCCTACAAAGGCTCTCACAAGGCTGAAACACAATATTCACAGCCCCAAAAATCCATAAATGTTGACAAAGATATTATTTAGGATCACTGGACTTTGTTCTTTCACCTGATATCAGAGCCCTTCTGCTTCTGAACAAAAAAGCCCCTTCAGCTACCATCAGGACACAAACCTGTCTGGTATTTCGTGCGTCAAACTGCATTGTCCACATCAGAGCTGCTACAGAAATTATTCCACGCAGAAGAGAGAAGGAGCAATCAGCCACCATGCAGAACTCGGGATCCCAGGCACACACTCCCTCACTTTGGCAGAGTTTCACATGCTAATGAGGAAGCAGCATATGTGTAACCTGCCTTAAGGACATACAGACACAGACTACAGGCTCATTACAGGATGCTGTAACTGAAGTTCTCATTTCTGCAGGGAGAAAAAATGCAGTCTGGGTGTTGCACTGCAGAGAGCCCTGGACACAAGGATGAGTGGAAAACCATAAACAGGCTCATGGACATGATAATCTCAACTCTAACATTCAGAAGTTGCATGCTATAGTGATCCACATTTGAATAGTGGCTCATTGTTTATTCAATAGATCTTTATAAAACTTTATTGACAATCCAAAAATCAGTCACCTCCTCTCGCACTAATTATGAACATACATATAGTCACTTTCCAAGGGGAAAAAAATAAAAATACTAATTAAAAAAAAAGATGAAACCTAAAATAATTCTCTCAACACATCAGCCCTTCAGTAAGGAAGAGACCCTGCTGGGCTACGCTCTCCTCTAAGCAAGCATTGCCAACAGTGATGACATTGTCCAGATTGACAGCCAAGTGAAAGATGGGAGGGTGAATGGCTCCTCCCATGGATGGGAAGTTCTGTACTTTCCCTTGGGAAAGGCTTAGTCATTTGATTGCCAAAAAATATTTAAGGATTGCTACCCAAAATAATTTCTTCTGCTACTGTACCATATGTTTGTGGCTCTAACCAGGCTAAAAAAAAATTACATCCTCATTACTGTAAGCATGGCCAGTTGAAACTGAAATATTAAGCTGTCAGACAAAATTCCCACTGCAGCCACTGCCTCAAAAGGCTCTATCAGAGACTGTGCATCTCATCACAGTTTATGCATCATGTGAGGCAACTCCAGAACTGCATTTTGCCCAACTGAACTATGGTGCACTGAAACAGGTCATATCTGAGTGCCGGATTCATGTTTTCACAGGATATTTGATTTAGGTTTAGTGGTACATATATTCCTGTTGCTTTAATACCCCACCGGGAGAGCTGATTAAGTGTGCAGAAAACTTCGGACTGCTCCAAAGAGTCTGTTCTTTGATGCACGGAAATTCCCCACGGCAGCTGCTCTTCACTGTATGGGCAGCAGATGCAAACACGTCCTGCACACCCCAAACCCAACTGTTGAAGACGTAGGCACAAGAAGTGACTGTACGACTGTACTCAATTACTGGAAAAGAAAACAAAGCCTCTGCTCCCTGCCTTTATTCTGTACAAAAACTTGCAGTTGGGACTGCACCAAAAGGAGAGTACAATTATTTCATTTAACTTCTATTCTATTCACATTTACTATTTTGCTTTTTAAACTTCAGCACAACTTAAAAACTTAGGAAAACTGCAGCTGATAGCTCCACACTCTGAATCTCAGTTGACTTGCAGAACAGCTGAAGAGTTGAGTTAACCCTGATAGTCCTAGATACTACAGCTTTTTTTTTCTTCACTTTTCAGGGGCTAATTACAGAGAAACACTTTGTTTTCATGGCTATTTGTGCCAGTTGCTGCAGTAACATAGAATAAAGTCCTTGATCCTGACAGTGCAGCTTCAGGAGAGACATAAGAGCAAGCATGTAGAAACACTGGGTAAGATTCCAAAATAGGCAGTAGCACCAAGGAAAACCGATATTTATTGAGGTTTTGTAGGATCAAAGGTTAGTTTTCAGAAGAGAAATAAAAGGTTCTTTTGCAGATGCATATGGCAATCTCCACCCCACGAGCAAGACTTGCTCATGTGAGGTGGCAAAAAACATTTACTGGAAAACAGGTACTGGCATTATGTTGATGTCCAAAGAGCATTCATCACAGAAGGGTGAATCCATGACTAGGTCTCCTAGACCCTAAAGTAAAGGGTGGGGCTACAAGATGATTTCCTTCATTCAGGTGACTCTATTTTTCCCCAAAGAGCACCACACATGGGCAGATACCTGCCATCCCCCTGTCCCCAACAGGTTTGTTTGTTTTTTTTTCTTTTTTCCTTAAAAGCATTCAGAAACAGTGATGTTATCTTTGGATAGAGAAATACAAAGAACTTGCATTCTATTTCCAGCTGGATAATCTTCCAGGACATCAATACCCACTAAAACATTTAGAACAATTTATATACTCTTTATACCCTCTAAAAAAGAAACAGCCTTTAAAAGCTGAGTTACACACTATAATTACTCTAATTCTCTGCATCTGGCATTCAAAAGAACCCAAATTAAACACCACAGAGCACCTCAAGTGCATCCATGAAGCAATGATGGTGGAATTAACTCCAAATTAAATGGGATGTCTTCAGAGACTATCAAACCACTATTCAAAGTGCATAGATTAAAGCCTTTTTACATTATTGCACAGATTATTTCTCTTAGGGCAAGGTATGGATTTTGAGAGTTTTCTTCAACATTTCACGACCCTTCTTGGACTAAAGAAAATGCTTAAATTGGAAAATCCTGGAGCTAAACACCATAAATAATAGAGAAGTTCTAGGCTGGACCAGCTCCAAACTCTGCAGCTTGGAATTAATCATTGATATTCTGGTGAATAAAGACCTTTCTCCCTTCCTGTTACTGAAAAGGCAAACACAATCAGTACAGCACACACAGCCACTACTGCTCTAACCCACTGAACATCTACAGTGCAGCAAGATTAGGAGTTGTCACTAAATTCAAAGTACATGACTAAGGGAACCGACATAGCAAATTCTACTGGCGTTATTCTGGATGTGCTGTCACATGTATAAAGGATTTTCTTCATCCTCAATGCAATATAGCAAATGACCCAAACATCCTACAACTGACAGATTTAGATTTGAAAGCAACATGTCCAAGATGGGTCATGTCTGACTCACATACTGGCTCTGCTCAATTGATCTGCGAAACTGCAACAGTCCTTTCCCACCAATCCAGTACCAGGCATCCCAAAACGTGGAGGATTGCTGCCTACAGACGTAAGATTTAAAGGTCTAATAATTTAGCCCATGTACTTAATATTGAACAGGACTGATTTTCATTCAAAGACGTGAACGTTGCTCACTGTGCAACTATACTAGAATGCCTAGAAAGGCATAACTGCACATAAGGAAGCAGAAGGACAGTCTCTTTGAAGGGTGCACCCAAGAGCAACCAATGTCTTTGGGCTGGCAAAAAAAAGGAGAAGTAGGATGCACAGAATATTGCAGCTGCTTCGCATCACCAGTCTACAAAAGGAATTGGGTGTTCAGGATTTGAGACACATGGTAACAAAGCCCCACGCCACACAAATGTCTAGCAAAGGGCACTCCACCTACCACCTTTACAGCATGCCCAGGAGTCTGTCCCCTTGTCATCTGTGAGAAGAGGACAAAGGTGAGAAGTCTGAGGAAGGGAATTCACCCTGCTTAAGCTTAGAGTTGTGACATAATTTGCAGCTGCTTCACCAGAAAAAAAAAAAAAAAAAAGAAGAAAGACTATATCACTAAGAATACTGGCAAAAAAAAGGTCACACTTTTGCACCTGGGAATAGACTGTGCGTCAAGTGAATTGTACTTGTGCCACAGAGCAGCCCAATCACAGCAAACTACAGCACATCCTAGTTAATCAGATTTGCAAATGCTATTGATTTATCTGCATGGCTCTTTATAAACAGTCATCCTACTACCCACACAGAAATAGCAACAGCTAATAGATTCTCAGAGGATAAACAGCTGAAAGAGACTTTCTGGGGAATGAGTTTACTAGCAAGTACAGAAATCTCATTCTAGAAGTCTTGAGTGTAATTATAGAATTTCTTCTCAATGCTCTCTCTCTTTGCAAGTCTATGGCAATTGTGTGCCTGTAACCAGAAGCCATTACAACAAATTGGTTTTAATGAACGTGCTCAATAAAGTGTCTAACAATACAGTATATGTGAGGACAGTGCATATAGATGGTTCAAGAGTTCAGAAGAAAAATGCATCTGCCCTCTGCCGTATGTCGTCTGGGCCTGTAGCCAGAAAGACACAAGTAAAGCTACGTACATGTGACTGCAGAGGTAATCCCTGGCCCTTTGTTTGGTGTCAGATTATTTCACCTGATTTAAATGTCATTCTGCTACATGTTCTTTAATACATTGTTTGCTGTAATGAACTGATGATAACATTTGTGATGAAGGCAACATCATCCAACCACCTTTCTCATCTGTTCTTTTTCTGTCTTGTACAGCCATGGAGGTTATTTTGCTGCATATTTTATATTTCTTGCTGTGTCTGTCCATAGGCTTATCTTGCTTTGCCACAAATTGTGCAGCGTGCTTATCTGTCTATGCTCTTAATCTATGTGATGTATTCAGAAGTATTATAGGTTACTTACCTCCACTGCTCTAACTCTTTGTTTCCTAGTTCTGTATCACTGTATATTATTTCTTAACATGCTGCAAATTCCCTTTTCCAGGTTATTAACATATGAAGCATTTACAGTTCCGTCTGTTGTTTCTATGCCGATAACTCAAAATTGCTTCAAGTGTTCCAAGTGAAATCCTAGTTTCTGAAGTAGAGACTAAAGACACCTGCCCTTCTCAGCTACCAGGGGAAGACAAGCCTTTGAACACTATGTGGTCTACAGACAGCTTTACCAAACTCCTAACAGATTTGGACTCTCCCTTTCAGCTACAGACATTGGTTTTGAAAAAGAATTAATTAGATACTGCATGTGTTTATGTAATTTTGCATGAATACTAATTATCCTGATGTAAGAGTTTGACGTTATACCTTATTTCAGCTCCTACAGAGTTCCTTTGACTCTCCCATTCCAGAGTCAGATTTAAAAGCAGATTTTTCTAGATCATGTTTATGATTGTATTCCCTAAAGGTCTTTGAAAATTTATCAATGTCTTCCCACACCTAAAACAATGGAATTCTACACTTTTCTCAACCTAAATCTTTTATTTTAATTCTGCTATGTTTTCCAATATAAGCATTTAAATGCTTAAGCACTGTAATTTCTAAAGTGACTTCCCTCTTTTCAATCCTGCTTTCTTTTAAAAGCTCAGAAATTTATCACTTTCCTATGGCATTTATTTCTCATTTCCCTGGCAACAGAAAGACAAAGAATTATTCTTTTTTATTTAGGCACTAAGTAATCAAACCAGTTCTATTCAGTAGAGCACACATGCAGACCTCTGTGTTGCAGCAATGTAGTTAAACAGTGTTTCACTCTGGTCTTACTTAGTAAATAACTCTTACAAGTTTTTGAAGCCCTGACATTTTACATCGAAGGATTTGACAAATACCTTATTATTTACATAACTTTTATGCACCTTTCCCATCAGCCTCCACATCTGCTTTCCACAACATATTTACTCCTTTGCTTTTCTTCATAGTCTTCCTTATCACTGTATTTTATTTTCAATACATGCTTTAGCTATACTTTGATTATTCTTATTCTCTCCTCTTTATTTACATAGACGGCATTTTAAATGGCTTTAAACTACCCGATTGAATAAACTTAAAGCATCGTACAACTGTTCTATGTCCAGTAGCTTTTAATTTCTCATATTCATCACATCTCATTCCTGTTCAACTAGTCATTATTACATTCTTCCAAAGCGTGGTCCATAGAATTTACACATCCTTATTTCTCTTCCTTTCGGTTGGATCTTATATTCATCCATCCAAAGCATTTACAGACACTCATCACTGTACATCTAAATGCCAGTTGATTAAATTACAGCCAGTATTCTTTGGATACCCTCTCACCTCTTCATCCAATTGTGTCTAGGCACTACTGAAAATGAAAGGTCAGATGCTGCCCCTAATCTGTTTGCACAGCTCCCCATGGAGCCCAGAGTGACTCCTTCCTACACAAGGTCTTCCAGCTTGTCACCCTGTTACAAGAGTGTTATACAGGAGAGGGAGAGAGTCAAACAAAGAACCGAATCAGTCCCTGTGCTTCCCACTGCACAAGGCAGCGTAGGTGTGTGCACTGAATGGACACTCATTGCCCATCGCACACACTGACAGCCCCCAGTCCTGCAGCCAGCTCTGTGTGGGAGGCCCTGGACCCAGGCAGGATCTGCTGATCCCAAGCACGAGATGCAAGGTGACAACCTTGCAAGGTAACACACTTCTGTCACACAGAGTGCAGGGAGCCTGCCAGCACAGAGACATCTGCACACACTAAACTTGCTACACTGGGAGGATGGAAATTGCAGGTGGTGAAAACTGGACAAACTTGCAATGGAACGGATGATAAAGAAAGATAAAGGGTCCAAAGTGCATCTCAGCATGATGAATGACAGTTACAGCTCATCAGCTGGAAAGAAACATGGCACAATGGCACTGGTCCATGCACACTTGAGAACTGACAATATTCCCTCCACAAAGGGCTTGCGGCTGTTTTTTTTGACTTTAGACGGAGCTCCATCCGCTACAAACAACCACATGAACTCCAGTCAGAGTACAGTTCAATTTGCTCTGCGAGAGCAGCAAGATGCTGCAAGCTCAGGGCATCACCGTGTCAGTGTTTACTGTAGCTGGCAACGTGCTAACCACTCTCCCATTGGCAGCTTCATTTTGAAGGGGCTTTTAACCAAAACTGGGGGCTACTGGCCTGTGAATGCCACAAGCTGATCAGCAGCCACTTGCAGCACCTTTGGCACAAAAATATGAACTTATTTAAAAAACAGAGCTACTGTAGAGGAAGGGAAAACCATCAGCACCATTTTCCAGTTAACGGTAGCAGTGCCATCTAGGCCACAACCCCATAACAGAAAAACAGTGTTAATGGGCCACTCGTCTCAAACAATGCTGCCACAAGTAGACCGTGGAGTCTTGGACACATAAATTACCTAACCAGGCTTTAGAGGAGGTTTTTTTATCACTGTCTACCCACACAAAACACATTCACTAGAAGGCACTCCGCCAAGGAAGCAGCCAGGGAAGCATGTCTGCTGCTGGATTCAGCCCAGCTATTATGGGCGGCTGTTGAGTATAATCCAAACTATGGATGCTTGTACATCTAAGGATCTTGAAAATAGGGTACTAAATGGACTACAACGTTTTATTGAAGCCGTGACTAATTTTCCAAGTTGCAGAGCCCAGTGGGTCTTACTAGCCCATGCAGGCAGGCCTGTCAAAATGTTTTCATACTGCCTGGAAAAATGTAATTGCCAATTGCTTTTTCCAGGCTTGATATTCAGTATTAAAACCACGTATTACCCAAATACAGTTTCCAAAGGAACTAGGGATTCTAATAGTTTAATGACTGTCTCCTAGAGTTCATTTTTCACTTTTCAATAATTGGTTTTTCAGTTGCATTTGCATAGAGTACATGTAAAATTCCATAGTCCATTAAGTTAATCACAACATGAAGCTAATAAGCATGGACACAGAAAGACATACCTAAGCCCAGATCAATTTTTGAAGCGGTGATTTGAAGTTGCAATATAATAACTGCTCCTCAAGCCTGCCAATTTGATAGGTAAGAATGTGTTTTAAAGAATTGAAATTTTACACTGCTGAGAATAGCCCGTAGTTATTCAACATACTCATCTTTTCTTCAGAAGAACTAAGAAAAAATATAACAAAAAGAAAACCCAGGACATTTTGACAAGAGGATTTTAGTGATAGTTCAAGCAATTTAGCCAGTAGTTTCCCTGCTGTGTCTGCTTTTCCTCTGTCCATCCTCCACCCAATGGCATTTCTCGTGCAACAGGCATTAAGGAACGATGCTTCACAGTCTCCAGTTCTGTATGGCCTTATATAAGCACCACACTTCATGTGCTCTCTTAACCACCACATTTCCAATTACACCTCGACCCATCATAACTCTGAGGAATGCCTATATATCACCAGGCTCCTTCAGTTTTCACAAACTGGCTTGGATTTCTGTTTTTTTTCCAGCCCCTATAGCCTCTGAGTAGCCACACACAAGCATTGCTACTCTATGCTTCACTCCAGCTGGTCCAAAAGCCACCTACCAGTCACAGACAGGTTCTCCAGCCCTGCCCAGGAGGCTGGAGCCATCTCCTAACCCAGCAGAGAAGATATGCGCCTCTCTTGCCCTCAGAAAACAGGACATTTCCATGCGAAAGTTTCCACTTTGCAGAACAGTTCTGTGCCGCTGGCTTCCCATCTGCCTGCCTGGAAGGCTTTGCTTGAGCCTGTTCACCATAAACAAGGGGTTTGTTATGGAAAGCCATGCCTGGGAGAAAAATAGCTTTTTCCTTCTCTCTCGTTTGCTTTTTTTTTTTCTTTTTTGCGCCTTTGTTTTTTAGAGGTTTTGGGGAGGTGTTTTTGTTTTTAAAATAGAATTTCATCCTGATGCAGAATGGGAATTTTTTTTTTAAACACACCCTTTCTCCCATGTGAAAAAGGGATTTCCATTTTCTGGCAAGGTCTATACACAAGGACTCAAACAGAATAGATGATGTCAGAGCTTAAGAGCTTTCAGGATGATAGTTTTGTGGTGGCAGTGCTGCTCTCTTTTGAAGCTTAAGGATTTGAACGAAATTATGGGAATGTAGCCAGAGGTGGTTTGTTCAGCATTGGCTTCAGAGAGGTGGGGGCTTGGCAAAAGGAGAGAAACCATTGCTTTTCTTAGCAATAGTATTAAATATATTTGAAGGCATTTTCTCTATACAGACCTTCTGTTGTCTTTCTATTGATATGCAGTATTATATGTTAGTTATCATATATGACATAAATGAAGAACTGAGGTGCTGTTTGGTAGAAGAAACGCACCTTCTAACAGGAAGAGCACCAAACAATTGATTCAAGCTTTTTCTAGGAGATTCAACAGGATTTGGCACCAGTTCCTTTTTAATGCCATGGCTATTCTTTGTTTCTCCACAATTATTCAGATATGAAGCTTTAATTTTGTTGTTGTTTTTGTAAATCATGACATCACAGGTGGAAATAGGGCAAAGCAAGCAGCCCCAGAGGGAAATAAAAATCAATCCAAGCTGCTCATTAAAAGGTAAACCGTCAATAATCTTTGTCAGGCCTTTTTATCTTGGGTTTTAGCACAGTGTGATCCCTAAGGCAGCATGTGGTATTGAGATTTAAAATGGCTCCTACTTTTCACATCTCCATCAGGAAGATTAACTCCTTCAACACAGGCTGAAATTACCCTGATTCTAATCAGCACATAAAAATGGTACAGGATTAAAGGGATCATTTTGTAACAGCTTTTCTGTATCTGTGCTGACAGACAAGAAAAAAACAGCTTCTGAACTTGATTGAAATGTTGCAAGTCAAAAATATCTTCACAGATACAGCATCCACAATGAAAATTCGGATTAAAATCTGACCATTTCATACTTCAAGCATTTGTACAGAAAAATATGTAATTGAACATGTGTAGGCTTTCCTTAACATGTCAATTTTTATATTAGCAACTGGCTATCTAATGTAAGCAAACACTATAAAAGTTTATTTGGAAAACTAGTCTTGGTATCAAGTATTTACATAAATTAAAGATTTGTACAGCATCAATTGTACAGGAACAGAGCCTCTGCAATACAACTTTATGTCTTTGAAATTAGAGTGAACACCTATAATATCATTAAAATTGGGCTAATCACAGAACGGATGACAGCTTGTTGCATCAGGAATAGTGGTGTTCCATCCATGTACCATGTATTATGAATAATTAGCTTCCCAGAGAAACACTTATCTTGCTCTTTACCACAACGCTTTAAGCAGACTGTCAGCTATCTTTGCCTATATGTCCTGCTCCATGGATTTACCACACTGTAAAGTACCCCTCAAAATCACATATTTTTGCTTTTCTCTTATACTTAAGCTTTATTTTGAGAAATTAAGGTGTAGGCTATAGAAAGGTGTGGCTAAGTGCATGGGCAGATCTTGTCTAATTATTACCTCAGGCTAGATGCAGGGATTTCCATATTAAAAAAAAAAGATGGAGCTACAACTAAATCTGGATTCCACCCTCTCAGGCCTTCTTGAAATAAGGATCTTGGTGCATGGGAAGCAAACATCCATATTACACAGAATAACTTGTCTGAATGGGCAAATATTAGGTCAATAGTTTGCTAGTGGGTATTTATGATGAAGGTATTCGAGATCAGCGGAAGGAGTTCCCTTTTTCTGCCAAGACCCCACTAAGGTGGTATGGCAGCACACCACGAAGGCAGCACAACCACCTTCACAGCTCCTGAAGGTGCTATATGCCAGGAGAGTGCACTTATATTTTTCATGCAAGTGCAGAAGTTACTGAAGACCTCATTATGAAGCCCCCTCCCCTTTCACAAGGGGGAGAGTGAGCCTGTTAAACACATTATTGAGGTTTGATGCTAATGCTGAATTTTCTAGAAACCACCTCTAACAGGGGAACAGCAGAAGCAAAGTAAAGCAAAAACATTTAATTCTCGATTATTAAATACTTCCAAGAAAATACAAGAAGCTGACATCTATGCTTTATCATCATCCTACAGCCAAGTTTTCTTTACATAATGCTTGAACTCCAGCAGTGAGTTAGGATTAAAAGTGAAGTCCATCATGAGCACGCAAGCTTGCAACAGAAAAAAAGCTAGTTTTGCAATGCAGGTTTTAAAGTGATCACATTAAAGAGATCGTAACACAGCAACAGAATACAGCTTATGAGAAACTCTACAAAAATAGCTCCCCATTATCAGAGATCTCCCCTACTGGGGAAAAGCTGAACCAAATAAAACCATACTACTCATCTACACTGAGGTGTGCACTTAGCTTAATCAACACGTTTTATTTTTGCTCATCAGTTTGAATAGAGACCTAGAAGTGTGAATTATTTAGCTTGTAACTGCTGGATAATGTATTAGGATAATAATCTGCTGTATTTACAATACAGAATAGGTTATGATTTTCCTCCCTACTTATCTTCAGAAGTGAATGTTTAAAAGAAACACGAAGTTTGATAATGTTTTGTTTGGGACTGGAAGTACCTGAATTAGAAATATCAGTAGTCTAGTTGATCTAGGGCTAGGTCAACTAAGGGATATAGGAAAAGATCCCCAGCAGAAAATGTCCAGGATGGCTGGGCACCATTGATTCTCTCATGGTACAAGGAAAGAGTGAGTGGCTTAGAAACAAGAGTCCTCACAACACCATGCTGCCAAGATAGGAAAGGGAAAAGGCTCAAAATCTCACCTCTCTTTTATGTCATGAAAACCTATGTTAAAATAAAATAGTGGGGCAAAACTTGTTTTCACTGTGGTACCTAAACACAGGCACTGAAAATGTCTTTTGATGCAAGCAAGTAACTCAACCCTTTCTTCTCAAACTTGTAGGAAGGGATGAGCAGGAAAAAGGAAGATGACAGCCTTTTTGCAAGAGAGACTGCTTTTCTTTCGCAGCACATCCTTTTGTAAAGGCAAGTGCTCTTGGTCACTTCACACGAGCTACACTGTCAACAAGTTACTCGGCAAAAGAGACAAACATTGATTCTCAAGATTCACCCAAGAAATGACCTTTAAGCCATAAAACCACTTCAAGCTAAAGTTAAGTTTTGCTTCATGCTATGTACTTATCTGAAAATATTTGGTAGGAAACAACCATGGGCTGATCAAACACACAAACACAATCAGCCAGAAAGGGTGACCGGAGGCACAATCCTGGACCAGCTCCAGAAGCATTACAAGAAAAACAAAGACATCACGTAAAAATGACGTGAAAAAGCCAGCCACCAGAAAATATACGTGTAGTTGGCTCAGTCTGGCATTTGGTCACTGCAGCTGTCAAAAGAGCAAGAGTGCCTGAGACCTCTGGAGCAACAGACACAGGAGTTTCCAGACTATAGGCACGTTTACCCTTCTGATTTGCAGTAGCAAAGCCTGAGCCCCACCATTCAGACACCTCTCTGCACCCACAGGGCTGGACAGTTGGAGTGAGAAGCTGGTTTGTTTACAACCTGAAAGGCACGACACTGACTTACTGTGACTAACCCCAAAATGAACTTGGTACTTGTTCCTCACTCACGTTCACTACCTGATCCTCCTACCAAAAGTGAATATATAGCTCCAAAGAACAACAAAAAGGAGAAGGAAGAGAAGCCTCAGGTTCTGTTTGCATTGATGTACATGCATCCAGAAAGGAAGACTGTAGAACAGACAAGAATGCCTGGACAAGTTAAGTTACATGGTTTCAATCCACTGGCATGGAAATTAACTAGTAGGAAAGAAAAAATCCCTATTAAAACCACATGGAACTTGCATTGCCTTTCCAAACTCCCCTTCTACCAGCACTTTTTGAGCCTCTCCACCCTTATGGTACAGTTACCTGGCTTCAAAGCCAGGCAGCCTGTGATAGTTCTCCTGGCAGGCACAACCTCACTGCAGGGTAACCAACACACTCTGCATTATCAATCACCCTAAGCCATCATAGGCTCATCACAACTTCATGTGCAGCAGTGAGATGAGCAGTTTAAAGGACCCATGGACAGAAGAGCCATGTGAAAGATGAAATAGTGAATCATTCCAGCACACGGTGAGCTATGTCACATTTTGGGATATTAAACAGCGCATTCAGGCAAAGCTTGAATCCAGATCCTCATCTAAGATAGCTGATATAAATAAATGCATCCTGCCAAGCAACTGAAATCAAACTCTTTTTGCTACAGTTATTTGCATCAACTACACCTTGGCGCCACTTACCAGGTTGTTTATGAAAAAGATCTTGGAGGAAATATACAAAAAAATAAAACTGGTGTGCTACACTCATTTGCTCTAGGCTATGAAATACTAAAATCATATGAAAAATGATTCCCAGAGTATCTGACACAGTTCAGAAGTACAAGCAGGAATTACACAGTTCTCTTAGTGATTCCAGGCACTGAATATATTTGATAAAACAGAAGTGCTGGACAACATGGAGTGAGAAATTGGAATCTCAGACAGACAGACAACTCCACTGTTGCTAGCTGCTGACACTGTGGAATTCACTTGTCAATAAGACATAGCAATTTTTCTTGTAATGTAGACCCCTGAAAGTGTTTGCATTTCGAACAAACAGCTAATAAAGGCAGAGATTTATATCTGTTAGTTTAACTCACCATCGATCTCTGTCTGTGCTATCATTATGAAATGCAACAATATGAGTAAGCAAATGAATAGCTTAACATTCATGTGAAATGCCAAAGTTATGTTGAAAATTGTGCATTTTTGTCTGGAGGTTTCTGGAACACTTGAAGTACTCCCAGCAAGTTATTCCATAAACTATCTACCAGACCATATGTTTGCTGCCTACAAGTCTGGGCAGGAAATGTCCAGTAGGAGCCACATCCGAAAGGAAAAAGAAGCAGCAGCCAACAGCATTCCCATAACTAATCTGCATTTGCAAATGCCACATTGGAGTTGGCAAATGAAGCATTTCAAGTGCAAATAGCTGTGAAGACATTTGTATGTAGCACTAAAATGACGGCTAGATGCTGGGTTTGTTTCTGTTTAATTTTAGTGAAGTTACCCAGGTGCTGGTAGAATAAAGCCACTTTCCTAGAATTTTTTTCTTTTTTTAAATAAAGATTATTCTTACATGGAAAAAGCCTGCTTCTCTTCTAAATGCTCATTTTAATGCATAGCTACTTACAATAATTGTGCTCAAAACCACAGCAATTACAAACAATTATCCTGTGAACAACTATGAGCATACTTCTCTAGGCAATATGGTCCTAAAAGTTTAAAGCACACACATTAAACATGGTTTTAAAGTTTATAAAGACATATGTACATGTTGTACATATAAGCATATATACAATATGCTTCCTTTATGAAGTAATTTTATTTCAAAACTGAATTTAGAATCCCCTTTTAGATGTTTCAGTAAGGATTTGTCTTTTCTATATTTATGCATTATACTACGTGTAATGTCTGTATTGTATGTGTGCAATTAGTTAATCACATACGAGATGATATGTTTTCCAGTAGCAAATCAATATAAATAGTCTAATGCTGGGATAAATCAACACAAAGATGAAATATTATGATCTAGGCTTGCATTTACAGGATATAATTCACATTTGATGCAACAGTTTCTGAAATGCATCTCTGTCACTTATCATTAACACTGACCAGACACAACCCCATGATTATGCTAATATCAGACAACATTCAATTAGCATACAGAGCTAATCAAAAGCTCACACAGTATTAGCAGAGTTCGAGGATTACTTTTTCCTCCTCATTCTGTGCTTCTACTCTGTGAAGAAAATGTTCCACTTTCACAACATATCCTTTTAAAAAACAGCCAGTATCCTTTAGCTGATCAGCAGTCAATAACATATTCCCAGAGGAAACCGCCAGACTGTATTGATGCAGTTAAGCTTCTCTCTTCACCTACATGTTCACCTTCATCCTAACCAAAAGAATCATCAATCTAATTAATCTCCACAACTATTTTAAAACTGACAGGCACATGGACTACATGAGGTTTTCTTTGTTGAGCCAAAACATTTTCTTAGTAACACTTGACTCCAAAGGCCCCAGTGACAGGTGCAGAAAGGCCTCTTTTCCTTCATCCCCCAAAAGGTTTCTGACATGAGAACCCCAGGATGGAGCAGACGGCAGAGGATCACAGGGCTCCGGCTCTGGGAGGGAGGCAGGAGCCAACAGCGCAGGTGTGAGGCTCAGCAAAGGCAAAAAATCAGCACAACTCTCCCGATCCCAAATGAGGATTTATCTCCAGAGGGATATTTTTATAAATTGTCACTTCCAAACACATTTCAGTGACCAAAATAACCCATCTCCTTTCCCAGGGGACTCTGCTTCCTGCAGCTGTGCCTCGCCCCAGGAAGGAGCCTGAGTTTTTCAGCTCTTTGGGAAAAAAAATTAAACTGTTCAGCCAAGCACTTGCCAGGGGGTATTGCACCAGTCTGAAAACAACCCCAAAACCTCTGAAGCCAACTTGCAACTACATCCAGACAGCTTTACAAACCCTCCTAAGTAACACTTTCCCCATTTTAACAACATACAGTTCACATCGGTGTTGAAAATAGCATCCAGTGCGTATATAGATTAGGTGGTTGTGGTTTCACTCAGGCATTGGTTTGTGCTGTTTCACAGCACAGATTCAAAGAGAGCAATCAGGAGGACTAACACCCAGTGGGTTTAAGTGCTTGGGATTTTAAAGTTCACTAAACACAAAAGTAATTAAAAACTACTGTTTCTAGTACCTGATCCATTGTGTAACCAAGCTGCAGCACAAAACTTGCCTTTTTATCTCTGTTTCAAAGTAAATACTTGTGACTGATCCCTGTTTTATCCTCGCCTCCCACATAGCCATATGGCTATGGATGTTTAAGACAGACATTATTCCAATAGCTCATTACTTACCATCTTGTGCTGAAGAAGAAAAGCTACAGACAGTTTTGACAAAAACAGCAATTGCCTAAAAATGTTAAGTATCACAGTCCTGTTTCGTCGCAGACATTTTTAGCCTGGTAGCAAGGATCGGCATTAATGCCACGTGTAGAGAGTCGTGAATCAGCACGTCTGCATCGACTTCCCCATGTCCCCAACAGTTTTCAGTAGCAGAGGCTCTAATCCTGTTTGATTCAGTAGGGAACAGACACACATCCAGCCTAATCAAAGGAATATCCTCTCACTTCAGTATTTCCTTTCTTAAGTATCATACAAAGGTGAAAGACTTCAGTTCACACACTGGGGCAAATCTCCTACTATGCCATGGCATGGTCTGGAGGGAAGAAAATCCTCCAGTCATTCACCTATGGTGGATGCTGCCAACTGCCGAGCAGGACTTCAGCACAGAGCAGCTGAGGTAGGTTTATGTGATTGTTAAATGAATCCCCTTGTGCACCAATGAAAGATCAGGAGGTTTGGAGAAACAATACTGTCAACAAGTCCTGGTTGACTCATTTTTCTTTGGCAGAAGGAAATTCAATGGGGAGCATATTTTGGAGTAAACATGTAGCAGCTCTGAATTTAATAGGTTTCCCTGCATTACACCCCAAAGTTGATTAGACCTTTCTTTCAATGAGAAGAAAACAGATTTTCTTCATCCTAGGAAGCAGCAGACTGCTGCAAACCATCATGTTACTGTGATTCTGCTCCTTGTTGGCCAAGCCACATAAAGCAACTCTGCACATACCCCCTAGATGTGCCTCCTTGGATAAGCTAAACACTTTTATGAACCCCTTGACCAAATATATTTCACCCAGTAGAACAGAGCTGATCTGAGAGCCTACATGAAGGCAAGAGCAACTTACCATCATGCATTGGCTTCTACATTGCAATAACCCACACCCTTGCAATCAATGTCACTGCAAGCTCAGGACAACGGCAATCTGAAGAGAGTCCTTGGGCACAGGACTCCAGCCCCACACAGGAAAGACCACCTTCCTGTCGAATTACTTTTTTTTAAGTTGAGTAGATTTAGGAAAAGGAAGAAAAAGCTGCAAGGAAGAAGGATGGGAGAACACAAAGTTCACCCTCTCATCTTTCTATGATATTTTACTACTTTACCACCTGGCCACTTGTTTCATAAGCAGATGGAGAACCAATATTAGTTGTTAGCAGGAGGTGGCCCTTCAGCTAACAGTTAAACAGCTCTGATTGCATCCTTTAGAGGTGAAAGTACATACTAAGTCATGTGTCCATCCATCAATTTTTAAAGCACCAAATAAACAATTAGCTATCAACATCAGGGCAGCTCTCCGGTGCTCCACACCAGATCAGACCACCTTCCACTTCTGGCCTATTCTGCTCTGATGTGACCCTGAAAACATCAGCCCTCTTGCTATGACAAGGCACACACACACTGGAGACTCTGCTTCCACTGCATATCAAAATCTGCCAAGAGTCAGCAACGTGACTTCTAGTTCTTTGGCAGGCATTATTGAAGAGCTCCTCTAGCAACATCTGGCTGATAAGACAGGCATCTGGCAGGCCGCTGCCACATTATTAATGAGGAGTGTCTGGATTTTAAACACAATGTCTGATACTTGAAATATGTCATTGTAACATAATAATATATATTTTAATATAATTTTATATAAACATCTTTATATACTTGTGTATGTATATAAACATGCATAAAAATAATAATAAAAAAAATCAGTGATTGTATCTTTGAAGGGCAGAAGGCAAGGCAGACAAGGCAATCCAAGTGCACTAACACAGAGCCAGTCCAACCTTGGTGTACAGGGATGGCACCTCAGGTAATTGGAGTAGATTCGCTATTTCCCGCCAGATCAGAAGTTGGGTTATTGAACAAAAGATGACAAAAGAATAAATGAGAGTCCTTATTTATAAGGCACTATTGGAGATAAACCAAATAACACCTTCAAAATCATACAAGGACTTAAATCAAGATATATCTGCTTTTGCATCAGAGGTATTTCCCTTGCTAATACTTACAACTCAAAACGTGTTTTGATGATGATAGGACCAGCCAGGCATTTGACTTCAAAGTACACTAAGCTAGAGCCTGCCCTCAGGTTAGATGCTGAGCGAAATTAAATCCAGTACTTAATCAGAAGTTAATGCCTGTGACTCCTCAGAAGGTCAGTCTTTTTGTGTGCGCAAGTTTTCCAAGCCAACAGCTTCAGAAGGAAAGATTGCATTCTTCTCACAATGTCTCTGGCATGACTTTCCATCTGAATAAAGAGTTGTTAATGTTTGCTGCATACGGTATGTCAGTCCTGCTTAAGAGTACAAACAATCAGAAGAATTCCACACCGCCACTTTCTCCCCTCAGAGGAGATTCCACCTTCTTCAGAGAACAAAGTCTGGTTTTGCTGTAACAATTAATCCAGGATAAAAAACAGGTTTCCTTTATTTTCATAATTTAAGAGATTTAAACTTATGTTGTTCTCTGTTTTTCAGGATTGAAGTGATGTTCTTCCCTGTGATCTAGACTACTGAGGTTCCTAGAAGTGGAAAACTGTCCAGTTTGAGGGAGCCTTAAGTTCACGTGGGTCTTCAGTGAGGAGGTAAAGAAAGCATCTCCAGCAGAAGAGCAGATTCGAATGTATGCCAAAAGAGGAAGAAACCCAAGGCGCTCTTTCGCTGCTACCAGTACTAGAGAAGCCTTCCAACT
Organism: Tapera naevia; assembly: GCA_033556795.1. Taxonomy (NCBI): domain Eukaryota; kingdom Metazoa; phylum Chordata; class Aves; order Cuculiformes; family Neomorphidae; genus Tapera; species Tapera naevia. The sequence continues at coordinate 6,128,360 of JAUMJJ010000113.1, forward strand.
ATATTTTGTTAAAATTTCCTGTATAAAGGAAAGTAAAATAATCAAGATCATCTTCAGAAAAAGCTTCTCCTAACTGCATTAGGATTTCGGAGGAAGCACAGTTTTCCAGTAAGCAGCTCCACCCTCACTTTCCCTAAACGGCGGCAGAGCAATGCTATTCCAAGCTCTCAGGTTCAGTCTTGGACTATCTGCCTCATTTTCTGTAACATGAAGTAACATGATCTATGTTTCTCTGCTACTGCATTACAGAGATGGAAAGAAAAGCTGTCATTTCAACTGGCAAACTCCAATGCAGTTAGAGGAAAAACTTCATAAATTTATATTAATTACTTAGATTGATAAAAAGGTGTCTTTAAACACAACTGTTGCTCTTGGACTAGAAACCAGGAGAAAACAACTTTGCTACATACCAGATATACTATCACTACTTATCTTTTTAACTTTGTAAAAGCTCAAAACACAATGCATTTGTGCAATTTTGCAACAACACCTGCTTAACAAAGCCAGCTGTCACAGGGATGCAGGAGGCATATCTACAGGTTGTAGGAACTTGATTTTGTTCCATGGAAGCACAGAATAAATTTTAGAATTCCTGTCCCTATCGGAAACTTTTCTAAATTTGAAAAAGTTCAAAAGTTCACAGGAACTCTATTTCCATGAGTTATATTGTGGTAACAATGCTAACATTTTTTCTATTTGGTTATTTGTCTTTTTTTTTAACATCAGAAATACATAAATACATATTGTATTAAATTCTTTTCAGTACACTACAAGCCTAAAAAGAAATGGACAAAAATACTGAGGGCTTACTCCCTTTTTTTTAAATAACTAAAAAAAAATCCAGACAGCAGCCAGCTAATAATCTTATAATAACTTCAGCTATGCATTTTCTAGCTCTTTTTTTTTCTCAGTCACACACCAAGTACTTTTATATGGCACTTTTTGTACTATGAATTTTAATAAAACCAGCAAAAGAATTGGGAAAGAAGCTAATTTTTCTACATGCCTCTGGCAAACAGGAAGAATTCAAGAATAAGTTAAAAGATATCTTTCTACTACCGAAAATTCATTTTCCATAACAAGACACTGTCATCTTCCTGAGGAGCCTGTAATTCCAAGATAAAGATGAAAAGATGTTGTTTTATCATAATGACAACTATCTGCATCCATATTTATTTTGTGCTCAAACATCACCGTACAGTTTGTATTGTCATGGTACATTGAAAAGTAGGAAAACATTCAGCTATTTCAATAACTAGAGAATAAAGGATAAAGTACCAAGGGGAAATAGCATAGCACAATCATTTCTGAGTATCCCTAGGAAAATATTTGACCCACATAGAGGGAACGGAGAATGTAGTTTTGTTTCCTTGCAACTGCTTTTCCCATTTTCAGTGGCCAGACCATGCATTTTAATCACTGACTACAACAGCTTTCTCTATCAGGCAGCCACTTTGCTCCAGCTACATGAATAAAAACAGGACAGACGCCAGCAAGCATGGGGGGTGTGACCCCAAAACCCAGGCAACTAGTTTAGGATGTCCCAGCTGCCCAGATTTCACCCTGCACATTGAGCTTAGTGTTATTGGTTCAATAGGAGGTGAGCGAACACACGGCAGCATTTTTAGGTACGGCAATGCCGGAGGCAAACCTGGAATTTTGTCAAAAACCCAAACAATAGCGGGTAGCGCCTCCTGGTAAATGGCTTAATCACTTTTTTGATAAAATTCAGAGTGGCTGCCTTGGAAATGTCTTACTTGCCTGTTACATGTTATATACATGTCAGATAGCATTATGTTAGTGGCTTAACTTCCCCCTTGTTTATAAGCTGCACTGAGGTTATCTTTTCACCTTCTTGTTTAAATAAATTCCAAATGTGTCAGTATCAGTGCCTCTACCACAGATTAATAGAATCAGCCAAAAGGATAGCTGACATTTTTGTTGCCATAGAAACTGGTCACGATGTTACACAGCTTGTCTAGTTCCCATTTGCCATATATCTAGCCAGCTTCTGAACATGGTCCCCTTTTGTTTCACGAGGAATTACATTAAAATATTAAAATATAATTCCATCTTAGTTCAGTCCCCATTCTGTAGCAAAGAGGATTATGGAATATTAAGATACTTCCTAAGGAAAGTGCAAAGTGATGATAATATTGCTACGTGGCTTATGTGCATTCCAGATTAAAAGAAAAAGAAACTACAAGTGGAGTAATTTATCCCAGAGCCCTATATCCCAGTTATCCTCCATTCAAGTATCTCCATCAGCTTCAAATAAACAGGCTTTTCCTCACTGAATCTCAAAATGGATTGTACTTCAAATATGACCGTACAAGGCAAAAACAAAAATAAAAAGATATTAGTGAAGATATTTTTCAATACACCATCAACATTTTTCTGCATAATGCGTAACCTTCTCAGTGCTGCTATCAGGATCCTTCTCCACAGAGGCATCACAGCCTCGAGAGAAAATCACTCACATAGAATTAAGATGTGAAGTTTCAGCACTTAGCAATGCAGTGTGGATGTATATTGTGCCAGAGGGCACTGCACACTTTGAGAAAATGCAAAGCAACTCAAGCAAGAACAATATCTAAGGACTCCAAACTGTCATGGCCCTCTTCTACCTCTCCGAGACATACTAATACTCATTATTTTAGAGACTATTTGCTGATACGGGGATTAAGGTGAGAAAGTGATTTCAGGCAGTTAATTTCCTCCTCTGTTAATATACATGAAAATCAGAGGGACAGCTGAAGGAGCTGAAGTCCATTGCACCAGGTCCTGTGTAAAGAGTTGGCAGCTCCTGTTCCAAAGGGACTTCTAGCCAGAACAGCAACAACTGGACATCACTGAGGTCGCCCCAAGACACCCAAACCTACATTCTGGTTACTTTAATTTGCAGGTAAAGAACTTTTTCACTGTCACCATCACCAAAATTGATCGCAGTCACTACAAGAATCCCAGCACTGAGTTTGATCCTTATTTAGAGCTCTGAGCAGCATTTTGGTTTGATTTTCACTGTTCAGGTAAGCACATGCCATTCATCACTGTGGCCAGGGACTTCCCTGAACTGCTGTCAGGTACAGCTCATCATAATAAACACAAGTACACAGGTAAGATTGCACAGAAAATCCTCCCCATTCTCCATACTTCCAAGTGTGGTCATCAAGAGCAGCTTCTCAGGGCTTCTCATTGCTGCAGCCATGAGAGAAGCTCCTGCAGAATTTCTATTTTACTTCACCCAGGAACATGCAAGCAGTCGCTGACAGATGTCAGATATTAAGCAAAGATTTTGCCCCAGGCAAAGCACTGGATGCTCAAGCTTAGTGTGGCATGCCACAGCCTTTGACTCTGACAATACTCTTGCCCAGCATCAGTCTTTTATTCTCCCTACAGCTCATAATTATGGTCCACTTCAGGCACAGCAAGACTGAGCAGCAGCTTTCAGGGGTGGCTGCAGAGGGTACTACAAAGCAGCCCTGCATCTGCTCAGCAATATTCCTGTTCCCTTGGGAAAAAAGCAGATGAGTTGACCCAAGTGCTCTGCAGGATTGCAGAGGTGCAGAACTGCAGCAACATCCCTCTCCATGTCAATCCCAAAAGAAGTTAGCCACAAGGGCCAGGTGGCAGCTGGTGCTCACACAGCTGTGTGGTGTGCAAATGGAGAAAGGCAAATTTCCATGAGGTTTGTTGGAACTTGCAGCCTCTCTGCAAGCACCGGAACAGTCCCAAGAGCTTGTAAATGGGATGCAAGGAGATGTGGGAGCTATGGGCTCATACCACAATTAAAAGAATAAAAAAAGCTAGGCACAGCCCCCTTAAGAAGCAGAGCAAACCACTCTCCTTTCCCAGCTAACCCAAAAGCCAAAGGGGTGCCATCCTTTTGAACAGCCCCTGACAGAGAAATGGTGTCAGTTCAACCCCAATCCATTCTGGAGTTCTTCACATACTTTTTAACCAATCATATCTTTCAAAATATTCCATTCTTGTCATTTGTAGAGAAGAGGACTAAGAGGGAAGAAGGGGAAAAATGAGGTTTGTTGAACAATGCAAGCTGCAGAGGAAGCCGCTTGGTTTTCTTGAATTCCCTGGGTTTGACGATCAGGTTAATTTTGCATGCCTGGCTGCATCAGCATGTTGAGTTATGCAATGTAGCAAGCTGTCGCACTGTACAAAGCATGACGTATCATTTCATTGATGCATGAAATTAAAAAGATGTGGTTTGCTGGGTCACCCACAGATAAACCAAACTTGATTTTCAGTCAATCTCCTTTTAATTATATTTAAATTGCAAGATGGGGAAAAAATAAAAAAGAAAAGATAATTCAAATACCTGCTGATCGACTAACGGTAAATAATTCCAGCCAGTCAACAGCAAAAGTAGGTGCAGCAGTATGGGTATTTTCTTGCCAGTTTGGACACACTGATGACAAAGTAGTCATGATGATTGTCCCACCCCGGCAAGGCAGACAGCATACATGGGGCACCCCAGGATGGCAGGAGAACGCTCAAGCTGCCTTAAGCTGTTAGTATTTACCTGAAACCAATCTGCAAATGGAGCTGGAGTGCTGACACCTGTTCTAAAGCATGGTTTGGGACTATTTCCTTACATCACTGAGGCTGGCAGAGACATCTGCAGAGCCTAGTTGCTCAGGGTTGAGTTGCCCAGAGGAGCTGGCTCAGGACTAGGTTCATCTGGGTTTTGAGTATCTCCAAGGACAGAGACTCCACAAACCACCCGGGTACCACCAGCTGGCAAAAACACCACAAAAAATAGTTGCCAGGAATGTAACGCTACTCTTTTAGGCAGAACGCATCTCTATTAGCAAACCCTAGTTGAGATCATGCACAGGTCAGAAGACTTCACATTAGCAAATACACAGTTGCTACTACAGGGGCATGTTCTTCATTTATCCCTCCCCTTGCCCAAGAAAGCAAATATTTTAGCATAAAGAGGAGACTATAAGCATGATCTTGTAAGTACATTCCTGTAGCAACAGAGATGGCAGCAGGTCAGCACTCAGCAGAGGAAGAATCACAGCTGGGGTCTGGGTGCTCTGCAGCAGCAGTCGATATATTCAGAAGAGGCAACTTGCTCTCAGTCATAAGCCACGGTTGCTGTAAGACAGAGTATGACCTTGAAATTCAGTGGTAAAGACAGGAGCAACTGCAAGACGTTAAGAAAATCATTGGAGCCTTAGACACAAGCCTACTCACCTCATCTCTGGCTTTGGGGAGATTCCCCATGAAACAAGGACAATCATCTAGCACATCTACCAAAGCTGCATTCAGCGAACGGAAAAGATGTTACATACGCCCTACCCAGGCACCCTGCAAAGACAAGAGCTTCACATTGAAAACTCTACTATTGTAGGCAATGTTGGACTTTGCCCACTATAGACAGTGGCTGACAGAAGATGCAGTAGATTTATGTATTACCTTTCCGGAATGTAAATTATTCCCCCCAAACACGGAGACAAAAAGCAAAACTTAAACAATTTATTACTGTAATTGTTTTTAAAGAGTTTCAGAATCTACTCGGTTTCACTTCAGGATGAGGATGGGATGTGAATGGTGCCCAATGCTGATGTTGCCATGGCAACAACCTGTTGCTGGACGTAAAAATAAAAATGCTTTCTGTCACTCTGGGAATATAAATCAATAATTGCCAGGGTAAAATGAGAGTTTGTTCTGCCATACTGTATTTACGTGATTTGTTAATTAAACCCATACCATTAAGGCCTGTGCTCACAGTGAAAGCATGGTTGTTCCCTGTGGGTGACACAAACCCTTTGGAGCTGGGATGGAGCAAGATTCATTCATCACTTAAATCTCATTTTAACTTGCTCTGTGGAACTAAGTGGACTGTGCCCCACACATCTGCTTCTGCACAGTAGTCATTATGTCTTTGTTATCCATTTTTATGTGAAAGAACGAAGGGTCTTTTTACTTAATCATTTATATCCTGTTTCGAGAATAACTAAAGCCATTGAGGAGGAAAAGAAAACATCTATAAATAACATCACTAGGGCACCTTGTCAAAAATATAGTACACAATATATAGTGTATACAATAGATATTTTCCCATTCTTATGCATACCACAGCACAGGCAGTGATCTTTGGCAAAATCAGTTCTTGGGACTAAGAGTAGGCTGCAATATGTGCACAAAACTACCTACTACACGCCTATAACCACACGGATCCTTTTGAGACTTGACATTTGTACAGAAATTAATTAGAAACAAGGTAACTTAAACATCTAGCTTATATGACTTACAGTAAACAGAAAAAATAGTTGAAACATATATTTGTTTTTCCCTCAGCAAATAAATCAATTCAATTCAAGGAGAATATGAGAAAACATAAAGCGTGAAGCACTATGTAGACTCAAAACTGCACCACATGAGATGGCCCTGGGAGGTGCCCCCAGTTCTAAAAGCCTCAAACTACAGCGGGGTCTGCCCCACCTCAAACTGCTCTATGTCAGAAAGTACACAAGAATAGCTTGAAGCCGCTGCTACTTGCTCTCACAGTGCATTGGTAGGGCTTTACGCCCCCAATGGAGGTGGCAGATACCCTTTCTCCCTGTGTCCTCGTAGCAGGCCCTCTGCTAATCACCAAGCAATTCCATATCTCAAGTGGAGAAATGAGAGGTTAATGAATATGCAGAAGTCACATCTGCAGCCGAAACATACAGGAATCATTTCAATGAGTCATGTATTTATAGTAAGACATTTCTATTATTAGAAACATAATTAGGGTCTGAGATTCATACGCACAACTCTAATCTACTCGAATGAAAGAACATGCAAGTACCCCAAAGCAGAATTTATCCTCCTGTAATCAGATAAAAATACACTGGGTCTTTGACTGAATACAATTTTCAACAGCGAAAAGAAAGAATTTCTAAAAGAAAGAGTCCAACAGGTAGTGAAAGAAAAGTCCTAAACTTGGTTGGTAGCAATGAAATTCAGGGAAAAATTATGATGTTTTTTCCATAACTGATAACAAAGAAAAACAGATAAAACGGTTTTAGAATAATGCAAAGCAATCAAATATGCAGAAACTCATTAATATATCTATTATGTAAAAGGTTGTGAATCGTAAGCTTTTGTATTGTTGGAAAAGAAACGCTAAGCAAGAGGTCTGGATTTCAATAAAACACGTAGGTAGCACTAATATGATGCAGGAGTTATGATAAAGCTTAGCCCTGCCTTTCAAGAAATTCCCTTATAATAGAATATTTCTCATTTCAATAACTTTATCTGAGACAAAAGAAATAATCTATCAAAATGAGTATCCACTTTAAGGAAACCTAATAAAATGTTATTTCAAACAATGCTCATTTAGCCACCTGCTAATGCAAAAGATACCACTCGCTGCATGTTACGCTGCTCATTTTCCCTCCTTCCTAACTCAGAAGGACATTACATTTTGCTGATTTTGAATATGGACCTCAAATGTGGTCACTTCACTTCTGCAGTTTCCACACTAATAAATGCATTGTGAGAGTTTAGAATGAATTACTAGGAAGAGTTTGACTTCTGACTAGGAATCCTATTAAAGCACAGCTTCAGGGAAAGTTTTTTAATGTAGCATAAATTGTCGTGGCAGTTTTTACAGATGGTGTGGCAATTTCCCCCCTTTTATTTTTTCCTGTCCAGTTTCAGATTAAACACAGGGCACTGAGCTGTTTATGCAAAGTGAAGGAACCAGAATCCCTCCCCTGCTACCCTCCATTCCCCGAAGATGCATCTAAGTGTTTCCATCTTCATGTTTAATGACGTTGAAAATGCAATCCCATTATTTCACACCCTATATAGGTAAATGTATTTGCTCTCACCATAGCACTGTGCTACCTCATTCCCAGAAACTACAGGCACTGAAAGCAAGACAGCCATGTAGGAAACAGCTCCAATAGACCACAATAGCCTACCAAGGAATTCACTTGAGCTGTCTAACAAATCTCCACATGTGTTTGGACAGGAAAGCACCTGGGAGAAGGAGTCACAGGTTCATCTCAAAACCTTGTACTTTCCATGGCCAAATCTTGTCTAAGTTGATAACTACAGCAGCTTTCATACTAATTGGTGACATCTCCTTCGGGACATCACCATTGGTTGTATATTAGTGTCAGTGCATGTAAACCAGCTTGGTTTTATTCTTGTGCCGTCTGTCAGCAATAACGAAGGTGGGAATTGCAAGGGCTGTCACTGGATTTGCTTTTGTTTTCTCTACAAGTGGTTATTAAACCCTCTTTTCTGTGACACTCCCACAACCTTTGTCTGTAAATTTGTTAAAGCAGCAGTAATATAACCATGGCAAAATTAAACAGCACAGCTGAGGAGAAGAGGAACGGTTTGGCAACATCCCTAAGCACTTTCTTAGTGACATCAAGCCACCATAGGAAACTAATGCAAAGCAAAAGTAGACGTAAAAAAAAACAGTAACGTGGAGATAAACTCCCCACAGCAGTCCACAAGGCCAATGACATAACAAACAGACGTTCTCAGACAGAGAAAGCGCATGATGTGAGAACACATACAAAATATAGAGAATAATCTGGAACTCAGGGAAAAAAAGCTGCTTATGTGAATACCTTTGTCAAAGAGCTGATTCTTAAAAGTCTGCATGCAAATACTTCCCAGATCAACAGAACTATACACCTGACCTTGTTTTACAGCACATAGGCATTTCTATATGATCATCCAAGTACGTAACTGTTAACTAATTCAGTCAGAGAGGAAAAAAAATGAGCATTGCCACTCCAAAGATTTCATAGCAGAAGCTGAGATTTCTTCTTCTACCTCACATGGCTCACAGCCAGCATTTACATGGGGAGCTGGGAAAGCCCCTCCCCTTCACACGGAGGCACTTACTCCCAGCTGAGGTTTCCCGAGAACAGCTGGGAGCTGCCCAGGGGTGGCTGAGCGCTTACAGCAGCCATAAACCCTACAGAATAAAGCTGATTTTCAACACCCACAATGAGTCAGCAGAGCACCACATCCCTCCAGCCCAATTTACATTGTTTTACACACGTCTGGGCTGCAGGGTGCTTCTGTACCAGGAGGTGAGTTGAAAGACTGACCCCTACATTCGAATCTGATGGGAAGGAAGAATGATAATCACTGTATCCCTTCAGGAAAATCCTCAGCCCCAAACTAGCACCCAGGAAAGCTCACTTTCTGCTCAGGGCAGATTTCCTGTATCCAGAGCCCTGGTCCTCCAATTGGTCTAGAGAGCCCAGCTGAGCCAGTGCCACTAAAACCTGTGACAATACCTCTACACTGTGTCACTTAGTGACTGTCCTTCTAAAAAGCTGCAATAAAAGGATGCTGTGTGGAAAGACTGAAAATGTTCAGTTTAACTTGATGTAAGAGACTTCAGAAGGGCTCAGAAGACTACTGCACATAAAGTATGCAAGATGACTTGAGACAACAATCTGGTAACATCTTCATAATTCAAACAGGGTTGAATAATTTCAGTGATTATAATTTATTCAACAACTTCAGCCCCTGCACTGTCCATAAACTGTCATTTAATAAGTTACAATATTCATAGATTTATTGTGCCTTTTTACTAATTTTCTTTGGTTTTAGTCTGAAAATTCTTCTCAAATAATTCAGTGTAGTCAGCTATGCTAATGACTATGTAACCAAACAAGTCGCATGTTCCCATTTTGGTCCTCTGAAGATTTAATTGTGACGGTAAAAAAAAAATAAAAAGAAATCAGGTTTCTCCTGTGGTCACTGAAAAATTAACTTTCTGTAACTCTGAATCTGGGTTGTTGGCTGCCAGCTTCAGCTGCTCCATCTGGCTCCCCTCCTCCCTTCAACAAGGACTGGGATGTGTGATGCCTCCACACCACACAGTCCTGCTGTCGATCATGTGATATAGATACATGGAGGCCACACTGAAAAGATCTTCAAGACTGATTTCCACCACCGCTCATCCAGTGGATCCTACATCAAAACTAACTTCCGATTGCACATTTTCTAGCAGGCTGGCCAACCTCAGTATTTACATTTAATAGATGGGGATTTCAACAAACCTGTTGAAATGGTGCTGTTCAACTGGCAACTGCCTTTTTAGCTACAAAGCCATATGTAAGCCAGCTTGGTGATGCCAGGTTAATAAGAAAATAAAAACAACATAGAATCTATAGGAAGTAGAATAAAAATTACTATTTCCAACTCTGTCTGGAAATTTTTTTTCCTCTGAAGGATTTCTAGCATGGATATTTAAAATAAGGACCTAAAAATTATATGGAATTGTCTTAAGTACCTAATCCATTTTTCAAGGGAGGTCAACACACATCATAATACCAAAAGCCAGTCAGCTCTATCATTACAGCTACACTTGGGTCTGCACAGGAGGAACTCCTGCTGACCCAGTGACCTGTCATGACTTTTGGACTGTTACTACCCCTCCACATGATTTCCTGGATGTGAACCATGTGATATGCTTTCAGTCCCTTAGGCTATTAGTCTGGCATCTCCATATAAACTTGGTATGGAAAGTCCTGGAGGGACACAAGTCATTAGTGGAAACCTGAAGGCTCCTAAGAGCAAATTAACAGACACATATATGTTATATATTAATCAGGAAAGGGAAATATGCCTGTGCAGTCACGTATATAGCTGCTGCTGGAAGCCAGAGACAAGTATTACTAGTGGAGATACAGATCCAGACACGCCTCCACTTTTTTCATTCTGTCAGACACTTAGCCCTGTAACACCTTCAACTGTGCAAGTCCCACAGAGAATCCGTCAGGGATTTCAGGTGCAACTGAACTAGCACAGCTTTCAATGAGAAACAGCAACTGAAATGTTTGCTCTGTCTCCTTTTAACATCATCTGGAATCATGGTGACACTCCCTACACCAAAGCCATCCAACCAGCAGCAGCTGCTGTGACTACATGGAAATTACCATACACAGTTTTAGCAAGCAGCAGGATTTTTCCCAAACAGTTTACTTTGGGCCAGCAAACTTACTTCATGCAGAACTGAATTGTGATCAATAGTATCAGTTACTATTTGTTATCAAGCTGGGGAGGGGTAGGTGGCACAGAAACAGAGATCATGACTTTTATCTTACAAGTGGCCTGAGAAAGGCTTCTGGCCTTGAACACAAGGATGCTGACAAGACCTTATCCTCAGCATCTTCATTACTTCTTAATTTATAGAACTTAAAGTCACTTCCTGACCTGCGAAATTAAAATTACACTTCGGTACTGAGAGGTAGGTTCAGACTAAGTTTATTTGATCAATAAGCTCTGTGAAATGTTTCTTACATCATCAGAATTGCAGATAGTCAGTGAGTTGGCTGTTTCGGTTCCAGGAACGCTCAGTACTTTTCAGCATGCTCTCTGCTGGGACAGCCTCTCTTACAGCTTTGGTACCTACATTTTTGTGCAGGTACTTCTGTCAGCGTGGAACTATGCTTGATTCAGTAGCCATAAAATATATTCATACCTAGAAATTGTCTATAAAGTGATTTCCTACCCTGCCTTCTAATCTGCAATCTTGCCCCATACTGAAGTAGGAAGGAGGAACTGAATCTATGTGTTCTAGACCCTAGTAAGCTCCAATCAGAGACATTTTGGTATGAAAAGCACAAAATAATTACTGAGGTTTTCAGGAACCTCCTCTTATTATTATCTGCTCCAACCATCTTACCAGACCTGCTCTATTAAAAAGTCCATTCAAGAAGAGAGGAAACCTTGATCACAATGCTGTGCTTTGAGGGATGAGAAGGGAAGAGAATAAAGTTACTGAGATGGAAGAATACTATTCCTTGAAAATGGGAAAAGGAGAACTCCAGTGTTCCAGTACTTATTGTGAGTTGGAGATTATTTAATTTGGACTGAGGTATAAAATGTCCCAAGATGGGACATCACACTCTGTTACTGAGAAGAATAGACACTTGACACTTCTACCCTCATGCAACAGCTTTATCGCCAACAATGTAATCCTGAGAAATCACCATAGTTTGTTCCAATTTTGGTTTCCCTCATGGGTTTTTCATGGGCTTTGCATTTTTTTAAAGGATCTTACCATCCTCCTCCGTGACTTGTTGCCTCTGGTACATATAGAGACTTTATGCCATAGTTTTAATTTGCATTCCCCAATGAATATATTATTAGCAATTACATTTATAATTAGTAGTTTTGTCATTTAAAGTTCACCAGTTTTGCAGCCAATTATTGAATAAAAAACTGTTTATTATTTTCAATATATTATTACTTTATTATGGCTCATTGCTTTAAAATACTTAGTGTAATCCTTCGCAGGTCCTTAAACACAAATATGGCAGCTATTAGCAACCTCTTCAGTCAGGCATAAAATTGCACCCACAGGCCTCATAAACAACAGAGTGCTTTGGAGCGATTAAATCAGTGTATACAGCTGCGAGGGAGGCCATTAGGAAATACATTCCCATTCTGCCTTAGTGTTATTTTGTTTTGCCACTGTGCTCTTGTCAAATCTATCAACTACCTGTGCTCTCCTCTCCTCTCCATAAATAAGAGATGTCATCTCACCAGGTCCATCCATCAGAAACATTTCAGTCAACATACAATTACATCCTGCAGTCTCCTGCTAATATACTAATTTCTATCATTTGTATTTCAAACAGGACAAGCTGAACAGCAAAGAGCAGAGCTGTGCAAAGGCCAGAATGATCAATCTCGTCTGCAAACAGGATAAGCACTGATAGCTCTTAGCAAAGTTAGAGTTTATGTAGTATAAACATGGAACAGTTGTCATTCCTGCAGCACATTCTCAGGTCTGAACTTGAAAAAATGTCATTCAGAACAATTCTGTAATGCTCCCCTTAGCCTGGCAATCCCCCTCAAACACGGAGCAAGATGGGTCAGAACTGCTTGAGGCCTGTTGAGCACAGAGATCTCTTTTGCAGGTGTACCAGGTGCATCCTCAATGTCCCTACAGCCTCCTTCCCTCTCACCCTCTGCAGCATTGCAAAAAAAAAATTGTGCTGAAAAATGGGAAACCAGAGTTCAGTATTTCTTCTGCTCCAGTAGTGCCTTGTGGAATTTTCCTCCCTATCCTATCCATTAGATTATTTTCCCTAAGTCTGTAATCCCCTTGAAATCATCAGGTGAGCCATTTTTCCATTATACTCCTTACTCAAGATTGTCAAGAGCTCCCTGCAGAGCCAAAGGTAAGCGTACTATTAAGCGTACTATTTGCTAAAGGACAGAACTATCTCAAACGAGGACGAACTTGTACGGCAAGTAAAAAATATGACACAATTATCATGTAAATTATAGTGGTTGTTTTAAATCCCCTGCCAGGGAGACATGAGGTTATACCACATGTTTCTGAGGCAGAGGGAGAATTGCTTTCTTGCCTGGAGACAAGAGAGTAATATTAGAAGAACAACCAAAAAAAAAAAACCAAACTAACAAAGCAAATCCAGAACTTTGGTGTAATAAATATTGGCACTACTTTTCATTCCCTATGTATTCTTTTCTGTATTGATATGCAGAGTTGCAGATACTGAGGTGCAACATTTCTTGTGAAAAATTAAGGTAGCAAAAGCAGCAAAAAAAACCCAACTGTGAAATACCAGAAAAAAAGCCCGATCAGGCCATCTTAACTAGTGTCTCTTCTCCTGTCTGCTCTGAAACACTGTTATAAACAAGGGAGTAAGTATTTAAATACATAATAATATCAAAAGTCCTTTGAAATTAAAATTAGAATTATTGTTGTTATCTTTCCCATATCTGATGCACGGAAAGTGACACTTGCAAGCATTTTCCCTCCAGGTTTCCCTGCCTGGTCCCTCGTGGGACTTGCAGCTCAGTACCATGCATCACATTCAACTTGATGGACTTGATGCGATTATCTCCTAGGATGTAAGTGATGAACACAATGTTCATCAAACTTTCAAACTTCTCATCCCTTCTCTTGCTCTGTTTTCATTCCTTAACCTTTTCCTGCTTTACTCTGGTAAATATTGCATGTAGCCACCCTTGCTCTAATCAGTTGATACTAGATCTCACACACATATCTCCTTAAAGTAATGTTCTCTTCATAAGCCGACCACATGTCATCAGCCACGTCTAGTTGGCCATAACCAGCTTCTCTTTTTAATTACACACCTTGTCAGGTTCCGAGGGTATAATCCATACTTACAGCTAGAAATAAATTCCACATATTAAAATATAATCATCTACTTCATCAGCTGTATATTGCATCTCCTCCCACTCAGAAGAGCCTGAAGAAAATTAGACTTATGGCTCAGGATCAATGCCAACTGATTCCCAAAGCTCAACATCTATCCTTAGGTAGTTAAGGAGCTAAAGGGAAAATCCTGATTCAAATTTATTAAATTTAAAGCCACTCTTAAAGTTTGGAGTCCGTCTGTGCGGGATACGGAGATCACAAAATACTGTTTTCTAGATCCTTTAATCTGGAACTTCTGGAGCTACCAACCAATTTGGGTTCATGATATATTTTTAAGCTTTTTATTTTTTATTTTTTTTTGTAACATACAAAAGTGGAATATCCAACAAAGAAGACTGCTGTAACTTTAATGTGCCCCAGTCTAATTTTGCTCATTTCAGGCCAACTTAAATCGTTCCTAGCTTTCCTGTTCTCTCACCTTCAACCTACACACTTGCTTAAATCAAACATAGCTATGCTCCATCTCATTAGTCTAACAATTTCTAACGATAAATCTGAACCCAGGTTACTGTTACCCAGACAAACCTTCCATGGGATGTCATCAGGAAGTGGAAACAAGTCAACAAGTATTTAGCAGTACTGAAGAAGCATTCAAGTCGACAATATTTTACAGTATGCCCATATTCTTGTTCCTGCATTTGCAGACGGTATTATTGTGAGTTGTCTCTAAACGACTAAATGGTAAGAAGGCAGAGATAAAACACTCGCAAAACTGAGTCTTCTAGGTGAAAGATAATAAGGAATAAGTGGTAAGATCTTATGCAGATATACTACTGTTAAGTCTCCAGCAAAAAGCTGAGTCAGAAGCTACTGCCTGTGCTTATGGAGCTTATGGATAAAACATAGGAAAAATGTGATCGCTTCAGATCAGCCTTCCACCTCTCCCAAAATAATCTCTTCCAGTTCTTAAGATGCCACCACTCCATGTAAAAATTTTATCTGCAGTAACTGAAAATCTATTAATCAGTATCATCAAATGAGGACATTACAACATGATAAGAGAAGAATGAAATCCCATTCCACAACAATGAATCAATTAACTTTATGCAATTTAAATGAACTTGGCACCAATAATGTTTGGGTAGAGCCAGCCATACTCCCCACCACAAACAACTAGGGCTGTTTGCTAAGAAACACAGCACCAAAGCAAGGCGCTCCCCAGAAAATAGTACCATCTGGAAGTGAAAGACTTTGGGCTATGTCTATTTGAAATGCCAGTAGCTCAGCATCTCCAGAAGAAATGCAGAACTTCAAATAAATGGGAATTTAGATGCATTTTGCTACTGATTCTGCTCATATGAACTCAGAATAGGCAGAAAGACATGCCTTCTTGTAATGCTGCATTTCCTGCTGATGCACTGGCAGGTCACTTTCTCTTTATTTCCCCTTTATTATTTTTTACAGAAGCTATTAATGATTTGTGTATTTATTTTAGAAAGCTTGGGCAACAGGTCTTCCCTTGTACCTAGGATACAAAACCAGTAGCTCTAAACCTACATGCTGGGCAGGTCTCATGTGGCTTTGATATACACACTAGGCTGCAGGACAGAGGAGAGAATGAAGGAAAAACACCTACCCAGAACAGACACGAACAAAAAAAGTACTGATTTATGAATGCAACACTTGGAAAATGTTGAGCATGCAAATCAAAGCTGCCTTGAGCAAGTTCATTTTACAGCACCCACATTTATACAGCAGGCTAATCACACTTATGCTGACACAGCAACATCAGGATAACTTTAATAAAGGTTCTGGGTATTTTTTTTAATTTTTTTTTCTTTAAAGGTATACTTCCAATTCATTTGGGTCCAAAATTTAGGTTTGTGAGTGTGAGTGTTAAAATTAAAGAAATGGTCAGAAATAAGTGATCAAAATGAGAAAAATTACCTAGATTGAATATTTCTCTACATTGTCGGATAGCAAAGTCACTGCAGCAGGGCATTCAGAGATAAGAAATGGGATATGAAATCAGTGAATGAAGTCATCAGACTTAGAGACAAACAGGAAACAGCATAAGTTGTAAAGAATAAAACCATCTTGTAATATTCTTCTGGCATTAGCAATGCAAGACAGTACATAAAAAGGTAAGGATGTTTTCTGCATTGGTGCTTCATATCTTTTCATGTATCTTACAGTATTTTTGTAAGATGACAGGCTTTGATTAGGGTCTGCTCAGTGTCTCCTTAGTAGACTCTAACGATAAGGCTACACCAGTTAAACACATTTTCTCTGCTTTACTCTCCATCTTCCACACAAATGGCTCCAAGCTATACTGTGGCAAAAAAGCCAATCTACCGGCTACAGCCAACACATTAAATGGGTTCCTAGGACACAGACGAGCAAGAAGTTGTTCAGCAAAAAAGTGCCAAACACATTAACAAACTGCTTGTATCAAACCCTTATCACTCACCTATAAGACACTATAACTGCACAAAATTATTAACAGGAAACATGGTTAATAATGTATGTGAGCATGCACGCACACAGCAGTCAGGACTAAAATCCTGGCCCTGAGTATCTGTCATAAAGCAGAAATGTCACACAGCTGAGCTAAAGGAACTGCTACAAGAACTACAACAACCAGTTGGTCTTCCAACTGTTACTGGAAGACATTATGACTTAAACATATATGGACAAGTTAATATGATCCCTTAAGGCTGAAAATTAGTTTCTGGCATATTCTGGAAAGATGTAATAAATACAAGAAACTGTGTCTCATCTGAGAGGTTAAGACAGGTCTCTTTTAAGGCAGTGAGTGTTGTCTGATATGGCATCAAAACAGTGAGGGAAGGAAAGAGTTGGGAGTTCATGGGAAACTTCAGACTCAGATTCTCCAATCACTGAAATCTCATCAAACATATGCCTACACCAGTTAGGTCAGGTAAAGATTCCCAGCTCCTGCATTTTCTTAGACTCTGCTAATTTAGGTCCTCAATAAGTCTACAACTTAATTTTCTTTAAATTATTGGTGAAAACGAGGACAATTCCCATTGTCATTCTACAGGTAAGAGAAACACTGGAGGAGGTGAAGGCAGTAGCTGTTGGTGCTGAGGCAGTGGTGAAGCAAAGCCTCATCCTTTACACTTCCCACCACACTGGTCTTCACTACTACAGTAACATACACTGTATGCATGATTTTGTCCAGTTTTGGTCCTATGGTATCTTTGGTAAGACTTCAAGAAAGGAAATGAGATACACAGGCACAGCATGTGATAAGTACACAATTCTCCAGTTCAGTCCAATATACAACGTAGACGTGCTGGGAAACTTCAGGTGACAATAGTTCAGCTACTGCATCCAGAGCCACCAACTGCAAACAGTTTCCTGACCCTAGTCTCACCGCTATATGCCCATTAGCAAGTAATTTCACACAGCAGAAGTAAATCATTAGATTCAATCTTGTACTGGGGCTTGTACTATGTCTACATTACATGTAATTCGGGCATTCACTGGGGACTAGATTTAATCTGCTCCCCTCAACCAAACATAACCATCACACGTGGTTCCAAAGTTATCACTGTTTTAGACCTTGTATCTCCATCAGAGGTTGGGACGCATTGCCTGGGGCAGTTTGTGCACAGCAGAACAGAGCTGTGAACTGAATCAGCACACAATCAGTGAGGACAATGAAAGCACTGGCTTCACAGCCATAGTACTATTTAGAATCAAAATGGAAACGTAGATGTAGTTGCATTACCTACACTTCAACTAGCAAATCTATTGTGAATAAATTTACTGGCTTGCACTGACTCACTGAGATAGATGTTGTGTTTCATTAATGCAGCTACCACAACCATCCATTCACGTTGAAGATGCACAAACGGTATAAATTGAAAGCGAAGACCCTGAAAATTGCTAGAAACATGCCCTGTGGATGGTATTGCATAACTTTGTATTGTACACAGAACTTATGCTTTAAATGAGGGGAAAATTAAACTATTCAAGACATTCCTTGCTATTTGCTGTAAAGCCACAGGTTAGCCAAAACCAGCAAGACCTCAGTTGTAACAGCTATTTCTGGTCTAGCTACTTTGTACCACATACAAGAGCTTTTCTTTTGCACCAGATGTAGAGATTTTATAGAAACAACCTCATTATATAGGCTACAGGCCTTGCCAGGATTTCCTTTTAATAAAACCTATCTCTTTCAATTAACTTGATTGGACATGTTAATGTTTTGGGACTTGATTAATAATGCTGGGAGATAATTGTGCAAAGGTCCAGAGGCACTAAAATGTCCATGCAAACAGGGAATGATGGAGGAATTGTAAATGCAACCTATAACACTCAGCACAGTGGTAAGCCCATTGCTGTCGCTCTGCTCAGCTGCAAAAAATAAACAGCTCATATGCCATAAGTATAAACTATCTGGTAGCTCAATCTATCATTTCTCTCATGCAACTGAACAAGTAACAGAATTAACAGGGTAATATCTCACTGAAGGAGAGCTTTCACCCTTTGGTTGTAATTAGAGATTTATCCAAATGAAGGCTCCAACTATAAGCATACTGAAGTCCAGATTCATAATCCTTTGCTTTTATCCTGCTCTCCAAATAACACTGGAGTTACTCACCAGAGAATTTGCACCCCAAGTACAGCACAGCCTTTGATCAGCAACAATTCCTCTCCTGTGCCCTAAGATAGATCAGGTAATTGATAGAACAACCTACAGCATCAATGCCTTGTGACAACTCAGGTCTGGAAGACAATTTCTGCATCTGCTCTTTGTCTCATTTTCAGAGCAGGAAAATTTTCAGAAAAGTGACTTTCAGAGAGTTATTTTTTAACCACTGCTCACTCGGATCTGCTCCTGACAACACGCATAAAGAGCTGCCAGACCAGGTGAGGGTTGTAGGGTTGGCTGCCGTTTATTTATCTTCAGGCATAATGCCAAAGCCATTGCAACCCCAGCAACCCCCCTTCCTGCACTTCACAAACCAAGGCAGCTTTTCTCACTCGAAGATCCAAGACTTAGAAAATGGAGAGACAAGGAAGAAGCTATGGTGGGACCAGTGCTGAGTGTTTCCAGAGAGAATCTTCTTACTTTAACTAGTGAACTATTACAACTTTCTCTTCATTTCCAAGATGTAGAGGGGTTTGGTGAATATAAACAAACCCAGTGGCCAAACAGGCTCTACAGAGCTACCTCTGCATTTCAGCGCACCAGCACCCATAGTGGACAGCTGAATTTTCATCTTCAGTGACTTCTCCAGCTCCCATTGTGTATCCTGGTCATAATCTCACAGATAAAGTGATAAAATATTTACAACTAAAAGGCTGCTAAATTTACTCCCTAGTGCCCACATATATCTTTTGCATAGCAATCCTTTCTGGCTTAAATTCTGCACGTTAAACCTTAATTACTGCTGCCTGACAAAGTGAGAAACTGGACAGGAAACACAATTTTGAAAAGCATCAAAGCAACAGAGGTGACCAACAATCATTTTCACAAGCAACTTTAGGCAGTATCTCAAAACAGTCATAAATTGTTCTTCTTGAGCTGGAGCTCATGCTGCTGGTTGAACTACAAGGTGTAAACACCTAAAAGTGGCCAGGACTGGGATGCACTGTGACAGGAGGATGTCACTCATGTCTATCATGTGATAACAAGAACAGACTGTGCCAGACAATGACACCAGGAATCCATGCAACCCGTTAGTCATCTTGATTAATGCATTTCAGATTATCAGGCAATTTGATGCGCAAACTCCTCACTAAGCTGGTAACTCTCTTGAACAGCCCAGTGATGCTGTAAGCTTTACCAAAAGAGGAGCAGTAAAAGAATTCTTGTTACATCTGTCACATGGCTCAGGAAGTTGTTAATTCTGCACTTGGACTGCAGCAAAACCATCCTGCTGCAGGAATAGTTACCTTGCAAGATCAACCTGCCTTCTGCCTAAACCAGGATGTGCACATGAGCTTCTCGCCATTCCCCCAGCGAACAGAATGCAGCAATGCATGGGCACAGGGCCGACCCCAATCTGTTCACTGTGCCATGTGTCAACCAGCAGCAAACTTACATTTGCTATTTCCTTCCTCACCTGTACTCCCACCTTGTCGGTCCCAGGACCAGTCAGTAAAACAGAAGTGATCCAATCATGAGACATAAATAGCCTACAAATTTCCTCTTCTATCTGCTTCTTATTCTATACTCTCTAGTTGAATAAGGGGCCTAGCGAAGCCCATGAAGCCAGACACTAAAGCTGGTGGCAGCTGGACCGCACTCACAGAATGGATCTGCCCTTCCATCAGCAAACATAGGGGATTTCACAGTAAAGTTTATTTTCTTTCCCCAGTCCAGTTTACATTAAAAAAACTGCTTGAGAAATAATTTTTAGTAGTCAGGAAAGTCCATTTTACTCTTTTTAATTATTTTAATTCACTCTAGGCAGACAGCACACATGGATAACCATAACCTAATAAAGATGTCAAGGGACAGGATGGAAACTGAGATATAAAGGCTGGGTTACTACTTTTCTTTATTTATCCCTCAGTCTTCCACAGCAACTGCCTAAACCTCCACCTTGTATCTCAAAATCCTAAACACAAAGTAATGCTATTCTTGCTTCCCATCAAAAGCCACGTCTCCAAGTAGAACAAAATCTTGAGGGGTTATTTCTTCAGCAAGACAGCTGGGGCTATTTCATAACCTAAAGAGAGAAAGCTAAAGTGGGACTCATCACCTGTATGCTGAGAGACAGAATTTACCTACTGTAACTACAAAAGACCGTATCTTCACCAATGACAATACATGGTCAATAATGCTCCAGTGAAGTGAGATGAATTGAACTCTCCCTTGGTAACAGACCCTTAACTAGGGTCATTAATCATATAAGTATCCCAAGCACACCCACTGCCAAGAGGGGACTTTCTGACAGAAAGAAATCCAACTCCTACTGCCAACGGTTTAAAGGGAAGGGAAAAAAAAAAATCTCTTTAAAAATAAGAAGACCTTCCCCTTAGGAAGTCAGCAGGAGCCACAGCCTCAGAAACAGATCTTCTAATTGAATGTTTTCACTCTGATTTAGAAGAGTGCTTCTCCTCGCCATATTTACAAGCTTGGTTTAGATTGCAGGAATTGCCTACAACTATTGGCCAGCATTTCTTTCCCTCCTAATAGAAGGTAAGGCTATGCTGACCCAGAAAAAGTCATGGCAAAAAAGTAAAATCCCCAAGGAACAAAGGAACCTTGTGAAATTCAGAACACAATTTCCTGAAATTAGAAAACAGTAGATTTGTTCAAACATCACTTTTGATGATCAATTACTTTATTAACCGGTTTTGGAAATAAAAATCACTGATTACTGACTTTCAAAAAAATCACGGTCTCCGATTTCAATTTCCTTACCATTTAGTCATACATACAAATTTTTATTAAAACAGCTTGAAAGGAAATCTTTCACTCAGATGACTTCTTTCTGTCTTTCTTTTCAGTTAATAAAAATATTCCTAGCTTCAACTTTTAGTCCATCTGACAACATTTTCAAACTCCTACTTTTTCCTGCAGTTGGACAAATTATTTTCAATCTCACTAATATCTTACAGTTTTCTAATTTTAAAACTTTAAAATGCAGATTTCACTGCAGTGAAAAGCAATGCAGTGTGCTTCACTTCAGGCAGGTCTAGGTACTCTCACTGTGTATAAACACACCACTACTCTAAAACATTCCATTGATTTAGCAAAAAAAAGGTCTCCAGTGTGGAAACCCAGGAAAGAGCAAGAATAACGGATGATTACAGCAAGGTAGAGGTCACGGTCACACCAATATCAACTTTTTTTGTAATGCCAGACCTGACTTTAGACAACTCAGAAAATAATTTGGGAGTTGCTCTGGAGTAGATATTTCTAGAGTCTAAGAAAACAGTAACAACATCTTAGATGGTGACTTGACTTCAGTCAGATGCAATTTCAACACTCCTGTTAGGATTGTGGCAATACCACTTACACAGAAACAAAACCATCAGCCCAAAGCAAGGTGGAAGAGAGCACAGCAGCAGATCTGCTGGGCACTAAATGCGCAGGAAGTCCTCTGCCCACCTGCTCTGCTGCACATCCCAGAACACACCATACACCATATCCCATCCGAGGTCAACTCAACAGCCAAAGCTCAATTCAACACCTTCTAGATTCAAACTCAATAGTCTGATGGACAATTGTCTGTCAGAAAGATGTCAACAAAGCACATAGGCTTTCAGAAAGTCAGTCAAGGAGGGAAAGGTGTCACTATATACAAATGGCATAACTTCTTGTTCTGCTGGAAACCCTCAATATCACAGCAAAAAGATTGACTCTGTGAGGAACAGCACAAAACAAAGCATGTTCTCCGTGGATTGAGTCATCAGAAAATGATGACACATGCTCACTGAAAGTACTAATAGAAACGCATGCTTGTTTTTGAAAGTAAGAGTTAGGTTGTTACAGAAATATTTAAATTTCAGCCCAGACCCACCTAAATGGCTTTGGATAATACATCATATTTTAATCTAAAAGAAGGCTTCATTGATTATCCTGAAATCCAGAATTAGCTAGATGCATTTCATCTGACTCACTTGTCCGGTATTGTAAAATAATGATGCAATTTGTAATAAATTACAACAATGACAAATTGTTTACTTAACTCAATAAAATAGTGTCACTTTTGTAAAGTGCATAATCTTAGAGAACTCAGCTGGTTGTGAACTGCAGGTTATGAAGAAAAACATTCATGTCAGTCCAATGTACAGAAGGAATAAGATCTGAAGCAAACTAACTGCATTCCCTCAGATTACTCTTTTGCGCTTTAGTGTCACTCTCAATTTAAGTTTTTTCATGAAATCAGCCAGCCTGGAACAGGCAGGATCATTCTCGCTCACTGAGTCTAATATGACATGACTAACAAAAGCAGACACAATATGTCATAGCAATGAATGACTCATCAGACTTGGAAATTCAAAAAAAAGTGCCATTTTCTAAGATACAATTTTTGACCTTTACACTCTCCCTCAACTTATTGTACATAGACCTTTTAGAAACATCTGTGAGAGCAAGAAGCAATAAAATTTATCAAATGGAAGAAAAGGATGGGGGAAAGGGATGGTATTTACTCTCCTTTGGCAACTTTTGGTACCAGAAACAGTCATCAAGGAATGCAAAATCTCAGTTTTCCCACTTTTTTGGCCAGAATTCCTCCATTAAAAATCCTTCCTCTGCTGCCAGCTGCTCTGGGGTCCCAGACAAGTGATTTATTCTTGTTATCTTATTTTCTCCATCTATATAATGAGACACTGGTCCACGTTATGCAGTTTCTGTGACAATTCATTACTTAATATCTGTAAAGTGCTTTGAAGATGTGAAGCATTATTACTGATACATTATGCACTAGTTTTTATGTACCTAGTCAACCTACTGTTCGCATATCGCTGCAGTCTGCAGAAGAACCCTAATTGTGCTAAAAGGAAAGCATTATCGCAGCTTGTCTTGGTGCAGCCAACTCAGGCAAAGATTAAGAAAAAGGGAGATGATTAATCGTTTCTTATTTTTCCAGACTGATTTGGATTCAAATGGTGATTAAAGCCAAAATCTTGCTACATATGTATTTCCACAAAAATCCGTTCTGAAATCAATGAGGTTCTCGATTTCTTCACCTGAATATCGTAGAATGTAAAATTAGGACTTAAGTTATTTTCCAGATTCCTTGTTACAGTAATTAATACCCCATTTTTTCTTTTGCAAGCTATATCTAAGGAAATCACTTTAAAAACAACATGAAGAAAAATTCCGTAGGAAAAAGAGACAGCAAATTGAGGTAGCATAATATTATGATATAACAGGCAATAAATAGCCTACATATAATGTATTTTAATACATGTTCATGGAATAGTATTTTATTTTTGAGCTGATCAAAGTATTTATTTCATTATTTTCAAGCAATTTTCCTTTAAACCAGTACTTGAAAATCAGGTCTGCTTTCTTCCATTGGACCTGCTGCACAGCATACATTGATCTTTCTTGTACTATAGGGTAGTTAGAAGAAGAAGCCATCAGACAGCTTGGAAGTCATATCTGAAGAGATAAGAGAAGACCATTAAAGGATAGAAAGGAAATGAGGAAAGATCTGAATGCCAGAATGAATACAGGATCTGTGCATGTCAGTGAAAACAAGGATGAACAGAAGATCAGGGGAAGCAGTGTTGAGCCCATCAAGAAATGCAAGGCAGGAAACCAAAGTCTGAAAATAATAAGATGAAAAAGGAGCAATGACAGATCTGTACTGTGTTAAGTGAAAAATACAAAGGAAAGAGGTAATAGTGCAAAGATGATTAGGAGACCTGAAGAAATCGATGATGAATTTTCTTCCATCCTTCAGCTCACAAACCTGCCTGAAACGTCCAAGAAATGAGATTTGCCAGTCACAGGAAAAGGAAACACTGGAAAGAAGATCATAAGTAGCAGGAGTACATATGGCAGTTACTACTGGAACAGGGATGTGCTCAGACACTGTCTTCAGAGCAGGGAAGCACCACTGAGATGGGAAGAACACTGCAGTACTGTTGTTTTGGAAGAAGAGGCACAGCTTACCTCACCTGAAGCTTTTCTTTTGGATAGTGAAATAGTTTACCATCCATGAAGTTACTTTAGGGTCCTCTCCTGGTTTTGAGCTATTGTGAAGTTCTCCATTAGAAGCAAGTCTAATGGACAGCTTGGGTTCACATCAAGGGCCCCAGCTGACCAGGGCAAAACACATCACAATTGCTTCTTGTCTCTTGCCTTCTAAAACCCGTTCTTATAGAAACAGCTTAAAACACCACGGGAGGCTAAGAAGGCTTTGCACACTCAGCTTCTCAGAGCTTCTGAACCCCTCTCACATGGCTACAATTACAACGCACTGAAGCTTCCAGACTTGAGGAAGACACAACCGAAAGGCAGCAACAGCCTTGACAGCTGCCTCCTTACAGTACTGCCACACTTTCCTCCCCATCCCAGCAAAACAGCAGCTCCGTAAGAAGCAAAGTTGCTACTGCACAAGGGACTCCCAAAGAAATGCTAACTCAGTAACAGAGTTAATGGTGCCATAACCCAACATCAACATAGGTACTTAGAAAGCAAATACTGCTCAGCCTACCTTTTATTTAAATGCATAGTACCATTCCAGGTAAAGAGCTTTAGGGGAAAAGAGAAAGCACCAAAGTCAACAGAGTGTTCACTGTTCATATGCTACCTGCAAAATATCTGCTTTTTCTTCCCTTTCCTGTGTAAATTGAGAAAAATATTTGAACCACGAATATTACTGGATCTGACTGACTTGAGCGTATTTGGCCCATTTCCATATATGGATTTACAAACAGATAATTTCTAGGCTTATCTGTTTTAAGCTAGTAAAAAATGCAAGAGGAAATTCTAATCTATCCATACATATTAAATTCAATTCTAATCTTTCCCTCAGCAATTTTATTTTTAGGAAATGATAAGGAAAGGTTTTACAGTAGGAGTGCTTTTCAATAAATCACCATTAATTATACATACACACTAAGTGCATCAAGCAAGTTTGGGCACACAATTATGTAACTAATTAGATTGACCCTGCAATTCTGTACTTAAATAGACTCACCTGCCCTCAGATCCACCTGATCATTTCTGAGCACTTATTTAGTTGTACAATGGTTTCTTTTCTATTAAGCACCAACTGTTGAAAATTTTTAAGCAACTGCACTTCCGTGCCTAATTAATCATGTAATTACCATCATTATTTGGACACCTTTTTGATAATTTAGCCTTTGCAATGCTTCAATTGTAAGAAAGGCATATGGGAGAACTGAGAAGTAAGTGTTGCAAGCACACATAAGTGGGTAGGCGCTCAGCTTATATGGTGCGTAACATCCTCAGCCCTGACAGCAGCCACAAGGAATTAAACTGTTCAGCAGCTCTCAGGGGGTGCTAAATGCTGAACACCTCTCAGGATCTGTCTCCTTACCACCCACCAAATACTGAAAATCACTACAGTTTCATAAAACGGACATCAAAGCACATTCTAGCGCTCGATACTAGCGCCATTTACACCAGTATGATTATAATTCCTCCCAGAAATTTGGAACAACTTGGTATGGCCTTGACACCAGTTTTCCTTAGATTCTGCCCATGTCTCACCAAGCATCTTAAGCTGAACAGAACAAAGCCCATTTAGTCTTGGCATGAATGTGTCTAGGCAGGGATCACTGTATATGATAATGGCCATTCAGATCCATATCTGATTTCAGCATGGCTATCCTCTGGACAGGTAATCAATAGTTGTGAACAACCAGCATTTTACTTGTGCTGTATCTTACCATGCGTTACACATTTCTAAGCATAAACATAACACAATATGTGTACAGAGGAAATATATACAAGGAAAAGTGAACTCATCCAAACTTTATCCATACTCAGACCAGTTTCAAAGATTAAAAGGAACCACTAACTCTTATTTCCTTCCCACTGTATCCCTTTTGTTTAAATCCCCAGCAAAGCTAAAAGCTGTAGAGCAGAAATACAGGAAAAGCAATATCTATCTTGGTAGCACTTTGAACTTAGCTTTGCAGACCCAACAGTTTCAAACCAGGCTTGTGAAACCATCAGCACTGTTTGTTGGTTTGTAATTAGTCAAATGCAATGCAAAAATTCTGACATAAAAATCTCATAGAAACTTTACAACATCAGGCTGAAAAGGTGGCTACTCCAGAAAAGTATTACAATAAAACTACAAACTTTTGCATTATGCTTACGTGGGCACAGGCTGCTACAAACACCCAAAACGACTTCTGATTTACGCGCACAATATCGTGAGCTGCATGTCAAAATTAATATCTTGTAGTGACAAAGTCAACAATGGGATTTCTTCAGAAATGAGGTATTTACCAGCAGACTAAAGGGCACGCTACCCTTTTTATTGCCTATTTAGAGGAACCAATGAATGTTTTCGCCAGCCTCCATGTGCAAATTCCACCGAATACAGTATGATTTGCATATGTGTGCATGTGAGAGGAAATATTTGCAAAAGATTCAAAGAGCAGCATCTCAGTTGAATAACTAGAGGGGTTGTTTTCTAGCTGGCTAGCATGTGGGGCTCATCTCTGCCTTACTTTGGACCAACTAAAACTATTTCTTACTGATACAGCAGTTTAACAGTTTGTTCTCCCTGTCATAAATACAACAGCTTCAAACCTTCTAAAAATATTAAAAGTTTTACAGCTAGATGTGTGACAGCCTTGATTATTCCTGCGCAGACAGCAAGAGTCAATGTGTGCAGATATCTGCATTCAGGACTTTCAAAGTTCTAAGAGTTTTCTTTGATAAAGGTAAAGAAGCTTTGTAAAATATGGCTTGTGACATGCAGCACTGGGAGAGAATTTTAATGCTGCAGTAGATGCTATAGTTTGCTAGAAATTCAAAAAAAGGGCATGAATGACTGAAAACCACTTTCCTGGTCAGGAAAAAGAAACTAGAAGATGAAGAAGGATGAGCTGAAATGCAGTTGGTGAGGCTATCTAAGCATAGTTTAATGACTACCTATGTAATTTTTCACCTACAATTTAATGATTCTTCAATTAAAAAAACATTTGAAAATAAAATCAGTCTCTAGGGCTCTCAGGAGTCTATTAGATATCTATTAGATATGTAAAAACTTGCTCTTTGGATCACAAAAATAACTCCTCACTATACACACTTAACACAAATGGGTGATGATGTATTACTATGGTGTGCCTGATACATGGACCCAAAGCAGCACAGCCAGCTGGAAAACATGTAAAGGAAGTCAAACATCCCCACAGACGATGTCGAGGCAATGACTCTTCAAAAGTACAGGAAGGCTGATGCTTTCACAGCAGGCAACTCCATGCTGCTAAAAGAAATGCTGGAATGGCACTAGGCAGGCAGGATGGTTTTAAATAAGGTAAAAAATGAGGCCAGCTTCCTGCACCAAAGTTTGCTGCTAGCAGTTGTCTTCATAGTGATTTTCAGAAAATGTACTTAGTTAACCAAGTTAAACAGATAGCTGCCCCATCCCATTATTGACAGAGGAAGGCAGGAATGTTTGCTTTTGAAGCACAGCAGGGACTAACTTCCTCGATCTGATACAAACCCTGCAGGATGGTCAGGATTTATTTCACACCTAGTTACCTGAAAGGAATCTCACTCTTATTTTGGTACCTGTGCTACATCTTTATGCTGGATAGCTAAAATAATGACTAACTATTCCACAGTTTTAAATTCAGGAATTAAAAAAATTAAAAAATAGAATGGGAGATAGCTGCCTCAGAGGGACCATGGGGCTGGTTGTTATACTCCAGGTCCAGTTTGATTATTATAACAAATGGCAGAAGAAACCTTCTTGTTCACCCAAACAAAGATCAGCTACTATCATTTTCAAGTTTCCATAGCAATGTGATAGTCCAGCATAAGCAGAGCTCGGGGGAATATGGAGAAACAATAAAATTCAATTACCTCCATCATTTCAAATGGCTGATTGGGATAGGGGGGAGCCTTAGGAAGCCTTCCTACTTTCAAGAGAATAGAAATAATCTCCTTATCTTCGTTTTTTAAACTCTGTCAAAGATGGCCTAAATTAGGGAGTGACAACTTGCAAAGCAGGAACATATTCTCTTCTGAAATCAGGTCTAGAAATGCTGTGAGATGAACTCTGATAATGCAGCCTGCAAGCCCTGGGAGCCAAAGCTGTGCAAAATTGTTTAATATGGTCAAATCCTTTAATCCTCATATCTGCTGATGCAGAAAACAGAATATTTCTGCCATTTATTACCAGAAACATTATTTTCAAACTCCATATATGTTGCCTGAAGATCTTATGCAGCAGAGACAGCAGAGGCCTGCATTTCCTTCACTGGACAATTTTGACTCTAATTTATTTAGGCACAAAGCAATACACATAAATGAACAACAGTTGATTTTTCTTCATCTTCTTCAATGATTTATTTCAAGAACAACTCTACGCCTTTTCATCTTATTCCTTACCATTTGTAAAGTTCAGGAACCTGAATGCCCTGAAAAACTTGGGAATTGATCAGACTTTTAATGAAAAAGGATCTCTTTTTCTCTCTCCTGTAACACAGGAAAAATAAATATTAACTCTGCAGGGCAATATACTGAAGATTGATCAATCCCTCTCTTTTCATACCATCCTATAACACAAGAGCAAAGGGGTCAGTCGATAATTGCTAGAAAATTTGGAATGAATAAAAGGAAATACTTGTTCACACATCCAGCCTGAAGAATTTCCTATCACGGAAGGCCACCAAGTCAAATGCTCCAGCTAGATTTTAAAGAAGTAAAAGGATACTTGCAAGCAATGATTTCTGAACCAAGCAGACGGGATAGAGGGCACAGCACCCACGGGAGATAAGAGAGCAATAAGGTAATGATGATTACATTTCATGCTTCAAAGCATGAAACAACAGGAGTCAGGAAGGATGCCCACACCCCATACTGCTCTGGCTGGTGAGACGAGTCAGCTGCAGCTGTAGGTATGTCCTGCTCAGACACAACCACCAGGCTGCACAAGGAGAATTTCATTAGTGCCCAGAAATCAACATCTTTAAGAATGTGCCACAATCAGCGGAGAAAAATGGTCGGATGTTTTGGGGCTGACGACACTGTAAGGGGTTTGGGGAGGAAGTCATGCAGAAATCTAGCCTCAAATTCCCACCCCATGCCAACCAGCCTGTGTCACCCCCATAGTCTGCTCCACAGGGCACATCCTGCACGCCCACCATATGCTGTTACTTTTGAACCTTCTTCCAGCACAGTGTACAGATCGTAAGATACCCATGGGAACAGGCAACAAGCAATTCTCTACAGGCAGGTTGTCATCAGTCATGCTTCAAAGTCTTTTGAGAAAGCAGTATCTGAGAGGCAGGAGGGTCTGCACTGCATCTTGCATGGATGTGGCTCCTGGACTGGCCCACAGGCCAACCTGCTACACCAATAGGTACATCTCTGTGCTTTCCACTAGGATAAAATTGCTGGTGATAACACAGAATTTAATCCATCCGTAAATAGCAATGGTGCTTCATGCCTTTGAAAACTCCTCTCTCTGCCAGTGCTACGGGAAGGCAATGAGTCCCTTCATCACAGACGTTTGGGGCGATTCTTGCACGTGATCAAACAAAATCCTACAAAATAATGGTTTATTTGCTGTCATCCAGCTCCATATCAGAAGCAGCCTGGCCCATTAATGAGCCAGTCAGCAGCATTTGCTTCAGAGACCAGAGCTGAGATATCAGCGTGCAGGAAGAAGTACATAATTTGTCCAGATGCAGCAAGGAACCAAATGACTAATTCATGAAAGTGCAATTGATTTTGATGAATCAATGCATTACAGGATCCAGGGGAAAAGGGGGAGGCACCAAGCATTTTACAGGCTCAACTACAGGATCACACTTTGATCTAAGAAACAAAGACAACCTTCTTCTGTATCAGAAGGCAAGTCTGATTTTTTTCAGCCAAAAAGATGGCTTCGCTCTTAACAGACAAACATCCCCTGTCCATACATTTTGCAAGGTCCAGGTGCCACAAATTTAGCTCTTCTGGGTAATCTCATTAAAATCAGTTAAAACTCTCAATTTTTAAGAATTTTGCCAGTGACTGGTTTAGAATCTGCCCTGAACTGGCACCAAAACCACTTTTGATGGGAAAAAAGTACCTATGAATCAGAAAAATAATGTTAGCTCTTAACACATTGTTAAGTTTTAAAACAACCTATTTCAGAAGGAAGCACATGAAAAGGAGAAATACACATTTATATTTTAATGGAAAGAAAACAATTTTCTACAGCAAGAAAAGATAAATGAGAAATGCCCCATTTAAGTAAATAGGAATGAGAAAATCTTTGCTTTCCTCATACTTCTATTACAGATAAGTGGGAAAGCAAATACATTACTAGCTTCACATTTCAATCACTCATTGTCTATCAAATTTCATAATATGCACCTCCCAGTCATTCTCTCCCTTTTTGCAGATCATGAGCAAAACTGAGACACTGCCTGGTAAAAGCTGATTCAAAATCCATTCTCTGTTGGGATACAAATACATCTCTGTGTATATTAGGATGGGGAAAGTTTATGGCGGGTGACTGACTCGAAGGCTGATTTAACATTTGCCATCAGGCAGACAGGCAGAAATGCACTTTCACAAAAACTAAGACTAGCAAATTGCTCCCTGATTTCTGTTACCCAGGCACCAGCCTGCAAGGAAAACTGTTTATGTTTTTTTTCTCATATTGATATACAAAGTAGTAGCAAACAAATTCTGATTCTCTCCACCATATTTTCCGTTTTGTCAACCATATGGGAAATCACCAGTTCTGCCCTTTTGGAGGAAAGGACAGAAGAAGAGGCAGATTTACCAACGAAAGGTATTTTACACCAAGCCTTAGCTCTTTAGGCCTCTGAATAGATTTTCATGACTCAACAAGGCTTTCAAGTACCTGTGGCACTTAAAAAATGCCCAACTCCTACTGAAGGTGAGAGCAAGAGTACACACAGGCTTGGTGATCTCTTCTCTTCTTGCTAAATTTAGACAATGCGGTCAAGGAAGAATCAATCTCTGCTCTAAAGCATAATCATGATTTCAACTAAGACAGACAGCTGAGCAATTTAGTGCATATATTTCAAAATCTGCCTTTTGATATCACCTGATTATTTAACCTGGAGATCTGAAAGCAAGAAGTGAGAGAAAACCGGCATGCAATAAAAAGAAATAATTATTTTCTTATTCCTAGGCACACTAAGCCCTCGCAGAAAGCTAAGGGACATGAATGGGTCAGAAACTAAATCATCAAATTCTTGTTTCTGAAGAAGAGTGCTTCAGGAGAGGCTCAGAAATGAACACCACATGTGCAACTCCAGCCCTTTCAGGGTCATCTCTTATTTCTTTTTTAATAAAATAAACATTACCAAGATTAAATATGTTCCTCAGGCTCTAAAATATGTTGGTCACCCCAAGGAAGTGGCCTGAATCGCTCTGAAAATGAAACTTAAAATTAAATGCCTAGATTACTCCTCTGCCAGCAGTGCTCGTTGGGCTGACGGTTCAGCGGTGGCTCTTTTCCTCCCCATCTCTAGCAGCAAAGACCACTGGGTCTTTCCCCATCAACCACCAGAGGCACAGCGTTGCTGGGCGAGCAGCAAGGGTGCCTGGTGGTAGTGACACTCTCTAACAGGTACTGCTCAGGCCCTGGGTTACCCCACCGAGCTGTCGTGTGTCTATCCCATTGGCGTGCCAGCAGCATGTAGTCTTTGAGGGCATGCTCAATGCTGGTAGCTCTCTGATGATGCAGGTTGCTACTTGACCTTTACAATTATCACACATCCTGCAAGCTGACAGGAAACTGTTGGCTGCAGTCACTGATTTGCAAAGTAAGATGTCCAAAGGATGGAAGCGTATTTTTCTCTAATTAAAAAAAGGCTAAAATTCATGCACAAACCACCTGAAAAATTGAGACTGACAAAGAAAGCAGTGTGCTACTGAACCCCAATGTGACAGGTAGAAGTAACCATAATAAAGTACTGAAGGTTAGATTGAAATTCAGACCATCTACCTGCACTGGGGACAGGGATGGCTCTTCTAGCCCTGTACAAGCTTCCCAGGTCTGGGATAAGTGACAGCCATGTGCTTTTGTATGGCTCCTCAGCCCAACCCCATCTTAGAGAGTAGATGGAGCAAGGACCTACCCTGCCTGGCAGCCAACACACCTGAATCTTCAGAGGAAACAGAGAACAGAGTGTTGGAAAGGGCAATTTTAGTTCTCCTACATGACAGCATCAAAGGTCTGAGTGAAGAACCACATCAACACGAACACTCAGTGCCACAGCAGGAATCTTGGTGGGAAAAGCCAGAAGGATGTTGAAAAGAGAAAAGGTGTTGAGGAAGGACCAGTGGGAAGAATTAAAGAGAACTGAACAATCTTTCCAGAAAATGAAGAACACAACCACCAGAATGAGTATCATAGACAGCCTCAGCAGGAATTGCGCAGAGGAGATGGTGTGATCCACCAAAGCTACCAGGTGGAAGCCACACACTACTGTTGCTGTTGTGTGACTTCCCACGGATAGTCAATTTATATGAACAATCTTCCCTCCCCAGATGCATTTAATAATCCAGACAAATCCAGCTCCCACCTCTGCTCAAGACCACCTTTCTTTGCTTTTCCTCCTGCAGCTCTCTCCTGCACTCCCTGCCTTGGCTTCCCTGTGTGATTGTCCCAAGCAATTAAAAGAGAAGTCAGAACCCCTCCACACAGGAAGAGCAGGAATAGGCACCAAGTAACAGACAAGATGCACAAACATAACTCACTGCTGTGAAAGCAATTAATGGCATTCCTGAAACATTTTTCTCAGTAAGAGACATTCAAATTCAGCCAATCTGTCACAATCCTCCATTTGTCATTGTCATTTTTACCATTATCACATTATTTGATGCTATTAAGCAGACAAGAGCGAGTTGTATGAACAACTGAAAGAAGCGTAAGTTGATAAAATAAATTAGCTCAGAAATTTGTACACAGAGATGTTAAGCAAAAAGCAAAATGATGTCAAGGTTGAAAGAATTAGGAATTGAATTTTAACCAGCCCACATGTTTATGGCTGATTTCCTGATGAATATTTTATTTTTAATAACCTTCCTATCACATTCACTAAAAGGTCTTACCAAGGATGGATCAGTAAACAAATCTGAGGGGGAAAAAAGGCTGCTCTGAAACATGAAACACTTTCAAAGCTTAAACTTCCTGGGGAGTAAGAGTCAAAAGGAACAAAGAAACTCTTAGCATGAAAAGGGAAGACGCGGTATGACTAAATAAAAAGGCGATATTTGATAGGTACAAATTGAATATGTTACTGCTTCATTCCTGCTGCTTAAAAATGTCGAGTCCATATGCAGATTTTCCAGAATAAACATCCCTTACTGAATGGGTAGGGTCTTAGACTTGGGCCTAACCCTGAAATCGAAACCTTTGCCTTCCTACCTGTTCTTTATAGCTGGCACGTACGGGAGGGCTGGAGACACACTGCAGAGTGCATCACATCTGACGATGAACTCCATTCATTATGCTATAGGGTGCAATGCTCTGGTAGTTGGGAAGTCTCCACACATACAGTTATTTCATCAAAAGATAATCTCCATTTTCACCTTCAAAAAGGGTAGGTAATTATAAATGCATTCTTTTTACTCAAATATTTTAAGCAAGTAATTGTTGCCCATGGGAGCGAGTTTAATTATTTCTGATCAACAGCCAAGACACAGAATCAAGAGAACATGACAGGAAGAGCACAGAAAATGTGTTCAAGTGCTTAATTGTGTGGCTATCTTGCCTTTTCATCCTGAAAAAACAGGCATTGATTCCCCCCCTCCCCAATTGATTTCACACAATCTTCAGTTTAGTAATACAAAGTGTATCCAACTGCAAAAGGACTACAGCTCCTTAGGCCAGGGCATCTATGATTTCCTATCACGAATAGGTAAATTGCATGTAGGTCTCTGGGTAGCTCAGCAGTGGGACAGCTTGGGCTTGTTCTTGTGAAACTGGTTTGAACAGTGGAGCCACTTCTTGTGTTCCCCCTCACAATGGGCTCAGCTGAGCAGCAGATGCAATAGAATGTGCAAAACAAAATACCGACTCTTCATGAGCTTTAACTACACATTCAGGAGACAAGAGTTATCTTGGCACAATGGGACAGCAATGGACAGGATGGGACATTCTGGAGGATGAACAAACCTCTGATTTTTACAAAATTTCCTGTCCATAAAAGACTGATTCTCCTGATTTTATGTCAACTGAGGCTTGCCATGTGACCTGAGCATACGGGTTTAGAGTGCTTTTAAAATAATTAACTATTACTATCACTCATAAATATTTATTTTGGCTTCCTGCTCAGTAGCATGCATGCACAAAAAAAAAGTATTATTTATCAAAAAAGGCACTGTTTCATTCCTGTTCTCTAACATAGAAAATACTTAGCATCAGTTGATCAGATAGGTGATTAATGTGCAACAAAGAATTCTCTAATGCATCTCCTGGATACAGCAGGTTTATCACACACTGCACACTTGAACCTAATCATGATGCATCATATAAGGGCTGATTCTGCGTTCATACATTAACGATGACTATACAGAAGGTTGCAGGTATATAAATGGCAGGACAAAACCAGCATATATGAATGGGAACACGATACTTGATTACGATAAGTGAATGCAGTAGCAGTTTGGACTTGAAAAGAAAAAAGATCAAACACGAGACAGGAAAATGCATCTCAGCACTCTCCTTTACACAGCCACACACTGGGAAAATGCGCGTTTTGCAAATTTCCCCATAGCAGCCATAAAAATAATGCTGAGAAAGCAAATACCATATATCTTCCCCTGACTTCACACTGTCAAGTTCAAAAGAGGTATTTCAAAATGTTATTCTGTGATGTACCATCACAGTTTCCTTCTATCACATTTTGAAAAGGACTTTTCCTGCTCTATAAGAAAACAGTGAAAATAGGAGAACCACGATGCTAGATGGCTGACAAAGAAGGCCCTATTAGAATGCACCCTATTATTGATGACATTTCCTTAGGGACGGTCCATGGTGCAGGTCACGGAGGAGCAAGGCAGAGGTGTGAGTCTGAAGACATAGCAGTGCTGCAGCTACTGCCCCCCAGGAAAAATTGGCAGCAGCAGAAAGGAGATAGGAGTTAATGCAAAGGGCCAGCCCTACCCGTCCTCAGAGCACAAGACAAGCCCCAACCAACCTCAGCTCTACCTCCTGCCAACATAAACTTTTGTTACAACTACAACATGAGTTCAATGCTCTCCTTGTTATAGGAAAATACCAAGGCAACAGTGGAAACTAGCACAGACAAACAGAAAATAAAACCTGCCTAAGTACACTCACGACAAGTCTGGGTCAGTAAGAAATGCCTCAGATTGCTTGGAAATCCCCATATGCTACACATCCTGCTTCCAAAAAGCCACTCAAAATCAGCAAAACTTTAGATCTGCAAGGAGAGAACAGAAGCAACGCCAGGAGTCTTAAGGAGCCATTTGCACATCATAAATTAAGAAGAGGGAACAATTCACCAGCACTTACAGACTAAAACAGATCTGTGTTCTTTGCCAAACTCATAGAAATTATTCTCCAAGTCAGGTCTAAGCTGTATGTATTGGACCAAAAACAGTAAGGATAGTTTATATATGAATTTGAGTAACTTATCCTTAAGGAAAATAGGAGTAACCTTAACTCTCTAAGAACTCTCTACCTTCCCAGAGAGAACCCAGGCTGAATTTGTTAGTCTTCACCCCTGTGGTTAAAAGGCCTACAATGGGATTCAGTTTTGTTGGTCTGTTCATATTCTTATCAGAGATTATACCTGAATTGCAAGCTCTCTCACTGCTCAACAGATTATCCCACTTAAGGAAGTAGTTGGATAAATACTTGCAACCTGCTGATGAAAAGAGCCATGGAAGCACAAATCCTGGTGACTGTGAGCTCTTGTTTCTCCATCCTGCAAAACCAGGGTGTTAATTAGCACCCGGCCCCTCAGCAGAGAATAACAGGAGCTCACTCAGTTCTCTCTCTCCAGCCATCTGCAACTAAAAATAACATTTCTGGGGCTTTGATGGTTGCGTTGAACTAATAATTTCCTAGAACTGTTACTTCCATTTATCCCTGCTCCTTCCAAAAAAACCCATTCTCAAGCCTTCCATAACATAAGTCTAATTTAACGAGGCACCTGTTTCATAGAAAATCCTGCATCCTCTTCAATCATAGAAAGAGGTCGTGCAACCTGATTGAAATAACCCCAAAAATATTACTGTTAACCTGCATTTAATGTCTATTTTTTCTTAAATTTAAGTGGGCTTTCCCCTGTTGTTTTTCTTTTTTTCTTCCATATTCCACAATCCTTCAGATGTCACATCACAGTGCTCATCAGCTGGGAAGCACTACAGAAAGTGTAGATCACGTATGAATAAACTCTCTGTGAGGAGAAAAATTCAGTCACAAGAGCTGGAAACGGCATGTACTAAGCATCAGGCTTTGCATTTCTTTCTCTTCCTTTTCATCCTTTTGGCACCTCTGTGATTTATCTCCCAGTCTGAATTCTGTGTAGCTTTACAGCTAAACAAATCCAGGTTAAAACTATTTGTTTCTTGACTTTAGAGAAATTCAGAGTACAGGCAGAAGATCAGTACATCATTTTGACCATCCATCTGCCAATATAAGATTATTTTTTCACAGAGTATTAATATACTTCCTTCCATCTGACTATCCAGTGTCCTAAGAGATGTGATTCATACTGCCCTAAGCGTCTGCACTATGATGAAATGCTGCTAAATACACCCCAAATTTAAATTTATTTTTCATATTGGCACACTTCATTGCAAACTTACATCTAATTTGTTTCCTTCTATTGCCCTCTTGGTCTATTATTTTAGTACCAGCTGTGCATTTCCAACCCGCTCTCCTAAACTACATATTCAGCAGGATTTTGTTATCTTTCTGTCCATGTTCCTTATTTCTCCATTCTTTTTATCTGCACATCTTCTCAAACTGAGATCATTAATTTGCACACTTACTCCTTCTCCCAGCTTATTAATGAAAAGGTTAAATAAAACCAGACCTAACACCTTTCCCAGAAAACCCCATTAGGTACCTCTCCTGACTGCAATACTTGGCTATCCATCATTCAGCTTCTGTCATGCAGTCTCTTGGCCATGCTTCACGTCGCAAGCCTTACTAAACTAATTTGTCAAATACATTTCTTGAAATGTGATATCAAACGCTTTGGAAAAATCCAAATTTATAACATTAATTGTATTATCTGCTGACAAAAGAGGTGGTGAAACTGTTTTAAAACACAGTACACTTTCTTAGTGGCATTTACTATTTAGAAACTTGTATTCTTTATTGCACTTAGTTCCATTAGCCTTCTTACACTAGTGATTTTAACTTCATTTACTTTACTGATGATAGAAGATATTTTTAAAATGGAACTGCCAGAATCACTTTACATACTGTTTTCAAACTGATAGTCTATTAGCTTTTCACCAGGTTAACTCATGATTCCTCCAATTTAATCAGCTCCACTTCTCTATAATTTACCCGTTTTGTTTACACAGGGACTGCTAATTAAATCCCCACAGGTGAAGTTCATTCCTCTGCAGAAGACCAACATAAGTGTGCCTACCTCTGAAGTCTTGTTTCACATGGTAGAAAAAGATTTATTTTTAGATTAAAGAAAAGAAGTAAAAAGGAGGGGGGAAGACAAAGAGCAGTCAGTGGAGGCTGTAGGGCTGCTGTAGGCACATGTCTTGCCTGCCTGAGTACCAAACTCAAGGGTGTTATCTTACACCCTTTGGCTGAAAATCCGACTTACACCAACTTAGCCATATTGTCACACTTTTAGCACCCTCCTGGACTCTCTTGCTTATTTTAGACGCACAGACATCCTGTTCATTTGCCCTGGCAACTGCCTTAGCAGGTGCTAATTAGATCAAGGCTTGTAACATTGCACTTCTAAACGTTAGACAAGCCCCTTAGCTCTTCCACCGCTGCTCACTGTGGAATCACCAGTTTAACTCCTTAGGCCCAGTAACTCCACAGCATCTGGACTTCCTAAGATGCAAAGGTTCAGACTCTCATCATGTTACTCCCCACCCTTCATCATTACATTTATATTTATTGCCTCTAGTCTTTCCAGTTTATTCTTGGATGTCAGAGGTAACATATATATATAACGCTTCACAACTATTGGGCAAAACATTGCCCCACTAAAAAAAAATAACTACCAACATTAATTCCCTGGAACCAGAAACTAATCTTTCTCTTCCCTACAGAAATGTTCAAAAATTATTTTAGCACCTTAGCCATTTGAATTACTATTGAATAGAAACTTCTCTTAATTTAGTATAGGCCTGCTCTCTTCCTTGAGCTTTCTTCTTCTTTAGAGATTATTTCTAAGGGAGCTTCTTTTTCTTCTTTTGCTGACTCTGACGCCAGCTTATCTTTGTCCTTTTGCATTTAACTCAGTTCTGTATTCCTCCTTCACTACTTTGGCTGTTTGAACATACACTTTTAGCCTCAGTCTCTGAGAAGTCCTTCTTTAAGGTACAGCAGTCGCTGATGGTTCCATATATCCCTTCCAGCCATGCCACTTTTCCTCCTAAAATTTTCTGAATTCTTCAAATATGGTTTCCTGAAACCTCTGTATTGCAGGTTTCTGTGAAGCTAATATACTGCTTCTTTTAACTCTAGTTTTCATTTTCTTCTCTATTGTGCGGGTGTGTTTGTGGTTGGGCAAATCCATCTTGTACAATTTCCCAGCTGTATCTACAAAGGCAATGAACTTGATAGAGACATAGCACAGTCTGCAGTCATTATTAACCCATTAGCTTGTAAATGATCCACCTTCTCCTTCCCCTGAGTCTTGCCTGGCCGGTCCACCCACTTTTAGATGGATAAATGGCGTATGGCGCACCTAGCTCTTTTTCATGCAGCAAACTAGTTAAGAGCCTTTAAAGTGATTAAAAGTAAACACATTTAACATATATTAAAAAGGACTGAGTGAGAATGTGAAGATATGGGTAAAGCAGCAGCACAAAGGCTAAAATTACTGAAGTACCTGGCCAAGTCATCAAGAATTTGTACTAACAGTTTTCCTAAGCAGTATATAAAAGTATAGATTTTCTTTATTTTTAGTAGCAATTCTTGTTTGGACTAAAACAGTGTATAGTTTTACATCTTTTCTAATGTACAAAGAAAATGAATGACAAAGAGACCTCAAAATGAAAGGATGGTTATGTTCATCATAACAGCTGATGACTAGCATGTACTTCAGGGATCTGGAAGCTATGAAGAGGTAACATAATTTTCTGAGGATAATACCTGAAGGTCATTTAAATGCAAGTATATTCTCTGGATGGTTACAGTCTTGTTAACTGTCTTTCTGAGAGCAGAGAAATAATTCCCATATTCTTTTTGCGAGCAGCTTAGATCTCCATTTGTGGACCCTCATGCAAATTTTGGCATTGGTTTGAATAAACTCACAACCTCTCTTCTGCTGGTTCCTGCTGTGTTTTGCATCCATCAGTACGGTCTGTCCTTCATCTCCTACTCTTCTTGCTTAAAGGACGGAATCTCAGCTTCTCGACATTGTTTGAATATCTAGAATATCTGCTTGAGCCAAGGTCACCCATCTCTGTGATGATGTCCTACCAGTTACGATTAACTTCACACAAGTTTGCAGACACAGTTTTTAATTCCACAAACACTCTGACACAGGCGGTTTAACCAATATACATTTATTGCTTAGAAAGGGCAAGCTACACCCCTCTGAGTCCAATGGGCACCATCCTGCCCTCCAGCAATCGCTGATGATAATTAGCATTTACACCCTCTGAGATACTGAGAATGCAATCAACGCAGCATTCCTCCAGCCAGTGCCTCTGCTAAGCCAGGAACAACTCAGCCCAGCTCAACAGGCGAGAACCAAGGTCCTACATGGACCCTTCCTCAAGCCATAACCTGGTCCAGGACCTGCAGGCATTTCAGCAGAAGCTAACAATCTGCCAGGGCTGCTCTGATGGGTACTGCTGATCTGAACACATTTACCTATCTCACAGCTAAATGTAAGTGCTAAGCTGTGAAAAAAAGTCAGATCTACTAAATTTTGGATGCAGATGAATTTCTTCCACAGACCAGGAGCTTGAGCTATTTCACAGCCCATGGGAAGCAGCAGCTACCTGGCATTTTGGATTTAAGCTATTGCTTTCATAGCGCGTGCAGGGAGGCTGACATGATTTCAAAACTCTCCTCACAGTTACGCTTTGGACAACAAAGAAAGAACTTGAGCGGTTCAGACAAAACTGTATTCTTAAGAGCGAGTTGTTCTCCTCCCAGTCTGTAAACGCTTACGTGAACAAACACACACCAGGCACACGGAGGAAGAGGTGTGACCCCCCCTAAATCTCATGCACCGGATTCCAGGAGCTTCTCAGAGTGGGCTACTTTGTAGCTAAGAACCGAGTTACTGACAATATCCAAAAGAAAGAGGTTTTAACAAGAAGACAAATAACCTTTTATCCTTAATTTATTCTTCAATTTAACACTCCTCTTGCACTCATCTGGAAGTCCCTCAATAAATAATAAAGTCATAGTACCACAACAGATCTGTGTGTTTCCTCCCCTAGCAATGATATTGAGTCCTCCGAAGAATCCCATTCTTTTCCAGCAAATGCTCTGAATAGTGATTTTATCCTTCTCCTCTCTTCTAACCCCTCCCAACACAACCGGAATGGAAGCTGTTTTGTCCCTTTTAATCTGATATTGTTTAACAATGTTGCATCTTATGAAAATCTGTTGACATTATACACAGCTAAGCTATGGGGTCTCATTGTTCATCAACCACTTCTGCTTGGTTATAGAGTTTTCTAGCCTCGTCTTAAGAATCTACGACAGAAAAATATAAAGCACAATTAAGTTTTTTCAGCAAATTCTTTTTAGGCACCATTGAAAAGAAGAGGAACATACAATAATAATGACTTCTCTCAGTTCACCTTCTATGACAAGGAGAGTTTCTCACATCTATTCTCTTACTCTTCTTGTAACGGGAAGCTGACAGTATCTCTGAAAGGAGCATTTAATATTTCTAAATATGTAAAACATTGTTTTAAGAGTCTGGCTCCTTCTGAAGGGCAAAAGAGAAATATATCTGTGATGACTCACTGATTTGCATAGTTTTGTGGGGTGTTCAGATGATAAAATGATGAGTTCATTCAGATGTACATATTAAAACACATTAACAGAAGATTTGTATTTAATTATCTTAGGAATAGGTAGTTATATCTTCTCTCATTTATTTTTATTCTGTGAGTGCTCAAACTTATTTGTGAAAAGAAGATGCTGCCTAACAAGGCACCAAAAGTAAGAGGTTAAAAGCAGATTAAACAAAGCAGGGGGAGAAATTGTTCTTTCTTGTAGTAGCTGTCTACTGGGTAATAAATGCTGGAGAATTTATGCCATTTTGGAAAAAAATACTGTAGAAAGCAAAATATTGCAGGTTTAAGTATCTTAATTACGGAAATTTCATTTTCAATGAACTCTTGCCAAAATAAACTGTGCACATTATCTAAAAAGCAAATGTTAATTAAAACTGAATCTTGATAGCCTTCCTGGCTCACAAGGCATCTTGAATGTGTGAGATTAAACAAGGTACTTCAGCTGCAATCACCAGCAACGTGTTTCACTTCATTTTTTTTGATGTATGTAGGACCAAAAGAAGTCAACATGCACTGATGGCCCTTAGCAGCACCTCATCTTTTTGTCTCTAACTTTCAATCTACAGTACATATTTCATGAACTCCATTACAGCTGAAAATAGTTTCATGCAAAACTCTACAGTAAACAAAA
Source organism: Tapera naevia (assembly GCA_033556795.1). Classification (NCBI taxonomy): domain Eukaryota; kingdom Metazoa; phylum Chordata; class Aves; order Cuculiformes; family Neomorphidae; genus Tapera; species Tapera naevia. Next base: position 6,170,999 of record JAUMJJ010000113.1, read on the forward strand.
GACTAAGTTCCAAACATTAATTAGCTGCTTAATACAAATATATCCATTTATCATCAGACCCAGTGCATGCAATAATTAAAGCCATAAAGCAAGGAGCATGCATTAATATTTCTGTAGTCTACAGGCTTTGGGGGGGGAGGGCTATGGGTTACTGAACAGGCCAGCAAGTTTTTACCAAGCTTCAGATGGGAATCAGATAAGTCACTTATCTTCTCTGCATCCAGTTTTACAAATTAACGAAGAACAATAATGTAACACGCGCGTGAGTAAGGAGAGGGACGGTCCACTGTCTAGGTTCTCAAGAACTTTGTGAAGAAATTCAATACTGTTTTCTGCACAGATCTTTGTAGGTTTGTCTCTTCATAGAGATACTTCACAAGCAGATGTAACGAGTGACGCACAAAAGCACAAGTAAAGCATTGCTCTAACAGAAGAATAGCACAGCAATAAAAATGCAGGCACATCGGCTTATTAAGGTACATCAAAATGCATCCAGGGATGCTGGAAATGCCTTTACAGCCTGATGTACCATGCCGTTACTGCTACACCCACGCTAGCTAAGTCAATTAAGGAAGCACAGGTGGGCCTTTGGATATAAAGTCAAGAAACAATTGTCTCCTCCACATCTGGGGCCTGAGTTTATGCCTTCTGATCTAATGTACATGAATAAGGCCTGAAAGGTGGGAGCTCAGCTGCCCTCACTCAATGCAGAAAGAGCAGTGATCCATCCACCAAATCCCTGGGGGGTCTCTTCCTCTTCAGAAACTATAGGTGAAATTTGGCCAGCCATACTCTTGCCTTAAGTTTCTTGGGTAGTTATGGGCAGAATCCACCTCCTTTCTCCCCAAGAAGAGAGCTGTAAGGTCTTCCTGCAAACACTTCTGGAGAAGGAGGGCAGGCAAGACTTTTAAGGAACACAGGTACAAATGAAGGCATGAACATTGGCTATAGTCAATAACCAGCAAGGTATTAAGACTATCAAAACTCAGTTACCAAAATGAGGCTCCTTTACACTCTCCTAAAAAAGCTGAGGCAAACATAATGCACCATGACTGCTGACCTATTCATGATGGTAAAAAAGAATACACTTCTCAACATAAGGTAGTACATATATTAGTCGTATATTCTCATAAAGCTGTGGCCAAATCATCCACATCCACAAGGCTTAGAGCATCCTTGATACCATCTCAGTTCTGTCTCATTTGTATAAAGGTCCCTGCTAAATACACACAAACATACACAATCTCAAAAGCTTCACAGCCAATTTCTCGGTTAGTTGCAGGTGATCTCAGAAAGAAGATGCTGAAGTTCACATGCAATTACAGACTTTTGCAGCTCAGCTATGGAGCTGATAACACACATCAACTGCAGCCCTTCACACCCGGCCAGGTTTTTTGCTCTGGGGTGTACACCATTTTTTCATCTAACATGAATTAAAGCAGACTGTGCACAACAAACTGAATATTTCAGTATTAGGGTTATTCAAAGGTCAGGCCAGAGATTTCCTATGTCCAGTTTCCTGCAATCTATGGCAAGCTTGTCAGTATTCAGACTCCTAGGCAAGTATCTTTAGAGCTCTTTTTCTGCACTCCACTGTAGAAGATTGGGTTTGAGACCATCTCAGGAACACAAGTACAAGGGACCTGATGAGATGCATCCAGGGGTCCTGAGGGAACCGGCAGATGAAGCTCCTAAGCCACTATCCATCATATTTGAGATGTCATGGCAGTTCAGTGAAGTTCCCACTGACTGGAAAAGGGCAAACATAACTCCCATTTTTAAAAAAGGAAAACCTAGGGAACTACAGGCTGGCCAATCTTACCTCTGTGCCCACAAGATCAAGGAGCCGATCCTCCTGGAAACTATGCCAAGACACATTGTACACAAGGAGGTGATTGGTGATAGTCAACATGGCTTCACTAAGGGCAAATTGTGTGTGATAAATTTGGTGGCCTTCTAGGACCGGGTTACAGCATTGGTGGATATAGGAAGAGCAATTGACCTGGAACTGTGTAAAGCATTCAACACTGTCCCACATGATCTCCTTGTCTCTAAATTGGAGACACTGGATCAGACAAATGGATCACTCAGCAAATAAGGAATGCGCTGGATGGTCACACTCAAAAGAGCTGTGGTCAAGAGTTCAATGTCCAAGCAGAGACCACTGATGAGCGGTGTTCCGCAGGGGTCAGTATTGGGACCAGTGTTGTTTAACATTTTTGTCAGTGACATCGACAGTGGGACTGAGGGAACCGTCAGCAAGTTTGCCAATGACACCGAGCTGTGTGCAGTCAACACGCTGGAGGGAAGGGATGACATCCAGAGGGACTCTGACAGGCTTTAGAGGTGGGGCTGTGCAAACCTCCTGAAGTCCAATAAGGCCAATTGCAAGATCCTGCAGCTGGGTTAAAGTAATCCCAAGCACAAACAAAGGCTGGGCAGAGAATGATTGAGAGCAGCCCTGAGAAGGACTTGGGAGAGTTGGTAGACGAAAAGCTCAGTATGATCCAGCAATGTGCACTCAAAGTCCAGTAAGCAAATCATATCCTGGGCTGCATGAAAAGAAATGTGACCAGCAAGTCAAGGGAGAGGATTTTCCCCTCTGCTCCACTCTTATGAGACCCCACCTGGAGTACTGCATTCTGGAGACCTAAGCACAGGCAACACACTGGAGCAAGTCCAGAGGAGGGCCACAAAGATGATCAGAAGCCCAGAGCCCATGAAGATAGGCTGAGAGAGTTGGGATTGTTCAGCATAGAGAAGAGAAGGCTCCACGGAGACTGTAAAGCAGCCTTACAGTACCTAAAGGAGGCCTACAAGAAACCTGGAGAGGGACTTTTTACAAGAGTATGTAGTGATACAACAACAAGTTAGACACGTGGGAAAACTAAAGGATTTTCCAAATTGCTTAACTGAATCTTCAAGCACCTAAATACCTTTTAAACTCTGGTCTGGAATGTCTTTAATGCTCAAAACACCTTACTGAAACACAAAAGTGCTTTTATTTCTGTTTTACAGAACTACTTTAGTAAAAATTTCTCTTTACAGACAAAGCTGTAGCTTAACAGGTTCAGACTGAGGTGTCCCATATCCTAGGGAAGTTTTATAAGCACCATGCAGCTCATCTGGAGCCTTTCTCAAGGACTGTGTTTAAAATATTAGCCCCGCAGCTCTCAATGGGAATGTCAGCTTGTAAGAGAAATACAGAGCTCAGAGCCTGAACTCATGACTCCCATACACCAATGAATTGCACAGCCACAACATCACAAAGCTGACCCTATTTCATTTGATCTTAAGATGTTCCTAAGTCTTGCCTCTTTCCATGGTCAAGGGAGAGAATTTAGTTGCTAGTAAGCTATTCAGATTTCATACTTTAGGACATCAAAGTCTGAATGATGTTTCTCAATTTTCTCCAGTTAAGCTTATTAAAAGAAATATTTTAAAGAGCATTATTCCCTGAAGTTACTGGACACAAAAACCTGCAAAAAATCTTTCTCTGTTTTGGCTTTGGGTCAACACTAAACATAGACAATATATTTTTTAAAGGACATGTCACAGAATTATACATCCATCACTTAAACTCAGAATGGATAAAATACTCCCTGAGACAAAGGGAACTTCACAGCCCATTTTGTTAAGGGACACTTTTAGGAAAATGCATCCTAATGCAGAAGGATTTACATTCCAATGATTATTTTTTTCTCCCCATGTGCTATCCTTTCCCACTCCAGTAAATGGCTGTAAACTGCAAAGCGTGACGATATGCTGCCTCTGCAATGAGTTTTAGGTTACTTCCATTGATGGTCCTCCATCAGGTCCTTTGATCTGCTGGACTACTCTCACTGAAGGACCCAATCTGTCCGTAGGTCAGCACCATCTTTATGATGCCAAGTCTATTTCCAAATCCCAAGGGAGTGATATTTGCTCTTGAAGGCAGATGAAAACAAGCCCTTCTCTCTTTTTTTTCCTTCTTATCTCACCCTTGGTCATCTTACATGCTCAGACTGAAACCTATGGGGACAGGCTGGTATCTTAATGACCTGCTGCAGTGGTTATAAAGTAGCCAGCACAGTGAGGGTCCCATCTTCAGATGGATCACACAGGCAGTTCCATAATGAGCATCGACATTTGCAATTAAATAACTAATTCACATAAACCACTGGCCGTGTAGCCACTGGGACCCCCAACTGGCTACCTCAGCGAAGGAAGGACTATTGAGATCTATGTGGTTTACACACATTCCCTTCACACAGAGGGCTCACCGAGATGAGTACTTGTTACTACAGGCTTTAACAGAGTCCCGCTGGTGCTTAAGGCTCCACAGTAAAGAAAGGAAAGGAAAAGAGAAGCAAGAAGATTAAGGTCCACCTGATACAGTGGATGTATCAGGCCCTGCCAGGACCCTATCCTCATGCTGTCTGAGGGCTGGCTGCAAGCACAGCCTCTCTCATTTTGCACACACAATCAGCACTGGTCTGACAGCACCAGGCTGGCTGTCAGGCAGTAAGCAGAGAGGTGGGGTTTATCTGATCTTTGCTATTTTACAACCGAGCTACTTTTCCTTCTGTAAGATGTGGACTGGCTATGCAGTATGTAACAGCAATGCATGGGAAGCTAACACAACACTCCATGTCTCCAAAGGCATCCCAGAAGGTTTAGCTTATCCAGAATCCCCTCTGGATGGTACCTTTACGCAGCTGCTCTCAGGACCATGCTCCATGACATCCTAATGAATGTTCTGCTTGAAGACACTGGAGGGGACTAGCACTTACTCATTGAAAAAGCAACTCCTCTTCCCAAATGACGCATATACACAATCCCCCCCTTTTGAAATTCCCTTCTTTCCAGCACGTTCCACAGCCCACACAAATGGCTACACACCCAAAGCTGGTGGCTGAAGGAACAGCCTGGATGGCTTCAGTAGGCAGTCAAGGTTTTGAAATGTGGATTTCTACATTCCTTCCACAGCGTCTATCCAAGGCAGCATTTGCAAGGCTCAGGTTATCCACACTGCACTGAGCAAACAGCACATAGCTCATTTATCTGGAGGGGCTTTGTTCAGCCAGGTTTCATGCTCCCAGCTCAAACACAATGTTTAACTCCTCGAAGGTACACTACTACACATTTTGATACCAAGCACACAAGTCATCCTTTTAGATGCCTAAGAAAGTAAAATTAAATACCATGGGATTATATCAGAAACCAAGTTTAGCTAGTATTTCAGTTCTGGGTCATTATTTCGTATGTATATATCAAAGGAATGTGAATATGGAATAGGCTGAGAAACAGACTGCAGATGCAAATGCCAAAATACTAGAAGACTAATAGATTATTTTTAAGGGAAGGGAATAGACTGAAAATATAGGAGAAAGTTGCTGAAATAAATCAAAGGTGAGCAGATGCACTTGGCCAAATGGCTTTTTCCTTCGTAGTACAGCAATTTGTTTTATCCTTATGTTTCCCAAATCCAGTCAATAAGACTGCATTAAAAATGCATGGGCCAATTTGATGTATACAACACTGGGTTTTTCAGCAAAGCCAGGGCATTTGGAAGGGCGCAAGCACTATATTTATGTACAGAAAAGGATAACAGAGGTTGGGAGAGGGAAATACTTGTCAGATGACAGGTTCCCCATGTACCAAAAATAATAAATTCCTCTTCTTTAGGGAGAAACAGCATTCTTCATCAATATGAGCTGCCACACTCACATAAGGCACCCACAGAGGGGTAGGAAGAGTAATAGCACCTACAAGAAGAGAGCTGCCTATATTTTTACCACTTCTCTTGCCATCAGCCATATTTCAGGGCTGCAGTTGATGCAGGCTGGGGCTAGGCATCACCAATGGCTTTCAGGAAAGCTGGCAGACAGTGAATTTTCATCAGAAAACAAAGCTGACATTTTCCAATTTTCTGTCTGGACAAAGAGAAGAAAACACTTCATTTGCAGGGAGCGCCAGCTGAGCTGGGGTATTTCATCCGTCGATCTCAGCTGACACAGTTCAGCAGTCAGTTAGCTTCATTTGATGGTAGCACTTTGTACCGAGAGTTATTTTGGGAGCATCTTTCCCCCACGTCCCTCTGCAAGACGTGCTCTTTCACGTGTGGCTATTCTGCCTATTCTGCCTCTTGCGGCCTCTCCAAATCTATGACACTACATGACTCATTCCACAGAAAGCAGCAGCTCCAAAGCCAACAAACTCTTTCCCAACAAAACCCTTTTCCCTGCTAACTTCCTTCCAGCTAAGTCTTGGTATTACAGGGCCTCAGCGGGTTGCCAGCAGATTAGGGAGGGACCTCCAGTTCTGCAGGGCCCTCCAGCACACTTGAGTTACCCTGAATTAGTTTCCAAGGGGCTGGCTGTTTCGGAGGTGGGATGATGGATGCATTAAACAAAGCTTCTCTGCAATGCTGGACCACCCTGGAGCTGTGTTCTCCAGCGCTCAGCTCCCTGTAGCGAGCAGAGGCAGGTACCAGCCTGCTGCCAGCCTCCTGCCGCACCAATCCTGCTGGCAGGAGCAAGGTACTCACAGGCAGTTTGCAAAGTCCTTTGGTCAGGTACTTCAGGTTTCTCAAGATTTTGACCATTTGGGCATTCAGATTGAGGCACAAATAAAGGGAAAGGATCTCCTTTTGCAAAGAAAGTGTATTGCCCAAGGAGAGGAGAAGGAGAGAGAGGGGGATGCAGGGACCTAGACTTGCATTTTCTTCATAAAATCTATCAGAAAATACACGGCTGATTTGCAGCTCTGCTTGCACCCTGGGATGCCTGCAGCCAGCCAGCGCTGCATAGAAAGGTCTTCCCCAGCAAGAAGGCACAGAACACAGTCTGTGACACAGTAAAACATTGAAATTAAATTTAACAACAGAGAAAAACAACTTCTGAGAGCTTCTCCAACAGCAGCAAGAGGTTTGTGCCACTATAAGAACATCTGAATTTGCATGAAGCGTAAACACACAGACACACACACACCCCGCTCCCTGTTTGCACCGAGAGTGTTCAGAAAATAGCACATGTTCTCTCCTTCGCCTCCACCTCGCTGCAGTCACGGCAGCGCCAAAGCCCTGCAAATGGCTGGAAGGAAGCAGGGCTGTCATCCAGCCGCTCCGCAATCACAATCCACTGGGACAAGATTGTTCCAAACTGTTGTTGGGGACCATTCAAGCGGCAAAACATTAAATGTTTCTATTATTTAGTGCATGCAGCTGGTTAAACTGAACAGCCTAACAGGCTAATGGGAACACAGGAATAACCAGGTCAGCCAGAGAACGTGTGAGCGAGTATGCGTGGGTATATATGAAGACATATATTGCTTGCTGCTTCTTATATGAAGTGTAGATTTAGGAACAAATAGGCTGTGTTGTCGCACTTTCTACCGCTGACAGCTGTACAAGGCACTGATTAACTTTTTTAAACCTACTGGGGAATAGCAGGGTCTCTAGGAAGGTCATACAGGGAAAAACCTGCCCTTAAAGGAAAACAAAATTTAAGAACCTTCATCTAGCTTTAAGTAGAGCGTGCCAGCCATGCAAAGGCCTCCTGGATATGGGCGCTCAAATATCTCACAAAAGGAACATATAAAGAACAGTTGAGGATGGAAATCTATTACTCACGCATTGTGGAGTTACTACTGGAGCATTGGTCTGGATCAGAAATCATTCCCTATGAAAATGCACCTTTCCATATTATTTTTTGACCCTTGGAAGCTATTTCCACCATGTGGAATTCACCATCCACTGCAGATCTCCTCCTAAGCATTTTCTCTCTAGGCAGAACCTACGTGTTCATACCAAATAAAATATCATCATCTTAGAGTCTCCCATACTGTTTTGCAAAACAGCCTGTAAATTATCCTAATATTTAGGGTGACAAGTAGGAAAAACAAAAGCAAGCAAGCAAGCACAGACATTTCAGTAATGCCAGGACTAATTGCTCAGTTACATAGCCATTTGGTTTAAGAAACAGTCATAAAAAAAATCAAGTGGAAGTCTTCAAGCCTCAGGCCTTTAAAGAGAGCGGACAAAGCTCAGGGTATGATGTCAGACAGAACAAGTAAGCAGTGCAGCAGATGAATTTATGTATTACTTCTATATCTAATTTCTTTGGGTTTATGGCACCTTCAGTACAAGCACACAGGCACAGCTCTGCAGGGTACACAGCCTTAACTGTTCATGATCCATCCAGAACAACCTGGCAGAGTAGAAGTACTGTCTATCACCCACTCATTATGCTGACCTATGGTGAAATAAAACCTACCTGCTAAATGTTTTTATTTTATTAAAATTTTACCTGATGTTGACTAACAACACAGTGAGGTATATTTACCATATCCTTTTTTTTTACATTACAAAATGAGTTCTGCAAAAGATTCATGTTCTGATACTTGATAAATTTTAATATTTTAGCATTCAGCTTCATCTCAGTTAACAGAAAATCGTCTGTTCTGAATTTTTCAATGCAGGACAAGTCTGAAGAAATGAGTGTTTCATACAATCAGTAAAACGCTCCATTTTTCAGTAATTCACTTTCATAAAAATAGAAAACTATTCTAAATCATAATCATAGATCATAACCACAGAACGGTTTGAGTTGGAAGGGACCTTAAGGTTAATTCTGTTCCAACCCCCTTGCCACAGGTAGGGACATCTTCCACTGGATCAGGTTGCTCAAAACCTCATCCAATCTGGTCTTGAACACTTCCAGGGATGAGGCATCCGTGACTTCTCTGGGCAGCTTGTTCCAGAGCCTCACAACCCTCATTATGAAGAATTTCTTCCTCATATCTAATCTAAATCTGTCCTCTTTCAGTTTAAAGGCATTACCCCTTGTCCAATCACTACATGCCCCTGCAAAAAGTGCCTCCCCAGCTTTCTGGTAGGCCCCCTTAAGGTAATTGAAGGCTGCTATAAGGTCTACCTGGAGAAAGTATGATTGGAGATTAAAACTCAAGACATTCTGTTCCAAAAACTTTGAAATAAGACATGTAGAAGTCTTTCCATAGATTTCTCTTAAATTAAATAATGGCAAATTCAACCAATTTCATGAAGCATTTCTGTTCTAGCCCAGTTTTAAGTATCAATATGGTATGGTTTGTCAAGTTTCAGCAATTACAATTACCTGAAAATGAGCTAATATGGCTTACAAGGTTTGGACTAGTATACCCACACAAGTTTCACACTTTTCCAGTTCCAAAGATGTTCGGCTTACATAGTGTACCAGCCATAAACTCAGAAAAGAGAGACTTTTTCATTCCTGTCCTAGCTGTTCACTCCCCTCAATGACTTTTTGTTTTCCAGCTCATTATTTTTGCAGTCCACTGTGTATTTTTCACTCATGTGTCTCTGCTAAAGTAAGCAAACAAAACTTGAAAGACCTATTTCTGCTAAATCAAACTTATGCTACAGATTCTTTTCATCTTCCCCCCACCTCCCTTTACGGTTTAGCTACTTACTATGGTGGCTCTCATTGAAATCTTCTTTAGAAAGAAATGCAACACGGACCCCTGTTGATAATTAGCCTCAAGTTTGAAAGCGCTGGAGAAGGAGGAGATAACATTCCCCATCAGCAAACTACAAAGAAAGGGAGGCAGTCTCACACTGCCTCACCCTCTGTCTGTTGGCAGAAAACCTGTAGCTCTACGTGCAAGAAATATAATTAGAGATTGGTTCCTGCATTTTTTAAATGGATTAAGAGTTTCAAACTAATCTCGATATGGCTCCAATTTTTGAATGTTATCCTAATAGGCTATCTGGATCCCTCTCCTCGGTGCTCAGATAAGTACTAACATGCACTGAAATCCCTTTCAAATTTCCCCAGGAGAAATTCCCTAGACTGGGGGTGGCAGTGACGGATGGAGAAGGTACATCTGTAGGCAAACGATTCCCACCCAAAGCTGGGAGTTAACTCCTGACCTCCCTGATTTATAGCAAGGAGAAAACAGCAGGAGAGAAACATTTCTCGAAGGCCTAATCCATAGACGTAATCCATAGGTAACGCAATGGGAATAGAACACAGTAACTAATTACATTTGGAGTGTGTGTGCTGTGCACTTTATTGACTAGACCTCTTAAATTGGTATTTATGCTATTGCTGTCTGTAAGCCCGAAGCCACCTTTGAGTGATCTTACTAGATGAGATAAGTAGAAATTATGTTACAGTTACTGATCTGGTTACTGACATATATGATTCTTGTTTGCAAATGTCAATTTATTAGCATATGAAGGATAAAATCCTATAAGTACTTAAATAACTACATTTTCTGATAAAATCATTAAAAAGAACAAAGTAAAAAAACAACACAAGAACACATTTTTCGCAATCTCCGAATCTGTCGTGAGGCTGCTTTGGAAGATACATAAACCAAAGCTGACATTATATTTGATCTCATCCAAAAAGCCTAATAGCGATATTGTAGCCCATAATGCTTTAAATCTGACAGCATAAACATCCTGTTTGTGCATCTAATAATTATACTTCAGTAAAAATTACTACCCCTTCAACCACACCCCATGCCAACCATTCATGCTGCAGGGAAAAATTGCCACTTGGGATGGTAAAACCCGAAACTACTCTATGGAATAATTTTAAATCCAGAGGAGGTTTTCTTTCCCTAGGTTTTGATAGAAGAGAGTCAACCAAGAAACCACCTATTGTATCCTGTCTCGGGAGCTTTAGTAGTGCTCAAGGTTCCCTGATCTTCCCTATATTCCACATTTTATAAACTATACTTTTATCTGAGACAGTGGATAATCCCTTACATAAGAGCTATTGGCAAGCATAAGAGTTATTCAAATCTCTAAATCACAGGTATCTGCAGCCACTCCTGCATACTTTAGCATTCATAGGTGGCTTTTTCCATGCAGGACAGAGAGCCCAATGTTGTCCTCTGCAGTGAACAGGTCTTTCTGGTGTAAAACATTCTTAGTCATTCCCGCCTGCATTGAAATACCTGAAAGCTGCCACTTTCTGTACAACTCTCTGTGTCCTGACCTAGTAAGTATATAGTATCATGTAATCTAGGAAGATAAAACACAGATAGAATTAAGTTATGTGTGGGATTTCACCTTCAAGTGTGCAGGAAGCACTGTCTAGTCTCAAGACCCCTGAAACACTCTGTGTGTTTCCAGTGTGAAACACTGGAGTGCACATTAGGAAAACACGAGGAGTGGCACAACTTGTTCAGTAGATGATGCAAAATACAGAGGACAGCACAACAGAGGTAGCAGCAAAGCAGCATAAACAGGCGCCATGTCAGCATGTGAAATCAGTGGGTCCAAAGAGCAAGACCAGGGACAAAAACATACACAGCTTCCCCAAAGGTTACATGGATGAAAAACAAGAATCATCCTCCTTTCAGATTTCTCTTCCCCTGGATATTGCAGAAATTATGATACTTTCTCACAATCTCTGGGTGCTATTGACAGAGAAGTGGCACACAGCAAGGATGTCTGCATCTTGAATCCTCTTCTCTCCATGATGTCTTGTCTTCATAAGCACAAAAACAAAACAGCAGCTGTGGAATAAAGCTGTACCTCATGCAGGAACATATTTTAAAATAAGCATCTTATGCGGTTTTTAAGGGAATAGATCTGAAAATATTTTCTGAAGGTGAAATAATGAATTATCAATAGGCAATGTGGGTGTAATCACTTTCATTCCATCTGCCTTCTAGCTGCCTACATCCAGCAACCACCACAGTCCCGCAAATGCTCTATAGCTACAGTATGTGAACAGAGAGACCCTGTACATCTCCTACTGGATTTACAGATTAAAACCCTGCTTGGAAGAAACTATCTGCCAAGACGTGTTCAAGATTTTACAGTCCTGATTCAACTGCTGCTGAAATCAGCGGGAGTTCTGCCACTGATCCTAACAGCAGTTGGATCACATTTCCCACAGAGAGATATTCAGGAAATTTAACACAGACATTTTGTCAGGAAAAGAATACAACTGTAGAAAACGTACTGAAAAGAAGGAACTGTATATTGGCAGGAAGGGAGATAAAATACTCTAATAGGTTTTTTTCCTTCTTTGATTTCCATTATTAATGGAAGTCTAATGATCCCTTTCTGCATGCAAGACAAAAGTAAACCATAGCAAGTGTGGCACTCCGTCATTAATGTAACGTGGATATGTTAATGCAATACTAATTGCCTGCCCCACCGCAGTCAAATCACCTTGCACTAGAAGTGTATCACTGTTGTAGTTTAATTTTCATTAAGATGACAAAAAGGGCCCTGAGATGATTGTCTGTTTTTGTATCATATTAATGAAAGTGAATATTAACAGAAGTGGCATGGAAATTAGGAACAAATCCAGAAAGGAAGTAAAATTATGCCCTAGCACTGTAAATGAATTGACATGGTGACCTAATACTTCTCTCACAGGACAGACCAGAAAGAACAGGATAGCGGATAACTCCATAGGCACTCTGCACATCCGGGCAGTGCCAGCTCATAATAAAACTTTCAAAACATGCAAGCTGGAGTCAAATTTAATCAAGTGAATTTCACATCAATGACAGTCTCCAAAAACAATTAAAAAATTAGGAAGAATCATAATTTCAAGGCAATAACAACAGCCAAAGAAAGCATAATCCATATTTGCATTAGGTCCTCATGCATCTTGTCACGTATCTGAACTGAAATCTTCTCCCCATTTGGCACAGAACTTTCTTACTTTCCAAACCACTACTGAATAAAGTCCGTAACTAATTTATCAAAACAGCTCTCTGCCAAAATGTTGAACTCTGTGGGCCACGGTAATAAATTACCGACTTTGGAAAGAAAAGTTTGAGACAGATATGATTAACTTTCCATGCTGGAAATGTGGCTGCCCTGAAAGGGCAAGGAGTGTTGAGAACTGCAGATGGCATCCCAGAGCTCAGTGATGAATCAGGAGCATCTTTTGTTCCCTGGGGGAATGTTCACACCGTGTCTGCATGTAGACCTGGAAGATGCCATTGGAATGGCAGGACCCATCATCTGTTTGTGATTCGTACGTGATATAACTCAGTAACTGGATGGGCTGCAAGGAGAGGATACAGAAGCATTAAATAACGTGAAAATTAACAATTAAAGAACAAATGTGGAGGCTTTGTATCTCCAAAGAACCTGTTCAGTTTTGCTGAGGTTATCTGAAAGGATACTCCTCACCAGAGCGGATCCAGACAGCCAGAGCTGAAACATGATTTTTTTCACTTTTAGGTTACAAGGGAACAGTGCAGATGAGGAGGGATGTTGCTGAAATCCAACTCCGTAATGGAAACCTGGATGAAACAGTTGCTGCATCCTTATCACCTCTCTGCAATTCAACACAAACGCTAGCAGACTAACCACGTGCATAAGACAGTCGAAGCAGTTTATGTTAGTTTAGCCATGTGTTGCCATTCTGATAAAGGACAAACTGTCTCACCATTAGAAGCCAACAACAGCCTTAGAAAATGTACTGTTAAGCATGTTTTTTGGTTTAAAAAAATACATTTGATGCATTTTGAAATTATGAATAAAAAATAGCCTAAAAATTCAACTGTCTTAAATTGCAGAGTGCACATTCAACCTGAAAAATAATCTATGCTCTGCTGAAGTTATTCACACCCAGACTTAAAGGATTTTTATTCTTTGTCAGTATTAAAATGATGCTTAATAGTTTATCTCTTTTGTTCACAGCAAGATTTTTTTTCTTGTTTTGGGAAACAAACATCTTTCCCTTGGGAGTGTGGCATCAAACAGCTCCTGAAGCAAAGACTATTTTTTGCAGCTGTTCTAAACAGGGTTCACCTGTAGTTTGACTCAGAAGTGACTTGTGTAGCACTAGAGTCAGAGATCATACAAACAGAGAGAATGGCACAAAAGAAAGTACCAAGAAGGACAAAAGAAGAAATATGGGAACACTTCTCCATGTGCCGAGAATGAACTAACACTAAAGAAAGGGTAATTACACTCCTGACGTAAAGCTGCTTCTAAACCAAAGTGGCACAATACAGTATATTGTTATCAGACTCACTCGTGGAAAAAGCACAAAGAGCAATACAATAAATAAAAACAAAATTCTGTACCCCATCTGCTCTGTTCTCCAAACTGAAGAATCTCAAATATTACTGCAACATTTTCTGTATTTCATTACAAAGTCTGCACTTACCCATTTAAGCATGGAAAACTTAAATGGCTGTAATGACATTACGAGAGAACACAGTTCAGTAACGGGGTGCATCCAAAACCTCAACACAGATACACAAAACGTTGCTAACCAAAAGGTGAAAGAAAACACTGGAAGAGAAATCTGAACCTCATAAACCTCATACCTACGTCACTTGCAAAAGTTGGATACTGGGGGAAATAAAAAATATTGAAATATTATCACCTTTTAGAGCTCTGTAAGAAAGCAAACAGCCAGATCAAAGCACAGCTGATTTATGAGCAAATCTCATCTATTCTTTTAAGAGCTTTCCAAAATTACTAGTTTATACAGAGGCTTTAAAAACAATGGATGAAAAAGTAGAGGTGCAAGGGATTTCATTCTGCCATAAGATAATCTCCGTGCAGAGTATATTAATGTTCCTTTGAGGGGCTCTATAAAAGCCCCTATATTAGAGAGATAAGGAAATACATTGAAATTGGCCAAACTAATCCACTGAGCTAAAAGGTACAACAAAATGTTCGAATACTTGACCTGCAAGTTCTTCTGGGCTCCATCCTAACACGAGTTATTTATAATCAGACCTTAGGAATAATGAGGAGGGGGCACATTAGTCCTTTTGCAATGTCCTTTTGTGCCCCTATAATTCACTTGTTTGGAAGGAGAAAATCCTGCTTCACTCAGAAAAACAAAATGCAAGACCCCATGTCTCAGGAGATGGAAAGAGGGTAAAAATCCACAGGAACAACAAACACATCCACTCTCACATCCAGTGCTGTCATAACTAATGGCAGCAAAAAAATCTGAAGGGATGTAAAACCTGTGCCTCAGAGGTTAGGTCAGTCTCTAAGTATTATAGATCCAAAGGAGACCATGCAGGGAATCACATTATTCCCTATCTCCCTCCTGCACGGCTCTTACACTTTCCCCCTGAAAGACTGTAATGAATATTGTCACAGACAAGATACTGGAATAGATGGACCTTGGGTCTCACTCAATTCCTGTGCCTATATTATTATTAGAAGATGAGCTGTCACAGGCATCTAAATGATTATGGAGCCCCTAAAAATGAAAGGGAACAAAAAAAGGAAGGATGCAGCAGGCAGTTCAGCCAACATCTCCTCTTGTTCCCCTCCTTTTCCAAGCGCAGTTCTAACACTTTGTATGGCTTCATAGCTCTTAAGACTAGGACTCCCATTCTCAGGAAAAAGAAATAGGTTTTTGTACAGTGTATTTCATTTTTGATAACTTTTTCCCCTAGAAGTTGAATAGTAGCTCTGAAAAAGTAACTAATGCTGCCTCCCAAATGCCTCGTTCATCTCGGGTACCTTTGAGGAGAGGCCACCTGGACCACTACGTGGAAACAAGAAAAGAAACTGCACAGTCAAACCCCCAGGCTAGTAACAGAAGATATTTATTGCACCTGTCCGCAGTTTTTCGACGAATTGGTGTGTTTGTGCATAATTTAGCAGGTAGTTGTAGGAGTTCATTGTTTTAGGATGAACACCTACTTTAATGATTATAGGTACAGTCTGAGTTTTCAATCTGCTTCTCTATTTCTGAAAGGGAAAATAGTGTAAATAGCTATAGGAAAATGAGGATATAAATAGCAGGGTGCAGGGCCTCTCTGAAGTGTCCTTCCAGCCCTGTTCACTGTCCCACTCCTGCGCCTCAAGCAGTCGAAGTGGCTGTGCTGCCTGTGGTGACCATGCTGTGGCTCCAGTCACAGTCCCAGGCTGCCCAGAGCCCCAGCTGCAGACAGAGCCCCATACAAAGCCCACAAAATCTCCCTTCTGTCTCTTCACCATTGGCAAAAGAAACACCCTTCAAAATCACAAAATGAACGTACCACTGCAATCATGTTGAAGTATGATATTCTCCCATCTCACCTCCACCACCCCTCCCAAGTTCCAAGCCTGAAAAGGGACCGCTTGATCTAACAGTGGGGAAGGATGCAACTGGGAAGTGCCAAAAGTTGAAGGATATGAGCAAGAGAAATTAAACCACTGAGGGATGCTAAAGTGAGGAAAATGCTTCTAGCAGTTCAGTTAATCTGTGCCATGTTTCTAGTAACAGTTTTGTAAAAGAGTAAGTTTAATAACACCTAAGCCCCTTCCAGAAAGATCTTATTAACTCACGGTTCCTATTTGGTATATCTGCAATTGCTACCTTTAAAAACCTGAAGAAAACTGCAAAGACTGCAAGGCTGAAGAGCAAATATTCACTGGTGTCTTAAAATGAAATCTAAGGTAGGGCAATGAGCAGAGGAACAGTTGGTGAACAGTTGGTGAATGGATATTTTTATGCAAGGAATGCCTGAAGGAAAGAGAATGAAAAAAACTGTGTAGGAAGAAGGAGCAATTAATATGCTCCTTTTTTTTTTCCTTACACTTATTTTGATTTAAAAGTCTATTCTTTCAGTATCACAGATTAAGGTCGTTACACAACTTACCATGGGAAACAAAAGTGGTCATAGTGGTTGAATAAAGAAATGAAAGGGCCTACGACAGAGTTTTTAATTATTCAAAAAAGATCGCAAAGATATTCTGAATTAATTTTCACATTTTTGCATTTGTACATTTCAAATGAGTATGTGTGTAGATATCATTCAATTCACTGGGAAACTGCACTCATCCTTAAGACCAATTCCCTCGTTAACATCATTCTTGACTGGGAAGGCCACCAACTGTATCAACATCTTGCTGAAAACACTAAACACTTGAACATTTCATGAGATCTACTCTCACCAAGAAGCCCTGATTTCCCCAGAAATCTATGCAACAGCAAGCCTTAGATGACAAAACCCAACTTAAATAAACAAAAATAAAAATATTTTTAAAAAATACTCTGGATACAAATTCCCTCTTGCATCTCACCAGCTGAGGGGTATGGACCATTAGGAGTGCACCTCTTGTTAGCTTAGTGGGAGCTGTGTGAACAATATTTGCTATAGAACAGTTGAAACTACACCCCAATGGTTCCCTCCTCACTGATATTTTACAACTGCAAAAAAATATTTCCTACAATTACATAATTGTTCATTTCCTACTTTTTTTGCTGCTCAACATAATACTGCACATGAAATCTCAACAGACATAACCAAGCAAAGTATCAGTGCACAGAAGCTAAAGCGAGTAAGGTTGTTCCTCACTGACAGTCGCCACCTTTGTGCTCACTGTTTCAGCATGTTTACATGGTTTATTCTAGCAGCAAAGAGCAGCCAAGCAGCACCCCAGTGCCCACAGCTTCCAGGCAGTCTGGTGCACACTGCAAGCATGTAAATGAAGGCTGCCATGATTGAAGTTAATAGATTACAACAGTGTAAAACAGCAGCAACAGCAGCCAGACTTTGAAAATCAGATTTACAAAAATTATTTTCAAATAAAGTCTTCTGTAATTTTTAATTGCATACTGCAGATATCCCTATTTCAGGGCTGGTTTACTGCTGTTCAAAGTGCCTGGGGAATCCTTCAAGGGCTGCAGGGCCTTCCTTTACATAGGCATGATCAGAAATAGAGGTTACAAACAATGCCTCAAAAAGCAGGTACCAAGTGCACAGGAAGATGAGCTGAACTGGATCCTCCCAACTGATTTTATCACAGAGGTGATACGTTGGCTTCTAGCAGGGATGAGGAAAATATCTTCAGATTGCCATGTTTTTATAAACATGGAATTGAATCCAGCCCCCGAGGACTTGTAGATGTGTGTGAAACACGTGGACAGTCTCAGGGGTAATTATCTGAAACTTGGCTACACTAAGAAGCATTAGTACCAAATAAGGTTGTGGAGGCCAGATACAGAGAGTTTAAAAGCTTCTTATTAAAATACGCTCCTATGAACAGCTGACAGATTTTTTTTTTTAACTATCATAATTATTATTAATGGAAGTTCCATTTTGAGATGTACATTTTCACAACTGGAACAGAAATGAGGAGTCCAACAGATGGAGAGAAAAAAGAACAGAACAGTCAAGTAAAGATCACAGCGGAAAAGCTCTTTAAGAGTCTCTGCATGAGCAGGACAAATACTGGTATCAAATATTTATGGACAGTCATTCAATCAAGGCCCACGAGCTTCCTTTCAAGCATTTATTCTCCTTTTTATTCACCTCTTGCAAAAATTCACTGCATGAGTAAGGTTTTGCATGACTGGATCTTCATGTAAAATATGTATCCTGGTTGCAAGCAGAAAGTTTTCATATTTGGGGAGAATCTGACATTTGTGAAGTCCATGGGAATTTTGCTGTGTGCTTCAAAAACACTGAAATTTTACCCTGGTATCTCCTAGCTGATTTCAAAGCAAAAGCAATCATCTACTGGACACAAGAGTAGCAAATCATTCATAATCTTTCTTAAAATGAGAAGAGTTTTTGAAAAAAAAATCCATTTCCCAAGTTAAGCTGAATAACACAGACATCTAAAGTCAACTCCAGTTTGAGGGTAAATTCTGTATAGAGACTATTTGCTTGGACAAAAGTTAATGCGATACTGCATAAAAACAGGGTAGTCTCTTCCCAGAGCGATCTGACATGCATATACACAAATATAATGATTTTTTTTGTTTTGTTTTTTTCCTTATTCAGACTTGTTATTTAGGACATTGTTCCCCATATCTGAACTTAAAATTACAGCAGATTACAGAGCAGTAATTTCAGGGAGCTGTCTACATCTTCCCTCTGAGGAGACCAGCCAGGGTTTTTCAATCTACCCATCTTTTACAGAGCCAAGTCTTTATTCACAAAGTCCACTATCACTCTCAACTCTCTGAAATGCTGCAAACATGTATCCAATATCCAAAACCTAATTACTCATGGTACTGATTTTAATACATATATATATTCCAATCCTACACATATCAGTGAAGGCATGCAGTGAACACTGGGTACGTTTTCCTTGTACTCTGTCATTAAGAGCTGTATTGACAGCAAACAAGTTACATATCTTTTTTTTAACAACATATAATTTTTCTGTTGTTTGCACGTTTTCTCCAAGACATATTGGATACCATTTGCTTTTCATTGCAAAAAAAACGTGCTGACAACAAAATCACATATTTCTGACACACAAAAGAAAGAAGAAATAGCTACCATTTTTGGGACAGGGGCGTTGTTAGATGGGAAACTTGATACATGATTACCCATGTACACAGAGCTCCCTCTGCACGCACAGGAAAGAGTGTAGCACATGCACCTATCAAGACACAACAGAGGTGTTTGAGGCTTCCTAAACCCCCGTCCTTTCTACTCATATTGGAGTGTATTGATATATTATTTTTAATTATCTGAAGATAATTAGATCTGGACAGTCAAGGGTAACCACATGCAAACACATCTGAAGATTTATGCAGTCAGGCTGCTACATTCGTAAGTGTGTTTATACCTGCAAAGCCTGTAAGACAGCATTGCTGAGGGGCCCTCGCCCGATGCTACATTAGCCAAGTTAATTTATCACACAAATGCCCAGTAGCAGTGGCAATGTAACACCCAACCTAATGACAGAGCTAATTTCTCACTCTTCATTCAAGACACACCTAAGTCAAAGATCTGCAGATAGGCCTAAATCCAAGATGTGTGTAAGAGCCTTTGGAGAAGTCAGAGCCGCTATTAATGGTATAGATCTTCAGCAGAGCTGAGATATATTGCTCCCCTGGAGTTCAGGGGTAATTTTACACCAGCTGTTCTCCTTCTCACTTAAGCTCAGACTGCACACATGCAATCAATACCCATGCACCACTCTGCCAGACTACACTATTGGCCCCCCAGTGGAATCAAGACCTGGTGGCAGTTACATATCAGGGAAGTCAAGAAAAGTCAGGGTCTCCTTATGCAGAAAGTGGCACCTGAGAGGCAAAATGGTACCCAGGTATCTCCTTGTAAACTTCCCAGCACATACTGGAAGACAGACACAGAATACCAGCTCCATGAGTCTATGACCCTTTACCTGCATTTTTTGGTGCATCTTTAAACTTCACACACCACGTATCCGCTTCAAATGCACACTTTGTGCTTACAACGCTTCATGCAAAAAGAGCAAATCCAAATAGCCCAAGACATGCTTCTCAGTCCAAACTCTTATCTGGATGTCCAACACTGGAAACATCAGGACTATTTTGTCCACGTTCCTCCTTCCATAGTATTCCCAGGAGGAAGATTTTTAAAAATCATCTAGGACTACAGAAAGAAAATGTGTTGACATTGGTCAAAAAGCTGGACAGCGTAAGAAATTCCAAAAAGAGAAGTAGGCCCTGGGCTGTGGTGTTCCTGCTGTATTAGGCACTTTACACTGATGGGCACGCAGCAGCTCTTCCCACTACAAGGCATATTGAGAGACAGTGAGAGTGGAAGAAAAGTAGTAAGGGGACAATTTTCTTCCTCTGCCATTTTTAATTGTCTTCTCCATGGAAAGTCCTCAAAAGGAGTAAAATTGTTAAAGCCAAATGGAGCCACAGGAATTTATTGATGAATAGGAAGTCACACCCAGTTTTTGGTTTGTCCACAAGCTTTATTTATTATTACTAAAAAAGCCACACTGGTCTCTCTGAAGCTATACTGTCAAAAAGAATGTACTTGCATCTAAAACATTTTTTTTTCTAGTATGTTCTCTCTCCATTCCATACCCCTGCCCTCTGCCAGCTGGTTAGTAGTTAGAGCAGCTGGCAGTGATGCCAAGTGCTTTGCTACAGTGGAGCCCTGGGCATTAGCAAGGATAATAATCAGTGGTCAGGGAAGCATGTACTGAATACGCTGGTGACACTGAGCAATAGCTCCACCGCTCTTTGTATCGTGCACTCCGACCTGCAGGATGCAAAAGGAACTGTGCATCAGAAAGAAGAACAAGTGGTTAAGCACTAGAAAAATGTCAATAGCAGCAGTGACCTATCATCTGTAGCAACCCTTTCAGTATAAATCAGTGTACCACCACTGAAGAAGGCAACTGTGTGTGACTGCTGGGAATCAGACACTGTGCACAGCCACAAAGGTCATTGGGGCGGTCCTGCTGCAGCCTCCTGGAGACCAACACTGAGGAGGCAGCACATAACCACTCAGGTTCCCCGTGTCCACTGGGATTCAGAAGTTACCCACATACTGGCACAAGCACAGTGTTAGAAGCAGAAGTTCCCAACTCCTCCCCCACCACTGTGCAGCAGGGAACAATACAACTGCACAGACAGAGCTGCACACTCCAGAGATTCAGGCTGTTTATATACAAACTTGTGCAAAACCTGATGCGTTTGATGAGACAGAGGTAAAAACTGGGAAAAGCCAATTTAAGCCAGTAACCCACATGTCCCCATTTCTAAGCACTGTGCAGCAAATGCACTCAGCAACACAACGCTGCTTATCTGCCCCAGCTCAATCTGCAGCTAAAACAATGCCCCAGGCTCCCGTGATCAATAAGCAAAGGAGCATCTTGCCTAACCTGGTTGTGTGATGGAGGGAACCTTCCTTTGCACAGCTCACACTTGATCCATTAGTCACCCAGATTTTACTCTCCGGTCTGGCCCACAGAACGTGGTGGAGCAGATCTGAGGATCTAGGGGCTAATAAAATCTCTGGAAGTGCTGATCAGGGTACGAACCACACAAACTATCAGCAGCAGGTTTGTAGGGCTCAAGGCAACAGATTAACCCAGCTGCAATTTGATGGGATGTTTTCCAAAAAAAGGAGAGCTCAAAAAACAAACCAGCAGAAATAAAATAGTTTCACCACTGAACTAATGTAGTAATAGGTGGCCATGAAGCAGAAGCCTGAGACCTGCTCCAAAGATCCCCACACAAAGCTGGTTAACTACAAAGAAGGCGCAGTTATCAAAAAGCTAGGAGATAGAAGAAAAAGGCTT
Organism: Tapera naevia; assembly: GCA_033556795.1. Taxonomy (NCBI): domain Eukaryota; kingdom Metazoa; phylum Chordata; class Aves; order Cuculiformes; family Neomorphidae; genus Tapera; species Tapera naevia. The sequence goes on from JAUMJJ010000113.1 coordinate 6,192,972, forward strand.
ATGATTCTGCAAAAAACAGCAGTCTTACTGGTCTGGGATAAAACATAGTTTCTATGCAGGTAAAGCTCTCATTAAATCTTGCAGAGTATTGAGTAAGTAAAAATAAGAACCTCAGGGTCCAGCCTATCCCGTCTTACTAATGAACTCTTAGATAGAGAGAATAAAATTTTGCCCAGGGAGCAGCTTCCCTGCTTCACTCTATGAGCTCCTGTGAGTTTACAGGAAAGTCAAGACAGGTCCTGATGTTTAAATCAAGGCACAAGGTGATTTATTGTAGCAGAACAAGGCATGTACGTCTGCTTCAGGATTCTTTCTTTCTTCACTTATTTTTTTACATCTCTTTAGAGCATAGGAAACATATGACATAATCTGAATATTTATGGCACGCTGTGTAAAAGCAGAAGCCTCTCTTCTGTAACCCATCTCATTACAGGAGTTTACATTTTTGGAAAGGCTTCTTGTACAGGACCAACTTAAATTTTATATTTCCACTCCACTGTTAGCCCAGACTAATAAAATGGTGAAGATCAGATCGTAGAGAATTTAAAATCTTTCAGCAGCCTTTTCAAAACCAGAGTCCATGTAAAAGAGTTCAGCTAGCCACTCTCCTTCATCTGAGGGGAAATCTTGCCTTAGGCACAAACAAAGCTTCAAATTGATTTAATTTAAAATTTCAAACTTCTGTATGCTGCTCAGCTTCCGACTGCCATCTGCTTTTTCAGCTTGCCGTGACAGAAAGCACATTTTTTATTATATTTGTTCAAGCAGGTCCATCAGCAAAATATTAATTTTTGGAGTTTGGGAGTTCTGTATGCTTTTAAAAATCAATAGTTATAAAACTGATTGGAAATTATCAACAAAAAAATTGCATTTTGTCAGCCTAAAGCCCCTACACTCTGTTATCTCCTCAAACTGTCCCTTGTAGTTGTTTGTGCTGCATTAAACACAAAGATCCTTCATGATCTTAAATTGCGACAATACATATCAGCTACAATGAGTCTTCAAAAAGTAGTAATCAAATGTTTTTTGATCACATCAGAAGACACCTCTGTTTAGATCATCCCATGAGAACTGGGGTAACACAGGGGCAGAGCCCCCTTTCTTTCCAAAGAAAAAGTAAAAAGGGTATCATTTGGGACACCTCCACAAAGTTAATCTGATTTTCCAAATTGCTTAACTGATGTGTTGCATTGCACCAAGGCAAGAATAAGTAGAGCTCTACTTCCACTTGCAAATGCACTAAAGTTAAGTTTTTCACTAGGCTTTATGTTTAAAATATGGATCTTTTGCATCCTCCTAGAACACCTTTCTTCCAACAAACACCTTCCTGGAGACAGACATATGTTACAAATATCCCAACAAAATGAACTTTGGAGGAAATTGCAGCTTGTGACTGTCCCTGCTGAGAAGCCAGAAACATGCCAAGTCATGGCTAAAACTGGAAAATTACATTAATAGACATGTCATGAAGCAGCCAAGATGTGAGCGGCTATGATTCACTGGCAGGTATGCCCCCAAATTTGCCCCACGTCACATCAAGCCCTCCTTTTTGTCTAAAACAAGATGACTGCTCATCCCTGCCTTTCAGATTGGACTTAAAGTCCCAGTTTGCTTTGCACAAGGAACTACAGAGCCATTAATAATTATTTTAGATGAAAAGCAGAACCGGGACTCTGCCCCCACTGGTCATCTATGTGTCCAGTGCTCTTTCTACAGATTGCTTCAGGCCTGCTGTCTTACTTCAGTTCCAATTTAGATATCTGTATCTACCACCTAAACTCTCCTCACAACCTCTGGCAGCCAGCCACTGATGGGGTATTTGCTCCGCTATTCCCCTCTGACTGATTTGTTTCTCTTCAGCAGCGAACTAACAATCCTAGATTCATATTGACACTCAACATAGCGCTTCAAGGTCTCCCGGAGAGGCACTACATAAATGTAAATCCTATAATTATTTGAAAGCGGAGTCTCTTCCAACCTGAGTGAGATCTGATAGCATCTCTGCCTTATAAATAATGTAATGTGCTGGCAGGGTTTGCTTCTCTGAACAAGGCACAGAAGGCCCAGCTGGAGCACAAACAATCATACAAGAAAAAACACAGTTGACAAAAAATGTACCAGGAGACCCAAAAAGATGTTCTTTATAGATCTCAGCATAGGCGGACAACAGAGCTTTCTTCTGATTTAGGGCAACATCTGTAATCGGGGAAAACAGTGACTATTTGGGAAAGATTAGACAGCAGAGCAGAGCCACATTAGAGATGTGAGAGTTGCAAATACCCCAAATATTTCAGTCAAATCTCTTTTGTAGTCCCACCTTCAAAGTCACAGATTGCAAAATAATAAAATGTAGTTGTCAAGATCCTCAAAACAAACAGTCAAGGACAAAAAAAAAAAAAAACAACAATATTACCAAATTCAGAGGTGTCTCACCAACAGCCTCCCCAGCAACTCTCCCCATGGCTCGGGGCATGTGGCTGTGCAGGACAGTAATGCCACTCAGGGCACCTGTGTACATCAGACCTTCCCCTCTGATTTATGGCACCAGAATACTGGGTAAAAGGACCAAGATACTTTACAGAGCTCAAAGAAAGCCCCTCACCTTTTGCTAACTGACTGTGTTTTATGAGATAAAAGGCTGAGGGGAAGGATCGGGTTTACTGTAAATAAACAGCAAACTACTGGACCATCTGGAGCTTTTCTGTAATTTACGCTTGCTCTGCAATTTTAAGGAGACTTGTTTCCAAATGATGACACAGTTTGGGGATTTAAGCCGTAATCTTTAAAACACATATTTAGAATGTATTAGCTAATTATTCAGGCTGTAACTACTGCAAAAACAGCAAATGAACCAGAGTTCTTTGAACTAGTGTTTTTGAAGTTATCAAGTGTTTGAAGTGAGTTATAGGTAACAGCATTTGATTGACTTCCATGGAGATGGACTATAAATGAGAAGTGGTGCCTGACCTTTGTGCAGAGAAAAAACTCAACACCGAGCCAGCCCAGAAGAGCTCATCCAGGAGGTGACAGCCCCAACAGAGCTGGAAATGGCCCCACCACATCAGGAGCTGCTGCGTGGCTTATAAACCACTTACAACACATTTGAACTTTTCCATAGGCTGTCTGAATAGGAATACATTTTTACCAGAGAAACAATGACTTATCACAAATTTAAAACTTAATTAACGTATGACAAAAATTTTCACTTCCTTCTATTCCAGCAGTTTTACTTCCTTTATTTACCTGCTGTGGGGCTGTCAGTTATGCCTTGCAATTTTCATTTTATTAGCAGATCAAATCTTTCCCTGATACCTTTTGCCCAAACATCCATTTTTAAGACAATTTTAAAAAGGCTCTAAAGCCAAGTATTATTAATTTGGGGACACTGTAACATGGAAGACCCAAATCAGCATCAAACTAGTTATACCTAGCACATCCCTGAGCACACCCTCTGCAGCAGAAGTTCCATGCAAGGCATGACAAGGCAGTAGGCTCATCCCTATTTTGCTTCATTCCTGTAATTAATCTGGGTGACACATTTTTGAGTGTCCAGCACTCATGTCTGAAACAGACAGCCCTGAGCTTGCCTTTAAGGATGATATTTTTGTGAATTCTAGGTTCAGGGCTTCCTATGTGAGGCAGGGTAAGAAATCTGCCTTCCAGAAGATGTTCTGATACTTCACAGATCAACAGTGGATAAAAACCTGATAGGCAGCTATTCGTTACTATTAATGTTTAATTAAGAGCAGACATTATTAGCTTTGCGTCAGAAAACCAACAAGTCTTCTACGCATGGATGGTAATTCTGAGTTTGTTGATGAATAAACAATTCATAAACAAATGCAGAGAGTTTCTAAAACACTGTCTGGGAATTGCACTGTTCACCAGGTCTGAAGAAAACAATATAGGTGTGAAGAGAACAACATAGGTCTGATTTCCATTCCTTCTTTGTCATCCTCTAGTGTTTATGCTGAGATAGAAAAATTGTCAGATCTGGTTTGGGTTTTTTACACAAGCCTCTAACTGATAAGACACTGAAAAATACAACCCCACTCTTTTTTTTCCACAGAAAATCATCAGACCTGGCAGCATTTACCTGGGCCTTCTGACTGCTCATAACTACAAAACTTGAGTTCAAATCTTCACTTCCTTTTTTATTATTTCATTATTTATTTTCTTTGTAATAACATTAACCTATTCCATCTAAGTCTTTACTCTCAGTATTCAATTTATTTTGGCCAAATAGGCATGCAGATGAACATTGTACCTAACTCATGTACTTCAGAAAGAAGACATCATGCAGCCAGCAAACCCATCATGTGTCTATTATATTTTGGAACAGGGTTAAAATTGGGTGAAATGGATGAAAATATTCCTGAATCCATATAAAGGACTTTCAAAAAGCCAATAAATACAGCAATATTGCACCCCCCTACAACAAAATGACACGGCTGGAAAACGATCTCAAGAAACAATTTTCATGCCAGTGTAAGACTTATTAATGAAGAAGAGTGCACTGTTAAAGAGAATGAAGGGAATGCATTGGCAGTATATTTCAGTAACCAGGGACCCTCTGCAACTGGAACTTCAAAATAGGATTTCTTAAAAGCTTTTTCTTTCCTAAATTCCCTTTGCCAAAGCCTGCTTATTCTTTCATAATCACTTCAAAGCAATCCCCAGCCTTGCAATAAAATAAATTCAAAGCAATTAGAGAGTAGATCTACACACCAAGACCAAACAATGCTTATAGAGGTTTTCTGTAAAGTGGTTCTGCATACATTTTCCTTGGAATGACATTATTTGTATAAAGAAGTAGGGGTATATTTTATGAAGGAAAGAAAATACGAAATAAATTTATGATAGCAAATAGAAACACTGCATCTCTGGAGTATGATATTATGCTACAGTTTGCAAGCACAGCCAATATAGCATTGCCTTGCTACATTCATACATTTTAGTGAACAATAACAGAGAGGGGGGAAAAAAGAAAAGGAGTCTTCTGCAGCATGCTACAATAAAAGCCACCACGTACTACAACAACAAGGTACACATGTTCAAGAACAAACCGAACCAACTTTGCGTTTTCCTGCCCCGTCTCCCCAGCGGCCTTGCTTTGCTACCTTGCCAACTGACGTTCTCACGAAGGCAACCCTGTGAAATGTAAAACTGCTTCTTATCCTGTGCTGGTGAAGCTGTTGCTCTAAGAGGAGCTGAGCTGTACTAACTGAGATGTGGTTATTTCATTGTGATGCAAATAAATGTAACAATTAAGTATATAATTTTGGAAAATGTCAGTGGCGTAATTACTCATATGGCTTCCAGCCAATTAAGCAGTAGGTGAATTAGCCCATTTAATTGGGTTTGGAATTTCAGCGCAAGGTGTTTTATGCTTTGTATTCTGTCAACATTTTGCTGAACTATATGTTAATAATTCTGATTGTTCTCGAAATAACATCTGGGTGAATCTGGTCTGGAGTACAAGAACCACTGTTTGAAAGGTTGCACACACCTGTGATCCCAGTTGTACAAGCAGATTGACTCCAACAAAAGCTCCATTTGAGGAAGATGGAAGTCTTGATTTGCTTGTAAGCCCATTAAACACACTGAATGGCCATGAAGATGAAATAAGGAAGCGCTTTAGGATTCTGCAGCTAGAAGTCTTAGAGAAGAAATGGCAATAATAAAAGAACAACACAAAGTGATTATTCCCAGTATAAAAAGACAAGCTTATAACATCAACTGAACAGGAAAAAGAAAAAAGTGCCATATCTCTTGCTTGGGAGACTGCAGTGATTCAGCTGATCTCCTCTATTAGCAGAGGATCACAATACACAACAGCCCTCAGTGAGATGGGAAAACAGAGGCACTCATGGGTTAGTGGAGAAGCACTTCAAAGCTACCCTAAGGAAGCACAAAATAGACATGCTAACATTAAGACTGAAGATTACGCTGTTAATGACAATAACAGCTTACAAATAAACCCCCTTCACAGGAAAAGATGTTTGAGAACTAAAAATCCTCATTTAAAAAGGGTCTGATGGAACTGAGAGCTAAACTACAAACCTAGACGAGATGCCCTTCTTATGGCAGGAGCTGGTTCTTTTCATTTTGCTTTCACATTGTCCTTCCCTAGAATCACTCCACACTGGAAACAAAGCAGTGGCAAGGAGAAGCTATACTGAATGTTTTTAGTTTTACACGCACAGTAAGACTGGAATCCCAGAGATGCTTTCAGAGGAATTATTGCATCGGAGCTGAATTGCTTTGTCAATTTTATACAGCTTTAGTCTACTCGCAAGGATTCCTTGCACTTTCTAACATTACAGAAGAAAAATCAGAGGCACAGGTACATATCTTCTCAGTTCATCAGTAATACTCTGCACAATTAGACACTCCATGTAACCCAAGAGAAGTCAGAGTTTGGACTCTGCTGCACAGTGTCTGCACAGCTGGGGAACCATTTGCAGGAGTTAAACCTGTAAAATGCAGGTCTGCGTTCTGGACGGCAGCCCTTCACTCCGCTACTTCTATATTTAAAGCCTTAGTCAACAAGTTGTTACATTCCTCCACGCCTCATTCTTCTCATTTCGCCAGAATAAATCAGTGATGCATATTTCAAAAGGATTTTAAGATCTTCACATGTAGCGTGCTCCTCAGCATTATTGTTATTTATAATTAACAGAAGGGTTACTCCACTATTAATAACACTTAGCAGCAGTGCTTTTCATCTTCAAACTACTTTCTGAGCATTAATTAACTTCAGGCTTCTGTTACTCAGAACATTTTTCTTTTTCTCATTCTGCTTCCCTCAACTCCCTGCATTACACGGGTAATGGGGAAAATCATGTGAGCTTCAAGCATCTCAATCTTTAACATTTAAGTTTAGAGGGGCACTTCATAATTTTCACAGTGAGAACTGGTTCCATTTGGACAAATTTTCTCCAAAATATCTGTGTAAGAGTGGATCCATACTACCCCTTTCAATCCCGACTGTGCAGACTGAGCAGGGTACAAGAACTACTCTATGAGTTTCTCACCTGCATGACCACTGCCCCTCTCTCCTTGCTAAAATGTTGAATTATCAGAGACTGCTGAACAGTGCTTGGGAGCTCTCAAAACACCTCAGCAGTTAGTGCAACGGAACAGAGACAGAACACACTTGTCCTTCAGCCTTCACTTTATCTCATGCAGAATTTTATTGCAGCAGCAACATCTCACGGCAGCAGGTCCCATGTTTTCTTGATAAGTCATTTCTCAGGTTGTAAATAGAGCACATAGCCCATTTTTAGTGAAGGACTTTTTACTCAGTAATGTATTCCGCCATCTGCAAAGACAAGGCACCATGCAATACCTCTCTATTCTTCACAATGACCTGGTCTGCAGTGATCAAGAGGACCCTGCTTTAGTTCCTCTCCTACCAATTGGATCAGACCATCCTACCCATTTTATCTGCTTTAGATGTAATCAGCATTGCATCTAGGACACTCACTGGTTTAAACAATTCATCGTTCGAGATGAGCTCTACTTACGCTTGTCTGTAATTGTCTTGTGACTGTTCATGAATATAAATGTGTTCATATCGATGTATTATTTTGTTGACTATATTGTTCTGGGATTCATAGTCTTCAGATAAATATTATTTAATTGTATTGAAAGTACTTAGCATCCTGTTTGTTTTAATGGCAGTCTTTTCTTCTAACACTAAGCATACCATTAATGGAAAACTGTTTAGCTATTCCAGGGGACTCCCAGATCCCCAGGGTTTCAACTGTTTGACTCTTCCTCACTTCCAACCATCAATAACATGCATTTACAGCAAAAGAAATCATTCACAGTGGTGTCCCTTTTGGTAGCTGCTCTGCCTTGGACGATTATATTGGTTCCTAGTGTCCTCAGAGCAAAGGTCACTCTCACCTTTAGAAGAGAGCCTGAGAAGAAAGGAACCATGGGGGAAAATGAATCTATATAAATGCAATGGGAGAAAAAAAAAATAACTAGCTGTTCTCTGCTGCCCTGCATCTCCTTATGAAAAAGAGTCTGTTTGAATACTGGCTCAACAGGCTATCCCAGGCAACCTTGCTGCTGTAAAGAAAGAATGAAAGATATCAAAGAAATGTAGATCCCTTACTGAATCGTTTTGGCTTGCTATCCTTTGGTTCGTATACTGTGGAATTTGAACCAGTTATTTATTGAAGGGACACATATTAATTTTAATTTACTTGCCAAATTGATCAGAATCAACTGTAAATCAATACAAACCCTGTTTACTAGGTCCAGCTTTGCAAATTGTCAACTCCTTACAAGTTTCTTTGCATCCCTGTACTCTACCAAGAGACAGAGAAGCAATTAAAAATTCAACTACACACCTACCTGTGTAAACTGGAGTATGACTTTCCTGTATAGATTCATCATGAAATGGAACTTTGTATCATCAAGATTGTATGTATGTGGAAAGGGAATGCATTAGCTTGCAATGAAGTATGGTTGCAGTTCACACAATTTTATCTCATTCATCATACTAAAAGCACGGTTATTTATTCTAGGGCTTCCATTTCTTTAAATGTAAAATCTATAACAGAAAAAAAAATTCCCCAATCAGTGACACTATCCACACTTTTGCATGATCATAAGAAAAGAAGGCATTACAAGTGGTAGACTGATTATGCCTTCTCAGCATATATTTGGCCCTGGAGATAAAAAATAATATAAATCTTCATTGAATTCTATTTTATCTTAACATTCAAAGATTAGCATATTCCACCTCTTTTATAAATTACAGAGTTTCCAGTACACTCCACATTTAAAATCCAGAAGTGGAATATATATAGTTTATTTTAAACAAGAAAAAGCTGTTTGCAAACTGACAGAAGTATCTCTCTCGGTACATTGTATTAACGTCCAGTGAAACAAATCATGTAACCAGCTGCTGGAATAACAGCCAAACGTCCTAGACTACTGCACCATATAATTCAATTGATTGCCCTGAGAAACAATAATATAGTTATAATACTTCTACTAGCTTGATCCCCAGGGGAGCAAATTTACTCTGGTCTCCCTAACTGGTTGATAACATATTTAAATGCCAGTCAGTCACTAATCCGTTGCTGCTCCATCCTCTGAGAGCTGCTTTATTGAACACTGTAATTGCCTGGATGTTGTTTTTCATTTCTGTAGCTGTTGCTGTTAATTAAATATTTCGTAGAAAGCTCTCTCTGACATTTCTTGCTGCATTCTTGAATATCTGATAAGATATACAGGCTGAATATTTGTACCTGCTGCTCTCTGCTGATACTCTTGTCCTACATTCAAACCCCCAAAACACTGAAGAAATGACATACTTTTAGTGAAATTAGGACTCTAACTGTTAAAGGGCTGAGGGGATCTGAATGAAATAGAGGCATATGCTGTGTCTGTCAGATTGCAGATGCCAGTTAAAGCACGATGTACATCTGGACTACCTTCCTTCTCCCCATATACACACAGTGGACATAGGCACTCCAGTAGTGGCAGAGTTGATTTTCTGGAGTCAAACCTTAGTAGCAAATCTCAGTCTGGACATTCTTAATGCAAAACATCTTGAAGGCAGATAAGGTTGAGAATTAGTTGGTTTTATGTATGCCAAGATGCAAAAGAAAGGTAGCATGAAGAGGCATTGTAGCAGCTCACGGGGATGGCAGGTGTGGTTCCCTCTTAACACTGTCTTAAAGGAAGAACAATGGAATAGATCCAGCTGTGGACACACAATGCCCAACGGCACTAGAATATTGACAGGTTAAGACTGCATTGGGGCTCTGAAAGCATCAAGAACTTCTCTAAAACTTCAGATACAATACTGTTGTTTTCACACTGTAGTCTAATGACTACTGCCTTCCAAATTAACAAGATTGTTAATGAAAAGAATCTACAGTTAAATTAAGTTGTCCAGTGGTGTCTGACAAATAAGTCTGGAGTGGTAACAAAGGATCTGTTGTAGGCAGATGTGGAGACACACACAGAAAACACGCCATGTAACTATATGCATTTAGATACACAGCATGCATCCACAGGAACACAGCGCGTGCACGCACACCTTTACACCTGCCGATCACAAATATCTGCATTAGTTAAGCATTTAACTAACACAATTAGGAACTACAATTCAGACATCTTAAATGTTTAAATAACAAGGAAGAAATCCTAGTGCTATTTAAGTATTTGACAAAGCTTCTATTAAGTTCAGGGGAACACAACATTTTATTGTTTTTTCTATTATTAATTGGTTTAATGCCATGAGTATGAGTAGTTATCTATCACACTTAAAAACTAAGACACTGCATGGACAATCTACACAATGTTTTATTACCAGGTTTGCTATGTCCTTTCAGCAAATAGAAAACATTGGTGTATTCCAAGATTCCCAGAGTCAAGGATGCTAGGATGCCACAGCTCAGTGTAGCCAATATAGAAGGAAGAAAGAAAAGTTATTTCTGTGACATTATTTTGGAAAGTGCTGTACGTAATTACTTCAAAAGTACATCTGTTGAATCCTTACTCTGTACATCAGCTTTGGTTTGGGTCTGTTTTTTATTCTTCTAGGGCCTTCCTATGGTCTGGTTACACTGATATTCTTGTAGATGATCAATTCATCAAGAAATCCAGCCTCACCATAGTCAGTAGGCTGTGCCACAGCATGCCTCTTTTCTTTAACATGGTCTCATTCAAAACTATCTCCCTTTCAAAATGAAAGCCTTCAGCCCTCTTCATCCTATTATCCTGGAATATGGGATTTTAAAAGCTGGTAGTGCACTCTTCATCGAAAATGAGCAAGAACCACGTCACCTGTGCACGCTGAAACCAGTAACTGCTCATGCACTGAGATACTGAGAAGCACACTGAATTTTTTTCACTGCAAATCGGAGCTAAGCTGACTTATTTTGGTTTTGCTGCAGGCTAAAAGCTGGCACAAAGACGCTTCTGCTCAGCTGACAAGAGGTAAATTGATCATTAGCACGAGCCCAAGCCATGGGATTGAACATCTTTTAACATCTGGAAAACTTTTAGCTGCCTCTTTTTCTACCTTGTCAACTCTGCTTCAACAGACAATAGAAACAGATGACTCTTCCCATCACTCTTCTACCCATAGGACAATGTTTCCTTCTAGGTTCTGCCATAGAGTCAAACAATTTTCTCTTTCTGGCTTAGCAATACCATCTCCTACAAAACCTAATATGAAAACATGGGGTTTCTCTTCATCCCAACCTTGCAAGCTCTTCTTTTTTCAGGTATTTATGATTTTAATTTATAAAGATGCAGATTTTGTTTCACCTGCTCTAAGCAGTCAAGTACTCACTCCCCTGAGTAGACCACAGTATCAAAATTCAGGTGTGTACCTTAAAGTCTACCTGCACTTGCAAGTAAAAACCCACTCCTGCTGAAAATAAGTAGGGAAATTCACCCATGGGATACAGCTTGCTTCCCTAAGAGGACAGGGACAAACATTAGAGCAACAATTCCTTCCTCCACATAAGGGAAATACGCAGAGGAGGGGAACATGGTTGGGAAACATTTCTGTGCTTCATCTGAGCTTTCTCTTGAATCAAGAGTGTGTTTAAGTGGGAGCGTTCCTTCAGATCAAGAGAGGGCGACAGGAAAGGGAAGACCATGCGCACGCTGCTGTTTCCACCTTTGCACACAGCATCTCGACAGTTCTTCAGGGAGATGGGTAGCGAATGACCACATACACTCCATTGCTTCTGTTTGGCTTATTTGTCACTTTTTGTAAGTTTATAGTTATCTCCTGCTGGTAGCCCCTTATTTCTGCCTAGTTAAGGAAGAATACACTGGTGTATTCTTTCAAAAAAGAAATGTTTTCCTTTATTGCACCGCAGGTGACAATCCCATGGTGTGAGGCAATGCTGGCAGTAGATGACTTGGAGATTTTTTCAACAGTCAGAAATCCTTTTGGAGAGACGCTTTTTAGTTTTCCTTTCTGAGTTTAACCTGTCATGTTTCTAATATGATTATGACTCTCAGTTCCCTGCCAGAATGACAGCATGAGACAAGTGGGATTTGTCAATGAAGTAGGAGAATGAATGGTGGCAAAATCAGGGAATGTATGACCAAAGTATAAGGGTCCCTTGCATTCAAAGGAGCAACATTTACATTTCCCAGTGACCACTGCACAAGCGTACTGACAGCTACGAACTACCAGATAACAACAGATTTGTTACAGACCTCTGGGCCAAGAATTAAAGGGAGATGATATTCTTTTCCTTCTATTTAAAGAGTAACTGAACACACAAGCAAGCAAGCAGAAAATCTAGTGGAAAGAACACATACACTCGCATATCAAGAAAGAAGGTATTTACAAGATGACAGGAGCAATATATAAAGATTCTTAAACTACAGATTTTTTTCTGTAAAATAAAAATAACTGAAGTCAAAGATTTTAACCTTATTTTGAGTCTGGCGAGTATTCTTAGGCATTAGGTTGAAAGCTTCCTAGGCTGGATCTGCAAGTCTAAATTACATGGTAATTTAAAGCCATATTAATTATTTCAAGCAATCTTTCCCCCCCCATCTCCCAAATCAGTAATGCATATAGAGATGGATTTCCAAATTTGTATTAAACATATGAAACTGCATCAACCACCAAACAGCTCATACTCTAAAAAAGTAAAAATTCTTATATTAATATTTCAAATTTTTAAACATTAAATGGATTTGCAAGGTTCCTTTAAGTAAATACTAAAAACCCTTACTCCGGCCTTTTAATTTCAGTAAGAAATGAGAAAATGTTTCCTTGAGGATTAACCAAAAATTTTTCTAAAGTAACAGAACAAATCAACTGAAGCCCTGGACTCGGGTCTTGACCCTGGATGAGCAAATTCATTACTCCCTAGGTTAAAAGTATCAACTCTTCCAACTGCTCCACCACTTCAGGAAGGTGACAGAAAGAAGGTGCCCTCCACACTCTCCCTACCCTGTCCCAATCAGGCACCTGAATGCAGGTCCCCAGGAAAGACCAAATGGCATGTGTTTGTACATTAACCTCAGTGGCTCAAGTGGCTGGTTTTCTACAAATAGTCAAACCTGGTAATTATCATCATAACAACTCTGTATTGTCCTTGATTTGTGTTTTAATCTCTGTAATTAAAGTGTCTAGCTGCCACAGCAACAGACGCTCTAGAAGCATGTCTGCTGTATAATCATAATATTAATTAAAACCTCAAAGTAGCTACACAATAAAGAAAGTACTAGATGGCATAGGAGACCAGAGGTTTTAAAAATAATTTAGAGACCCTTTCACATCAGTGCGCCTCATTCAATGTAGCTCAGGCAAGGAGCGAATGCTTTTCCTCCTAACACCTGCAAGGCATACTGCAGGTATGACCAGAGTTTGGAGGGTCTCTCCCTGCAGATAAGTATTTGCATCCTCAAGTAATCAGCAGACTGGCACCTTGTGGACACTTTCAGCAAAGTTTCTAAAATCCAAACAATAACGAAAATTAATAAATTTTCTCATGCTGAGAGAGGGAGCCTTTTGAGACGTTAAGGCATTTATGTTACCCATGCTAAATGATAACTGCCAAGCAGAGGAAGGTGCAAGGAGGCACCTCCACTACAACAAAGCCCCTTCCTCAAACATCCTACAGTGCTGTAATTAGTCTGATTTTTCCCAAAGCAAATATAAGGAGTATATTCACCTGTCTAACTCCAGGGTGCCTTGCTCACTCTGGCTTTCTACTACACAGCAACATCACCTACTTCTTTCATGATCTCTAGGTCTATAGTTAACAGCATGAAGGATGGAGATCGTGGATCTGTCCTACAGGAGCTGCCAAATAAAGGGGCATTTTCTTGCCCAACTCAATTGATGGGGTGCACAGGTGAGCATGCTAGGGTATGTGCACACAAAATCAGGTTGCTGAGGCTGTCATCCGAGAGAGCACTGAAAGGATGTCTCTTCCCCCAGTTGTTTTGTGGGGTGAAGTAACCAAAACTACAGAAGAGACCACCTTCAAAAGAAACAATGAAAATATAGGCCGTAGGAGCAGGTAAGCAAGTAAATAGAGAAGGAAGGTTAAATAAGGCCCCTTTCAGTTTCTAGTCAGCAGTGTCTACAGTGGAGAAACCAGCTGTGAACTTGTCAGATCTGATGATGACACACGACGATAGGGGCAGTCAATACAGAGCCAAGCAGCAAGGGAACTTCAAAGGGAAGCCACACTCTCTGTGTAATTGGAGTGGAACAGGGCAAAGAAAAGGGAATAGAGAAGGATACCTGCTAGCAAAACCAGGGGCTTTGGGGAGGGGAAGTGTTTTTGTTTTGTTTCAAGTAGTAAAAGAAAAGGTAATAGCAGGAAGCAACATTGATAAAAAATCAGAGCAGAGCCTGGATAATGGTGACAGAGCATGAAACAAGGGAGCAAAGGTTAGCCCTAGCTTTGGACAAAATCGAGATCTTTGAACAACACCTGCAGGCAAACTACTCTCAATCTCACAGGGATGATGGGGATGAGAATCAGATGTAGAGGAGGGAAAGGCAAAGATTAAAATGTTACTGTTATATTCTACATCAGGTGGGTTCAGGCAGTACTTGTAAAATGTATATAAGAAAAAGATATTTATCTCTTAAACTGATTTTTCAGCTTTGAGATCTTGGTAATATCATAGCTACCAGGAAACAACATGGCAGCTGGTCATCCCCTTTTAAGCTGTGTTTTGCTAGTGACACTGAAAAACTTAGGGTTTTCTTTCATCAATAAAAAGAACTGACAAGCTGTTTCAAATTCTTACATGTGTATCTATTAGCTGGAACAACTAGGATAAGTCATTAAATTATTATGCAATAATTAGCCCATGGAGTCAGTAAAGACTTCAAACCTCTTGACAGAGGTACCTCCTCATAGCCAGGAAAGTAGGGACAGCAAGAAGCCAAGTTGCATCCAACAACACCGCCAATCAGTGGCATCACCAAGGCTAGATCTCCCAGATCTTCTCAGCTTGGATTTCCTGACTACCTAGAGCAGTCCTGCACACACCAGACTGTGACACTTCTCTGACCCAGATACTGCTGGTTGCAGTGAGGAGGGGCCTGTAACTAATCCACTTTTTGCTTTCAGCGCATGGTATTTAGGAGTTTGGAGCTGACTTTAACATATTTGAATACATTCAGTAAAGCAGCTGATGCTTTAACTATCAAGTTACTATCAAGTATTGGCATATTAATTCCCATTTTAAGCTGATCTGGTGTGCAATGCCATCATTAATGTAGTTGTTTTTCTAACTATAGCAAAATTTACTGCAAAGATTTACTAAAATATATGATGGTCATCTCTTTGACATGATCTGTAGTTTGTAACACAGTTGAATGCTTGTGTTAACTTTGCTTTTCCACAAACCTCAGTAACAACATTTAAGGATACTAAAATTTTGTACCTCCTCCTTAAAATACACATAGCACTGGGCAACACAAAGTGTGGAAGTAGTAACAGTTCTCACCAACCTCACAGCCAGGCAGTGTGAGATGGAGTGGAGTTTAGTATTAAGTTCAACATAAATACAAAGTTGATCCTATCCAAAGATTGACACCTGCATTTCCCTTACGTACCTACACTACTGGAAAAAAGGGAGCTGGCAGTGTAACTGGGAGAGGGGAAGGGGTGGGGCAGATGTTCCCTAAGGCTGGAAAAGCACAGGTAGAAGACTTAAACCATTTACTAGTGCCAGAGTAGTCATCCCTTTGAATCAAATCATCTGAGACATAATTGCAGCAAGAAAGATGATCTCATGAAGACCTCCAAAGTCCCTCTAACGCATCCTATTTATTTCTACAGGCACAGAAACAGAAGACATCACCTTATTGCTCTTCTGCCAGACAGCATGTAAACCAAATATTTACTATTGGCTTTTCTCTCATCATACCCCTTTGGGTTTCAGTGTCACTGTTTCATATGGCTGCACCAAAACGCATTCCCACTCAGTCCCAGATCATCAGTGATGTCATTCTTTTACTTGATGCATCAGTCGTTTGGAAATCCTCACTCTGCACAGTGCGCTTCTGCTACCGCGCAGCTGCGCACTACCATGTTTTTAGAAGAGGCCTTCTGTTATTTCAGCTCTCAATAAACAATATAGCAACCAACAAGGCTAGTATCTTCTTATAAGTGTAAGAGGGTTCAGAATAACCCATAACTCTTCCCAGAGATGAGAAATACTCCATAATTTAGCAGAGTGTGAGAAGTTGAGCATCAGGAAGGCTGGCATGCATCCTGAGCAAGATAAACACCAGAAACACTAGCTATTTGCACAGAGGAACCAAAATACATCCTACACTGGATCCAGACCCACCTACAACAGCTCAATTAAAAAACAAAAATTTAACCAGGTTTTAAATTAGATTTCCAGCTATTTTAATCTATTTCCCCTCCCCACACAATTGTTTTCCACATTTCCTACCCTCTACCATACATTTGCACAAAATCAATACCATGAGCTCTCCTTTCTCTTTCCTCTCCTTTACTCTTTCCTCTGGATCCCCTGGCTCCTCCTCTCAGCAACCCTTTTCCAGCTAAGGAAAACATAAGCAGCACATCACACTTGCTAAAAGTGATCTTTGTCAGCTGACGAAAAATTTTTCCCTTTTTCTCATGCTGTTACCCTTGAATTGACTTGAGTTTCTCCAGGAAGCAGAAGACCTAATTGACCAGCAGGATGAGGAGACAAAAAACTCTCTTGGTATTAGCTAAACAGAAAAGATGGAGAGTCCTAAAGGGAAATCAGATCTGACTCTGAGCACTGCGAACAAGACTCCCTGTGGCCCAGAAGAGACAGCATGCTTTCTGCAACCTGGAAGCACAGTAGCCCCTTGGTCCTGAGACAAAAGTCTTTGGGGAAACAGAGGAAATCATCATTTTTGTTGCTGTCACCTCCTAGAAGCCAGAAAAAAATGGGAAGACACTGCCCATCACAGATGCACCTGTTAAGCTGGATCATCTCCAGTCTCATTTTCCAGCTGAATACAGGCTGGTGACTATTCAGAAAAGCTATCTGGAAAACACAGGCTCTATCCAAAGGTTTCAGCAAGAGCCTGCACTGCACAGCAGCACGTCCTCCTTGCAACTCAGGGAAAGGTTTTGTCCTTTCTCCTAGGAGGGAATGACAGTTTTGAGAGGTTTCTATCAGTAGGTCTCTCAAAGCTTGAGTACAGATTCAAGAAGAGCAAGCTACTGCATGAAAGTAATTGCATTACAATAGTGGGAACATGCAATTAATGGCATGAAGCAGACCCGACTTATCTGGAGTAGAAATTAAACTCACTACTTTGACTGACCATGGGTTGCTATTGCTGCAGCCTTTGCCATTTAAATTTCACATCCAGTTTTTTCAACAAACCATCTACTCATCCCTGGTGTTCACTTTACTACCCCTTTCCACACGTTTGTTTCCGGAAATACATGCCTAAGTCTACAGAACTGATTTAAGTATTCCTGCCTTTGGGCCACTTCCTTCCACCTACAGCTGCAATCACGGATATTTGCACTGACAATTTAATCACATTGCACTGATTTGTCATAAGCGATCACTTACAGTTACTAATAATGTTCTCATTGATTGGCTTGAACGGTACAATTGACAGTGACTGAAGGTCAGGCTGACATGGGCAACCTGAAACATCAGTAAAACTACACAGGTTTTCTTTCTGTACACGTACTATAAATTATTTTGAAGGTGATTCATATGAGCTTACAATGAGTCTAAGCATATAATTGTCTTTTATTACTATGCAAATTATGGAAAAAAATCACCTAAGATCTAGTCCTATTGATGATATACTGCTTTTTCTTCTTTTTCCTCTGACAGTTCACATCTGCAGCATACAGAAGTTAGATTATGATCTATACCATTATTAACTCAATTTACTTTTCAAGGTGGTAGCTGTATATTTTCTTACAGCAGATATTTTGACATACTGTACTTAAAAGCTTTGGAATTCAAAGCCAAAAGACAACAATAACTTCAAATTTCATCATACACTTTCAAGGCAGTGTTTAAAAGTTTCAAAGTCTGATGGGTAACTAATATAATTATACTAAACTTGGAAAGAAAACAGATGGCATAAACCAGGAAAATGAGACATCTACCAGAAATAGTTCTCAACTGAAAGAATAATCCAGCAATGGTAGGGTTTTTTAAGATACTTTCTGAAATATATTCACCATCGTATATTATTTTCCACTTACAGGCTCGAGCATGAGCATATTCCACTTCTACTGAATTACCCAAGAACAAATCTTATGCTTTATAGCTGTCGCCTCAACTACAGTCATGATTATTTTCTATAAGAAACATCCAGACATTTTAAGAATCAATATTGCAGATTACTTACCAGCAGCAAATCACAGCGTGCCCTCTGCATAAGTCACTTCTGAAAATAAAGCTGTCACTACTATCCATTAGAAGAGATAATGCTTGATGTTAATCTTCCATAGGGTAACATGCTTTGACCACATCTAGTGCAACTGCAGAACACAAACAACGTGATTTACTAAAGATCGTACTCGAGGCTCTAGGGAGTAGACCAAAAATCAACAGGAAGAGCAAAATCAAAATCCCCTTTACCCAAAATGCCTCTGCCTCTCTTCAAACAAATACAGGATCTAAATTCACAAATTTAAGTAAAATGGAATTTAAGTCTCATATGGATATATGCATGAATGTTCAGAAGAAATGTTATTGGCCTGAGTATAGTTCTCCTCTGCAGGGATAGATTCCCCTAGCATACACCATATTAAAGCAACAAGGACTTTAAAGTGTGGCTTCCATTAACTAAGACCAATTGTGAGAAACATGGTTGTGATAATGAATGTCTATTTAGTTCATCCCCATTATTATCCTATCCGCATCTGCATTTTGAGAGTGCAGCTGAGATTTTGTCAAAAGAGAATTCTTCACATAAATCCTTACTTTGACATGTTAAAATACATAACTCATAGAGTTTCCAAAGACTCACCACCATTTTGTAACTCCCTGCTTTCATTCCTTAAGCAGTACGGTGGGACTAGAGAATTACTGACCTCCTACAAACATCAAGTGCATAGTAGAATGCTAAAAGAGAAAATCCTCTGCACAAAATCAGTGAACAACAGCCCAGAGACAGGAGGATGATGGGCCCAAGTGGTAAGGGACCCTAACTGCACCCCAGCGCAGAACAAGGGCACAGCCCTTGATGCTGAATAGAGGAGTTTGATCAGTTATGGCCAACACATTTCATGTAATAATTACAACCGCAACAAAATCAGCCTGGTGACAGACACTACCCAAGTAGGAAAGAGGCTCCATTCAGATAATTTGTTTATCATGAACAATTATGGGAGATCATTGGTACTGTTGGTTGTATTCTGTCAACCTACCACCCCAGAGAATGAAAAAAACTAAATTGCACAAGGAACCTGCTTTCTGCAAGTCTATGAAAACCAGCACAATCGTGTTTTCTGCTTATCTTCCACACTAAACATTTGAAGGGACACATCCAAGTGCTACATAAGCTTTTGTGTCTTTGTTTGAAGGACATTTGTTTGTTTAGTAAAAGTACAGTTTCTAGTATTTAACTGGTTTTTTTTTAAAAAAGCTTGCTTCATATAAAGCGTCCTAGGTTTTATTTCACAGTCAAGTCCGACCCACTCAAGTGAAAAACCTGACTTCAATTAAAAGCTTTGCCTTAGTAAGGACCACTGCTTTCAATCCTGAATTATTTAAAGCTGACAAACTGCAGCTCAGGAGCATTTTGCAAAGTTTTTGAAACTATAAAAGAGGTAGAAGAAACACCTTGCCCAAAACACTGCTCTTAAAAGATTCTTAGTAATGCAAAATGCCACCAGTTCAAGGGAATTATTGTCCTATCAGCATAGGAAGAAGACCTTTTCCTCTAAAATGCCACCCAGCACCCACAAATTTTCATTTAGTTAACAGGTTTTCCATGGTATTTTAATGTGTTCATGCATGGCCGTCGATTGTATCAGCCTTGCTGAGATTGCTTCAGGGAGAGCTACTGACATCTGATACCAAGGACAATTTCTGGAGCAAGGAAGATTGTTTTTATTCCCTGAGGATCTACATTACTTCCAGGAATGAGTCAGGTTTGTAGGCTTAAAAAGCAGCATGCCAATTCTGCTGAATGGGACAGCACATGAAGGTAACTTGTACGTACTCTCAGTTCCCCAGGGTTAGTTCCCCACCTGGGAACTAACATACATGTCATTTGCCCTTGTTCGGTGACTCCTCTGACTCCAGGATACTGTAGCAATATTATTTATGCCTCAAAAGCTTTTTTAAATCCAGCTTAGGTGTGACATCTTGGGGCCAGGTGAATAGTGGGGTGGGAAAAAAAACATGTATGCACTCTGCAGCAGGTCTTATCTTTGCAATTCAGGCTTGATTTGAGTGTGCAGTCAGATGGAATGAGCTCATTCAGTATCTCAAAGATCAAGGACTTGGTAAATCCCAAATGTGAACATGTGACCACTTTGAATAAGGATGGCTGCCTCCCTGTGCGCGAAGTACAGCTACATCTTCATTTGAACTCTGCTCACATACTAAACTCCATCCAGATTTAGTTTCAATTCTCCTTCTTGCCACAGATAGAAAGTTGGCTCTTGCATACATTGCTGAGGAAGTCACAAACATTTAAAAAGGGACCTGATTTCAACTATGGCCATTATGCAAATGCAATTAAGGTACATTATCTTCATTTGGTTTAAAACCTTTAAAACACCTTGAGCAACAAGCTTAATTATACTTTCTTCATCATGTATTGAGTTTCAAATGCTCCTTGCTTAAGTGTAAAAAAAAAGACTAACAAACAAGCAGAAAACCTTGCTATCAATATGTCACAGATAAACAGTAATAAATTTGTATGCTTATTTTTGCTCATCCCAAGGAAATGCTTTACAAAGTGTGAAGCCAAGATCATTTTACCTACCTCTGGGATGGAATGTCGGAACAGTTGAATCACACAGCACCACCATGCAACAGTTCAGGTTCAGGCACAAATAACAATACTAAGTCTAATTGAAATTACTGGGGGAATTAAGGCATGCAGAACAGAACTAATCGCACTGGACTTTGGCCAGTGCTAACTGGAGTACAAGCCAGGACATGAAGTCCAGCCACCTAGTTCCTGCCAGAAGTGCCATGAGACCTTTAACGAACACAAGTGGCAACATCCCAGAGTGTTGTGTCCTATACAATATAGCCTTTTAAAGAGAAAACAGCTACTGAACAAGCTTCAATTTTAATGTGGCTCTAGTGCTGAATTAGAAAAAAAAAGAAATCTTGCATCATCTACTAAACAAAAACAACAATCTCATAAAAATACAAGCTAAGTACTGATTTGGCAAACTTCAGCGTACTTAAGAACTACGCACCAAGCATTATACTGAATTCTAGACAAAGACTAACGAATCTATTTAATCAAACGTCCCTGGGCCTAAAGAACATCACCATGATTCTTTATTGTGGAAATAAACCTGTTCTAGAGAGCTCAAACTTCTCTTCAGCCTTGTAGACAGAAATGCATTAGGGAAAGCAGAGCAAAACCTCAATATCTCATGTGGTTGCTATGCAGTCAGGTGCCCCTAGAATTAAAAGTGGTTTAGAACTAGAGCTGTTCTGTCTCTTCTCTCTCCTTGTCCGGACAGATACCACAATCTCTATCAAAGACATCTGTGTGTAAAGGGAGGTACTCCCAATAGCTCCTTTCTCATTGTGTTTTGTGCCAGAGCACAAGGCTCCCTTATTCAAGCAGCCCGTTCATTTTAGGGCAGATACTCTCACCAGTGGCACGAAGAGAAACTACCAGAGGAATAAAAGGAGTCAAGGGAAGCCACTGGAGCTGTGCCGTCAGAACCTAGGGCAGAGTCCTTTGGCACTACCAGCACAGTTTATTGTAACCACTGCAAAGCATCACCCAATAATTAATCGGGCCACTCTGGTTTTCAGTGACCAGCTCTAAAGCAGGAGACACAGTTTTATAACAGACACAATATTTGTCTAGTTTTGCAGATGTCCTTGGGATCTAAACCTAGAAAGAGTGCTAAGCATTATTGTTATTAAAGCAACAAAACACGTCCGAATAGCAGATACAAAGGAGTGATTCTCAAAGCACAGAAAAGCATTAAAATAAGGTCACATTCCTTATAGTCCCATGGGATCTGAAATACAGATGCTGGGAGCAGCTAGCAACTAATTAGTCGCAAGCAACTAATACATCGTGCAGTGCTAACAGATACAGATACACAAACATATCCTCATGTATACAGACAGTTTGATTGTGGTTTTAAATATTTCATGTTGCAGACCAATTATCATAAGGGAACTGATACGTAAAATTGCAGAATTCTTAATTATACTGTGTTTTCTTTAACTCATTTCCATTTTGACCATGAAAATCTGTGCAGCCTTAAAATAATTCATCAGTTAAAACAAAATTAAATTCAACAATGGTGGGGGGTTTAATGCCAGAATAAAATCCCTGGCTGAATTCTTTCCTATGCAGGATTAAAAAAAAAAGCATATATATAAAGTGGGTGTTTTTTTTAATAAAATCATAGACTAGCAGGAAATTTTTGCCTATTTATATATATCTCACCAAACTTCTATTTTGTCTTCCCCCATATTAAAATATTTCCTGAATGCAGGTGCAAGTAAGCCTAGCAGACCCTGAGAAGTGCTGGTCTTGCACAGCCCCAGCAGACGAAGGTGCCACCCTATAGGTTCTTCAGCTCAGGGGTGCATTGAGCCAGCACGTGCCATGACCCAAACACTGGAACCAAACACTCTTTCCCAGAAGGACTCTGTTGGCTTTTATTTAAAATGGAAACTATGCCATAGGGTTAACTGCTGGAGAAGACAGCCTTAGAAACTGCGATACCAGCCATCTTAAAATTTTGCCATTTAAAATGATGTGAAACACAACCATGTGAGCAGAACACCCAAGCTTATTCCTGAGACCCTGCTGTCGGCAAAGGGCAGCCAGGCTTCTCCTCCTCAGTGTTCCCAAGTGCATGACAGCTGTTTCTTTCCCCCTAAGCCCTCTCCTTTCTTCTCCCCTTCCTCTGCATCTGGCCTTCTTACACCTCCTTCTTCATGCCTCTTTACCCACCACTCTGTTATGCCTGAGACAATTTCCATTGCCTTGAGTCCTTCCCCAGTGGCCTTGTTATCTTCTTCCCATCCTCCACCTCAAGACTCAATGCGTTCAGCCAGCATTCCACTGAGAATCTGCACTTTGCACCCAGAAAAAGTGGATAACATTTACAAAAGGATATAAATAACTCCTGTAGTAAAGCTTTATTGACTTTCAATGGGATTTTGGATCCTCGTGGCTTTGTCTCTCTCTTCTTTTTTTTCTTCCTTTTCTTGATTTTTCTCCCAACATCACCCTTTTTTAATGGTACTAGAGTAATTAAAGTGGAACAACATCCCTGAGATCAGCTATACATATGCTTATACTGACACAGTGGACTTCCACATTGGACAAGGTATAAGCTGTGAGTGTAAATCTCACATATGCCATGTTATACATCTGATCTGCAGTGGTAGTTGCCATAATACAGGGGGTGAAAGGAATCTGACCCATAAAGGACCAGTCTATTGTTACAAAGCCATAGAATCATAGAATGTTCTGGGTTGGAAGGGACCCTAAATACCATCCAGTTTCAAACCTTCTGCCACAGGCAGGGATGCCTTCCCACTGGATCAGGTTGCTCAAAGCCTTATCTAACCTGGCTCTGAACACCCCCAGGGATGGGGGTTCCACAACCTCTCTGGGCAATGTGCTCCTGTGCCTCACCACTCTCACTTTCTTCCTACTATCTAACCTAAATCTCCCCTCTTTCAGCTTAAAGCCATTATCCCTGATCTTATTATGGCTCCCGCTGATAGAGTCCCTCCCCAGCTTTCCTGTAGACCCCTTTTAAGTACTCCCAAAACAGTGTAAAAAAACTCAATATCTAATATTACTTCATCAGGGTTGGGAATGAATATACAAGTATTACCGTCAACTGAAAAAGTTCATGGAAAATATTGCTTTTATTTTTTGTTAAATACTGTATGTGCCAATAATAATTTTCTATTTTCATACTATTCTCTGTGAAAGACAAGGTTAGATCCCTCAGTAAAGCTATTTACAAAAAGGTCAAGTGCATTTCTTTAAAAACGCAAAAAGTCTAAATTTATAATGTACATAGAATTCCTGCTTTCTCCCCCCTTAAAGATTTCATCAAAATAATCTCAAATCTTCAGCCCTTGAAAAATGGGGTCGGCCTCTCAACACTCAGAAATCATTCCTGGTTACTGTTTATCCCTCCTCTGCTCTTCATCTTCACTTGCCCAAGAAACATTTGCCACCAGAGGTGTCTGAGACCAAGCCCACACAGAACAAAGAAGAAAAGATGTGTGTACTGTACAGCTTTGCCTAAAATTGAAACCTACCTCTATATTTTACAGCCATCAACTCCTGTAGCACTAACACCACAGCCACTAACCCGGGTGCAATGAGCTTGAGAAAGAGAAGTTATTATTTCTGCAATTTAGAAAATTATAGGAGCTTTTTTCTTTTTTATGTGGTTTTTTTTTTAAGATAACTAAAACTGTTCAAGCATAATAGAAAGTGACCTCTTTCAGGTGCATAATTTTCTTAAAATCCCTTAAAACAATAGGCTTTTCTCTTTTTCACAAAAGGTAGTTATAATTAGCATGCAGACATGGAATTGGTATTTGCCAGCACTAGGACCTTTCTCAAATAAATCTGGTATGTCAGGTGCAACTGTGAACCTGTTGGATGATTATTATCTACCTGTTTAGTGCAAACACAACGCTGTGCCCAGGATTTGCACAGAAACAGACTTATAAAGAAAAAACTCCCATGTAGAGAAGGGACCTAAAATATCCAACATTCCATCCTACAGCTGCCCAGGCATTTATTCTCGTCTTTAAATATGCAAAACTCTGCTTCTGTCTCTTATTTATAATAAGAAACTGGTAATATTTAACACACATGTAAGAGGAGAGACACTCAAAATGTAATGCATTCATTGTGACCTTCAGCTGGGAGTAACTACAGGAAAACAATAAAATTAATATTCTTTGCTGTATTCTCGTCCTTTCTACTTATGAGTAGTCTGTGCTCATGTGCTTTATATAGAATTTAAGTTTGTTCATACAAAAGAGCCAATAATGGAGAAAATCAAAGCTTCACCTATTAAAACTTACTTTGATGTCACTACGTTTTCCTTCCATTAGCCTTTCAACTGCCATGGACATTCTGCCCATATGCATTCATTTGTCCGGCAAAGTGGAAAATTGCTGGCAGTGTAAGATCTAAAAAGAAACCATCGAACAAGATAAAAAGATGAGATTTATGAAAATCTGCTTCATAGCTCCACGCACTAGAGCCCTATAAGCTGAAAACTTTCAAAGTAGACTGTTATTTATGGCCTTCAACTTTCATGTCAGCAAAAGCCATCACACCTGTAGAGTTAAAATTCTTGGAAACACAAGTTTACAGATCATGTCCAGCATCAGAGACAATCACGTGAGGCACAGCACACTTGAAAAACAGTTGACAATGTCCTGCTTTTCTTTTAATCTGATGCCTGTTACGGGATTCATGGGTGGTAAAAAATGGAAATCGTTGAGACACAAAAAGATGAAGAGAGTTATAATGCTCTTCATGAGATTTATAGTTAGATCTAGCTTTGCGACTGGATTGCCTTTAGTCTACAGTTGCTTCTTAACCTCTGTATCTTACTCCTGGGTGCTGGAGAGCTTGCCCTGTAGGACATCTCTCCTGCAATGTAACAACCCTAATCTCAGCTCCACAGTAGTCGATGGGAATCTTTCTGTCAGCTCAACCCACCAGGCTCCAAGCACAGATTTCCTGCACAGACATAATGTTGGGGAGCTGGCATTTTGGTTCGAGCCACAATGAGATGCAAGTGTTTACTAATACAACTCAATAAATCAAAGTTATACCTGCACCTCTAACTCTGTCTCCATGAATCAGTGTGATGCAACTGTAAACACTGTCTGCAGCCTCATTTTTTCCCAGGGAAATTGGTGCACTCGTCAATGTGCTTGGCTTTTCAAGTTTGTTGCCTTCTCTGCTCAGCATGCTGCCCTTTAACATGCTCCATCTGGCAGATCCATGGTGACACCCTTCCCCCCTTGCGTGCTGGTAGGCTTGTGATGGCAGGCTTTGGGATGCCCTTCCTCCCATCTCTTGCCTCCAGCCAGCAGAAGAGCAGCCTGCTACTCCCTATTAATTTTCCAGTGGGGAAAAACATCTTGGGGCTCCCTTCTGCGCACATTCTGTTGCTTATAAGATGGCCTCTGCCTCACACAAAAATTAACTGTGCTTGCTTTAAACAAGCTTTAGCCCAGGTTTTTTCTCTAGATGCCTCATATCTGCTCCCCTTCCAGCCTACCTTCCTGATTCTTTCCAGGTAGAGGAGATAATCTACCATGGGTGGGGATAGGGACACACAACTAACCCATTCCATCTGCTATAACTGCAGCCCTACCACCAATCCTTTTGTTTGGAAAAGAATTGTTCCCCCTTTCAAACTATTCTGCAGATTAAAATCATGTTTACTTCCTAAATCAACCATATCCATCTCTCATATCTCCTTCTTAGTGCATCCCCAGGGTTTTCTTGTTAGAGTTCATTGGCTCTATTTGCTTGCTCTCCAGTAAGCAAGCAATGCAGCATAATTCGCCATTCCAGTATTCAGAGTCCTTATGATTCTTCTATAATAGTATTTTCCTTCCTGTTTCAGTGACACTGAATGGTACAAAGTTTTACTGAACAATAGTGCAATGACAATACGAACCAGGAGTTCACATATTGTCATTGAAATCCTCCTAGCAAGTCCAGCCTCAAAGCATTCACAAGATCTGCTTGAACCCAGTAAAGGAAGGTACAGAAAGACATAAAAATAGGTAGCAAAGTCAAATCTCTGGGACATGTAATGGAGCGAAAAGCAACCCCACCATGAGTTTCATACTTCTCACCCATGGCTGACTGCTAGCACTTTCTCAAAATTACAAGGGGGAATAATTGCAAGTTTGCTCCAACTCTTTCTTGAGTCATAATAAATAAACCTTGGATAACGGTCAAGAGCTGAGACAGATTAGAAATAAAAGAGATTGTAAGGCCAATTTTAGAGTGCATGAAAGTGCAGGCAGTCCTCCAAACCCTTCTATTCACTATAGCAAAGAAGTCACGGGTAATTTATAAGGGTAACGTGTTTGCCACTAAAAGCACAGAAGTTTTGAAGAACTGACTGTTCAATATTTGGATTCAGACAGTTGTTTCTGATATGAACTGCCCTAGCAGCAACTAATGAAAAAAAAAAATTAAAACCTTAGACTTCAGCCTGTCAAAGAGACAGCCATGACCTTAATTTGCCACAGAGATCTTTGATGGGTATGAATGTATTTCCCTCAAATATCTTAGAAGGACTGCATACTGCCTAATGAGCTAGAGATCTCAACCCCACAGGCACCGCGGTAATTACAAAAGGGTATTTAATTATCTAACCCTGGCATCTAAAGAATTAACAAACCTTGATAATGAAAGAAAACCAGAGAGGAAAGAAGAATTCATCGTCTAAGCCACAAAATGCTGGGAAAATCACTACAGAGACAGATTTCAATAGATTCATATCTGGTATTTCTAAAGCTTACTGTGTGCTAAAATGCCAGATGTTCACACATTATGGTTGTTATTACTGTTAACAGCATTAATTGGGAGAGAGAGGAAGCTAATCCAATTTAATTCAGGAAACTAAGTAGAGAAATATATAAGAAAACAAATGGAAGTCTGTAACAAAGACAGATTGCCAAAATATTTGGTATCTGCCAAAATTTCATACACTATTGGTACAGACATTCCACAAGTGGTCAAACAAGAGATATGTCCCTCTCTAGGAACTATATAATTGACATTTGTTCACCACATAGAACTGTAAAATAAATAAAATAAACAAACCAGCTCTTGGTGTTTGTGTTCTCACAGCTCTGACAATGACGGAGTTTTGTGCATACCTCTGCATTGCTTCACTCGTATTATTTCCTTCACAGAGAAACTTCTGCCGTCTCAATGTCAGAAGACCACTGGTTACTTGAATTTCAGTGCTCTATCAAAAATGAAAGGCACCATTACATGTAAACCCTGTCTCCTTGCAAATGTATGCAAATGCATGTGTATAACAAAGCAATTTACATCTGCCCAAAGCCTCAAAGTGAGTGTATTTGCTTTGATCAAAGCTTAAAATGGGATTTATCTGTAGGGCATAAAAACAATGTTTGCCTTAAAGAAAACAGCAGTGGCTTTAGATCGCTGCAATGAGGCTGTTCTGCTCATTGTGGCATTGCTGTTTGTAATGCTGCTAAGGTTGCGTGAGCATTTCCCTCATAATCCTCTGTATACAGAAGCTTATAGCCTGCCACTGAAATGTCTCTCCAACTTACACTCAGAATGTAAGACATTAATCTATCAGCTAGCCCTTTATTTTCTCACCAAATTACTAAAAAAAAACCCACAACCCCATGTATTTATTTATATCTTATTATTAGCATCTGCTGCGATTTTTGCAAGAAGCAAGATGCATTATCTCAAGATGTTTTAAACCAAGGCCAAACAAAGCTAACCTTTATCTGGAAAACATTCTCCTAAAAATAATGGCCAGTAAATATATAACAAACAAAAAAGAAGGTACCTGTGTTGCTGCCCTAAAAAAAAATAACCCAAGAGTGCAAATATTAAGTACCCCATGCAATTTTTCCTTAAAGTTCTGTCAACTGAAAGAGATATATTTAATGGGAAGTGAATAACTTGCAGAAATTCAGAATACAGTGATGATTTGATAAACGGCACAGATTCCCAAATAGGTTTTCTCACCTGCCATAACAGGGAATCCGTCTGCATTGTCCAAGAAATTGCAAAAACCTACAATGTCAGTGAATTCATCCTGCTGACAGAAGCCCAGCCACGCTTCTGGGACAATTTGTTTCAGCTGACACCCCGGAAAACATGGGCTATTCTGCTCTGGGCTTCTGCAAGTCAGCTGGGAGGAGAGCAAAGTTTTAACAAGTCATGCAAGTCAGTCCATTAGAGAACTTTTCAAACTGTTATTGAAAGTAAACTGAAGGATTTTTCCAGGTGTAAGCTGTTCCTTGAAGTTGCTGAGAGCAGCTCTAAAACCAAGTGGAAAAACCTCATATTTAATAACTGTATATTGCATATTATCCAGATGCAAACAGGAACAGAAGACTCTTAGGATAAGAAGCATTCAGTGTTTGCTGTTTCTTTTTGTCTTCAGCACTGAAAATTTCTTTAATTTACCACAAGTATCAGAACTCAAGGGGTGACTTTCCTCACCAGGATGGCACACAGGTAAACCTTTTGCCTACCAGTAGTTCTGAAATTCTGCTCAAAGGCAGAATTTGTCCCATAAATATGAATCCATTCATTAGCATTTCTAGGATCATCTGCATTTTGCATGTTAAGGATGTTAATATAAACCGGGAGTTTCAGCACTTGCTTACTTAACTCTACGCAACTGTCTCCCATGCATACAGGAGAAGACTGCTCACAGGCAGGAAACAGTAATTGCATATGCATAAGTATCTCAACACACAATTAATTGCTGAGTGGTGAAAAAGCAGTAGTGAATAGACAAGTTTTTTACTTGAACACTGAACAAAATACACATTAAACACACACTTTTATCTTGTCACATCACCAACAAGTACACTTGGCTTCACACCTGCCACAAACTCATTATTGCATCAGAAATCCAAAAGCTTCAGTTGCTTAATAAAAGAGAGAGATAGTGTGTCCTTCTTCATTTATTACTACTGCAATCACGTTAGAACTTGAACTAACTCATAATAAGCAGAGATAAGTGTTGGGTTTTCTTTTTTTGATGTTTTCATGAAGGACTGGCAAGGTGCACAGTAATAGGCTGCACCATTACCATACTGCTTCCCACTTAGGCATTCAAATAACTTAGTTATAACCTAGTAAAGACAAGTTTTCTGATGGCTTTGACACTTCCATTTTCACTTTCTCAGCTTTGATGCTTCTCATCATTAAATTAACTGTTCTCTGTAACTGCTGTTAAATGACTGCCAGCAATAGAGCCAAGGAAAATAACTCAATTTTTGTATTGACCTTATAAATCCATTTAATTGGCATGTGATTGTCAAGCCAGATGAGTTCCTGTTGGATCAAAAACTACATCCAAATATGTGAAACCATCTCACCTTTTCTTCCAACCTTTTAAGTTATATGTACCAGCTTTCTCAGGGTAACGTAGTCAGATTTCCTGTGAAGTTGAACAATCTACACAAATACACTGTTCAGTGTCAGTATCTTGACATTAGTTACAGAATGTCTGAATCCTTTGTTATATTTAGGAACTAGTTTTAACTATACAGCTAGAAAATATATTTGTATTAAACTTATATGGCTCCTAAACTAATGCATACAAGGAAAGACGTTAGCATCAAGATTTAGTACTTTTTAACCTTGAAGGTATGCCATATAATAGGTATTGATTTTATCTTTTTTATTATACAGAAAAAAATAATAAAATATGTCTGCTGGTGAACTGTTAAACGACAGAATAAATGGTTAGCAGTGTATGTTATAAAACAGCACAGTGACACCACGTATGTTTGCTTTAAAAGCTTATTACAAAAATCAATGATGATATACATTTTGGTTAGGTTCATTTTTTCTAATTAAAGAGACAGTGTCAAAAAGAGGTTTTCAGTAGTTCAAGCTGTAATTCTTATTTCTCTTCATCATCTGTAATATTTTCCCTTACTGAGGAGGCCTTGAAAATAATATCACTCTATAAAATTTTGTTCATTTCCACTCAGAAATAATTCTGTATGTGGCACTGAGGTTAATGCTGTTCTTTTATGTGTGATCATCATAACGCGCAATGTTTCAGATTAATCCTCTGGTTTTCCTAGGCAGACTCTATGGGTGAAATTCTGATCGCCTTTAACTCAAAGAAAAATTTCCATTCACCCCAACAGAGCCAGATTTTACACCCTGAAGGTACAAAAGCTGCTTCTCTCTCCTCCCAGAATGCAAGGAGAAACCAAGGGGAATATCTCAGTGGAAAGCAACATAAAAGAAAGCTGGTGCTGGCAGGATCTCCTCTCCGAAGGGATCCCTCTCCCAGCAAAAGAAAAAAGAGAAATACCTTGGGAGAAATGCAATGCTCTTTCCATCTCTTCCGAAAGGGCACAGAGGCAGAGTCATAGGACAGATTTAATTTCTACCTTAAGTGATTAAGGTGATCTTCAATGTTTTAGAATCTTGCACTGGTACTCGAACGTGGTTCATATCAAACTTACAGAACATCCCTCTGGTGCAGTCGTATTTGTTGCTTCTTTCCTTAGCATACCGCAGCAGAGCTACCATCCAGCTTTCAGAGACAGCATTCATTTATATCCCTTTTGGTAGTTAACAGGTACTTAACTTTTATAAAAAGCCCTTCCTTTACCTTAAATCTCATTGAAACATTTTTGCTGGTAGTTGCCCCTTTTAAGTTGACTGGTCTTCAATCAAAATGAAATATACCAAAACTATTTCGTTATTCACCCAGAAAATTCACTTTCAGACACAATCATCTTTCTTTCCTGAATTCCACCTAATTTGTTAACCTGTTTCTATTATCGAACTACCTGTAGATGAATGTTATATTCCAAGGCAGTAAAAGCATCTTTGCACAGAGGGAACATTACCTCTCTGGCTCCCAGAAAAAATGTCATTGGCAGTTCTTGAATCTGTTTTAAATTGCAAGCTTGGACATTCATAATGTCTCACTCATTAAAGATCTCTGCATAAAAGTGATTATCGGACATGCATCCTCAGCAAACATGTGGATGGTACTAAATTAAAGAGTGAGGTCAAAAAAAGAGCAGAGCTTCAATCCAGAGGGGCTTTGATAAACTTGGAACATGGAGTCAACAGAAACCTCTTGACCCTCAATGAACAGAAATGAGAAGTCCAGCAATTGCCAAAGATTAATCCCAAGCATGAGCACAGGCTGGGAATCACCTGGGTGAACAGCAGCCTTGCTGAAAAAAGACTTGAAGGTTTCAGTGAGCAGAAAATTGAATAGAAACCAATGGTGGACACCCACCACAAGTAAAGGGAGCCACAACATGGGCTACATTAGAAGTTTGGGCAGTTACTACTCCACTCTTCTTGGCATCGAGGCCACACCTAGAATCTTGTGTTCATTTTTGGACCTCCCCATTTAGGAGCTATGTTTAGAAGCTGTCAAAGGTTCATAAAACTGCTATCAAGATGGGTCAATGAGCCACAAAATAAATCTGCGTGGAGAGCCCGAGGGAGCCGAAATTATTCATCTGGAAGCTAACAGTGGATCTAGTGGCAGCTACAACTACTGTAAAATCTAACACAAAGGTAACAGCCAAATTTTCATTGGTATTGGCAGACAATACAACACAGGAGCAACAGCCACAAACTCAGGTGGCGAGATTCAGGCTGGTCATTTGAGAAAACAGCATGGACACAAATTACAATAGAGGCTTGACCAAGTCACAGATGACCTGGCTAGTGTTTGTTATCATCCCACTCCAAGCAGGGAGCCAGATTTAAAACATTCAGACTTCCCTCCTAACTAGCACTTCAATGATTTGAATATCACTTCTGCATAGTGTCCTCTGTAACTAAACTGTTTTCCTATCATTTTTCCCATATTGCTTCTGCTGAGTTTTCAGGTGGTGCAATGCAAGCTATTAAAGACAAACAAAGGTGAAACTATGTCAAATCGTCTTGCCCACACTTGCCCATCCCCATCTGTTTGTACCATTTTCTTTCTTCCTCAATGAGAAAGATATTTTTAAATTTTCTCCTTTTTTAACTCTTTTCTTTTTCAATTTGTTGCTAAGCAAGCCACAAAACACAAAGAAATGCCTGCAGTAGAACAAGACCGTGGCTTACAAGTAAGTTCATTTCTGTGTTAAGACACAGCCTTCCTCCTTTCAAGAAACAGCAGCCCACAGATTCGGTATGTGGTCAGACCCTGCAGTGTCTTTTTAGCATCATTAGTTTCTTCTCAGCTTCTGAAAAGGAAAACAGATCCTGATCAATGGAACTAGAGAGAAAAGCCAAATGCAGTTCTCTATCACCTCAGACTGCCTTAGCCCTCCTGGGACCTTGGTATCAGGCAAGAAAGGCAGAAGCTTATGAAACCTTCATTTTTCATCATTTCCAATTTCCTCTCCCCATATTCTTCAGATATCAGTCAGACAATACAGATAAGCAGAGTGACCTATACAGACCTCTCAGATTTATTTGGAGAGATCTCTCCCTTTGGAGACATCCAAATAGGAAAAAAAAGAAAGTGCTATCCCAATTGTCTTAAGATACCTTTTATGAAAACTTAAAACCATTGACCATGCTTCATTTTTTTTACTACCATTTCATGCTCCTTTCAGGTTACCAATCCTACTCGGGAAGCTCTTACAATAGTCCTGCTAAATCATATTATACACACATATTAATACTCTTTTGAGAGTGTAATGGTGACGTTTACAAAGGCAGTAAGTTATCAGAGAATTTTAATATATCAGGTCTTACTTATAGCAATATTTTACCTTTTTTGAAATTGAAGTGTACCTGGTGGGATACACAGAAGCATCTTTCTTTCCCTTGACTGAGCCTCAACTATTTGATTTAACCTCCGCTAGCACCACAGTTTCAGCTCACAACCAGTTTCCCTTAATCCACCTCCTAAATCTTAACATTCTGGACGAAAAATTCACAAGTACGAAGGCTCTCAGGAACAGGAAGTGCTGTCATTAGGACTATAAGCCATGTTTCAGTGCCTACAAAGTACGTTTTGAGAGCTTACTTCTTCCTCCAGCTCTTAAATCTTTGTTGAGAAAAGACTGTGACTAGGAATGATGAAGTGTGTGAACTAAGGGGATTGTAGTGTCCTTAAAAGAAGAAAGAGAAAAAAATGGCCCGGTGTTCTTTGCAATGGTTATCTTCAACAGCCATCCTTTGTGCTTGAGAACTCGCTAAAGCTAAAGTAACTGCAACACATGGCATCTCTATTGATTCAGAAAAGAAAGGTAATTGATTCACCCTCAGGATTTCCTTTAAGAGATACTGGGTAAGAATTATCTCTCCTATATCATATCACAAAACACACTAAACAAAGCTACTTGAGATTTGTATACTGTCATCCATCACTGGAATCTCCAAGCTCTTTTCAAGTATAATTGAGAGCAGACAACTATATTTTTTGAGTCGTGTCAGGGTGTCCCTCCCTCTTTCAGGCAAAAGAGGTGGCTTGGAGTGAGAGAGTGTTTGTTATTTTGTGGATTGACCTGAGTTTGAGGCTTAAAAAGATACAGCAAAATTATCACAGTAAACACTGAAGATTAAATAACATCAGGTAAGACCTTTTCCTCCACTCCCACCATCACAGTTCTCATTTGCATGCTTGATTTCAGTACATTACAACTTCTGCAAAAAGAGATTATGCCAAAGGAATGAGGCATATTCTATAGGCATTGAGGCCCAGGTTACACAAAGACTCCTATTCAGCAAATGCAGATCCAGTGATGCCAAGATAGTTTAAACAATGGACTTGATTTTAAACTTCCCTAATTCTCATTTTCTATGGATCTGCATATTTTTGATGCATCTTGGCATATGACCTATAAACGTTTGCCTCGTTTCTGAAAAGCTGTCAATTCTCCTGCTATATATTACACCACATCACAAGCATTAATCACAATATAGGGACACCTTGCCTCTGACTGTTGGAACTTATAATTACTTATGAAACCTATTAGACACATGGACACAAATCTCTGAAAACATCTGAAAATTTGACATGATATAGTGAAACTTTAACATGGACAAAGAATAAGGAGAAAACTACAGTTCTAGCCTATAGCCTCCAAAAAGTTTTTATTACAGATATTACTAAAGGGTTGTAGTGGTAACAAACCAAGAGAACCAAAGCCAGTAGCTCCAGACTTAAATGTCAGTAAAAATGGAATTCTCAAAGTTATTCTGTGCAAGACAGCGACTGATAGCCAAGAAACTGCCTTCCATAATTAACATGCTGTTTTTTCTAGATGAGCCTCTTCACTATAATATTTTTTACTTAGAATTTCTGACAAGTTAAAAAAAGAAGAAGGGCTGAGCGCTCAGACTGGCAGATTGCCTGAACATACTTAGAATCATTAACTGATCTCATGTTGTCACCTGCTGCCACCTTCCCACAGGGGACCAGATGTCCCAAAACAAACGGTGCTACTAGAGCGGGATGGTGAAAGTCAGGTGAGATGCAAAGGGCAGTCCAGAGCTACAATTTCTCAGTGCACTGAAGCCAGACTACGCACGACTTTTGGAAGATATGGTGGTAACTCCAGCCAACAAGAGGGGTGGGTGTAAAGGTGTGTATGCCACAGTCCATCAGACCTGTGAAAAGAGAAATGCTATTCCAGACTTGCCTCCAGATGTAGCTAGAGCTGGGTGATGGGCAAGGAGCATCTAATGCACATCAGCCGCTTTTCTTTCTGCAAATTGTCTGTGAAGAATGCATGACTGACAGCAGACACTGAATATTACCCAAAATCAGCCATTAAATACTTTCTGTGAATACCTCCTACTCTGTGACACGTTTCCAAGTATCTGATTGTCTAAGATACCCAAGTGGATTTGGTAAGACATAAGTCACACGGTGTATCTGTTCCTTGACTGTAAAACACACTCTCAGAGTCAGATTTCTAGGGTGATCAGGCACAATTATCTTTCCAAAATGATCCTTCTGGAAACATTTTTCAATCCTCCTATCTCAGTGCTAACTGCAGCCAAAAAAACTAATGGTTGGTACATTTATAGAATAATGTAAATGTAAATAAATTATTTATTTACATTTAATAAATGTAAAAAGAAAACAAACAGCGAAAGCTGATTCACTGTCATATCTAAAGAGACATTTGTGCAAGCTTACAAAGTCCTGGGAACGAAATCAAGCCAGGCAGAGCAACCGCCTTTGGAAAGTACACCTATGAATTATTTCAGCTGCTAAGCGTGGACACAGGGATTTTAACCTCTTTCAGGCACCAGCATAGCAATGATGCGTAGCTAAACAGCTTACCTAGCTCCATGTTTGGGTGTCTGTGAGGAACGAGTGAAAAATTGTGATTATCCTACATACAGTGCCCTCAAAACACATACACATAAAATTACTCCTTTCTCTTTGCACCCTGCACAAAAGTATGAAAAATATCTGGATTTTCCTCCTAGAGTAACAGAACTCTTGCAAACCCCATTAAAAGCCACAGAGAAACCATACATTTTAATATCTCAAATGTGTTGATGCATTCCTCTTTGTTACCTGAAATAATAAACCTACTGTGTGCATTATCTGCATGCAGGCTATCCACAGAACAATCCAGGCATGCATCTTAGTAGGTAGGGATAAAATACCCAGGGTAAAATAAGACTTTTAAACCCACACGGAAATGCTGGCTGGAGATTGCCAGCAATTTCCGTAATTCATTCTCCTGCCTTATAGATGATGCAGATCATTAATGAGCAAATATATTTGCCTGTAGAACAATACCTGAAATTCCTCCTGATAGCCACAACAGGCACAGGAACAGGCCTTAAATTTGCTAGTACAAATATAAATCTGTCTTTGGTTGAGCTTAATCAGACCTTAGCCATTGCACAGTCTAAAGCTTGGCTCTCGACATTTTCAGGCTAATCAAGAAGACAGTTGAGTCAAAGCATTAATAGTTCCTCACTGCAGAGAATACCATAAGGCATCATAATTCACCTGACTCCTCACAGTTGAGAGCAGTAAGGGAGGTACTGATGACTGCCCATGCATCCTGTTGTGTACTACCACAGAAAAAAACAGTCTGCTTGGCTGAGCAAAAATTTCATCAAAACAAAAGAAGGTCTGCCTCATTTTGGATTTTTGATGTGTACAAATGACAAAGGGTAGATGGACAATATTAAGAAAATGGATGCTGGGAACAATGAACAAGCACAGAATCCTACCTCTGCGCCCCAACTACTGTGTGGGGACAACATAGTTTCAAGGGCAAATTTGCACCTCTGAACAAAGGCTAGCAAACATGATAAACACACCCTCCCTGGCAAACCATTACAACTGCAAGAACAATTTATACATCTGATTAGAAAAACAAAGAAGAAAAAATAGAATCTGTTTTTTTTGTGAAAACAAAACACTTCTATAGAATTGCCGTGCTGTACACAGATTCTTAGGCAGCTATTTTTTACTCTTCCTTCATTGAAACTTAAATTCCAATAAACAAACTATCAATTATTTTTTTTAATCTCCTAAAAGGGCTTCATGGTCCCTCACTGTGAATTGTAACAGGCTGTGTCAGGTGTAAGACTGGGTAAGTGCCCATCCCAGGTCCTTCTAAATGTCAGAGATTCCCATGTTCCCAGCTGCACTGCAAAGAAGTGCATAGTCCACAATAATTTTTAAGAGAATGCATTTTCAATTACATAAATAATGCATAGGAAACACACACTTTCCTTGCTACCTTGTGGGAGAGCTGTGTTTGATACACACTCACATTAAGGCTGCAGGGTCTAAGCCTGTCACCGAGGCAGCAGCGTGGGACAGATAATCAGCTCAATGTACAAAGATGAAATTCTCAACTACTTTTCCCTTAACATTAATGAGAATTACATAGCAAAGGTCTGACTCTTAAAAAGCCTCCCAAAGCCAACTAGTCTTCATCAAACTAGAAGCAGACACATGCCAATGCTATGCAAACACAGCCAGGAGGAAGCAAGGCATGAAAAACTTTAAAAAAGGAATTTTATAGAAAAATGGCTAGTTGTTCCCAGGCCTGAGTGAAACACAGTAATCCCTTACTCTGAATTATTTTACCTCCCAATGGAGCTGATGAAGGAAAGCAGAATCTGAACGCTTTGCAAGATTTTCTACTGCCAAATGTAATGTAAAATCAGTGACTTCAGGGTAATTTTGTCAGGTTTGAGATGCCATGGCCAGGAGCTCTCCAACTGTTCAACAAAACAGAGATTAGTTCTCAGAGCTTTTTACCTAATTTTTTTCTCCTCTTTGCAATATTACATTCTGCATTGGGACATCTGGTCCCACTGTGGGAAGGTGATAGAGTCTCTCACATGATGTGAGGTGATTTGGGAAACCTGCCAGCAAGAAGGTCTGCTCTCCATCGCTGCTTTGTCAGGGAGTTGCAGGACGCGGAGTGCCACACATCTTCCCATCTAGAATCATGATAGGTATGAAAAACGGTTGCGTGTCACCTACTGCTCTGTGCAATTAATCACTGGCTGAAAAAGACGGGGCCCTAGTTACTCTCTCCATATGACACAAATACCTGACTGTTTAACTCTTTTGGTCAAATGGGTCCTTTGGTCAAGAACAGCCTTCCTGTTCGTAGGCAGGTATATACAAAAATACGAAATACACAGCTAATCTGTCACCGACAAAGTCACACAAAGCTTAAGCACACTGACAACTACTCCTCTTTAGGTAACAACACCTCTACTGAGGAGCTTCAGTTCTGGATTCCTTTCACAGGGCATTGATCAACTCAAAAAGCAGGTTGCTTCACTGGTCACTTCTTGTTTAAACAAAGAAAGGATACTAGGATCAGGTCCAAAATTTCTTCTCAGTCCGGCCCCCCTGAAAGCACGGCAGCCTTAATTGTTTATCACAAATGTTAAAATCGCATTTCAAAACTAATCATGATTGTTTTGAGATATTCCAGCATCTAAAAACCTTCACCATAGATGGGAAATTTCCCACTCATGCTGCTGTGGATGTACTCAGCCAGCACTCCAAGACACATCTTCATCTGACCGTACCCAAAGTTCATTATTTGCTTCCACAGCTTTGAGTTGCATCCAACTCTTAAATTACTACCAGTTTGATAACAAAAACAAATGCTGTCTGTTTGGCTACTAATTAGTCAACAACGATGAAAGGAAAAGAAAATAAAGCAAAACTTCTCTGACAAGCTGCCATAAGGATACGAAGAGCACTAAAATAACAAGTTCGCTCCTCTAGAGCATGAGACAACACAGCAGCTCGCTTCAAAGTTATGACTCATCCTGTCTCGCAAAGCAGCAACCTATGAGTAGATGAGCATCACTCTGCCAAGGAAACAAGAAGCACGGGAGAGTCCAAAAATCTTCCTAGTCACAGCAGATCAGCTATTGGAGAGATGGTGAGAGACGATGAAAAAAAACCCAGTCTGCAGCAACAGTGCTGTCCAACATTGTAGCTGTTACCAGCAAGATAATGTGATTAACAGAAGGTTTTTAGAGGTTTAAGAAAATGCTGTAACTTAAAGCAGTCATTCTGCGAACAGTAACAGTAAAAGGAATTATGTATACCACTAAGTCCACTGTGGGTAAGTTGAGTTCATAAATTTCCTAAACCTCTTCAATGTACATTCCTGAGACATCACCACTCCACGCACAAAGGAGCACAGCGTGTATTAAGCTCATTAAAACTGGCTCCCTGAAATACAGGATGGAAGAAACCATCCTTTTGCCAAGACAGCTCAGCAGCTGAACAGGAAAAGAAGGAATGTTGTTGGCTTCTTTTCTCCTCTCGCCTCTGAGCCACTTCACCCCACCCTAGCCCGCTGCTGCTCAGTGTCCAGCCGGCAGAACATATCATGCCACTTCACATGGCACAGAGGAGGACTGAGGCTTCCAGGCTGCCAAGTAAATACTCACAAATCAACACACTGCACAGCAGAAACCATGATACTAAGCAGAGGAAGCCAGAAGAGTTCAGCGTGTCCCAGGGAGCACAGATTACATTATATTGCTCATGTTCGTTCACCCCAAGTCCTGTTCTGAGCACTCTAGGAAGGACCCGAAATGCAACAGCTTTTAAGCCGCAGTGGCTGCATCCCTCCCAGCTCTCACTTGCGAAGCAATCAGTCTCCTGCACATGAGTCTGAAAAAACACCCAAATATACACTAAAAAAACAAGAATTCCAGAAAAGTGAATTTCAGGCACATTGCAAGGAGATGCTTAGGGACTTGGCAGTAGCACAAGTCTGATTCAAGGTCCTGTGATAAAAGTGAAATGAGCTCACATCTCACTGCTATACATGCAGTTTATGTGCTGACATATTATTTTACATGGTATACTTGCTCCATCCCAGACACAGCAAACATGTCCCTGAAGGATTCCTATGAACTATATAAATACTGGAATCACCTCTGAGCAAGACACCAGCCTTCAGAAATGCAGACTGGGAATCACACACATCTCCACAGTCTAAAACCCACGGCATCTAAATGACGCCACCGTGTACATATCTGCCATGTCGGCACATACAGGCCAACAGTCGGCATACCTCCTACAAAATTACTTCATCTCTTTGAGGTTCTGCAGTTGGAGGATCAAACTCTTTCAGATTTTCCACCTCCCTCTGCAGACTCCCAGGCTGCTTAACAGAAGAGCGGAAGAAAGCCCCTTAAGCTCTTGGTGAAAACTGATGGTATGTTACACAACAGGAAGCTTCCTGCAGTTTCATCTATTACTGTCCAGTAAAATTTGTTTTGTTTATAAAGGCTCAAATCCTCTTTTATCTTCTATAAATGGCAGACAAATGCCTTTTTTTAAATCCAGGTGTTAAACCACTCTACAGCTGCCAATTAGACAGCTTTGATGCAACAAGAAGAATATAGATGAAATAATCTATATCTTGGGTAATGAACTTTTTAGCCTTAATTGCAGTTAAGGCTAAAACCAAGCACCTTCTGGGAAGTCATCTGTTGACAGACATTCCAAAATTATTGCTGCTATTCAATTCCAAAAGGAATCATCAAGCACTGTTTCTTACCTGACTGCCATATGTCAATATTATCTTAATTTATGTGACACACTTTGTACGAAACTCTATTCTGAAACCAAACCTGATGTAACATATAACTGTTGCCTTTGGGAGAACAGAGGTAATGATTTCTTACCAAAAAAATTTTATATGATGTTTCATAAGCAGCCAAATGCACAGCAAGAAAACTAGGACTGCTGAATTTCCATCATTTTGGAGAACATTAGTAGAGACTATTAATACTTTGAAGTTAATATAATATTGACTTTCCAGCACTGATGAATAAACTGTTATAATACAGTAAATAATCCACTGTTAATATTTCACTTTTCTTCTGCACCCTTAATTTTTAAAGATAGCCAAAATGAAAGGATATGTGGTTGCAGAAATAGGGACTGGGGACTCATAAGGCTTGTGTCATGTTCCTGATTGTGACCTTAATTCTTTGGGCCAAGCATTTCAACCAAAGCTTTTTCCTGTTCATATCAAAACTAAAGCACATACATCATTAGACAGTACAGAGCTTGATTTCATCACACAGGCATTCCCCATGTGAATTATAATGAAGATATACTTTGAGCTAGATATATTTTGCTCTTAAAAATCAGTAGCTTACTTGTTAAAAAACAAAAAGTAGTCTTCAAAATCTGGTTCAAGTTTTTCACTTATCTCAGGTTTATGGGCCCAGTTGCACTATTCACCTGTGCAGATCCTTACATTGTTTGATGAATAATGAGTATTTTACATTCAAATACTATCCTGAAGAGGTTTTTTGGTTCTGAGAAAATGTTTCTGGCAAATTAATAATTCAGTGATGTTTTCATAGTGGTTCTTTCACCTTTATTTATTGCCCTGACTCAAAGAGACAAAATCTCCCTTTGGAGAAGAAAGAGTTAGAATAGTGCCTCAAAAAAAAAAAAAGTTACTTTCAATTTCCATTGTAAATTGTCTGCTTTAAATTATCTTCACCTCTTTTAGTAATCTGCCTGTCCTATTTAGGGTTTATGTTGTAAAAAGTAATAATAATGGTAGAAATTGTCAGGATCTCAGGTAAATAAGGTTAAAACCTTAAAATATCACATAAGTATAATAAAGAACTAGTACTTCATATTTAAGACTTATTTATGTGCTTCCATAACTTCAAAGATGCAAGGAGTTGCTACACAGCAAAAGTTCAGGATATTGGCAGTAAAAGTACAAACCAACATTAACTGGCAACCTACATCATCTCCACACCCCATCTGCACAAGACACTTTAGTGCACATGTCTCTCTGACAGTCCATGAAATATTTTGCTGTATCAGCACTCTTTTTCATCTCCTCAATAAAAGGCAAAAAAACCCAAATCATAAGAAGTGAAAGTAATTTCTCATGGAGATGAACAAACACAATAGTTTTCCAAAAATAAAGTT
This sequence comes from Tapera naevia, assembly GCA_033556795.1. Lineage (NCBI taxonomy): Eukaryota > Metazoa > Chordata > Aves > Cuculiformes > Neomorphidae > Tapera > Tapera naevia. The sequence goes on from JAUMJJ010000113.1 coordinate 6,235,334, forward strand.
TTGAACCAAAAAGAAAATAAACAAGCAAAAACACTTCTCATTTTTTAAAATGCAAAGTTTCTATGGTTTTACTCAAAGAATGAATAGAGTCCCTCTTCTCAGTGTGAAGCTGGATACATAAGTAATCTAAAAGTAGCTAAGTGCCCTGAAAAGCACAACTTCAAATTGAGAAAGCACTGGCTGTCAAAGAACTCTTTCCTATGAAATACACCTCCTGAGATCTGATGAACACAGACATTTCAGGAAATTCGGTAACCTCTGCTTCTTGAAAATATCCCATCATTAGAAAGATGGGCCACCTGCACCTCCATATGCCTCCAAAGCTCTGCTCATAATTAGCACTGTCAGTAAATTACATTGGTTCAATAAAGCCAACTTTTACTCCAAAAGAAGTGGAAGAGTTTCTGCGAAGTCTTCAAGGGAGATCACTGGAATTCGAGGTTATATCGTGAAATTTCCTCAAATACCTTGTGGTAAGAACCAATATAAAACTTTAAGAATAATGAAAAAAAGAAATATCATCATACAGAAACTCTGCATGACACAAAGGTAGAAACACTAGGATTGTCATCAATGCCCTACTTAAAATAGCCCATTCTGGCAATACCGCTGCTACCACAGCTCCGTTCAGCTTTCCTTTTAGTGTCAAGAGAGAAAACAAGTTGACAGTGAATAGAGATGCATTTTTTTTACAAGTGTATAATAAAACATGCAAGTATAATATGTGTAGGAAAGGTGCAAGAGGAGGGATAGTAAATAATACCACGAACAAAAGAACAGCTTTCTAATGCAGTGCCCTACTAAGATGCTGTGACCTCAAAGGGTCCATTGCAAAGGGTCAGAAAGTATGTCACTTCATCAGGCCACTTCTGGTTTTAGAACCTCTTCTGAGACTGTTGATAAGCACAGTAATTAATGACACCTTTTTTAGAATATCTGAGGAGATCTTTGCCAGGAGAACCAGAGTGAGGCCAGCAGGCTGCCGCAGTCAGCCTCGGAGCAGGCTGCTGTCACCAATAGCCTGAATTTCAACTCGTTACCCAGAACCTAAATATTCCACTCCAATCTGACCTCCTTCACCTAACACTCCTGCCGGTCTTTTCTTCTTTCCAAAGATCTTTTCCCATGAGTCATGTGTTGACACACAAGCCAGGTAAGAAGTGTGGTTATTTCCACTGACACCATTCTATACGAGCTTCTGCGGACAGTTGAAGAGGTGAACATACATCTCACCATATCTGCATAAATACTTTAAGTGACCATTTAAGCTTTCAGTGGGATTTAAAGTTAACTCATTTGATATTTAAAAGAAATAAAAGCCACATAAACATCTCATTCTTTAAAATCTGGTCCTCAGTAACTATATTAGTTGATAATTCTCAAATACCTAGCACTTCACTGCCCAGCACCAGAGTTTCCTCCCAGTAGCATTTCCCTTTTGGAATACACTAAGCAACCAGCAAAAACACAGCATGAGGGCTTTCATTCAGCTCTCTGCAGCAAGGTCACCATTTCAGTCAGCATATTCCAGTATGAAATATTCAAAACCAAGCAGCGCAACCTTACCCTACGGACTCTGAGCTTACTAGGATCATTCTCTTCAACAAGCTTTATTTCACATAAAGGGGTGCATTTTAGAGAAGAGTCTCATAAGTAAAATAAAGATTCTACTCTTCCAGATAAACACAGGACTGTAAACTCCAGGTTGTCATGACTGATTTCCACCATCAAAGTTATCATGCCAAGTAGCTTATACTGCATGTGTTTTCATGACACCTGATTAAAGCTGGTGTCATCACAGTTTTATGGACTACTTAAATGTGGCAATTTCCATTAAGTGTTTTTAAAAAAGCAATTAACAGTTTTAACAAGAGTTCACTAGTTCAAATCATTTCAGCATTGACTGGTAGATTGTCCTCCTGGGTACCACGCTTGACATTTTCAATCTCTCATCCTCTCACAAGTAGCATTTTGGCAAAGTAAGAGGGGAATTTTGAACATTACTCAGTACTTGCAAATATACTTCTTTTTAGAGGAGACAGCAGACTAACAGTAAACCAAGGCACCATCTATGAGCAATTAACAAAACTTTTAAACAATGCTACTAGGGGCAGTGTTTCTGCTAAAGACTTTGATCTCCCACCTAGCATGAAAGCAAACCCGTCTGCAGCAACCCACCAAGAAAAGACAGGGAGGCAGCTATGTGTGAAGAGCATGAGAAAGACAGATCACACCAAAAGTGTTTAGTGTGATCGACAGATTTGCAAGGAAAAACAAAAATCAGTGACAATTACAGAATCTGCAGTATTGGTGGAACTGAAAGAAAAAGATCAGGTTTTATCAGGGTCCTATTCTAAGTGGAGAGCAAAGGGCCAGTAATGCAGGTGCCTGTCTGATCATTTGGAAGACATACCAGAAATCAATGCAAAATCAAAGGCTGCTTAGTCATTAATTCAACTATCTTTTTACTAATAGAATTTATTGTGGTGCCTCAGTGCAAGAGGTCAGAGTTTTCCTATACAGAATCGGTCACCATTTAATTACAAGATTTGAATCTCCCATGCCTTCACATGATGAACCACAACATCGCCACTGGCACGCAGATACAGTGGGTCTTAACTAAGTAAGAAAATTTGACAATGCAAAACCAATCAAATCAATCACAGAATCCCAGAATGATTCCGATTGGAAGACATCAGAGTATGTTGTACAGACTAAAGCATGCCTTCTGTCTGGAAACTAAACTGCTGTTCCTAAAAGAGGAATGCAAAGAGGATGAGGATAATACCTTTGTTGCAGGACTACACCTGCATGGGAGATCACAGGCTGCTCCTCATTAGCTTGCTCCATAACACCACTGGCTACTCAGAGAGAGCATGATGTCCCTCCAACTTACCCCAGCTAGCTGCTTATCACAGCTACTGAGCACTGCCTCTGACCCTCCAAAAAAGACTGTCAAAAGCCACGGCCAGGCAGGGGACACAGGACATTTCCCAAGAAGCCAAAAAATTCATCAATCAAGATGGCAACCCTCCCTCCTCAAAACTTCACTTTTTTTTTTTTTTAAAGTGTGGGTCAAACACATTTCAGTGCCATTTATTCACTTTTTCTCAGTATGTCAGGAGAGAACCCTATGAAGGATATCGTGTGGAAACAATCTACTTTCCAGTACCTTCACCCTCCCATAACACAGACTGGGAAGTCCCCACACGAAGGGACTCATAGCTTTGTGCTTCTCTCAAGGGAGAGCAATTTCAGACAAATTTGAAGAAACAGCTTTTCTTCTACAATGCTCATTTCAGCAATTTTCTCTCAAACAAACATTGCTTTCTTTAATTAGCATTTTCCCTAGCATCTTTCATATAATCTACAGTTAGAGAGTGACATTTCACTGTGGCAAATGAGAAGAAGAAGAAAAGGCACAGGAATTGCCTGCAGTGGGGAACAGCAAGCGATGATGTTCTACACTTGGATTTTACTGGCACTGTTTCAGCAAGGACGCCTCACTGAAACAGCCCAACTACAGGTCCGAGACAGCTGCTCTCTCCCAACCAGCTGTTGGTGATCCAGCTACTTGTTGTCACCAAGATGCACTAACACAAACCCATGCTGCAGCACACCTCACCAGTGTCGTATTTTGGGCAGATTGCATTGCTGTTCACTGCGCACTCAGCTTTCACTAGCACTGCCTGTTCAAAGAAAATTTGGGCTTAAGAAGTTTACAAGGCTCAGTCATCCACCAATTTTTCCCAAAAAAAATCCAGCAATAAATCATGCCTAAGAAAATCAGTTGCTCTAGCCTCAACTATTTTATCTATCACAGACTAGTGCAGACACAACTAAAGGCATACAAGAGAGTGGCTGTTATGCTGATCTATTGGTAGATCAGCTGTTAAATTGTTCAGACACACATTGTATTTGATTGGAAGATAACAGCAGTTCAGAAATAAGAACAGGTTTTCTATATAATATTAAAGCAACATAATATCTATTTTGCTTCTTAATTGAGACTGCTTTATATAAATTAAAACAGAGGCTTTCCTAAGTTATCGTGTATGCTCACAGAAGTATGAGGAGCACTTTTAATTAAGCCATGAAAAGGAATTTGTTTTCAAGGATGAGGTGGTTTCATCATACTCATTATGGTCTATTCTTAACAGGGGATCTTACAAGAAGCTCTCATTAAACAGCTGTTTGAAATGAAAGTAGGTTGATGCGTGCCAGCTACTCCCACTATTGCAACATCATACTTACAGCTTAAAACAATTAAAGCTCTACAGTGACCACAGAATTTCTTTATATTCCTCTTCACCATAAAATTTACCCACATCTGTGACTGCTACTGAAAGAAACGACTCTGTTAACTTAAGAGTCCAAAGACAGCTTGCTGCCTTTTTTTTCTCCCATCCCAAATCTTAAAGGCTCTGTAGATAAGAAATAAAGAAGTCGGGCCAGGAGAGAGTTCTGGAAGTGTCACTCAAATACATCAAATTCTCTCATTTTCTGTTAGCTGGTGCCTGAAGCCTAGGAACTGCCCACAGCAACAGCCACTGGTAACTGGGTGCAAGGCTGCATGGTGCCCTCCCTCCCTTGGGACTAGGGATAAAAGAGGAGCAGAAGCTTGGAGGGCTCTACAGCCAGGAGCATCCAAGGAGCTCATTACAAAGACTGTCCTATCCATATGTCTTATTTAGGACAGTGTGGTTTTCCACAAGGAAAGTCTGACATTTACTCGTGCATATACTTCTCCCTGGCATACACTGGTTCAGATTTGAAGCAACCCTAACTGAGCTCTGTCAATGGAAGAAAAATACCACCTGTCCTACAACTTATAGCAGTATCATACAGTATCACACTCCTGAGGATTATTCTTTGCAGAAAAACTCAATCAGGATTCCTTTCCTTGAAATATTTGTTAATGTGTGACACATTTCCAGGACAAGCCCAGAGGCTGCAGAGATTGTGCCAGAAAGAAAGGGAGAGGCTGAGCTATTACAGTGAGAGTACCTAGCTCTAGGGTAGCTCACACAGAGCACTGGACACTTTAAAGACAGTAAACAGGTTTATCCTGTTACAGACACGGTGAAAGTAAGACGTGGAAAAGGAAAAAGGATTTGTTTGAAGTCATTTGGGAACTCAGGGACTGTGATGAAAACTAGAGCATAAATTTGCAAAGAAAACAGAAAATTAAATAGTATTCAAAATTCCCTCAAAACCCCTTTGACCTCATTAAAACATTCAGTCAGTGAAATCTGTTAAACTCCTGGACTCCATCCTAAAAGGCAGTTAAAAGGAAAACCACCGTGGGCACAAGAAGTCGTTTAATTGCAGAGATTTTTGAGGGAAGTTCTCATCTCTCAGCAGTAAATCTTTTAGTATTTATGACAGTGAAATTACACTACATAAAGAGAGGAATAGTTAGAACGGGGCTGGCTTCATAAATAATGGTACACTGTTGTGCCAGCCTGATTGCTTCCTGTCTGTTTTCATACAGGCAAAAACTTTCACAGAGGAGCCTACATTTCTCTCCAGCTCCCCAGCCAAGGGAAGTGAGAAAAGTCTCCTTTGCCAAAAGGATAAAGACCAAACAAAAAGACCATCTTCACTAGAAAACAGTTTCAAGATATATGATATTCTGATGTGTAACTGTCTGGAGAGGAAGGTGCAACAGATTAAATAGTACCCACTCAGCTGTCAGAGCCAAATACATGTGCAGTGGCAAAATACAGGTGGTTGTTGGTGCTGTGTGCTTATACTGAATGGTGAGAGTGCAAGCTGGTGAAGTGTTTGTGACCTTTCTCTGCTCTGAGCTGTACACATGGTGACAGCAAAATGAAGAAAGCAACTCTAAAACGGAAATATGTGACAACCTTACATCCTCATCAAACGTACAATTAGGTCTGGCACTTTGGCTTCCCAACCCATCAGCACTGAGTCCTTACTTCAAGCACAAGCTCGCACGCACCCTTGCTAGGAGGCAGGGGTGTTGGTGAACAGGTTGCGCAGCAAATGCCTGCACCTGTGCTACTGCTTCTCCTGTGCTCCTCTCCACTTAGTGAAATCCCAAACATTACAGCCAGTCATCCACCGAAGACAACAGAGAAGCAGCACTTGCAGAGGGAGGTTCCGTACTGAGTCTGCTTCTGTACAAACTGCTCTCGAGACACAGAAGTTTAGTCACAAGCATGCAGACATTATAGAAATAACTACGTCATTTTTAAAAGTAATAAATAAGCGGACAGTAGGCAAAGTTGTAAGGAGCAGGGAAGAGAGAACAGGTCAGCACGTAGCAGAATATGAAAAAGAAGAAAGTTAACGTATACAAAAATTTTCTGAATCACATTGAATAGTCTTATTAAATTAAGGTAAATAAATAAATTATATCAGGCACAAGTTAACTAGCAAAGCATGAGAAATAAAGCAAATAAATAAAATTGTCAGAACTATCTATAGACTCATCTATATTCCTTATTACAGCACAGTGAAGCTAGCTGAGGGCATAGACACAAAGCAAGTTGGTCTGCTTGAACCAGGGGATGCTCCGGGCAGTGCTCCCAGCAGAAACTCAGAGCCAACTGGAGTATGTGGACACGGTGGAGCACAGATATATGTTTTTGTCAAGCATAGTTAGTGGCCACACTGCCAAAGAGAAGCAGTGGATAAACAGTGCCTAAACCAGAGTATCGTCATATGCCAGACTACAGCCATTAAAAACACAGAAGACCCTAAGTTCAAGGCATCATCTTGTCACAGGGCCTTACTAGTGCCCCAATGGGCTTGTGCACTTGTTGAAAACAGCAGTTTGGCATTTGTACCGCTCTGCCTTTGGCTGCCAAGGGTCAGGTTGTTCATTTCACCACTTTGTCCCCCACCACCACCTCCTACCCTCACCATGAAGGCCTGGCTCTCCGGAACCCATTCTCCAGGGACTACTCACAACAATGGAGCTCCTTATGAGTACACAGCTTTTAGAAGGATCAAGGTAACATCTTCTGCCTACACAAAGTCTATTGCAATTGTTCCAAGAGGGCCTTTGGGCATTGCTAAGGTAAAGTGCTTGTAAAGTTAATAGTTATTCTAAGCGTAGGCCTTAGAGAGAGGAGCACAGCATACAGCAAGCCATGCAGGGCTAAATGAGGGATTAGAGGTGCTCACAGAAACCACACTCCAGTTATTCAACAGAAAGGGAGGAAGTTTTGTTCCAAATAAATTAGTGGAACTAATTAGGCAGCAAGCAGGAACCATGCTGAACTGCCATGTTACACAGTAAATAAATTCAGCCTTAAGTGCCCCCAGAGAAACTCAATATAGGTGTCACGTCTCCTCCTACAAGAGGGGAGGAGGGTACTGGCAGCCTCCACATACCCGCCTGGTTTTTAAGCTGCCTTCTCTGGTTCTTGCAATCTAGAGCAGGAAGTTGGAGGCTGATTCATGGGGTGATCCAGGGTTCCATTATACAGCTCTGCTCATCCTTGGGGAGAGAAATTACAGCTCTGACGGTCCTACCAAACATCCCTCTCTTGGACAAAAACATCTGGACTGCTATCTCCGACAGTAAGCAAGAAGGTTGCAGTAGATCTCCCTCCAAGGGATTAACCAAACTGCTACAGCATTTCAACAGTCAAGGTTTATGACAGACATTCCATCCAGAGGCAGGAGAGAAGCTGGATCCTGCAGCCTCAGCTCAACTGCAGACTTGCTGCCAAATGAGTTAACCTGTGGCTTTTACTCCCTGTAAAATGGGCACAGCCCCAGACCCATCAGAGGTATTTTAACTGACTGAATTAAAATGCTTTCAGGTTTTTATCTGACCTGTCATTGCATCAGTAGGATGCAAAATCAGAAGGATTTACAAAATCCCTCTACCTTGCATTCACTCCTCCTTGAATACACCATGCCTAACCTACGTTATTGTTACCAAGTCAATTTGAATTTTAAAGCCACAGGCTATCCTATTCACAGTTTTATTTGGTTTTTGAATCTTCTGCATTTGTTAGGCTAAACCACACAGCTACTAGTGATAAACGACGGCACACACTATTATCACATCTTTACTGTAAAGGGGGGAAATCCAGAATTATATTTAATTGCACAGCCCTTTGTATTTGGACTTGTCCTCAGCCAAGCCAAGTGTCACATAATGAGCAGCATGAACCAGCAAGAGAGAAGAGGTGAATTTCTTGAAGTACAGTGCAGAAATCATTAGAGAAACTTTCCTGGCTGTTTGTCGACCCATAGCTGTAGAGCTACCAGCCATACTGAAGCCCATGAAAAAAAAACAAACACACAAAAAAACTTAGAAGTAAATTCTGACTTTTAACTTGCACTATTTTAACTTAACATTATGAAGTGTTTATTATTAAAATGCTGATTTAAAAATGGAAAATGTCAGTCTAATCTATGTGTCTAATGACTACGTGTGTATTTGCTGGAGTTCCCAGAGGCTTCTCCAAATGAGATGCTCACTTCAATAAACCTGACACGGTAATTAATAAACTACCTAAACAGACTCAGCTGCTGAAGATGAGCAGAACTGAAGGGAAATCTGCCACATGGAAGGGTTTTCAAAAATACCGTGAAGAGTACACAGAAAGAAAACCATGTTAAAAAGGAAAACAAGGGCAACTTGAGTGACAGATGAAGACTGAAAAACTGGTCAACAAAACAGAGCTTTTCTGGGAGGACAAACAGAATACAGGCTACAAACTAAGGCACCAAATCCTCCACACCATTTCACGCTCCACTCCGGACAGGCTGAGAGGTTTTGTGCTTAATCCTTATTTTAAAAGGTTACATTACTGCTTATTGTATTTTCATAGAATCATAGAACCTTCAGGTTGAAAAAGACCTTTGAGATCATCAAGTCCAACTGCACCCATCAACTGCTAAACCACGTCCTCCTGTGAAGTTACGATTCCTCCCCACGAATTGTATAAAACTTATTTTTCTGTCTATTTAATATGGTGGTTTCCTTCTGGTTTTGTCAATAAATTGGATTCTGAAATTAAACATCACATTATTAAGCATCCCAGTCAATTACTAAAAACATACATCAGTGATAACTATCAAAATTTATTGTGTGCTAAATGATATTAACACATTACTGCTGGAGGAGTAATTTTTATTTGTTGTTTTCACATCATCACACACTGACCACAACACCATTCATAGTACAATTTTGTGAAATTACTGTAGATCTTAATATCACAGGTACTGGTTTTGTACACAGGCCTGCCAACCCAGGGTTAACTGTCTGACGATGACTTTTCCCTGCAATACTTTTGAGGGGTCTCCCCTGAAAGTTTTGGTGTAATCTGTAAGTGCTACAAGCCCTCCTTCCACACCTTCTCCTCCTCAATCTTCGGTCTGCACGTCTAGTACCTGCCTAAGGGTTTGCAGCCAGCACAGACTGCCACAAGCCTTGCTGCCAAAGGTCTGCAGTTATCAAGTCTCCTGGCAAATATGGGAATGGCCTTTCCACCTCCTGTTAACCCCAGGAGTTTCATCATGCCTCAGGCCTAGGGACACATTGTATCAGCCAGTGAGAAACAGAGTGAAGGTTGCTGAGAAGATGGTTTAGTTTTACCTTAATTCCCAGGCGAGGGGATAGGAGCTTCCTTGAGGTTACGGTATTCATTCAGGATTTGCAAAGCAAAGGTCCAAATCTCAGGTTTACCTGTTTCAGGACCTACTTCCCCATGACAGATATTAATGCATAAACTACTGATTCTGGTTGACAGTTCCTGCTCTTCACTCTCAAAAGCTGGTCCAAATTCTCCACTCTCAAAGGCTGTGGTTGATCCTGATTCCAAAACCCAGGAACTTTTATGAAGCCTGTAAAACCTATGACTGAAAAAATATTTCTCACCCAGCTACACAGATCAGCTGATGACAATGCATTTTCACCTTTTCCTCTGTCAGCAAGTCATGTGCGAAAGAAAACAGAATGTGCCAGGGGACAACAGCTCTTTTGTGGATGGGTATTGCGTGAGACATACACACAGCATATCTCAGCAGTGAGAAAGTGTAACATCACGTCACGCTCCAACTTTTCAAAACAACCATTGTTCGCTTGGAAAAGCCTTTAATTCGCCAAGCTGCCAGCCATATAGGATGGCTCCAAATTTTTCAAAGTGTCATAACTGCAGTGTAATACTGCAACATAGACTAGGAATCCATACGGTAATTAGAGACCATCTACAATTATGACTAGAGCAGAAGGGAAAGCAAACACAATGACACACGCCACGCTTTAACTTGTCCACGAGGCTGTTGGTGAGAGGCAAACACGATACTGCCCCAACAGTATTGCTGGGAAGGGATGCCAAAGCTGTCAATGCAGAGAGATATGGCTAGTTTTCAAGACAGTTAAGCCCAAAATATGGGGAAATTTAATTACTGTACAAAGCAAAAAGGCTGATCTTAATAAACAGGCAAAGCTTCCTTCCCCTACCATTTGCACCACAGAGTCCACGTGGCTGCTACCAGCACCAGGTTAACACTCGATCGATTGTTGCATGCTAGCTGCCTGATTACCAGCAAAAACTCCACCCTAAATCCTTCCCGTCAGCACTGGCTGGTAAGGACTGATGAAGCAGGCAGAACACATCTTGATTTCTTGGATAGCAGGCTGCTGCTGTAAAGCTGGCAGTTAAGAAAAATCTCATCCTGAATCTTAAAATGGACTGCATTTGATGAAGAAGTCATTGAGGAAGCAAGAATAAACATGAGGCACCACGCGTAATATTGAAGTCTTGCTTTTCATAGCATAACCACTCTTTGAAGAGCTCTGTTACAGATGTGCCTGGGAATAGTCTCAAAGCAACTGCACAGTCATGCAGAGATGCTAACATGAAGCAGGTGCCTTCATGCCAGTCAGTGAATCCACAATGTATAGGCACTCCAGTCTCAAACATGAGCAATTTGCTCTCCTCCTCTGGCTCTCTGTGTACAAAGTCAAGACTAAATATTCTGTGTTAAAAGGAATGTATTCACGCTTTGGCAAGGCACATCACTGCCATCCTTCTCCTTAAAGTCTACTTTCAAACTTCAAGTACGTTATTTCCTTTCCATCAAAGTCAGGATAGAGGATAAGGAAAGGCCAGAAATGACACATTTTTAATCCTAAATCTAGCACAGGGCAGCAGCACTTCAGAAGTTGCTAAACAGAGGGCACATGGCTGAAGAGAGGGGGCCAAAATGAGCTGCAGAAGCACAATCTTGCCAGAAGCTACTTTTAAATATAAGCACCAGCCCAGGGTTTAGGGGGTCAATCTGTATGGCAGGAGCTCTGCCTTTTATGACTGTATCCCTGACATCCTCATCACGCAGGCTTCAGTCGAAGACATGCTTTAGCACTATACATGGGTATGTTGGCAGTTGATAATGAAAACCAAGATGGAAGGGGACAGGAGAAGGAGAATGGACTTCAACAACACAAAAAGACAAACCTGAATCATCAAGTCAGCAGAGAGGACAGCGTAACTGAATGCAGTTACCCACAGTATGACTGAAGTACTTCACAGTTTCCGTATCCAGCTCAGAAGCAGTTCCCAAGATCCTGAATTGTGCAAGTTGCAAAGGTAGCTGCTAAACCCCACGTTAGAAAATGACCAAACTGACATTTTAGAGTAAACATCTCTCTTTCCACTGTTGGAGTCTAAAGCTTAGAGGGATGCTGGGGGACATCTTTGCTTTTCTGATACTCTTTGCAATTGGAGAAACATTTATCTTTGCTACAGTATACTGAAAATCTTCACTCCACTTGAGCTCCAGTCTTCACAATTAGGTCCCCTAAAATCATAGCTAAAATTCACAGCTAGCTCACAGAGGGAAAGAGGAGCTGTGAGGACAGCAAGCTACAGTTTCCTTTAGGTTTGAAGGAATGAGCTGGGAACATGCCTCCATGTGAGGAAGATAGTTTCGTATTCACCTCTAGTCATATGCTGAAGTAACATTCCTAGTACAGAAGTGACTCTCCTAACTTTCTGCAGTTACTGAGGGAGCTGGAAAACACAAATTTGGGGGAACACAGTGGCATCCCAGGGAGCCTGACAATCTGGCTACTCTTTGTTATCAGTGCTCACTCCCCTGACTTTGTCCCAGTCCTCTACATGCCAAATTTCTCTGACTATCCTGATCCTTAATCTCTTTTCTTTATACATCTTCTCAACTATTCCCTTAATCACACACACAATCCCCATGACATATATAATAAATCCAGATCATAAAAACAGAGAAATAAAATTGAATGTTGAACTCCTGACATTTGCTATCCATTACTGTATTTGTACGCACTGTCTCTTCCCACTGCTCATTATCATTTGTCTCCATATCAGTCCTTGTGGGTTTTTAATCCAATTCTCACAGTATTTGATGCTTTATATAATCACATACTTTGAAAAGCTAGAGAATCTCAGCTTTTAATGTGAGAATCTCAGCTTTAGTCAAAGTGATTTTCTACCTGCTGGATTTTGAAAGAGGAGTGCACAGAAGGAAGAAAAAAATCCTGACTGCATAAATTCTCAGAAGGTCAAATGTCACAATGAGAAAGCTAGACAAAAAAAAATAAAGGGGAAAAAAATCATTTTAATGAAGTCAACTATCTAAGCCAATGTCATGAAGAAACAAGCAGTAAGAGTGTGACCTACACGGCCTCAGTAGCTATAAAGGGGACTGGTCTAGATTAACACTAATGTCAAGATGGACTAATGCCCTGTTTCAGGACAGAGTGAGACAGCACTAAAATCTTCAGAAAATCTTGGCTCTCTGTCTAGACAGATGTGGGCAGAATTGTCTTTAAGCAAAACATTTTTCAAAGCTTTCCATGAGGCACTGAGGTGAATCTTTGTTTAACTGTAATTGGATTTCCAATGGCAAGAGGTTCTGCCGTTCAGAAACCAGATAAAGGATGAGCTGGGGACACAGGGGAGAAAGTCCCAAGTCAATTGCTGTTTACTGGGCAGTCGATTTCCTGTGAATAGGTCAGAGGACCAATAGCTGTTGAGACCTTGTCTTCAGAGTTTAACAAGTTGAATTATTCTCGAGTTGACATTTTTCTTGGGTTTGGAATGTTCTTAAATTCTCCATCAATCCTCTGTTAGTGCCATAAAATGTAGTTTACTATAAAATAATCTCGTTTTGAGGTTTCCAAAGGTTCACAGTGTGCCTTGGAGTTTACAGATGTCGTAAGTTACCTCAAACATCACTTTTCAAGGCTGTATATTAATAAGGTGTGACGTATGACATTCTCTTTACAGCTTTTATGTTAAGATCATTTCATATCTCCTTTCTTTTTCAGAAGCCACTGAGGGATTCATTTTAGCTACAAAGCTCTCTCTTCTAATCTGATGTGCTCAGGAAAATATTGGAATGGGTTTGATATGATAAATATTTATTTTTTTAACTTTGGAACCAAAAGAGCATTTCCATTCATTTGAAGTAAGAGTTATGAATCTGATCAGAAATTTGGAAGCAAACAGGCAGCTTCTAATTATCTGCTTTCTGCACGCTAGTCTCTGTCTCACGTCAGGCCTATAAACCAACCTATCAGGATATTTGCACCACCTTCTGAGACACGTAACTCAGTTACAGTAAATTGTAAAAAAATATTTTTACATATCTGACAATCTAACTGCATAAGGAGATTAATAAAAGATTGACTTGCCCATTGACAAACAACTTTATAAACAACCTGCTATGTCTGCTACGCTCAGTGAAACACCTTGAAACTTAACACGCCACACCTGGCTTATAATAATATATTTTTTTCTTCTCCATTAAACTCTAAAAAGTAATTATTGACAGTTAACCTGACACTTTCAGTGGTGTTTTTCTAATTACAGCTCAAAAAACATAATCTATGTGATTTGTGTATCCAAAATTATAGTGATGTATATGTTATCACTGCCAAAACATGTACAGAGAAGTAGTACATCTGCATCTATAGATCCTCCCATCAAAATCAAATATTGTATTTATGCATTGCGTAAAATCAGTTGAAGGATGCAGTTATCCTAGGACTAAAATACATTCAATGCATCATGTTTTGATACTTTCCACTAACTATATCATAGTTGATACAGTTCATTTCAGATTGGACTTGAATTTTGAATACATGCATTAAAATGTAACCAGTCCTATGGAAGAAAAAATATACCTGTGCTTCAAACATGACAGCAAGTGAAACAAACTCAATTTTTCATTAAAAGGGAATCATTACTCAGTGCAATGTGGGAAGTCTAGAGTAAACTTGGGGCATACCTTCTAAAGCACTAATCTGTTACAAGGATTTACAATTTGACAAGTGGTGTATAAAAAACACCATTAAAGAATATAGAGCAATAAATCTACAAACTCAGCAAAGCAGAAAAAGGTCACAAGCATTTAGGTATCCTATGATGTCAGCTTCTTCACTGACAGGAGTCTGGATTTCAGGTTAAATTTAGCACTGATGTCCAGTGAAGCACTGGATCTGTTTACAGAAGACATTGCATTTAGTTCACAAATTATCATGGTTAGCCTTTTCCTTGCCCTCCTGTAATTACTGTATAATGAACAGAAAGCAGACTTCTCTCCTGTGTGAAGTCACTGAATACAGTTTCCAGATCTTTCGGTACTTAAGGAAGAGTATGGCACATGGACAATCAGAAGTCTTAGCTGGCCATGCACTTGAATCCTGCGTGTAAGCAGTTGGGATCAGTTCCTGATGAGCACACACAGAAGTGATCAGTCTCTTACATTAAGTGGCAAAGCCAATACCAAACAAAAACTACTTAAAGATACCTATCTCCTCTTAATCGTACTATAGAGAGCAACTTCACACTTTATGGTACTGGTAGCAGACTTAGAAAAGGTTGTGAGTAAAATCAGAGAGGTGGATTTTCCTCCAGCTTGGCATCATCATCAGACATTAAGTACTGGAATTGCTACACTTGATCGGTAAATGTTTTCTAACAGTTACATCACAGTCGAGTCTTCCCCCTCACCACCCTCCACCCCAAGCACTGAGACAGATACCAGGTAAGGCTTGCCAGTACAATGTGCACAATCTGCATAAGCATTAAGCAGACAAAAAGAAATCACATAGCAAGAGAAAAAGTAGAGATTATGATTTTCTTTAGGCATTCATTAATGTCTATTCAAATAAAAATACTGAACATAAAAATCTGCATTCATATTGCATGAAAGCACACTTGTGCCAAATCTTTGGAGATTTGGTTCAAGAACAGTTCATCCTTATCTGAAGATTTGCCTGAAACACATCCAAAAATCAGTAACGCTTCGTGTCAGCTGAAATAAAAGCTACCGTTGCAGAAGAGAGAAATGCAAAGGAGCTTCACAGGACCAAGCTGGTACTCCTGTCAGCATATTTCTGTACCTGATCAAATCCTCTTTAGTCTTTGCCTTTCTGCTACAACTTCTACTGTGCCTTTGTTGAAAGGCAGCACAATACACCACTGGCAGGTTTCTTCCAAGTTATCAACATCGCCATCATCAGAGGAGGTACTTCTGAATCTTCCATTTCTTTTCTTGATTTTATTGGTGCCTTTCTCCCTCAGAAATAAAACTTGTGAACTGTCCAGTGGAATTCCTACGTGATCCCTGTTCTCAGCCTCTTTTCTCCGTTGTCTCTCGGAGTCATCACCTCAGGGACTCAGATTTGCACATATACAGGACAGACATCAACACATACAATTTCAGGTTTGGACTGAGCCAGGAACTTGTCACAGAACGCACAGGGAGGAGAAGCTGTTCCTCCTTTCTACATCAAGTACAACTATGATGTAGGGCTACTTGATGTGAACAGCAGCTGCGTGGCCTCCATCACTGGTTGCCTACTTACCAGCAAGCTTTTCAAGAGGTTCCTTCAACTCAGTCAAGACACTTTACTACTTCTAAACACACCTAGGACCTGTTCACTCTGTTCCACATGTGACACTCTACCAATGGAAATATTCAAGCTCTAAAAAGAGCAGGTCATCAAAAGCACTTGCAGAAAGAGATTTTGTATGTCAGAGGATTATCATCAGCCACCAGGTTCCTCTTCAAGAGAAAAAAGAATAATGCAACTGTCCTGATTAACCTGGCTTTCTACAACATCAGAATACTCATAAATACCTTGTGAGCTGAAAATTGTTAGCATTTTCCCACAGCTTGTTCTGGTTTCTTGTAAACAAGAGTACTAGAGCAAACAGGCCACACATACTCATTTCAAAGCATACTGCATTTACCAGCATAATACTGAGTACCAGCTAACCAGGGGAGATGCAGAGATCTGCAGGACTGAAAGCCTTTCACCTGTACGGGTCAAATGAGGAATCCACACTCGAACGTACTGTAGGAAAGCATAGGGAGGAGGATTCCTGATATCAATTTATTCAGGGTAATGAAGACAAAGGTTGACTGCAAGGAACTGCAGAAGGACCTTATGAAATGATATGACATACGAAATGGCAGATGAAATTCAATAGAGACAAATGTCAAATAAGCATGAGGGAAAAACAATCCTAACTTCACATAAAAAATGATGGACACTGAGCCAGTCAAGACTACACAGGAGGGAAATCCTGGATTTACAATGGACAGCCCCATGGAAATGTCAGCCCAGTGCTACTGACTGACAAAGGAAAAAAACACCAGATCAAAATGTTAAGAATCATTAGGGAAAAAGGAAACACATAGCACAGACAGCATGGATGGGGACTGCTTGTTCATGGACTTCTCCAGTACTGACACAAAGACACCTTAAACCAAACTGGAACCATGTCCAGGACAAACAAACAAAAGTAATTTTTACACTTAATGAGAAGCTGTGGATGTCTGCAGAAAAATCTATTCATGCTTACAATCTATACAAAAATCACTCCTGGCACAAAGCCCCTGAGCTGCCAACAGCTGGAGTTTGGGAAGTATTAAAGAGGAAGGAGCCCGTGTGCCTGCGCTGCTCGTGCTCCCCTAGCCCAGGGCCACTGCTGGAGATGGGATGCTGGGCTGGAGCCTGGGAATTAACAAAATTATCCAACACACAGCTTTGCAACCCTTAGCAGGAATTTGGAGTATGTTCTATTTTTAACCCAACGTATGTTGAATTGGTAATTTTATATTTCTCATCCCAGTGCTACAGAATTTTCCAAAATCATAAAAAGACTGAGAAGGGAGGGCAGCAGAGTAAAGACATTGCTCATTTTAAGAAATATACCGGTCCGACTTCTCACCTGTCAAGAGACAAAACGATTTGGCTACCTACTTACTCAACTTCCACGAAATAGCTCAAGCTGTCTTCAGAAACTAAGCACAGGCTATTCACACAACCACTTCAGTCCTGCCTCCCCCAGTCCTAACAACCCAGGACACAGCCACATGTGAAAACACCCTGACATAAGGGTAGTCCAGAGCACCCATCCCCCAAGCAGATCTTCTAGATGAAGCCAAGAAGTTGCATGAAAAGCATGAAAAGGTTTGGAATAGCACTAATCCAAAGAGATGGAACAGGAAGTTCACAACAGCAAGTGGTAACATGATAGTTGAATCTTACAGTGAGTTTGTGTTTCTGCTATCAGCATTCTTTGCAAGAAATTCTGTTCCACAACATACTCCCCTCTGATATTAATTTTAAATGCAAGACAGCTTTGTAGTATCTAATCCTATTAGCATGCTCCTGAAATCTGTAAGAGCAGAAATGTAGGTCTGGCCTAGGGACTTAGCAAGGAAGCTCTGCTCCCTCCATGACACAAATGCAGGTTGAATCCAAGAGTATTTAATCCTTTAGGAACTGATTAGGTAACACTTACCAAAGCCGAGCAATAATTACGCACAACAGTAAAGCAAATAAAAATATTCAAATGAAAATACTTTGGACAAGATAAGTTTTCTTGTCTGGAAAAATTCATGGATTTTACCTTCTGTATTCTTCCAACCAAACTGGAAAAAATAAAAAAAAACCCAGCTGATTACAATTTTCCTCCACTTTCAATTTTCACTGAGCTCTTTTCCTACAGTTTCTCTATCATCTTTCCTTTTCCTACTAGGCTTTTTCCAAGGCAGGAATTAAAAAAATATAAAGAAAAGACAAAATAAAGAGAATAGAATGAGAAAGAAAGGAAAAACTGTAAAAAAAAAAAATTGTTTAGATAATATATACTAGTGATGGGTGTCTGAATGAAAATAATTCCTATCCATATAAATATATATTTTTTTTTTAAGAAAAGTTTCATTTTACTAGAACATAGCAATTTTGGTAAAGGGGATGAGGTGGAACGCATTTGCTTTCGACAGAAGCACCATCCCAGACGTGGGTTTATTCTCTATTCTGCCGGGCTGGAGGCCTGCATCCTGCAATAGATGATCCCCAATGACTCTGGCAATAGCTGATAAGAGAGAACCCTATAAATTGCCCACGGCAGTTGATGAGAGCATGTTCGATTAAACAGATTTCTGTCCAAGTTCCTGTTGCATGACAGCCAAAATGTTTTAACATTTTTGAGATGCATTTTTGTGCAAGAGAATGAAGCAGATGTTTTCTATCACAAACTATAGACTGGTGGCTATGGTTTAGGTCTGGGAGGCAGCAGAGCATTACTCAACATGATGCAGGATGAAGAATTCCACTGGATATCTGGCAGTGCCTCTGCCAGTTGCACCCATTATATATGATTCAGCAAAGGACCTGGTAACAACTCAATTTTAGCTAAAATGATTTTGTTTTTACTCAATTCTGGAATGAAAACAGGTTTTATAACTTTGAGAGATGCCATGAAATAGAATGAGCAGCTTGTACTCCACATCCCCACAGACATCCAGGCTCAGCACAGACACAAGATGTTGGCAGCAGGGAACCTTTCAGATTCCAGAAACATGAAATAACTCTTTATGGACATTTGTGATATGAGGACAGCTACTTTAAAAACAAAAATCTCACCCCATTAAGTAACAACAATAATATATTGGAATTTAATCAATTTCAGTGCTTTTATTCAGCCTTTTGAAATGCTGGAATTTAGTTTCTCAAGTATCAAATACATTTCAAACGATAAGACTATTGGCAACGTATCAGAATGACAAGGTGACAAATTTCACAACAAACTCCTCAACAATTTTATTACACAGTAAATCTTAACGTCAGACAACGTTAGCTTTGATATAATAACTTCAAAGGAAAAAATACAACCTGGTAACGTGACACGCTGATCCCTAGTCAGTTCCCATCTCAGAAAGGAAGCTCTTCTGACAGTTGCCCAGTGAAGTTGTCCTAGCTTTCCCAGCTCCCTAACCACAACAGTACCAGAGATTTCACTGCTCTGGCAGCCACACAGTTTGAGATTGAACACCTATAAAGCTGCTCCAGAGTAACAGGCACTAGTAGTCTATGAAAATTACAGAGGGACCACAAACACATCCTGCTAGAACAGGGGTGTCAAACTCACAGCTCCCACTGCTCTGCTCCTGCAGCGCAACACGTGTCACACGCTGCACACGTGACCAGCGCCGGCAGGAGCTCGCTGCTGCCGCCAGGTAGAAACAAGGTGTTGGGCTGGATAAAACAAGATTTCAGGCCGGATTTAGCCCACAGGCCGCGAGTTTGACACCCCTGTGCTAGAGCACGGAGCACCCTCATCTTCAAAATACTCCAATACATCAGGAAATACCCTTCATAGTGATGGGATCAAGGCCGGGAAAGCTTCCACACATAGAGAGCAGATTTTGCACTCTGAGGACAGCTGAGCTAATGCACACCCCTTCTGGGGACCTATCTCACATCTTCCTGCACTGCTCTACACCTGCACAACCTTTACTCATCCCTGAAGGCCTTGAAACTGCATAGTGCTGTACCTCTAAGTCATATTTGTTTCTGACATGGGAAAAAAGCCAGACAATGACATAAAGTAAAACAAAACTATATTTCTTTTCCAAGAAAAGGTTTTGTCTACAACAGCACCAATATTCTACTTCACATTTCAGACTTTCTTGCACATTCCGTGCTGGAAGTAGAAATATCTATCGCGATTTCTCTTCAGCTTTGCCTCTCTCTCCTCCCCCTCCTCACAAAACCGCATGAAATATTGTTCATTTAGAAACATAAATCCAAGACGAGAATTATCTGATTCGCCTGTTCCTCACCTGCTGATGGCCTCTGGTATAACTGGGGGCTGTTATCTTTCATTTATTCATTTTTTATTCCACGGCATAAGCAATGAGAATCACTACAACACATAACATCAGCAGTATTTGAGCTTAACTAGTCTGACACTTGTATTTCAGGAGAGACACAGAATTCAGAAGTGATTTATTGGAGCTTTGAAAAGCTAAAGGGGGTTAAAACTGGCTATTCTTACCACGGAATCTCACGCTGACATAAAATGTTTAGAAAAGATGATTCAGAGAAGCAAGGATCCCTTGTAAATCAGTCAATATTTGCTTCACATTGAGACTTTAATGCTACTTTTATGTCCACAAAATTGTCTTTGAGGTCAAGACTCTACCTTGCTCAGGTTTGAGAAGCTGTGGAACGCATTCAGAAGAGCTGAGTAGAGCACAGGGGAAACAAGACTTTTTAACAGCACGTGTGTTCCTCAGCTAAAGCCCAACAGCGTGGGAAACAACCATTCCCAATAGGTAAGATAATCTCTCTGATATCATTCACCTTCAATTACCTTCTTCTGATGTACATCCCTACTGCACCCAATTACAGATCATCGCAAGAACATTCAGCAAAACTTATTACAACTTTGTTCCCATTTCTGTCTGATGAACAGCAAGTATTCAAATAGCTGCAGAAAAGCACTTCGAAAGAAGCTAATTCCCAATATAAAGGGATATCAGGACACAACCACATTCTACCCAAAACAGCAGTTCATTATCAGCCGCCCTTACATGCAGCTAATACAGAAAGCAGCCAGGAGCAGCCCACCCTCAATACTTACACAAGGGGCCGTGAAACAGCCAATTCAAACAGCAAGGAACATCTCCAGAAGAACTGGCCATGTTGTTTAAAGCAAATGTATCAAACCTTATACTGGAACAGAAACATTAAAAATACTTTTTTAAAAAGAGGCAGAAATCCTCAGTTAAAATTCAGTTACAGGAGATGGGATTTCCTCAGTGAGCCAGACTAAGCAATTAGACAAAAATAGTTCACCTGCTCCTCAGACTTTGGGTTTCGCAGTTGTGTGTCATTTTATAATCATATTTGCCTAATTTCCAAATTTGTTTTTCCAACTGACTACCTAAGAAACAACAAAACAGATTGTACCAAAATAGCTTTGAAATGAACATAATAAATCAAAAAGCAAAGGTTTATTTACTTTCTCTTCCTTTCCAGCTCTTTAACCTACAGCGGTCCTAGGCCTTGCCTGCAAAAAGTAGATAAAACAATACAGACAAAAAAAATAAAAACATCCAACAATAAAAAACTTGAAGCAGTTTTTGATGGACGTAGTTCCTTTCACAGTACAAACTCTGCTGTTTGCTACAGGGGGTCTACAGTGACAAAACTCCAGAAGACATTAACCATTTCTAATAGAAACATCAAAATATTAAGCTATTACGCAAAGCATGTTTGTGACTTTTTTTTTTTAAAAAAAGGAATTTAATATAGTTTCATTCACTTAGTATGTTTTTGAAGCATTCAAATTCTTGCAGTACTACAAAATAATGGCCTATATCCAGAAGGCAAAAAAAAGGAGTACACAACTCGGCTAACATTTCTTTTCCATTTTGTGATATAATTCACTATACCTAGTTAGCGGTCTTTTGAAACCAGAAAGGAAATACTGTGAAGAATCACCAAAACAATGAAAATGAAATAAAAACAAAGGGAAAAATCACATATATGAAAATATATAAATGGCACATTTAAAAAGTACTGAAGCATGACATACCAAGTTAAAGGTATTTGCAGGGAATGGAAGAAAAGCAGTCTGACATTCCCTGTTGCCACGTGGAGCCGAATTCAAGGATCCAGTCAGCTTCTGATAAAATGATGTCAGCCTTGTTTTGCTTTTGCTACAATTAAGAGAAGTGGCTGCCTCCACGTTGGACTGCTGGCACGTGTGAAATATCTGGTGCCATTTGGCCTTCTTAACAAATTGAATTCACATAGGAACCCAATGGTAAAGACTCTGCTCTTCTGGCACCCAGAACATCATTATCTTCAGACCAAGCTACCCTTCAGGGAATTTCAACTCCATACAACAGTCACATTTTCTGACAGAAAAAGCTTCTGTCATCTCCATTCCTAAAATGGATTTTGTTGCTATTACAAATTGAATTTCTGGTTGGTAGAATTTATTTGATTATAAATTTCAGAGGCTATTTTCCTTCATGTTTTGATTCTATGTCAGCTCAACCTAATATGTTTCCATGCCACACAGCTGACTGGAATAGTTCTCAACCACCACATGAAGCAGCCCAGTTTGGCAAGTTTACAGAGATGTGAAGAAGTGAGAAATAGGGGAAAGTTTGATATGTGCTGGAGGAGCAGACAGGGTTTGTCTCAATCACCATTTACCACAAAACTGTGCTTTTTTAGCAGGCTTTTACTGATAGATATCAGCTTAATCCTAAAACTAGATGCTTCAATTATGGGATTAGCGTCAATCGACATACAGAATAACAGAAAGCAGAATTGCTTTCCTTACGGAGGTACTAAATCAGCATCTCATTGCAGGCTGGCTATCATGCAGGAAGATGCTCGCTTTCCTGTGCTGGAAGCAAACACCAACCTTTTAAATATTAAAAGCATGGGATTCATTGCAAAGTCTTTTAAAATGACATGGGTGTTTTGAGAGTGAAATGCAAGGGCGAGGGGAGAGTCCACCCCTACCCAGTGCTCCTTTCAAAACGACAAACATGAGAGGAGATAACCCAAAAGAGGGACTTGCCAACACTGGAGCTCAGCATCCTGCAGGAGTCAGGTTTTTTAAATCCTCTCTTTTTATTCCCAGAACAAAGATCCTCCTCATGGCTGAGCATTCCAAAAACATGACTTAGTAAAATGCTAAATCAGTCAAGGAATGTGGAGAAACAGCAATAAGGACATGGAGAAACTCTCTCCAAAGGTGATTCCTTTCTACCCAGGGCCACAGACTCACCCACCAATAGAAAACTGAAAAGTGAACTAGAAAAGCTGAAAAAAAACCCTCAAATAATGGGGATCTTTTAACTAAAGTAGTGAACAGTGCTCTCATATTAGTAATTTTTTCTTTTTTTTTTTTGTCTTTTAATCCAGCTGTTGGAAATGGAACCTATTTCCAACCAATACATTAGACATATCTCTTGGCTGGATCCTGTGATCCTTATTCAAAACAACATCCCAATGCTGCACATTGTCCAAATGTTTTGCTCAGGCATATAGCATGTGCTACAGACATCCAACAGATCACAGTAATAAGAGGCCAAGTACAATTTCAGTTCTATCCTGAGGAAATTTAATAACCCAGAATTAGAAAAGTCTAACTCATTTGACAGCACTTATTTAAAAAGATATATTATGAGCTCAGAAAGTAGACATGTGGTGCAAGGTTTTTAAGACTCTTACAAAGACAAATACACACTCAGAGAATCTGGAAGTTGAGTGTGAGAGGTTAGTACTCAAGTCCCACCAAAACCACGGTAAAAGGCAGGCAGGATCTCCTGGCTACCTTCCCAAACCCAATCCAACTCTCCTGCACTAATTCTGGCAGCTGCGGTTCCATTTCACACTTCAAAGGGCAGTCAAAAAGTACCTTTTAGAAAGAAAAATCAGAAAAGGACATGAACACTTCAAGGCCAGCTCCTTTGCTTGCAGGACATTAACATCACAAAGATGCCCAGTGCTCTTTGTGGAGTGCCAAGCTGCAGTGGGGAGGGCCAAGCTCCTCCAAATTTCTGGGTAAACTCTCTCCAATGATGTGTGAATGGACACATAAAGCCAGACAGGAGCCTTTACTCTGCTGAATATGCATGGGATGTCTCTGAAAGTGCACGACAATAATGAGCTAGCACAATCCATGGTAAATTAATTCAATAGTTATATTAATTTAACCATACTACAGAGATACTGGAGTAGTGAAAATGGATAAGCAATGTTGCTTGTGATATTTTTACCAAAAAAAAAAAAAAAAAGAAAAAGATCAGTCAGAGGGGAAGGGAACATGTTGGAGAAGACAGATTTTCACAAATATTTGTATTTGAATTGCTGATGAACTCTTCCTGCTGTTATTTTTATTAATGTTTTAATTATATATGCAATACAGTTCATGAATAACTGAAATATATAGGAGCTATAACATTTTACAAGCTAGAGAGACGGTTATACAGCCAACTTCAAATATACTTCCTTTCTGTTAAAGAAACAAAATGCACTGGGACTGTGACCTTGTATGTAATATATTTTAAAGCAAGTAAGTGATTGAGTAGTTCTCCTGAGCTCATGTTAAAACCAATGTTACTATCTGTAGAGCAGTATTTTACTTCACATCTCCAGGATTTTTAACATTGGATGACTGAAAACACTGAATGTGAAATGGGGCAGAAAGTTTTCTCCAAAACATTGTAGTTTTGGGTTACACTCAGTATCTCGGGCCCTAGGACAATAGCTTATTATTTCAAAAACACCTCTACAAATGAGCATAATTTTAAACATGCACTGTGCAGGGACCTAGCAAAGTAAGTCTTTCTGCAGTGATCAAATCCAGAAGCCCTAGTCATAATGCTACAAATGTATACAAAATCAATATTTTGAGAACCAGTTCAATATGTAGGCAAGTTAAGGACATATCTTACTTAACAATACAGACAAGTACGTTCTTCTCGAGTCTTCAGTCAGTCAGCTTTGGAATAAGCCCATGCCATCAATCGGATGGTGTGATACCACCAACACACTTAACACCCAAGAAGAATTAGACCCTTATGCTCTCATCCAGTCTTCCCAACCTCATCCTAATCCACAAGATATTGCTATGTTCAGGACACTGATCCATTTTGAGTTGTAGGTCTTAAAGGTCTGCTGGAGACTCATTGTGTTGACCCTTCTGAATAGCCTGTAATGAAATCTTTATTATAATTTCCTTTCAACCCACACTGCTAAAAAATTTGTGAGCTGCTTTAAAATGGTTTCTGTGTTCCTGGTCCTGCTTCTGGCAATCTAAGTAGCTGTCATCACTGTAGGAGCAGCCTGCTTGATAAGATTATAATTTTGTTTACATTGGGCTATAGGATGCCACACTGAGTACAGTGCAAGGGAAAATGACAATCAACAGCAAGTGATGTGCATTTTCAGTAAAATGAAGGGTATCTTCCTTTATTCCTTCCTCAGAACTGCATGGTTTTGGCTGATGTTCTTCAAGGTAAAGAAAAAAAAAATGGGTTTAATGTATTTCTTCACTACAATGTATTGTAGTAAAAACTGTAAAAGTCTCTTTTGGCACCAAACCTAAAATATACAGCATTCAGAAAACTGCTATTTATTGAAGCATGAAATGCAATACCAAGACTACAAATCACATTTTACATATAGAAAAATGGAAGTAAATCTGGCTAATGCCTACCTCTCCTCCAAAGGTAGAGCTCCCAGTCTCAAACTAGAAGCAGCCAATTTTCATTTGCTGTATGGCTGCAAGTTAAAGACCTTATTGTATCTCATTTTCATCCTCTGTAAAATGGAGATATGACCATGTATTTTAAGAGATGGTCACAAAGTTCTCTTAGTACAGGAGACTGTAAATCTACTCGGGAAGTGTACCAATATTTTTACAGCAGTCAGTTGGGTGAGTTTTAGTTTGTGTTTGATTAGCAAAGTGCTCTGGGCCAGACTCACAATATTCACATAACTCCCAATGCAGCAAGGCAAAATTTCACAATTATAATGGCAGTAATATGTATTCAGTTTTAACCATTAGCAGTTGAGAAAATGGGTCAACAATAACATCACTGTATAGCTAGAGGATTTCTCCACCACCCATTTACATGCTGCAGTAAAGGGCAGCAAGGAACATGGACCAGATTCCTATTACTTTCAGCATGGTCCCTACTACTTTTTCCTTATCAGTAAGTGAAATATTTTTATATAAATTTTTCTAACTCTCTCCAGAAATTAATTTCTCAGCCGTATTCGGCTCTCTGCTTCCTACAAAAGGTCAGCCACTGCTGGAGTACATGGTCCCAGGGGCAAAGTTGAATCTAGGATTTTGCATTGGAAGGAGAGGCACTGAACAGCTTTGTCAGGTCAACCAAAAGGCAACAATATGAATCCTTAAGCAGTGCAAAGTGCACAGAATGGGTATCTTACGTTAATAATTGATGACTTGCCAACAAGGGTTACTGAGTGGGTTTACTTCCCAAGTCAGCACTGTTAAGCCCCATCAGTAGGTAGGAAAACAGCAAGTCAAGGAGGTGCGAGTTTCTGCGATACATGTGCAGCTTGCTGTGTGGGAGGCAAGTACACAGATCCCATTAAGAAAACGAGAGGTCTCTGCGTTCAGCCACCCATGCACACTTGGAAAGAGCACTACAGCTCCTCTGCCCGGCCAGCATAACAGAAAACTCCATCTTGGAGATTGACAAGAGAAATTGTGAAATTTATCTTTCTCAGACTGGATCGTCCTTCATGTAATGGGAACAAAAGGCAATATCAACAAAAGAAAAAGCTGTATTAAAGCCCTTTTTGAGGACAGAAAAGGAAGCAGTCATACATCAATACACGAAGACAGTGCACAACACATCACTTCAGTCTGGAGGCTCCGCTCAAGCCTTATTGACCCACACAACAGTCACTGCACAGACCTTGAAGCATGGCTGAGGGCCTAAACAGCAGGACCTGCAATCACCAAAGAAAGGAAAATAAAAGTACAAACAAGAAATACTCATCCTTTCCTAACATAAACCACACAACTTTACATAGCTCAGGCAAAATTTTTAAAGTGCACATTATTGCAGGTGACAACAGTGTTTCGTTACGTGAGAACAATTGGAAATGTCAGAATTTATAAAAGTATGAACGTCAAAACATTATTTCTTCATTAATAGCATGAAAGACCATGTTTGGCTTAATGGTCACAATTTTAAGGATTCATCAGCGTCATTGATTTGAAGTTTACCAAAGTACACATGTAATTTAGTCTGATTGTTTAGGAATATATTTCATCTACCTCCTGTTGTTCCAGAATAATCTCAGGTGATTTTGGCTCCTCCTCTTTTCCTAAGAACTGGAAACAACAGTAACAGGAATTATACCTCTACTTCACACATTTAATTGCAGAGTGACTTAAACATGCTGCTCAACAAGAAATTGCTGAGACAGAAGCATGGAATTTCATTGAGAAGTCTGAACTCCCCATTTGGAAGCACCAGTACATTTCTGTGCAGCAGCAAATACAAAATACTGAATTATTTCCAGCTCCATTTTGTGAAGTGAGGCAAAGAAAAACTAAAATCAGCATTGAGCATGTGTCAGCATATAGTGTTGCAAACATAATGACTAGAAATTCAGTCACTCATAATGATACCCTCTTGCTTCTGAGAGGAAAAAGTGCAGTAATCTCCTACGTCCATGCTTTCCAAGCTCCCACCCAGCATATACCAACACCTGCACAGACCAGACACTATGGGCGTTTTGGGTCAGGCCATGTTTAATTGCTTGAGCATCTTCAAACTGATGGTTGCATATTGTAAAATTAGGGCTACATTCTGGCTTTGTTCCCAATGAAGAAGCACAACCTGAGCCAAGAAGCAAGAGAGATGTGCAGGAATGTGCTTTCAAACACAGCGTCAGTTTGTCTTCACCAACTACCAATACCAACGTACACGGGAAAGGCACCAGTAACAACACAGTTCACTGCCAGCACTCTTTACTAGGTGCACAAGAATGTACACATAGGAGGATCCAGGCTGCATACACGCAAAATAACCTAATGAAATTCATATCTACCAACTGTATGTGACAGTAAGGCACAGCACAGAAACCCAAGCCAAGTCGCAAGTTACTACAGCAGCAGAGCGGTGTAAAGGCAGGAGAGCGCAAGGCAAAGCTCCTGGCCATAATTTGAAAGGAAAAACAAAACATGTAGTTGAAAAAGGCAACTGGACCCTCTCCCTGAGAAGCACTCTAGGACAGAGCATTTTGCTGACGCTTGCAGCCAGATACATGAATGTAAACATAACACGGGCAGAAGTTATCAACTGTGACATGGTGCAAGAGGGTCAGATGTGACCATTCCACTCCCCACACCACTGACTGAACACAAAGCAGATGGCTTGCCACAGATGCACAGATAATTTTTCTGACCAAAATCAACATGCCAAATTATCCTCCAAACCAATGGCAACTGGAGGACACACAAAACGATACCTTTGAAGCCAGCTGGCACATGCTGACCTGGGCCTGGATATGATCAGTAACACAATGGGCACACAACTTTGCTTCCATCTGGCATGGTTGGCAACAGTGGAGGTTGACACACAGGCTGAAGGAGGAGAGTGGTGCTAAGAAGAAGCAGTTGACTGATGACGAGGGAGAACTGAATGCAGGGGGGGAAAAATGATCTGCAACAAATCAAGTGTGGCTGTATAGATGTGTGTCTCTTCAGCAGACTCAATCAAC
Organism: Tapera naevia; assembly: GCA_033556795.1. Taxonomy (NCBI): domain Eukaryota; kingdom Metazoa; phylum Chordata; class Aves; order Cuculiformes; family Neomorphidae; genus Tapera; species Tapera naevia. The sequence continues at coordinate 6,263,910 of JAUMJJ010000113.1, forward strand.
AGCAAGACGATGACGGGGATACTGAAATGGTTAAACAAATAGCTTCAGGTCGGCCTGCCCACAGTTACGATGAGATGGATAGATGCAACTAAGAGCCACTGACCTTAACAACACAGAAAAAAAGTGAGTGTTCTGGAAAATCCGTGGATAAGCCAAATACACAACAGAAAGAGAAATACCAGTATGTGCAATGATTTGCATGCCAATCCATAAAGCCCAAGGTAAACAAACAGACAAACAAGCAGTCTGTTCAAGAGACGTATCAGTATCACAAATTGCATCACATATTGGTAAGCAGTGAGCAGCCGGACCCCCAAAATCCCACCAGTCTTCACTCTCCAACTTGTCAAAGTGACGTATCATTAAGCAAAAAAACTTTCACTAGATCTTTTTTCCACCTTACTTCTCATATCTCAGTCATTACACTGAGAACTGATCCTATCTTTGGTCAATAACTACTCCTTACACATTACATGTTCAAACACTGACCTTCAGGTTTTATCTACACGTGATCTTAGCAGGAATTTCCACAAACTTCTACAAAATCACCTCCTTATCTTTTTTAAGTCTTTCACTGCAATGCCTTATGAAAGATTTTATACAACGGGCACACAGAAATGGTGGGCACACTGAGATTACCTGTTTTCACAGTGATTAATTTTGTCCATTTGTTTATAAATGTCTGTAGAAGTGCATCAAACATCTCTCACATTTCTAAACTCTCAGTAAGGGAAGACTTTCTTTTCTTCAATATTTATATACAACAGCGTTCTGTTCCACAGTGAAGGTTCCTATGCACAACAGCCTGACAAATAATAAGCTATGGAGTACAAAAGTGTACAAAAAAGTGTGCCAACAAGTACTCCAATTCAACAGTGACTCTCTTTTCTCACACATGGAGCTTAGCAGAAAGCCTAAAATGGCAAGATGCCAAAATTGAGCTTCTCGGCATGAAGGCAGGTTTCCCGCACATTATGATCAGCAGCGGTAGCTGTGAAAAATTAGAAGTCAAGAGGCACAGTCCAGCTGTAAAATGCTTAATGAAGAAAAGAGGGAGAGAAGGACTTCCAAGTCAAGGTTATCATCCAAGTTTAACGAAAACAGGAGTACATCTTATCTCCTGCATTGCCATACCTCATGTTCTGTTCTGTTCTCTTCTCTTCTGTTGGACAAGCACCAAACTGTTCATCTCCACCGTGGACTTCTCAGTGTATCTCAACTGATAAACCTGCCTGAATATAATAGCGTATTTAAAAGATCTTAAATGACTGTAATATCTATTAACAGACTGTTATTGTCCACAGTCCAAACACCATTTAGCATTGCCTTCTGACACATCTGGGAGGTGTTTAGGTGACAACACTGAAAAGGTATTTTTTCTCCCTGGGTAGTTCTTTTGACCGTTGACATTTAAAAACAAGCAATAGTTTTCTTTATTTTTAGGTGTAAGCTGCTTACTGAAGGCAAACGTGTTTGGTTTTGTGCCAACAATTCAAGTCTCTTTTTGTTTGGAAGAGATGAAGGAGAGAGGTTTATCACAGATCTAAGGGAGGGTGAAGTTTTGTGAAAATGGGAGGAAATTAAAATTGGCCTGATGTAAACACATTTACCTTTCACAATTATTTCCCCACAGAGCTTCAGATACAATAGAATTAAATTGTCAACACATGAAACCTACGCTGAAGGTCTCACATATAAACAAATCTTGAGATCCCAGTTCAGTGTCTCCTAAATGTATTTAGGTCTGAAGCCAGCCAAGAACATGACACATCAGGAAGCATCCTTTTAAGAAACACATGGAGTGTTTAGAAGTGAGATTTCTGGAGATCTTCACCACATGGAAAAGCCATTAACAGATGTAGTTAAAGCCGTTCACACAATTTCACTCCAGTTTAACATTCATTTTTAAAAGATGTGTTCTAGCTTACACGTCATGTTTACTTTTCAAGTAAAAAAAGTAACTAAATTTTCATTTTTATATCAACTTCTAATTTATTTTTTATTAGATTTTCATCAAAATGTTCCCCTGAGTATGGAGAAAAAGCAAGCAAAGTGTGCAATGCAAAAATAAATTCTCTCATTCCTTCTTAACAGTTTCCCTCCTGATTCTTCCACTCATCAATTGTTAGCTGTTCTGAGAGATTCCTTGTTCATGAAGAAAGCAAAAGGAGCTGGTTGTAAAATATTAACTTATCTTTTTTTTTTTTCAGGAATCATAATTGTCAAAATTCTCTGCCTTTCCCTCCATTATGTTATTAGCACAATCCACAGGGAAGAACTCTCTGCACAGCCTAATACCAGATAAATATATACGATTTTAAAAACGGATGACTCCATTTTCATCTGCTGCTGCATGTCAAGTACATATAAAGCCAGTCCATACTGGATGGTTATCTGTGGTCACTGCATCCCTATGGGACTGGCAGACTGTGGTTCTCGGAAGTCACTTGACAGAAAATACTAACCTGAACAATAGTATCGCAAAGCAGGACTTAATTCCCATACCTCACCTCTTTCCTTCTGAGCTGGGTTTGTTTATGATATTTATGGTAGCAATGTCTTTTTCATTGTACAAGTAACTGCCCTTGCCAAGCACACTGCTTTCCCTTAGGCTACTTTAAATCTCTCTAAAAAACCAATGATTCTTATCTTAGTATAAAGCATCGTGAACAGTTGAGAGAAATACAGAAGAGCTTTAAATTGAGAGGGGTCAATGATGCAATAACAGTGCTTTGTCCCTAAACATAAAGCAGATCAAAACTCAGTTTTGATTAAAATCTCGAGCTATTCATGCCTGGCCATGGAAGGGCTCCCCTGGCCCCCACTCAGCAAAACCCTTAACTGCACAATTAGCTGGTAGCCTGCAATACTCAAGTCCAATGGGGCTGCCAAAAGCACAAGAGAAGGGTCAAGCCCTCCATGCCTAACATTCATCTGTCACATCCCTACCACCCCATTTGGCATAGTAGGTCTTAAATAGTAGACTTGGTTCAGAAAAGAGCTGGCAGCAGCACAGCAGGGCTCCTCTGCAAGTGGTGATGCCAAACACATTCCCTGGGCAGCAGGCAGCCTGCCCAACCATACCAGCCCTGCCACTGTCTCCACCTTTTAAGTGTGGAGAGTTCAGCTATGGGCAAACAAAGCCCAGGATCCCTCTTGCTACAGAGTTGCTCATCTTTCCTAACCTTTTTCCTCAGCATTCAGAACAAAACCACCGCATCTTGACCCCCTGCAAAGCTGGTCCTGCCTGTCACCATCAGATTGATTTGTACCACAGAGCTTGTTTAACTGTCTGCTCGTTCTATTTTCTTGGTCACAGTCGGTCAGACACGTCTACCGGCCACTGTCCACTGCCATAAATTCTTTATTTTTTAATAACCCCCAATAAGGTCAGAAAAAGCTGATTATAATCTCATTTCCTTATGGAAAAAAAACTGCTCTATAGTTCAATAAATATAAATTAAGCAGTAACTACACAGGGAAGACATGACATACTCCCACATTATCCCTGTTATCAACGCCAAGATCATATCCTGAGAGGAGAGAAACTGCAACCAGTAGCAAGTGTCTTAGCATGTTGTAAGCAGCAAATAGACTATAATGTGAGAACAAAACAGACTACACTCAGCGGCATTAGTTCACTTACGGCAGCAACCATTTCCAGTATTTTAGACTATGCCACTGTTGATCAGGATGGATTCTAATGAGAGAACAACTGCCATGAGAAAAGAAGCAAACCATGTGGGGATTTAGTTGGACACCGCAGGTTAAAGTTTTTCTAGCCAAAGTGATTTTTTTTTTGGTGTAGAAATTCCATTTCATGGCACCCCTTTAAGACTGGAAGTGAAAAAAAAAAATGAGACTGACATTTAACTCACACCCTGGAGCCAGCAAATCAGACATGGCAGGCGAGCTGCAGCTGGAAACCACGGAGGGATTGGGGCACAAGGAAGCCCAGGGACAAGAGCAACATGCAGAGGAGGGAGACAGTAAAGCAGCAAGCAGTGAAGGGATATGGTCAGAGCTCAGGCCAACCCTAGGAAGAAAAAAAATCTGAGGCATGAAAGGAAAGATATTTTGTTTCGTGGGGTAAGAAACATGCTGCATGAGAGCAGAGCAAAGGGAAAGCAAAAGGCGAAATGGGAATGCTGGAAGCAACACTGGGAGCATCACAGAAAAAAAAAAAAGAGCAAAAGGGGTTCAGGATTTTCAAACAGCATCCAGAAAAAGCAAGAGGGCAAAAAAAGGAGAAAGGAAAAGGAGGAGGTGGGGGAGAAGACTAGACAGACAGGCACTAGGAAAGGTGGGGAGTCCCAGGGAAAGATCTGACTTATGCAGCACTGGACCATAAGGCTAAAAGCCCAGAGGAGAATTATAAAATGCTGTAAACTTGGAGAACCATAATGCCGTCAAATATCATGGTAACCAATAGCACCATGCATTATATTGTACCCACTATGTATTTTCAAGTGGTATGTCAATAATTATCACAGAGTATATGGAGGAAAACATCGTAAGCGCTCATGTAAGGGGATAAATACATTTCCCTGTAAAAACGCTTCGAGTTTTTTTCCCTCTCAAACAAAATGAGGCCTTTTAGATACTCACATTTCAGAGCGTGGGAGGAGGTTTGTTTGTTTCTCTAAGCATTTCAAAATAACACAGCAACAACCCCAAATATGCCTTAAAGTACTTTCCATTTTTCAGTTCAGGTTTAAAATTAACTCTGAAATAACAGCTTAAATACAATGCATTAGCGTCACTTTGTGTTTGGAAGCATTTAGTAAAAATAATATTATAAGACTCAAGAATCTGATAGTGCTTTAAAACTACACTGTAAGTACAAATTGCAAGCACATTCATCTTTATGTGGATCACTATGTTCTAAAAAGTTCTCCTGAAAACTACCTGAGCTACATAACAATACAAGCAGCCTTTTTCAAGGGAAGGAGTGGATTGTTTAGCAATGTTTTTTTGTCCCTCTTCACTGGAGAGTTACAGAATATTAGTAGTCCCAAATGAGAGTAGAGCTGATGCTAGCATCTATACAATAGAAGACATAGTTCTAATAGAACATTTCTTTTTTTCTTCTTCTTCTTTTCCTGCAAAGCAAAGCTAAGGAGGTGCTAAGCATCATGCAAAAACATCCAACAAGGCAGTAACAGAAGAGGACATTCATCAGTTCTTCTCCATACAACTGACAGGAGGACAAGCATAGAAAGAATTAGGTATTAGAAAAATGAAAGTCTTGTTAACTGTTAGAGTGGTGAAGACCTAGAACAGGCTGTCTAGGGAAGATGAGAAATCAATACCCAAGGTTGAAAAAGAGGTTAGAGAGACTGTCAGCTTCCGAAGGTGAGACAGGTACACTTGATCTCACCTAAGAGCCTGGCAACATCTTTTCCACATCAGCACTTCCGCGATTTTTTAATGATTCAAGTAACTTGTCTCGATTATGGGATAATTTCATATATCGAAGAACATATAAGATAGTGGTGTTGGCATACGTTAACCAGTTGTCTCCCCCTCCTTTTTTTTAAATGGAAGGCACTAAATTCAGAGAGAAATTAAATGTTACTTTGCCCTCTCTTTTGCTTTGTTTTGCTTTCTCATTTAAGGGCTTTGTGCTCTGGGTGTTTTTATCTTTCATGGGTTTTTTTCCTCAAAGAGATTTAGGAATGAGCAAATACTTTATCATTCTGCTCTAAGGTTAGCATACAATTCATTTTTCTTGTTAATAATAAGGTGATGTTTTGATCTTGTCATTCTGTTATTTAAGTACATAAGGTAAGTGCTAATTGATACTGTGCATCTTTTTGCTCCAGCGAGAAGTTTCCATGTGCACCAGGATTCCCTTGTTCTCTTTACTCACTGGCACCTCCTCCCAGCTTTTGGAAATCCATCCAGTAAGGCAATCCCCAACCATACAACTGCTTTCTGAATTATCTCCAACCCCAGGAGACGTATCCTCCCAATCACAGAAAACTAGGACACTTGACAATATTGTTCTCTCACAAGGAAAAAAAAAAAAAATCAACTGTCCTTTATTTGTTGTCTGGGGAGCATTTTTGGATTCCTGAAGGATTTTGCATTGCAAAACAAATGAGAATATCAGCCTTTGCTAAACAAATATTGATCTTGGGACCTGCAAGCAGAAGAAATGCACAGTATCCCTTCTGTTGCAAATATCAGCCTATCATAACTTTAACAACAGTTGAGCAGAAAATATCTGATAAAAAGAGTTTAGAAACAAATGACATCAGTTTGGCGAGCCTGCAACACTTCCCTGGGAGCCAAAGATTCCAGGTGCTGGGCCTGTAGGGAAGCTCCACAATGCAGGTTGGCTTATGACAATCATCCGGCAACTGCATGGTGGCCCAGCTCCCACCTTGCAGCTTATTGGGCCCACAACAACAAATTGAAGATCTATGTTTTCCCATAGAGAATACAGAATTTCTGTCACTTTAGAAAGCAAATATCTTAATTGCATCCTACTCCCAAGTAGGTGCAGAGCCACCTCTCCAGATTCCTCTCAAATCAGAAATTTCAACTTCAAACCCACCCAATCAATGCTGGTTGAGAAGGCTGAATTTATTGGTCTTTCAAAAAATTCCCATTTATTTCCAAAAACCAGCTAAACACACCCTTCAGGCAAGCAGCATTAACAGGACCACTTCTGCTGTGACAGAGGTGTACTGAGAAAGAAGTATTTTTTCTAGAACTGGTTTTTCTACACAGATTAAAATCTCTAGGTGACATTTTTAATCAGTATTTCTATAGGGCATTGCTAAAATGAGAACATTAGCAAGATCATTTACATTTGAAAATAAACCAATTTGAGCAGTACATGAGCATTAGCAAGCAGCAAGGATGCGTGAAGTTAAAAGATTGTGAAAAACAAAAAGCTCTGGGGCACTGCACGACCTTCCCTCTGCTCACCTTTCTCCACATCATGCTACAGAATGCCACTGCAAGGCAAATTTCTTTCTATCCCGTTCCTATTTAAACTCAGATTAAAATCCCTCTTGTGCAGAACAAGTACTCTTGGTGAATAATGAAAAGAAAGTTTGCATTTGGGATTGGGAAATTCCCCGCTTTGGATGATGCTCCCTCCTGCTACCGCCCCGTCTGCTCGCAGGGTTGTGGTGAGGCATCGCCTTCTTCTTCGAGGTCACCAATTTCCTTGTAACTACATTTGGCGACAAGTGAGAAAAAATTAAGGCAATTGTTACATTTCTTGGCTTCCAGAGTTGAGAAAAATCACAGCAAGATGAAAAATCATGTCCCTTGTCCCAGTCAAATAGCTCATTTTTTTCCAAGAAAATGTGATTAGCTGTAAAGTTGATGATTTATACTCCAGTCTCAAGTCCAATCTTGTCCAAAATAAGTTTAAAGCTAACACTGAGAGTGTGAGCTGTAGCTGCTGCACCACTGGGTACTGCTTTAATAACTTCTTAATCGTCTATACAAAAAAATCACATCTGATTTCTAAATCAGTCAGTTAATTTAGAAAACAAAACCATTCAGAGCTCCCCATTGTGTCTAAAGCTTTGTGAAATTAAAAGTATATTTTATTCCAGTTAAAAAACATAAGGATGCAAGACAGGAGCAAAGCTGGATGCGTGAGTTCAAATTCACTTCAGACAATCTTGAGCTCTGAACAGACCACCTGTACCCTCTACAAACATCATATCCTTATCCTTTAAAGAAAGGAAAAACAAAACAATAGGAGAAGATGCAGGAAATCTGTTACAGGAGGTCTAATTGCAACCATTTTAACCTGCATTTCATCCAGATACAGATCTTCTTTTTAAGCAGATATCCCTCGTTAAGCAGACGAAGTGGTTGTCACCAAGTGAACGACTTGCAAAAGGGGTTATCAACACTATCTGATATAACAAAAGTAACCGGAGATACTGATCCAGAATTAGATGGTTATCACAAAGCGCAAGATTCCAGGACCAATCAGGGGGCAGGGAAGAATACAAGAAGGGAGGATCACAGCTCTTGCATGTGAATGAGGACTCAGCATGACCCTAATCGACTTTTGCTTAGAGAGGTGACAGGGTCTGAAACGGGCTATCTCCTTCTTACACATCCTCCTAACACCTGAGACCCACTGTGGTGTGCATGTGTATTCTTTCGTCCCTTCGAGGCAGGGAATCCTACTGCCTCTCTAACCTAAACAATTTGTCTGGAGTTGTATAGAGTTAATAATGGCATGGGAATTAAACATGAGACTCTTGCACTGCAAGGTTAACTTGTTATGCTGCTAGGTCATCGCTCTCGAGATACCATTCCAGATATCATTCTACTAAGGTACTGCATGACTGTAGCGGACTTGCCCACATTTTAAGGAACCCAAAAAATACACAAAAATTAATTGTAAATCCAGTAGTGTTAAAAACATTAAAAAAGAAGCAGCTTTGAGACAACCATTAACTGCACGATTGCATTAAGTACATCAGCTTACAGGGCACAGTGCAGCAAGCTATTCAAAATATGACAGCTCCTGGTAATTTTTTAAAAGAAAAATAAAACCACACCCACAAAGATCCTCATTCAAAGCAGTGAGGACGCATATCACGATACTGTTAGGGATAAGTCCCTTGGGGACAGCAGCATGGTGCTTAAGACTGTTCTGTGTTTCTGAAGGAGATACAGGATTTTGCACTGGACCCTGTTTTACAGCACAGATGTATCCCTAACAATTTGCAGTTCCAGTCCAAATAAAATAATATTTCCCCTATCTACAACCATTTTGTCTTCACAATCTCAGGTTGATGTATAGACATTGAATAGAGCTTGGCAGTAAATCTAAAAGGCAGGTAAATATTAGCATATTGTTTGCAAATGTTAAGATTGAAGTACTGAAGAGTCTCTGGTCAGAAAAAGAACCAAGCCCTTTTGTCCTTCAGCCTCTCACTTTTCTAGATCGAATAGATGCAATGCAAGTAGGACAATGCCAGAAACCCAGCTCTGAAGCTCAGCTAAATGTTCCTTGAAAACATAAAATGAAAAGCTCACCAGTCTTACATTGTTTCTGCTAAGCAATGCATGCTGTGGTGCTGGCTCATGGGTAACACAAATTGCTGCTGTAAGTCTGTTAAAAAGGGAAAAAAAAAAGGCTACCATATGGTGCTGACTGCAGTATCTCTTAGCAGGTGAAACGCATCCAAACCAGTAGCTACCATACTTAATTATTGTGACAAATTCAGTGATTCAAGGTGGGAGGTTTTTCGTTAGCCTTTTTTTGTTGTTGTTCTTTTTAAATAGGCCAATGTGTCATCCACACGCAGAAAAAAAGTAACACTGGGGATAAGAGACAAGAGGAGGAGAGGAGAAACCCCACACTCGCATGCAGAGATTTGTGTCATCCACGAACATGAACAAATTCAAGCACTGACTTTGTGGAACTTAACACAACACACCAAAGGAGAAAGATAGAAAGGAAAAAGTAGTAGAGTGTCTCGCACAACTTCCTTGACTTCCCTTACTATCTAACCTGAACATCTACTGAAGCAATGCCAGTGCTAAAATCACACACAACACAGCTACACTGACAAAGATGGTGAAGCCAGACAGTGCCTGCCCAGACCACCCAAGAACCTGCTTACACCCAACGTGGACAGTATAAAAATGCATTGTTGAATCTCATTTCCTCCTTCTGATCCACACTGTTGTGTCTCAACACACCAGAAAGGCTGGAGAGATCTTAGAGACAAAGATAAAAGACAAAATGGAGCTGCTGCCCTCCCTGCACCAGGACTTAGCTTCCCATATGGCAGGCTGCATGGGATTTACCAAGTGCCACCAGGCAGACAGACCAGCATCTGCAAACATAATTTTGAAAATGTCACTGGAAACAGAGAAAGTTTCCCAGAACCAGCAGTTCCCAGTGCTCACATGTGCTTTTTCCTCCCCATATTATCTCAGCTGAGTAGTCAATGCAGCTTGTTGAAGTTAAACAGCAATTAGATATTTCAAATGTATTTACAATAAGATGGTGAAGTGGTCTCAGCTTTATTATACCCCATTTTACGCAAGAGACATACACAGAGTATGTCTTTTGATGTGAAAGCATGCCAAGGCCTCAGAAATTTACTTGAATAGCTTCAGTGTAGCTGTTGTGTGGTCTCAAGGTCCATGATGGTACACTTAAAGAAATAAGCGGGCAGCAGCTTTACCCAGATGCAATTTCACTCATGTGTAAATGAAATTGTTGCTTTTGCATTACAGCATCTTTATTTTAACACCAAACCAGACAAACAGCGCAGCCAAACCTGAGACTTTCTGAACTCAAAACCAGGACTGAGGGTCAAAGATTTTCTGCCAGCTCCCATAGGGAGCTGTTGCTAGGGAAACACAGTCCCCATCACTAGCAAGCTACCACATCTGTGTCTCTCCATTCTGAAGACTCACCTGCTCTGGATGCTCTGAATTAGTCAAGAGGTAGAGAGAATCCAAAGAGTACCTTAAGTGAAAATAAGCACACAGATCAAGAGGCATATAAGTCAATTAGCCCCATGCATAGATGGGGGACATTTCCAAGTTACTTGCCATCAGTGTAAAGTTTCACAGCCTACTGCTGGGATCTTCCACAGTCGCATCTGCTCTCCTGCTCCCTCACAGCATTTCAACATCTCACTGTCCATGTGTCGTACATTTACAAGAATCAGATTGACTTATTTTAACAATCTGACTTTTTCCCTTTATAACTCATGTTACAAAGGGTCAAAGACATCATTTTGTTTAACAAGAGAAATCTATGAATAGTTTCCCCAGCTCCTCATTCCCTGAATCATAGCTGTCTCAGCAGTATTCCCACAAAATATTAACGTAATTCAAACAACAAGACAAGCCACTTTCCAATTCAAATAACTGAAAAGTCCCTGTGAAAGACCCAGAGGTTTGTTTCACTGTTTTTATCCCAGGATAAACAGTTCAGGTGAACTCAACTAATTACATTCATTACGAGCTGATATCCTGAGGTTCCCACAACACAACAGATTAGTTACCTGCATCATTTCACACCTACGAGTTATGTATATATATATATTTTTAACAACCTAAATCTAAATTCTAACATCTTGCAAACGGGTTACACATACACCCCCATGTAATACACACACATCTGAGGCAGCTCAAAATCAGAGCTCATATAATTTTATTTCATTATAAAAAAATTCTTTACTTACTATGGGGTTTTTTTCCCTTCCCTTCACAAGATTCTACAAATCTTAAGGGAACAAGCCTTTCTGTGGTCCTTCCATGCTCTCTCTAATTTGCTCAAAAAGCCTACAGCAGTTTCCCTGAATACCTTCCAAAATGAATCCTATAAAAAAGCCTCTATCACTACAACTGTCTTATGTGTGAGCGAGTTAGAGGATCAACCTGTTATAGGGCTTATTTGGAGCAGAGGAAAAAAAAAAAAAACAACCCCTGACAAAATGTGTTTGTAACTTTAAATTCATAAATACACATTTTAAAATGTGCCCACCCTGAGCTGTAAGTTAGAAATACACCAAAACCAACAATCAATGCAGCCACAGCAGCCAATCCTCAAGTCAGAGAAGAAAGTCTGACCAGAGTAATAAAATGCAATCTTGCCAACAATACCAGCCATGTACTAACCATAACTGATACATGCAACTGACCTTTGGTTGCAGGGAAGCATCCCCAGGGGAGATCAGTTTTTCCTGAAAAGGTCACCACATCCCACACCAGCCTCAGCGTGGGGAACAATATCTGGTGTAACTGAGTGCATCCTTATAGCAGTGATTAACATGAGCTTGAAGCACAGACAACACAAGTCAGAAGTCTCAGCAGCCAGAAACGCGCGGTCACAAGCCCGGGCCAAAAGAAGACTTTCCCTGCAAGAACTGCTGCTGCAATACCCAGCAGCACAGCATTCCAGCATTGCCCTCAGGTGCCAAATGCCAGATGTCAAACTCCCCACGACAGCAGCCCAAGGACTGCAGTGACGGGCTCCGTGGAACAAGGTGATGCAGCCCAAGCTGAGCAAACTGTAGCAATGTTGGCCTCAGCCATAAGGAGAGTTAACAAAGGTTTACAAAATGCTCCCACCAGCCCCAGCATCATCAGCAAAGACAGAAAAGAGAAAGAAACAAAGGATCAGATGAAAATGTCTGATCTTACCGTCTAAAGATTGGCTTTACAGTTCTGTCTAGCGACTTGGAGTCTGCTGACAAAATTGGTGTTTCTGAATATCATGAATGAAAACTGGTGACTAAAACAGGCCAAAGAAACATCATGGGAAAACAAACAACAGAAAACGGTATCATAGATAACATCTACCCAAAGTCTGATGTCACTACCCAGACCACTCAGTAGTCTTGTTTACCTCAAGGATCCCTGCACCAGTTTGTCGCAGCCACATCAGTCAGACTCCCAGCACAGAAAAGGAACTTATTTCTACTTCAGATGGGTTCCTTCCCACTTCTTTTATATTTATGCTGTTTTCACTTGGTACCAGATTTTTAATCCAACATACAGATTCACACCAGAATAACAGGACAAGATCCAGAAAACAGTAGCTTCTGGTGTGGCCAACACACCAGCTGAAAGCTGTGTCAAAAACTGAACAGACTCCTCAGCTGAAGCCACCAGCGTTGCTCCCCTCCAGCTCACTGCATCACCCGTCTCACCCTCAAACACATTGTCTGCTTCCATTGGTTTAGTCCAAAGACATCATCTATTGCTCTAGACAGAACTAAGTGGCCTGATTATTTGACAGAAGATGACATTTCTGGCCAATACCTGAAAACAGGGGACATTGGTAAGTTTTCATTAAGGTTGATTTATTAGCAACATTATTTCTATTGCAGAATAACTCAGATTCATCTCAACAAACACAATCCCAAAATTTAGCAAAAATTTCCTCCTATGCTGGCTATGGTAACCAAATGGTCCAATGCCTCAAAATTCCCGAACCAGTTTAGCTGTTTATTGTACTGTGGAGACACCTTTTAAAGCCATTACAATTAACATAAACTGAGGTTCAAAAAAGAACCTCTCACTCTAGGTGTACAGGTCAATATATTCTCACAAACATGTGAAAGGCAACTGAGGCTCTGTGAAAAAACAGCCTCATCACCAGGCCACAGGCTCCCAGAGGGGACTGTATAATAGGATCAACATGTCATCTCAACACTTCCACAGTCTGATGATGTGCAACTTGCTTTGTTCTTCAGAGCTCACTCACCACCACCTTTTCTAGACAGCCCCCAGACAGGCGTATTAGCTGTGTGACAGGCAGCAGTGTGCACCCAGTGCTTCCCAAGCTGCACACTTTTATGCAGAACACAAAGGCCAAGCCACAAAGCAACAGACCAAAACCAAATGTGTTATGCAAGCAAGTAAAGCCACCTGTTAAATCAACTGTAGGAAAAGTCAGAATCCTACACACCTCTTTTGTGCCAGCTGGTCTCCCTCCACCTCCAAAGTCACTAAAATATCCCTTATCAAGCAAAATACACCACCTGAGAGCAAGTCACCTTAACCAAGGCAAGAAAACGAGAATGATTTCTTCTAATTGCAGGTGACAAACAGGCACTGTGGGCTCCCAATTAGCTCAGTCCAGAACACATTATTTCTCAGGCTTATTCGGGATTATGCCACCAACATCCCACACACATTCTCGTTCTTGTTTAATCTGTCATATAATCTAAAGTGATCTGTAAAACTTTAAAAAGCCTTGCTAGTGATGGTTGATCAAAACAGCCAACCAAAGCACATAACAGTCTAGCAGAGAATACCCCAATTCCATTTTGGAGGGAAGTAAGATGACCACAGAGGAATTCTTTAACAGGAAAAGCAGGGCTGAGCTCACATATTCGGCGTTATTGTCAGTCTCAGACAGTGATCTATTTTCTAAATATTTATCCATCAGGCCAACCCTAATTACTGTTAATCAGAATGATCACAGTTGACCAATTATGAAAGTCAAGCCACTCACTGCGGTTAAACTCTTGATCCAGCTCCAGCAATTCCAAGTGAATTCTGAAGTACCACTAGTACCATGAGATGTTTAGCAGCTATCTCCAGTCTAGAAACATGCGATCACATTTCAGTTTTGACACAATGCATGTATCGTCACATCATCGCTCGATGCTTCATCTAGATTTGGGTGAACAGATGGAGCATGGATTTACTAAACCACAACCGCTCCAACAGCAGCCATCAGATCTCAGTATGAACCCTGAAGAGGTTTCATTCCACCCGGTATTCCTGCAGCTAAATCTAAAGCCTCGGGATCCAATAGCATACTTTTCCACAAGCAGACTTAAGACTCTAGCTAATGCTCCAAGGGACAACTCAGTCTTCTGTGATTCATCCCCAACAGACAATACAGTTTGATGAATTGGTTAGAGAGATTTCCTCATTAATCTGAGCTTCTTCCAAGAGTTCAATGCCCAGAGCAGACTATTTTTGACAAACACCCAGTCCATGCAAAGAGGAAAGTGGGATGTTTTACCACTAAGGTAATGGGAAGTTAGAGTGAAGACTATCATGAAGCACCTGAGCAAAGGGGTGAGGAAGTACAGACACACACAGCTTGCAAATACAAGACCAGGAACTTCCATTTCCAATTAAAATATTACACAGTTGACAAACATTAATCATTAGTCTTGTCTTTAATATAGTAGATATTCTCTTAAAATCTTTGACCATGAACAACTCAGCCTCTCAAAAATTTACTACAGAAAAATGCATTTTAAAATCAAATCTAAGCGTGGTTCAGAATTTCAACGCTTTTTGTTCCCTGATACTGCAAGGATGTATCTGGGCAGCGGGTGGAGGGAGAGGGAGGGGTGTTATGAGCAAGCTGGCTCAACTGTTTTCTTGTAAATACCATAAAAATGAACTTTTGACCATAATCTATGAATTGGATACAACGAGAGAAAATAATTCTTAAAGAAATCAGCATTTTTAAGTCCTTCTTGAGCATCAAATTGAAAAAAAAATTATGAATTTTCCATCATGTTGTGATGCATCAAGTCAACCACGTGGAATTATTTTGTGACAATACATGTAAATGGTTTTAACGTTCTAAAGCAATAGCAAAGACAAGCCAAGCCAGCTGAGAGTTCAGAATTGTAATAAGGCCTTTGAAGAGATTATTTGGAGACTAATCCTATATTTTCTCATGGAAGGATTCTACAGTTTGAAGTACCATATTCACACGGCACATTTCGCCTTCCAAAACTACCTCTGAAAGAATCAGTGAAAAATTATACACTGCGTAGACAAGCATACATCTAAGTGATATGCGTGTCTAACAGAAATAGATTATTTTCAAGGGGTCCTAAACTCAGCTCTTCCATTTGTTTATACATAAATTATTATTGCATGCAGTTGTAGAAGAATCTATGCATTTCAATCAGATACACACAACTGCTAGGGCTTTCTGTTCACTCATTTTTGCTAGTTTACATAAAAATAATAAAAACAAACACACCTCTAAAGGTATTACATCTGGGGTTTTTTTTAAAGTCTGAAAAAGAATATATTTACAATCCTCGTAATGCTGAAACACCTTCAATGAAGAGATATCTATCAGAACATGGAATTTTAATGATAGCTGCTTAAAAGCAATCACTGAGAGACATCTTCAACACATCTCCATTCTGCATCCTATACAACACCTCTCCCACAAAATGCTATTGTCTTCATTCCCCACCTATGATTCCCAGGAATTTAGGTTTCTAACCTTGGTCTTATAGATGCCACCTGAGTCAGATGACTCAAACTGCAACCAGTCAAAAGTGCAAGTGTCTCAGTGACATGCTCAAACACTCCACTGTATCCCACACTCCCACGGAAGCATGAAATAGTGAGGTTACATACATCATGTAGTTTTAATAATAATAATATTAGCCGTATAATAATACTATTAATAATAATCGTAACCCACGCGATGCATGAATACACACCCTTGTTTAGGATGCAAAAAGGATAGGTCCTCTAAATCATGCTTTAAATGATAAGAAGAAACTAAGAAACTATGATAAAATAAGACTGGTTTGGTACTTAGATCAACCCAAAAGAAAAACCTGCTTGTCACCACAGGAAATTTTCCTGATAGCCTGCTTAAAAAAAAAGCATGTTTCTTATCCAAGTGTACCAGCAGATAATGAATGAAAGCGGTTAGTAGTTTAGCAAATCTTCATGCAAGCTGTAGAGGAAACTGTTGGGATCCTGCTTGTTCCAAAGCTCAGCCATTTCATCAGCCAGCAGAGAGCGAGCCGTGCTGCGCAGCACTGCATTACAAGCAGTATACTCTCCACTGGTTTTGTTTGCTCCTAATGAACTCCAAAGTAATAACACCACACTGGAAATACATTGGGGCAGCAATAAAAATCTTTAGTTGCATTCTTACCTCTTTGTCATGCCTGAAAATACGCAGATTGCGTACCAATAACTTGCTAGAAGTTCAATTGAAACAGAACAGTTTCAATTCACTGCAGCCCTGCTTGGTATGAGAGTCCTGTATCCATAACAAACCACATGAGCCACCGGTGATAACAGGACAGGGCCAGGGAGAGGCAGGACTGACCTTGATTTCAGCTGATTTCATGGATTTTTAATCTCTGGTCAGACAAGACAAAAAACTTAACCAACCAAATAAACAAACATGAATATGAACTAGTTTTAGCAAGTCAAGTGTATTTATACACAGCACATACTTTCTAAAACTACAGTGGTTCTATGGGATGGATATGAGAAGGATATGAGAAGGCTGCCTGAAGTCAGAACAGGGCTGACCCCAAAGTTATAAAAGCTGGAAAATAGGAAGAACATCTCAAATCAACTTGAAATATATATACACACACCCTTTTTCAAAGCTGCATTGTACCAGAAAGCTAAACATTATTATTTCTGTTTCTCCATAAGATGGGTGAAGAACAGAAAAGCAAGCAACACTATCACAGTTGGCCGAGGAGATGAATCACATCTTACATCACTGACACCAACCAGGCTCATACCTCAGGAGCAAACAAGCAAAAACCACAGTGTAGGTACAAGTTCCTCACCCAAATTTCTTGTCCTCCCTATACAACCATCCAGAAATCATGTACTTTCTCTACACTTCAATGCCACAATTTCTAAGATGGGTGCAGTTTTGCCTGCCTTTACACAAAGGTATTATAGGCCTTACTCTGTTCTGCGACACCACTGACTTGTGCTGGACACAAAGGAGAACACATACAACCTGACTCACAGAATACAGCTGCCTTCAATATTTTTTCTAACACAAAGAAATCAGATTTATCTCAATCAAATGTAAGCATCATCTTCAAAAAGCAAAGGGTTTTCTCCAATAATAAGCTTATGTTTGTAAAGCCCTGTGGCACAGCAACACAAGGTTTCATTTTCTTCTGTGTTTTGCCACGGACAGAATTCAGTTCCACTGCCATATCTATGCCGCATCCCTGATCCTTGGGACCTTACTGAAGTCATTGACTTTTGGGTGCAACAGTAAGAAGAGTCACCAAAGTGGCCTTCAATAGCTTAATTTTAGTAAAACAAAAACCCCACCAAACTCAAGACACCCTCTAAATTTTGCGTGAGCAGGAGTGCATTAAATCAGACAAGGGATATTTAACAGCTTATAAGTCTGATAGCAAAGAACAGCTCTAACACGAGTCCCAAATTGTGCTGCTAGCAATGTACTGCACCTACCACACAGTAACATCAAGATGCCAGAACAGTGCCATGACCTGTATTTCCAGCAAACCAATTTTCTTCTTTATAGGGTGGATGGAAAGAATCCAACAGCTTTTAAGTTCCTCTTCTTTCTGCTGGAACTATGCCTTATCACACAGATTTTTCTTATACCCAACTTCTCTATACCCCACAGCATTTAAAACATGAATTATCTACAGTCTATTTATGCAGTTACAAACAATAAATACTGCAAAATACTGTTTAGGCTGCAATTACTGGATCAGAACCGAATTCTTTATCGAATTTATCTACTTTTAAAAGAAGCCAAATCCCTTAAAAGGGAATCTTAAACAGGAGAACAATGTTATAAGGGAATAAGGGGTCACATATTCTGAGAAATTTCTGTGGATTCATTAATGATGGAGTACAGCTTAGCTGATGCCATCAGAGCGTGTAAGTTTGGGCCTTAGCTTTTTCACCCTCAAAACTGTGTTTCCCCACTCTATGCCTTTTAGCACTGCAGCTTTTTCAAACAGTGTAATCAAGGGAACCACTAAGTTTATACCACAGTGACAAGCTTCCCCGGGCTTCTGGTAAAGTAGCACACAAAAATTCCACAGCCAGCAAAAGGCAAAGTCATCACTAAGGACTGGGAGATTCTGTCCTATCTCTGAGGGTCGCTGCCTGGGTTTTGCATACAGGATATCCAAACGCCCAACACTTATTTACCACAGCAAACAATTTATTCGACTACTCCCATCCTATAGGAAAACTACATCTTTTAAGGAGGATATTAAAATCAAGGCAAAATTTTCAGAAGAAAGGAGGTATCTTTTTCTGACTTATTGTATTCCAACTGCCTTGTGATATCCAAAAAAATTCCATTTTTGCCTCAGAAGGAGGAACTTCACCCATGTCTTGTACAGACACAAGCTATACTCAGAGTAATAAGAAAATACCTGAAAAGATTTACTATAAGCATGTTTTCACCACCCATCCCCTTACAGACACCCTTGCCAAATGCAAACACTCTCCCTCAGGCAAGAAAATTTGGAAACAGAACACCTGATGAAGCTTTTATTCCAAAATTGTCTCATGTGTGCTGAGTGTCAAGAAGAGCCATGTTGTGCCACAGCACCCGCTTGTCTCAGGAAAATTGAAATCATTCCGTGTCTAACACTTTGAATGATTTCCCAACTTCTCCCTTGTCCCACCTGCTCCTCTCAGTTAATTTTGATTTGGTTTAGCCTCAGTGTCTGCAGTGGCACCAACAAAACTGCAGCACTGCTGCAAGTTGCTCTGCTATGGAGCAGTGCCAAGTTCATCTCCAATTCAGCCTCCTTCAAACAAAACAACTGTCTCAATTCCATTGTCTCTCCCTTCCTCCAAAATACACACAAACTGCCAAAAGGCTTCAATGCTGAGCTCTGAAAATAACATGCAACCTATATGATAACCAACATTAAATTTAGATGTTTGCAGAACACAGCAGAGTGCACAAATGCCATAAGTTAGCCCCAATTTTACTTGATTAATTGGCCTGATAAGCTAAGGAATTAAGTCAAAATTACTTGCATTTATGTAGCATTTTGTTTCTTTGCTGTTAGCATGGTATTCATAGGACCTTTAAGACAAAAATACCAGCTACTTTCCAACATTTAAGAAACAGAGATTCTGAAGCCAGACACAAAATTTTAATTAAGTAGGGAAATTTGCAAAAACAGCAGGTGAGACAATATACACATAAAAGGGGTTCTTCCTTAAGACGATATGTTAGGTAGTGCTCTCCCCAAAAATTCAAGAGTCAGGATACACTCATTTTAAATAGGCCTTAAATATGATGGAAGAAAGTTGATACAAATAAGCACACGGAAAAAATCCACCACAATCTGCCCATGCAAGTCTGTTGAAAGACTCAGATCTGACTGAGCAAAACCTTAACAAAAAAAAACAAGCAAACCTCACACACACTTGTTCAGTTCCCACAGGCTTAAAGTCAGTGAGCACCAAATGAATGAGGGCTGACAAAGATGCAGGTGTACCCACAAGAAAGGAATCAGTCCAAGACCCTCATTTTTGAGCCACCAAGGACAGAATAACCAACACTGTACAGCAAAAAAAAAAAGTTGACGGGGAACAGCTCTCACAGCTCACACCCCTGATTTGTGCTCAGTGCCACTGCAAGCATCAGACTGAAAACAGTTCAAAACTCTAAGACAATAGACAATCAGTGGTCTCAAGTTGCCTTAGGTTTGATCTGAAGAAGGCCTCAGCTCAGTGATAAAAAAAATTAAACCTCTCCAGAACCCTGGCATACACTCCTTCAGGTGTGAAGCACCAAACCACTCGAGCGACTCCACATGACTTGGTTTGGTATTTGTAACAAATGTTCAGGATGTATCCTGTAACGATGAACTTCTGCTCTAGCTTCAGTGAAGTACACAGTGACTGTAACGATCCTTACACTTAGCACAAGCTCCACTGTGATGAATCCTCTAGCTAGAATTCCTTACAGTACCCTCTTGTAGTATATTTTTTTTCCTCATTGTTCATTCCTTTCTTTCGGTGAAGTTAATAAAATTTAGTTTTACAATTCAAAAGACGTATGGCTATACATCTTTAAGGAGAACTCACTAAACACACTGGTGCTGTGTCATCCTGAGCAGTCAGTCACAAAGTTGAGCTGGTCCTGAATTCAGGAAACATCGTTCAGCGATCATTGGGGAGTAAATGAGGCAGAAAGCAAGTCAGCCAGCCAACTGCGGAGCCGAGAGCCCAATCACATGTGGGAGATGCAGAGGAAGCAGAGGTGAATGGAACTAGAAAGCCAGCAGCCAATGTTTGCAAGGTAAAATATGATGTTTGCAACTAACAGGCAGAAGGGAAAAGAGAAATCTCACTGGCAAAAAAGGCTGGCTGTTTCATAAATTGCTCTTGTGAAATTCTTTGGAAGAATGAAGAGCACGCCAGTGAGCATGTGTTTATACTGCTGCTTCAATAAAGGGGGGAAAATAAATCAGGATACATATCCAAAGAATGAATAAACCAGCTTTGATGGACATGCCACCGTCCTTCAAAAAGCACAGTTGTTGCTATCTCTGCTCCTATCTCTTGACATCTGCTGACAGGTAAAAAATGCTAATCCATTACTTAATTTGTACTTTTGGAATAAAGGCTGTATGATCTCCTTGTCACTGCAAAATCTTGGCAGCCATGATGTACAGCATAATTCCAAGTTGAAACCTTAGTCTGTTGCTGATTTGTTCCACAACATACTGAAAGAGAAGTTGTCAGCCAAATGTCCCCAGCCAATTTCAAAATACATTATCAATGAAATTAGAGCAAGAGGAACTTTTTGTATGGTTCTTATTAAATAATTCCAAGCGACTCCATTGCACAATTACAGCATCTGAACTCTGCTTTTTAACTCTTGCCATGTGTAGACTGCACTGTGTATTTGCACTTGAAGTGACAATCTGAAGGCAACACAGTATGTAATAAGTGTAATTACTAATAAACTCTGCTCCTCCTGCTAACAAAGGTCACTGCACCCTAGTATCCTGGACAAGGTGACATCCTTGGTACCAGATATCTATTTTATTTCTTCAAAATTCGTATACAGAAAGTTAGAGAAACAGACAAGTATTTCCAGAGAAAAACAAGTTATTTCGAAATAAGACAGCCATTTAGAATTAAAAGTAGTTCTTTGATTTCCAGAATCAGTATGAACTGGGCAATCCATGACCTCCAGTACAAACTGATATTCAGCCTAGATCATTCCCTCACATGGGAAGAATGCCTGGTCTCATGTGACAAGGCAGTGGCCAAACCAAGCTTTTGTAAAGCAACCTACAAAGGAAAGAGGAAAAAATGCCTGATCCCTCCTATCACTATCATGACAGAACTGTTCAGCTGGGGGATGGTGTTGTTCCAGGAATGTGCCTTTCCGTATCTAGGAAACCTGTGCAAATCTGGCTCAAGTTGATAACGATCAAACCTAATCACAATCTGACAGATGTTCAGTGTTGCCCACTTTTGAGATTTTATCACAACTCTCATGATATTTAGCCTTCTTCTTAAGCCCTAATTCCTGTAGTCAAGCAATTACCCAAGGTTCTCCCCTTCCAAGAAAAATGAATTGGAGCCTTCACCCCAAGAGCTTGGAAGAAAGCTTTAAACATAACCTAAATGCAATATAATGGTTTCTAAAGAAAAAAAAAAAAAAAAGCACAGATTGTTTAAACTTGCAACTTGCAAGGTTTTTAAACTGAAAAGGTGACATTTTAAAGACTAAGGAGCTGGAATTGTTGTTTGACAAAGCTGCACATGAATAATATTATTCCAACCTCTGGTGCTCAGGACAGAGCAGCATCTGCTATCACAACCAGCACATCCATGGGCTGTGGAAAAATAGGTTGGAAGAGCGGGATTGACCTGTCCTTGAGGTGATTCACTTGTCCTTTATGACAATACACAGCATGCCTCCTCTGCAAGCCTCATCTACCTTTGCTCTTTCAGGGAGCACATTCACTTCCCAAGTTCAACACTTTATACCACAACACTATTTACCTTTTTCTTTTTTTTAAATACATACATTTAGAATTAGGTTACTTTACAAGCTTCTTAAAGCTGTACAGCCAGATACAGATGGCTACAGACAGACACAAAGTATTTTTTACGAACAAGCAACTCCAACAGATTGATAGTGTAATGATTTAAAACCAAGGGTAGAGCACATATCACCAAATAAGTGAAATAACAGGCTTAGAACCAAAGTCACTGGTTAGAACTACAGCAAAATAAATCACCTGCACAAGGAATTACTTCAGTTTTCTACACCTTTGCAGCACTGAATGCCTGGTTAAAATGTCACATCTTTCCTCCAGCGCTGATGCATGTTTCTTAGAAATGACTTCTGCCATCTCCCATACTCTAGTCCAGTTCAAGCACTGTTAACACAAGAGAGACCTGGATGACAGCAGGGGAGAGGAGGTGCTGTACAGCCCTGCAGCGGCTTTTAGCTAAGTTCTTCACCACCGCATAAGAAAGCCCTGCTGGCTCGGAGCAACTGGCCAGCTGGCCTTGTATTCAGTAACCTTGACTCTCTGGCAGCCACCAAGAGCAGACACATATTGTGATAACTCACTGGAACGCGCTTCCAGACATTTGTGAACCTGGCATTTCTACACTGAAAGCATCAGCCCTTTAGTTCCACCACAAGCCTTTCCGGAAGAGTCTTCGGTTTGTGTAAGCTTGTAGCACCCTCAACATGCCAACGCAGTGAGCTTTCCTGTGTAACACCACTTTGTGTGAAGAATCTTACTTGTCATGTATCTGCCACTTGTGTATTTAATATGACACATTTCACTTAATTTCTTGGAAAAGACAATTCCTTATTCAGTTCTCCATATGATTTTACAGGTTTCTGCTGTAAGTACTCTCTTTTCTGGGTTAACCTTCTCCTCTTTTTTATGCTGGGGGATTCAACACCTTTCTCTAGGGTAGCTCAATCACACTAAAAACAAAACATTCAGCTAAAAATCTCTCACTTCTATTGCTATAAAACAGTTTGTATATTCCTAATTTACTTGGCCAACCCAAACCTAGCACAGCAGTCCAGAATCTTCAAAAGCAAGATACTTACCTAACTACTCCGGTTTTCTTCCATATTACACTTAAAAGACATGACTAGACAGAACTCAAATTACAGAGCTAATTAGACACTAATGACTTCTAAACTGAGATTTCTCTGGCTCTGTATCAGGGAAAACCTTTGGGTTCCCACATCAAACCAGCAGGCTACATTTTTGGTCATACAAGATAGGCAGCAACACTTCAACTCCTGATCTGCCCTAACAGCCAAAATAGTGAATATGCACTGCAACTCTTCCGTTTTCTTTCTACACTTTCTATACTTGATTCCTAAGAGGAATCTCAAGTATACATAATAAAAACTGGAACATTTTAGAGAAATGTCAGCACAGTTGACCTTTACATACATAAAACTATTATGATAACCTGTAAGAAATGATGTATTAGCATCCAACGTGTCTGTTAAGCTTTACAAAGACGTCAGGGACGTTGAAAAGCTTTCTTTATTTTCCAGTGGTACATCGTTTCATAGCTCTATGCCAAGCAATACAAATGCTGCCCCAACATTACAATTTTAGGAGCTGGTGATCCTGATGCCCTGGTCCCAGGACACATACAATACACAATCACATGTCACCAACCATAGGGCAATTGTTGGAGGGTCATTTGTATGGAAGATTGCTAAAGAGAAATCAGGATTTAACTGAAGTTACACCAGCATTAACAATAAAGAGCATATTCTCAATGCTAATCCATGCTTGACTCCAACTCCACACAGTCCTCACGTGGACCAAGCCAAAGCCTTTTCCACATGAAAAATATTGAACTAACATAATTTGAAGCATGAATTTAAGCTCATTTGAAAGGCTGCAAAATCATGTATAGGCATGGTTATTTCAATAGCAAAGTTGCAGTTTTCAGTTTAGCTTCAGCTAACTGAAGGCATTTAAACATTAAATCTATATAAACCACTCCTAATCTGAAAGATATTTCCAACAAGGGCCTGCACCAGTTTAACAGCATAGGGAAAAATAAATCAATTTAAAGCAAGACTTGGTCAGTAATCATGTACAACTCAGACCTATGACTGGAGGAACTTTGGTCTATTGACAGTAATCATGCACCTCCACACAAGCCCAACATCATCTCTTCATTCACCAGACAAATAAAATTTCACGTTGGAAAACAATAATGACAACAAGTTAATATTTTCAGTAATAAATTATCTTCACAAAGAGAACTTGACCTTCATTGTAATTTCCACACGACTCGCACTAAACGACCTGAGTGTGTATAAAATGTAATGAATAAAGAAATATTAAAAATGATAGAATGTTATTAAAGTAGGTCGCAATTCAAACAGCACAATTACTGAAAAAATGATGTTTGAAACGACATCACTCACAATACTTCTCACACTGGATGAGCTACTCTATAATTTATTTTGCCTAACAACAGCTTCTGTCTATATTCTCTCTCTTTATCCCCAAAGACTCTATTAATGCAGCCCACTGTCCGCATGACAGCATAGTGCCCACATGAGGCATAAATGTCACAGATCACAGCTTTACACCTGGTCAACATAATATATTCATCAAATTCTTTCAAGCAGTGGAAGCATTTGGTGTTATTTTGTGGGTCAAGCCATACAGAAGCAGATGGAATGGGCACTTTATTTACATGTGAAATCCCTAAGCCCATTCACTTTATTTACGGTGGACAAAATCTGGCCTTACACAGTCATCTAATAAGATTTAGACCAAAGTCATCATTATTTTACAAAGATAAGGAAAACTGATTTCGTCTCATGTTTCTGGATGATGATGAAGATTTATTTTGTTCCTTAACATTACATGCTCTGAACATCTTGAAAAGAGTTGGGATTTTGGTTTTACATCCTAAGAGGAGACTAGTATAATTTAAGACCCACCTGTATATTAAAGCTACTCTGAAGGACAGTAACAGAATGATGAGTCTCTCCCCAGCACTCACAACTGCTGTGGTGAAACACCACACGTTCTACAGAAACTGCACCATTAGTCTGTGTGACACAGGCTCAAGTGGCCAGCTCTTCTCTTTTAACCAGAAATTCAAGACATGCAGTTGCAGATACTGGCTTTACCCATCCTTCCATAGACTATAAAATAATCTAAATTGTCCACAAATATATGAAAAATATAGAAAGTAAGACCCTGGATGCAATATGTACCACTTTATACATTATGTATATTTTGAGTGGCTTTGAAACAGCTTCTTAAATTATTGACATCAATGTTATCCTGAGAGTTTTGGAGGAAAATTCTATATAAATAGAAAAAAATATTTCCAATGAGGAGATAATTAACCTTTTCATAGAATAATAAAGGTTGGGAAAGACCTCTAAGATCTTCAAGTCGAACCATCAGTGCAAAACCACCGTGGCTACTAATCCATGTCCCAAAGCGCCACATCTAGAGGTTTTTTGAACTTCTCAGGAGATGGTGACTCTACCACCTGCCTGGGCAGCCTGTTCCAATGCTTCCACCACTCTTTTGTTAAAAAAAAAATTCTAATATACCATCTAAACCTCCTCTGGTGCAACTTGAGGCCATTTCAAGTTAGCTTTTAAATACCTGCTTTGCACATGAGTTATTAGTAACATAGGCAGCTTAGGAGCCTCCTTATGTTTCAGCTTCCAGGAAAACAAAATCCCAGGACAGACTTTTCAACAGCAAAGGCCAGTGGGCGGTGTGTGTGGTAGATTGTATCCAGTAAGGGCCAATTGTGCCTGACAAATTTGGTGGCCCACTACAACAGAGTTACAGCATTGGTGGACAAGGGAAGAGCAACTGACATCATCTACCTGGACTTCTGCAAAGCATGTAACACTGTCCCACGTGACCACCTTGTCTCTAAATTGGAGACACATGGATTAAACTGATGGATCACTCAGTACATAAGGAATTGGCTGGATGGTCGTTGCAGTCGCCAGTCTGATGTCCAAGTAGAGATCCATGACAAGTGGCGTTCCTCAGGGGTTGATATTAGGACCAGTGCTGCTTAACACCTTTGTCGGTGACATGGACAGTGGACTGATTGCACCCTTAGCAAGTTTGCTGATGACACCAAGCTGTATGGCTCAGTCAGCACCCCGGAGGGAGGGGATGTGATCCACAGGGACCATGACAGGCTTGACAGATGGGCCTGTGTAAATTTTCTGAGGTCCAACAAGACCAAGTGCAGCATCCTGCACCTAGGCCAGTGCAATCCCAAACACAAACACAGGCTGGGCAGAGAATGGCTTGAGAGTAGCCCTGAAGAGAAGGGCTTATAGTTGCTGGTGGATGAGAAGCTCATCAGGACCCAGCAACATGCACTTCTATCCAAGAAAGCCAACTGGATCCTGGGCTACATCAAAAGAAGTGTGACCAGCAGCGTGAGGGAGTTGATTGTCCCCTTCTACTCCGCTCTCATGAGACGTCACCTAGACTAGTGCATTCAATTCTGGAGCCTGGACGTGTTCAAGCAAGTCCAGAGGAGGCCACAAAGATGATCAGAGAGCTGGAGCATCTTCCATATGAGGACAGGCTGAAAGAGTTGGGATTGTTTAGCCTAGAGAAGAGAAAGCTCCAAGGAGATCTTATAGCAGCCTTCCAGTACCTAAAGGGGGCCTACAAGAAATGTGGAAAGGGACTTTTTACAAGGACATGTAGTGATAGGATGAGGGGGAATGGCTTTAAATTGGAAGAGGGCAGATTTAGATTAGATATAAAGGAAGAAATTCTCCACGATGAGGGTGGTGAGGCACTGGAACAGCTTGTCCAGAGAAGCCGTGGATGCCCCAACCCTGGAGGTATTCAAGGCCAGGTTGGATGAGACTTTGACCAGCCTGATAGAGTGGAAGGTGTCTATGCCCATGGCAGGGGTCCTGGAATCGGATGATTTTTCAGGTCCTTTCCAACCCAAACCATTTTATGATATATTAAAGTCTGAATGCATATTTAATTCTGTCTCTCAGCATCTGACACTGCTTCATGACCTGCAAGATAGACTGCAAGCACTTTGATAAATGGACTAAAAAGTAGCTCAGTAGATACACAACAATCCTCCAAGTGACCAGAACTCATACTTTGACTATACCTCAGCAAATGTGCCATCCCTAAACCTCCAAAATAACATGATACAGCTTATCCCCCTGAGAATAATACTGCCATCCTACTCCTTTCCTAGCCTACCATTAAAAACCATCCATAACCAGACAGTGACTTTTTACAGAGAAGAGGTGCTTTTAAGTGGTTGTTTGGGGTTTTTTTTTGGAGACTATTAAAGTTCAGATAGATAGAAAAATCACGATTATAGAGAAGATATTTTAAACATCAGCTCCTTCCTCCTGAAACACCAGTTACTTCTCAGTAAGATTTATGATGTTTACTATTGTTGACTCATTATTCCATCTACTGGTCCTCATACAACAGAGGTAAGAACCAGTACATTAGAGCTCAGGGAAGGAAAGGGAAACATCCCATGGCCAACTCAAACGGAAGGGGAACTTCTCCGTAGGAAGACTTCAGTTATGTAAATTGGAAATAGGTTTTGATGTATGCTTTTGCAAAAAAATACCCTATTAGATCCAAAATGAGCAACTGCAATGACTTCTATTGTTGACATAACCCACTATAAAGACTACCCGGAGTTACGAAGGTGCACTGTGTCATATATGTAACAATCAGCAATGATAATTAGGGTTGATTCCATTTAGAATAATCTGCAACTAATAATACATATGCAAAGAGACCATTTCTAACATGACAAAATCCCAGGGAAAGGAGGAGCAATGGTGTACAAGCACCTTTACCTACCCCTCCACAAAAAGTAAGTCAAGCGATTCTGAGTGTCTGGATTTTCTTTCAGCTTTGCAGATCAAGGTGAAGTAAATCCCTGGAGATGTGGAGTTGCAAGGCAGGTGTGCCCAGAGAGCCTTGGGCCCCTGAGGAGGAAAGTACATTGACCAAACCAATATATATTGAAGGAAGGCAAAGCATTCACTTCGTCCTCATGATGAAGTGAAAGCTCAGGCTTTCAAGTGAGATGTGAAATACAGCCCTGACCATTCATCGTCATTAAAAATCCCATGACAATTTTTGCAAGAATAAAATGTTAACTAACATGTCCTGGCCAATATCCAATTTGGATAATTGCATTCTGCTTCCTAAATTCCCCTTGCAGTTTCGATTGGATTAGTTTTTCTTCATTTCTCTTCCCTAAACCCCTCCTGCATAATGTTTCTAGCCCAGAATGGCTGCTGTATTCCACTCCAGAGGTGCGTGAATCATCAGTGTTGGGCAATCCCAATATACATTTTGTATACATTAGTCAGAAAAAATGCTCTGTGAACCAGAGTAATACCCTCACCTCTCACTGAGGAGTATTTAACATCCCAAATGACAAATCCCACTGATGTTAGTAAGATTTCCTTTTTTCTAAAATATTGCCCTGCAAGGAAGGGTAAAAGTACCAAACCCAGCCTCCTGTCAATTAGAAAAGCCATTTGCTGAGCCATATCCTCAGCCTAAGGAACCAGATGCAGTTGCTTTGACTTCAACAGAACTCTGCCACATTAAAAGAGGAGTAAACATTCATACAGTATTTTTTCACTAAGTCACTCACTTAAATGTTGCAAAAATCAAAGAAGTTGCCTGTTTAATTCATCTACCTGCAGATACAAAAGAGGACTATTAGAACATATTCCTTCTCATTTTTAAGTGGCTTGCTCAATCTTCATGCTACTTTAAGGGAAAGTTAGAGGTTCTTTAACTTGGAATAGCAATGAAAAGTGAAATATGAATCTCCTGTTGTTTGTTATGGTTACTCTTCTGTAAGAACTCATAACACTGTAGAGGCAAACTGAAAAGTCCTGACCCAATGCATTTACAAAACAGGAGAAGCAAAAGTGATTTATGTGCATAAAAGCAAAAACTAACAAGCCCTTGATTTTCTTGTAGAACAATCCCAGAACAATTGTCAAAACTGTTTAGGTTGTTCACCCTCTGTACTTCCTCTAACAGGACCATTTTATTCAAAATGCTGGTTTATAGACACTGTGTAAAGGGTCATTTCCATCTGCTATCCAGGTTACTCAAAAGAATACTTTTCATTTCCTCTTCCAAAAACTCTTAGCAACAACCAAGAATGGCTTGTTTTCATTTCCAGCCTGATTTGCCATGCTGGTAACGCTTAAAACCACTAACGTGCCACCTACCCCATTCTTTATAGCTCTGATAGCAGAACAACATCGATAAAAAACAGAGAGAGCAATTGTAGGCAGCCAGCAGCGGAATGAATGGAGAACACAGAATACACTCATTTTGGTATTTCCTCATGGGTATCATAACCCTTCTCCTTTTCCCCTTGTAGACAGTGTCACTTAACAGATGTCACTGTGGAAGCATCCGTATTCGCCAGCTCCAGGCTGAGGCAGCTGCAACATGAGGCTTCCCTGCACAAACTGTGGAATGGAGTGATGCGGGACCTCCCAACAGCATCCTACTCCAGTGGCAAACACTCCTTGTTCTAAGGTATGGAGCCAAGTGATGAAATTAAAGGTTGGTACCACAAGGTGAATATCAGGCACAAGCATGACTTAGGCTAATCTGACGAGCACAGATGGATCCACAAAGGAATTTCATGCCAGAATCAGACGGTTAAAGACACACAGACTATATCTGCAGCACACATACAAAGTTAGTAAGGAGAAAGCTGATCATCAGAAGCAGCTCACTGAGTTTTCTGTTGCTCATGTACTTCCATTCTGGGTACCAGTCTTGACTCCAGCTTGGCTCCTTCTGCACACAATAGCTGACATCAACATGGGAAATGCTACCTTTCCTCAACCGTACACTCATCTGTTCCCAAAGTTTCTCTCCAGTGGAGATATGAGCTTGAGCTGGAGAACAGTGAAGTCTGTATCGTTATGAGAAGTAGCACTCAAAATTATCTGGCATTTCTACAATAATTACATGATTGAAAGCTTAGTCCTTTTACAGAAATTTAATTTCAAAAGTGTGCAACTGTTCATCAATGGCCTCAGCTTCATGATCAACCTAAAGAAAGACCAGACTAAGGTGTCTCTTTCAGCCACTCCTTCCTTTCCACTTTATTTTTTTTTTTAAGACTACTCTGCCTGGAGTGCAGACATTACTATTGCTGTGTTAGGAAACACAGTAGTCATTGCCACAACAATCAATAAAAAATTAGCACGGCTACAGCAGCAGAAGCTTGAGATAAGAGAGATCTAAAACCAGAAGGATTTCCCTACCATTGCCTCTGCCTCCTGAAGAACCCTTTGAGAATCTAACTGTAAACATTTTAATTCTGTCAGCTTGTTGGAGGAAATAATTACAAAGGCAAAATCAGAGCGCATTGGGTGCCAGTCTGCAATAAGTATCTGTCAGTCAAGCAGGCATCACCCTGCAAGTTATCCCAAACACTTCCATCCTCCAAACCAGAAGAAGGATGCTGGACCGAGAGGATTTGTTCAGAGCAGTGCTTAAGTGATCAAGCCAAAGCTGTACTTCGGCCAGCAGAAGGATATTTTATTCATCACTTAAAATAGAGTCATCCTCCCTCCCCACCCTGGTTCAAGTAGTCTGTACATTTAATTCAATTTTAAGAGATACCGGTTTGTTTACTAGAGCAAACAAAAAAAAAACAGTAAGAGAGAAGCAAGCACCGTGCGTGTCTTCTACTCAAAATTAAAATTTTAGCACCAAATATTGACATTAGAAGGTAAGCAGCTTAGTTCCATGTCTGCTTTTCACACCTTCCAAGCACGCGCCAGAGACTTTCATGCAAGATTACTGAAGGATACATGCTGACCTACGCTGTGATTTCAGCATTATATCCAGGAGAAACCACCATCTAAAACGTGCTGTGGCTCCTCCAAATAAACCTTCGCCACTTAATTTGCCAACACACCATCAACCTTGGGAATCTTTTTTCCTTTTTATCTGTTGCAGCAGGGCAGACAGAGTAAAACACTCACACAAGAGAATGATGGTATCATGTAATACTGCACTCTACTTAGTTAAGGAAATACATTCAAGTAGGAGACCTGACCATCAATTAAGGGACGGAGGAAGGAAGAAAAAAAAATACTGGAAGAACCTGTTGCAAAAAAAAAAAAAGAGAGAAATATTATTTAATTCAGATTAAAGCATTGGGGCTAGAGCTTCTCTTTTTAGGGGGGTTTGGGTTTAGATTTACCACTCATATGAATACTTACAAGCAGTTTAACACCGCAATTCAAAAAAGCACAACCAATTCAGCCCAGAATGCTTCAATCCAACATAATTATTTCCCATAGAACTACTGAAGTCTATAGAAAACATAGCTGCAGCATTAGAGGGCTATTTGCTCCAAGGACCTTTTTAATATGGCTGTATTGTAACACTGCAGTGCAAAAGCCTCTCTAGTCATAAAAAGAAAACCACCTCAGAAACACAACTTGTGGGCAATGAAGAATACATTTGCTTCAATTTGCACTCATTTAATAATAGCATTATTTAACAGGATCAGTTAAAAAGGCTATCCTCAAAAGACACAGCAGCACACCTCTTCTCATGACTCTTCAAGCACCAAAATGAAATTCATTTCTCCAAAACAAACATTCAGAGGAACCAGCAGCCCTAGAAAGCCCATATTTGAAAGGGAGAAAAACATTTTGTGACTGACCAGAAAAAAACAGCCCCCTCTATCCTCTCTATAACCCCACCCCCATTTCATTTTAAAGCTGACATATATTTTACCGGCAAAGAAAATTATATTTTTCCACTGGAAGTAACAATATATTTGTCATTACACTTTGGTTTTCATTCAAAAGCAAGAAGACACTGAATTTGCACACATTAGGAAGCAGCTACTGAAATCTGGGTGTATCCTGTACCACATCACCAGTCAAACCCCACACAGCCCTGCGTAATTATTTTCCTACAAAGCTATGCCTAATTGGCCACTAAGCTAACTGATTAATCACCTGCGTTACAAGCAGGCGTTAAGAAAAAAAAGCTGAAGGGCAACAAAATATTTATTCGGGTTACAAATAGGAAGCCGAGAGGGGACAGCGGGCGCAAGTTACTCCTTTCAGCGGCACAGCCATAGGTGGGTGGAAGGTAAACCCTACCAGAGTCACACACACAGAAAGAAGGAAGGAACCGGTGCCTCACGTTCGCTCCTGCTGCGAAGATGCTCTACAGCTCCAAGTTGGCTCTGGAAGTGTTAAACCATCCCGCACGCCGCCAGCACAGCGGGCTCTCCCCGCAGCCAGAGCCCCGCTCGCACGTCCCAGCCGCGCCGAGCTCCGCGGCTTCGCCCCCCCTCAACCCGCGCGCAAAACTTTGCGCACAAGTCCGCGCCTTCTCCTCCGCGCCGAGTTACGCGGGAGCCGCTCACGCGCAGAGCCGGGACCTTCCGCACCCGCGCAACGGCGGCAGCGCGAGGAGGCAGGGCTGGGTGTCCCTCCACGCCTCCCGCCGTCTCCCCCCTACCTGCAGCCGGCGCCGCTCCCCGCAGCTCCCCGCTCATCATCCTCCTCCTCCTCCGCGGCGGGGGGTGCGCGCCCCCTCCCCTCCCCTCCCCTGGCTGGTGGCGCGGAGCCTGCGCGGGCGGACGCGGTTCGCGACGCGCAGCAGCAGCCCCTGGGCAGCGCCGGTCCCCTGCAGCCACCGCGCTACCGCATTCCCCCTAATAGCGGGGCGCGGCCCACCCGCGCCTCCGAGTCCCCCGCCCCGCCCGGCCCCGGGGCAGGAGGCGGGGCCCCCCGACTCGCTGTCCCCCGGCGGCTCCCCGAACCCTCCCCGACCCCCGGCAGCACCTTCCGACCGCGTCGCCGCTCCCCGGGCTGCGGTGCGAGGCCGCTGCCCCGGGGCCGGTGGGCAGCTGGAGAGAAGGCTGGAGCGAGTCATTGCAGCGCCCAGGCGGTGGGAAAGGCGTTATGGCAGGGGGAATGCAGCCAAAAGCTGATCTGGGGGAATGGGACACTGGGCACCATCATCTTCTCCAGCGGTGGCCGGTAACAGGCGGCGACTGTGAGGATCTTTTGGCCAGTGGAGTCAAGTCTCTCAGGTCAAGCGTAGACATTAAGAGGCGTTCTGGGCCCAGGGGGATGCGGGAGTGCGCTTCCTTCCCATCCTGACTTATTTTCCTCGGCCAGTTCTGCCTGGCTCTCCCACAGGAGGATTGCTTCCTGGCTACTGTCTCCCTTATGCAGGGAGGAACATGTTCCGCTCTTGCTGCTTAAAATCAGACTTTGAAGGCAGAAATACATTTGAGTGACAGTTTATAGCCACAGACTTCCCTTCTTGTTCACAGTTTGATGTTAAGTGTTTATCTCAGAAGCTCTGACCTAACCCAGCTCTGTCAATAGGTGACTGGCCTGCAGGGAGGGAGGGAGATTTACCATCTGTGTATAGATACCTTTTCTCACTCTTCTTGTCCACTCTTTCAATGGGCTGTCACCAGACAGCAAAATTAATCCCTGGCAAAGAAGAAATTTGCGTGTAAGCTTGGAAACCACAGCAGCAGTGATTAAAGTTTTTGTCTAATTCTCAGAGATCAAGGGTGTAATAGCTTGAATGAGACTTAAGCTGCTTTACATTTTCCTTCATATGTAAGATCATTAAAGCATCTGTGGTGACTGTACCTCAAGAGAGGGAGCCTTGCTGGAGGTGTTAATAGTTGCTGAATCCAGTGGCTACCGACATGTGCCCTGTGACAGGTTGTTAACCTGTTGACAGTGTGACCCAACACATTTGACTAAACCATTTTTCCTGGCCCCAATCTCTTCCCACTCTCCCATGTCACATACTTATTACAAATATTACGAGAATAATAGCTCTTCCTGCTCAATAGGCTGCTTTGATGCAAACCTTGAGCCATTTGACAATGGCTGCCTCAGACATTTGGTTATCCTTAACTTGTGCACGATAAAAGATGAATAAAGCTGTCACACATCCTATTGATTATGTGATTGAGATTGCCCTTCTTACGTTCAGTGTCTTCTGTTTCATTTCTTCTCTAGGATTTGGGTGAGGATGGAAAGAACCATGCCTACAAACAACACTGAACTTGCAGTCTCTTCTCCAACCCCACTACAGCTGTGTGAGAAATACAGCTCTTGGCAAAAATGTTTGTCAAATCTCAAGCCCTGCATCTTTTTAGTATTAAATTATGACATGCCTGACTTCATGGCCCCAACAGTTTTCTTCTTACCTGGTTCTGGAGGGAGAGGTTTGATAGAAAATCCAGGTTCATATAGCAATTGGATTAAGCCACTGTTATGGGCTAGAAATTTGAGAGATCAGGGTTTAGCTTCTGACTCCACTACAGATTCCTCTCTGCTTTTAGCAAAAAATACTTGGCAAAGACAGACAGGATCATCAGTTGGGTTCAAAAACTTACTGTTGGTATGATAAATTCCCGGAGCTTTGTGAAGGAGTATAACAATACATAGCGGTACCAAGAACATCTAATTTAGAAATGCTTATCTCTAATCCCAATCAAAGAAAGAGATACAGAGAATGCTTGCAAAAGGTCACTGAAAGAGATCTATATGCAAGTGACATTAATTTCCATTCCTTAAATGCAGATGTTTGAGCAAAAACACCACACAAGTGCCTCTAAATAAAAGAGCACTGGAGTGTTCACGCAGAGCTGTCTGAGCTCCAGTGCCTCTGAGTCAGCTGGGAAGGCGAGCACCACAAACAGCTGGGCAAGCAAAGGAGCAAGCCCCGAGAGAGGGAGCAGGAGCAAAGATGCTGCAGTGCACAACTGCAGTGAGGGACTGATTATACTCATCTCAGAGCAGGCAGAGTTTGAAATGGAAATGAGGAGAAGATTTCCCTGCCACACTACCCAACAGCTACAGTAAGCATTGCTCTAAGACAACAGGGAAGCAGACAGCATGCAGCATAGACTTTGTTGTGTTTCACTGTAATTCAGCTCATCTCTGAGGTTCATTTAATTGTTACTCAAAAAGTCCCATATAGTAATGAAACATTAAGAAAAAACTATTTCTACCATCACATCTTGACATTGATATTGAGGTCTCCCTGCACGCAGGGAATTTGGCTTGTATACTCAAAGCAGAGCAAATTACCGGTTGGTTCTTTACACAAGTCGTATCCTTATGGGCTTGGAAACAAAATACCACCTGCGATGCAATGCTAAGGCCTTTTGTCTGAGCTGCAGAGTAAGTGCACTGCTTCCTTTTGCAGTCAGACAAGTCTAAGAATGCCTCAGGTTATGACGCCTACTCAACCCCAATTTCCTATGAGGAAACCAAACTCACCTTCGCTGATGTACTTCAGTTCTCCCTGAACCTTCAGGTCTTCCAGACACTCACTTTCAGGCAAGGATTAACACAGACGTCTAGTGAACTTTTGCCTCTGCCAAAAGGAGAAGTTTGGGTTGCCTTGTCCTTATCCTTCATCACAGCTTCAGGGCTTTTTCCCCTTCTTTTTTACGACTTTAGAGAACTCTTGGCTTTCACAGGAAGGATATGCATCTTATGCTAGAACCTAAAAAAACAAACACATACCCCCTCTGATCTCTGTTTTAGTTGAGAGAGATACTTAATCAAATACGTGCCCAGGAATACCACAAGTGTCATAAGCATAGAATAATGTTCTGACTTGTTATGCTGTAAGGCTTTTACTTTACACTTGGTGTCTGTGGATTGGAGCTTGATAGAGGTGTCACTACCCTAATTTTACCAAAAAGGCAACTGCAGTGAGGTAGCAGGTGTTATGTAGTGG
Organism: Tapera naevia; assembly: GCA_033556795.1. Lineage (NCBI taxonomy): Eukaryota > Metazoa > Chordata > Aves > Cuculiformes > Neomorphidae > Tapera > Tapera naevia. The sequence goes on from JAUMJJ010000113.1 coordinate 6,299,981, forward strand.
CACTATCTAGAAGTAGATCACGTAGCATGACTTGACTTTACATCTTTCAGATACATGCAGAAGGGTTTGGATCCTAGCTGAGCTACAAAGATCATTCTTTCCTGAGGTTTCCTTTTGACCTCTGTTATAAAAACTATCCTGTATTCAACACTCGAAAGCAGGAGACTCTCTTTTATGTGAAGTCTTTGCTTGGGTGACACAAAGTAGACTATAGTGTCTTATGTCCCTGCTACTCCCAGTGCTCCTGGTTCCCTCCACCACCAAGCATCTCCTTTCAAAGTATTCCTATTTTATTCCTGAGGGTGAAAGAAGAGGGCAAGGAAGCACGTTCTGGGATTATTGGTACAACAGAACAACCTCTTCTATCAGAGAGAAATAGTCAACTTTTTCTTTGTAATTTCCAGAACAATACAGTAAATTAAAAGGGGTTTCTAAGATACTTCCCCATAAAATTCATTACATCACCGTAACATCCTTGACATATCCTATGCTAAACTCCTATCTTTTGATTAATATTGAGGTGTAAACTGTTTTACATTTACATTTACATCCACAGTACACACACCAACCCCTTCATCCACTGAAAGAATAATTTAGAATTTTTATGCAGTAGTCACCTCCAAAAATTACTACTTTCTAAAGGAAAAGTCAAGTAAAACCCATTAATAATAATTACACTATCTTTTCCTTAAGGAAGAAATATATTCCTCCTCGTGATTTCTCTAGAGGAAAGCGCAGAGAATCTCTTTTGACTGCCTCACTTTCCCTTTCTAAAACATTTGAGAGATCAGACTGTAATAGCCTAAAAATGAATCAAGAAAAATAAAAACTGAGATTCACATTGCCCAATATTATGTTTGGACATATTTATACCAGTAGCTATATTGTAGTCATCCAAGCAGGAAACAAAAGCAATGCATATTTTTCCAGTCACAAATAAACTAATTTTAAAAATCAAGTATTTCCAGACTATACTTTATTTTCTATTCATAAAAATAGAAGGATAGTGGCTTGAGGGGAATTCATACTTAAAACTAATTTGAATAAATTAGTGCAAAACACACATAACATGTATGGCTATTTTACAGAAATAAATATGCTAAATTCTTCCAAGAAATTGCTGTGAATTATTCACTTAGTTCTGTTGGTTCCTGAACTTTTATAAAGGTTCTGTGAAAAGGAGGAAAAAAAATCCAGCATATGCAAAGCAAAACAGCATCAAAAGTCAAAGAATTGTCTCCAAGGGAGAGGAACTTCAATGCCAGAATAGGGTAAACAAATGGAATTATTTACAATATAACATTATCATTTGCAATGATATTTCATTCATTATTTAATCACACACTGAGTCTCCCTTGTAGCCTGTGGTAGATTATGTAGCCATTTTGTTCTGCCTTTCACCTGCTATGTATGGATGTAAATGGTATAGTTTGTTTAACATTTGTATACATCACACAAGCTACTGCCTCCTGCCTGGGTTTAAAACATTCTCGATCCCTCCACCTGCTCATAGGGGGTACTCAGATCTCAAACTTGCAAGAAATTAGTAAATTAAATGACCAACTACACATGACTCCCTGTCTCTTAGATTCCCTGATAACAGGCCGGCTTGTCTGCTTCCAGAGCTCTTTCTCTTCTTGAGCAGGAAAAAACCCTCAAAGGAAATTCAAGTCCAGAGCTGGTGCACTTGGTGGCACATTGGACTGATTCTGTTAATTGCCACATGTCACCTTCCATGGCAAATGGAGCCATTCCCCACAGTGCGAGTCCAGGAAAACAGACAGATATTTTTATTGAAAACAGCAGCAGCACTACTATAAAATCCAGAAAAAGAGAAAAAGTCATCCTGCTTATCACCACTTGCCATTCATTTTGGTTGGTGCAGAATTTTCTTATTGGCAAGCTGAGAAGAAAAAGGAGGGCTTTCTCTTCCAGAATGGTCTTGCACAACAGCCCAGAAAGGACAAGCTTTTTGTTCTAGCACAGAGTTAAGAAAAATGGGCTCAAGATCACAATTCTTTTTTCCAAAACTGGGCCTTAGTTTCAGTGGCTCTTGCTACTTTCTGTATGATGTTCAATATTCAAGCTTAGTTTCCAGAATCTCGTGATTTCTTTCACAATTTGCATAACCACGTGTATCAACTGAGTGCTGAGTTTAAGCACCTCTTCCCTTAATCCCCTAATTTGCAGGGGAGGCAGAAGGGGGACAAGACACAGGAGGTTCTGTTCAGCAATGCAAATCTGCCAAAGGAGGATGCCACCAGGATTAGCATAATCCAACAGCTATAACTATTCAATTTGGAGTCTAAGGATGATAAAACCTATTTGCCTAGTTAATCAATCATTGTGATCGACTTGCAAAAAAATGGGGTGCAAATCAGGGTGAGTTAATGAAATCAGCAGAATTATGGCAAATACCGCTGCTAAGAACAAGGTCTTGTGTTAGAACCATCCCACTATTGCTGTGATGGGAAGTCAACAAATTATAAGAAAGCTTATAATTAAGAGCTTATCAAAGCACTTTAGCACATCAAACACTGCCTTACAGATACCAGGTATTACTTTTATTAACACTTAAGGAAATGAAGAGCAATGAGGATGCTTGAAACATCCCAAAGCACTTGGAGCGAGCCAGGAGCGGAAAGTGACATACCACTGTACATCCTAACTGATTAAGGGGGTTGCCCAGGGAAACGGGAGAAAAAGAGTCGTCCCTGGCTGAAGCTGATCCAGGGTCTGCTGTCACTGCCAGTTCCATCTGCAAGCAAATCCCAACTAAAAGACTTTTGAGCGTCCTTCCTAACTACTTTTGCTGTTAGCATGATCTCACAAACAGTCCCTACAAGAGCAATTACATGCTCTGTCTCCTTTTCTTTCTATTGTATTGTCTCAAATAATAAAGGAGCCCACAAATATTAATTTTTTGCACAAAAAGCTAAGACCTTCAAATGGTGATGGCTGAAAATGAAGATTTTGCACTGGAAGAATGAACAAACCTTACTAACAAATGCAAACCTTCAGGCTGTGAACAGCCCCCTGTCACATTACAGGTTATATCATACTCAGTTTGACTTAACTTTCCAAACTCATTTGATGCTGGTACCGCACACAGCCTAGTGAAAAGAGTATTAGCTTCATTTACTGAAGGTGATTTCTTAATAGCCGATTCACATTCCTTTAATAAGCCATCTCCACCTTCCTCATCTAGGGTGTATACAGAGCCAACCAAGACCTTAACACAGATTCAGACACTGACAAATGCCTCTTTTTGATCACTTGAAGTTGTATGTATATATCACACACATCAAAATCAAACACAAAGTAAGGGGAGCATTAATTAAACCATATCAAACACAGACTTGACAAGACTATGATTTAAGTGTAAAACTGCCTGAAGATTTGTGGTTCAATATTTTAGTTTGTAACCCACTTTTTTATATCATTGCACAGAACTGAAAAAAAGAATGCATTCCTCCCTCTGCACCCTTCATCTGTTTTATTTTATCTTTCAACTCAAGCTGGCAAGTCTGTCTCAGCATCGCCTGTGACAAAAGGTGACACAAATTGCTCAGAGAGTTGAAAGAGAAGAAAAACTTGTAAACAAGTTACTTATTCTCATACCATGTCCCCTAATTCCAAAGACAGAAAGGAGGGTACAGTTTCTTCTCCAGCTACCAAGCCTGAGAATCGCTCCATGAAACTCATGCAGGTTCTCCTGTGATTGTTTATCGCTCTGAAAATCATCGTAGACTACGGAAATGTTAAAAAAGAGAACAACCATCCTCAAAAAGTGAGCTGGTGTGATCACTAAGGAACAGTGAGGGCTGATTTACCAAAGGTTTACTTTGGATGTTAATCTGGTGTACACGCAAATACTTTAGACTAGAATTCTTGACACTGAAAACTCTTGCGAGTTTTCTATTACTCCCACGCACACCCAAGCTAGAATCTGAAAGTCTAGGGAATTGTGAAGTCTGCCAAGAATAAAAATTAAGCAAATTAAATCTAAATACATATATCCATCTAACATAAATCACATAACCACTTCTACTGAACATGACTGAGGAGTCAGTCATGAGTAGCAGAAGAAAGATGTGGTAGAGAGGCTGCTGCTGTAATAGTAACCCAGAAGTCACCCAAAAGGCCAGCACTATATGTGAGCATATTAGAATATTAAAAGGGCCAATCAGACCTGACATTTGGCATCAGCAGAGGTCAGGGACACGACCTCCAAGTCAGAGCCTGTTGGGAAGCTAACACTAACTTTCCTCTAACACCTTGCCATTTTCTTTTTCTTTGACTCTCAGTATATCCTCTCTTTTCCTCTTGATTTCAGGCTAGGCTTTTTTTCTTTTTACACTTCTTTGTACATAACCTTCTTCTGTTTGTTTCTCTAACTGCATAGGTAAGAAAGAGAAATAATGCATTTTTTATCAATAGGAATTCATCACTTGCACTTCTTGATAAAAATGGCTACCTTCAGTATGTTTTATTTCCACTCTTGTATAACTGACATCCAAAAACACCTATCATGTAAGCCTTGGCACTCTGAAAAGATGATATTCAACAAGAATAAGAAGCAAAGGGTTCCCCTAGAGTCGTAAGAACCTTCCCTGGAAATTTCCTTATTGTTTGTTGCACACATAAAACTGTCCCGTTGCTTGCTTTGTAATCTTCTGTGGTAGCCACAGGCTGTGGCTTTCGTATTTCCTCATTTTTCTGATGAGTTTACTACCAAGCTATCTTCAGTGTGCTGCTCCTTGCTCAGATGTGAGAGGGAATGAAATTTCATTCACAGCAGGATTATTATTATTATTGAGCTGGATACATCTGAAGGAGCACAAATGTCATACCATTGCTCCCATACATCAATTCCCCTTCTTTGCCATCTGCTCCTTGAGCCATGAGTCAGAACTGTTTCAGCATTCTTCATCGCTGTCTTCAAGTTTGCTTCTGCTGACCCAGTTTAATTTCGTATTTGCATTCTCACGTTACCTGGCATGCAAGTTAGTAAAGATCGTGTATGTCATTTATCTTACTCCTCCCTACCCCTGAAAACATGTACGTTTGGAAATTTGATATTCATTACTCTTTTTGACAGATCCTGGTACAGCTTGAAAACGCTCCACAAGACTTATCTTCATTGGCCACATTGATTTATCAGATTTATTTAACTTCTTTGAAGAGGCTTTCAGAAATAATCAGCTCTACTGTGTTCACAAAAGTAATTCTAAATGCAAGAAATGTTAATTAAGATCCAAGGTTCTGATCTGGCTTATTGTTAAGATAAGGAAAGCTCTGAAATTCAGCTCTGCTTGGCTTCCCAGACCTCAAAGAGGTTCAGGGGTCCCAGCAGCAGAAGGCCATCTCAGTTTCCTCTTTCCAAACTATAGGCAGCTTGTTCAGACCTCTGCCCTCTGTCTTCCCCTGCATTTCCATAAGGACAAAGCCACTTGCATAGACAGCATTAATAAGATAAGGCTCCTTATTTCTTGGTACCGGCTATGTAATAGATATGAAAGCTTCCAAACAACAGAAAACATACAGATAGAAGAGACTAAAACTAAACTAGAAGATACTAGAACATATGCCAATCATTTAATGAACCACATAAACCACATTAAAATGTGTGTAAGGCTTATTATTCAAAGCTTCCCCCTTCTCTCAGCCATCACTTGATGAATAAAGCCTCACTATTCTTTGGGTAAAATTGTGTTGCTTTCAAATAGGGTACTCTCCTAGAGCCTTGTCCTAATGCAAGTGGTGTTAGCAAAACTCTATATAAATATCTATAGATAGAGATCCCTGATATAGATAGAGACCCCTGTCCTTTCAGGGCTTTTCTAGCCCCCAGTGGGAAGAAAGGGCTTGGATACTACACTTGTTGCTATGGTAGCTACTAAAACTGCTGCTCACAAGAATTTTTGAATTGCTCTTTGTATTTAAACATGCTTTGGAATAAGGTTAAAAATCAACAATTACAGCACTATCAAGGAGCAAATTACTAACTTCCTTGTTTCCAAAATAAAAAAAAAATAGAAGCAGCACTTAATGTCCCCTCTGCATCTCAGTTGTGTTAATACCAAATCACATGCAGGCTACAAAGACTTTTCAGAACAGAGGTTTGAAGAAGTCTTTATAAATAATTTGAATTATTTATATAATTAAATTAGAATGCACTGTGCTTTTTTTTCTTGATAATTTCAGACATGAATGACTGCTGTAAATGTGATCTCTAGTTGGAGACAAGCTGTATATCAAACAATACTTGCAAAAAACCCAGTATGAAAATAGATTTCTAGGCATTGTGTGTATTTCTGGATTTGAAGACGTATTTTGCCCAGCTTGCCTCACTGCACACATTGCACACTGGCTGCCAGACCAGAACGCTGCACTGAGGCTCCAGATCTGCCAGTTGCTCATCCTGATCTTGTCATCCAACACAAGCAGAGACTTTCCCATGCTATCTCTGTTCATTGTTTTAGAATCATCTGATTGCATTTTCAAGGACAGCCTCCATATCCACACTACCGTCATGAGCTGGTACATTGGACCACATAAGTATAGCTGTCCCAGCTAAGGGTGACAGTGCCTCTGAATGAGTCTTTGGACAGGCAACTACACCTCTCTGGGTTTGTGGAAGCATCTCTGAAGCATTTTTGTGCCCTGATTATGGTATTCATTTCATTATTATAACTGATAATTAAGAAGGAAATATTAAAACTAGTAGACAGTCCCTCTGTCTGGGCTAGTACATCCAGGAACCTGCTCACTTTGGCCAAGACCAACACATGCAGTTTTGAGATCTAGATGGAAAGGGAAGGGCTGATACTTAGATAAGACCTAAAGAGATTGAGATGAATGTGCACTAAGGAGTTTTCCTCTATAACTAGCCCCACAGAAGAGAGATAAAGAACAGGGCACAGCGTAAAGTCTGTGCTGTTCAAGGAGCAGCTCTGTTTCGCATTACCCTCAGAGGCTTTTGTCTGAATTAATAAACAATGCCCTAAGGGATGAGGTTGGAAGAGACTTTGGCAAAATGTTAGCCCTTCCTTAGTTGGGGACACAAGCCAGCAGTTGTACAGTGGTTACTGAATAATCTGCCCATAGGGAAGCTTCTTAGCTCTCATTAGTTAGAGGTGGGGTTATACCCTTAGGCATGAAGCACAAATCTAGGAATTTTAAACGCATTAGTAATGAGAAATCCACTATTAGCATTGTTTCAGCTCCTTTTAATGCAAATATATTTAAACGGTTTAAAAGATACTTGAGACAGATTCCAGAAAACAGTCCTCTCTGCTAGCATCATGTTCAAATCTGTTACAGTGCTGAAAGAAAATTAACTCACGTCTTAAATAATTCATGCATTTATTGGGTCAGCAGCTCTTTCAGATCTGATGCTCTGCCAATGGAAGTGGCAGAGATACAAATGAGAAATCAGACAGGAGCATTATCCATATAGTTTGAAACTGGATGTAAGCCCAGCCTTCTTAAAGTAGGATGTGTTCTGATGAAAAGCTGGTTTTCAGGCTGGCTTCTTCTGAAAGAAATGAAGGTTTTCCCGACAGGTGCAATGCATTCAGGTCATATCAGTTATAAGCAGAGCCACACAGTTTAGAATAGTAATAACAGAGAGACTGTATAAGTTATCTGAATACAGACAAGAGTTGAACCTAGCCACAGTCATATTAAGTCTTTCTGCAACATCAGTTAAGGGCTGGCACAGAATTCTAAAGCTACAGGGAGGATAAACTGAACAGTTTAAAGGTGGAAATACTGCTGTTTCTTTATAAAAATCAGCACAGCTTCTACAGTGTGCACAGTACTATAGGTGCACTAAACCCCCAAAACTTCAGCAACGTATACCAATGGCATTTTTCTAGTTTCAGCTCCCTTTAGTATCAGTGACTGCTTAACATTCATATTAGTGTATTGCTACAAGTCTGAGTGGAACCAAATGAGGCGTGCCCAGGAATCAAGCTTTCGGCATAACTCTGCTAATTCACCTAAGCAGGCCCCAGCAGCCTTTCCTCCTATGAGGCGGGACTGTAATCACCTTGAACCTTGCCCATGCAGGTAGCTGGTTTATATTGCAGACAAGCATCCACTAGAAATGAGGTCAGGGTCACCACTTTACTTGTGATCATAAGTCTTTGTTTTTAGAGATGAAAAATAACTGCATTAACCCCCACACTGCAAAGTAAGATACAGTTTTGGTTATTCTGTACCTGTAAGTCAGCATGACACACCCCAGCTTGAGCAAAATATGCAGAGTCTGAGTTAAAATCCAGGAAGAGAAACTTTCAGATCTGTTGCTACCAGTGAATTGTCTCTGTTGGAAGCACTCCAGGGACAGTTGAATTAATTCATCCAGGGTGTTGCAAAAGGCACGAATAAGCGATCCAACATCCATTTGGGAGAGGTGGTAATGCGGCACTACCCTGTTCAGAGATAATCAAATGTCAGCCTGGCAAGTCTGCTGATGTGATCATTAAAAGATGGGCTCAATTCCATGAACACTCCCAGGTTTTTCATCCCTTGAGGTGGAAACAGTTCTACCCCACTTAGAAGAAAAATGAATATTTTGCATATATAAAGCTCTTTTATCCCCAAGGACTTCACTCAATATGGACTAGATTTATAAATAGACTACCAGCAGGTGTCTTTGGAGTTATGATCAATTACTGATAGTCTGGCCCTACATGTACAGTGGAATCTGCTTATACATGATCTCAATATAATCACGAACACACAAAGGGCAAAAGGATTAGGGTCCCATTTCTGGTAGTGTGCAAGTGTTACAGAGGCAAGAAAGAACACTACCTAAACAGCTGAACAGATTAAATAAGACAAATTTCACCAGGAGCTCTGTTCTGCACATCACTTACTTCACTGTAACTGAGCAAAAGAAGACATGTTCAAGTAATATTAGAGTTCCAAATATAAAATCAGCCAATTCTGATGCTCCTAATAAGATTCCTGAAAGTACCTTAAATAGAGTTGTTGTGTAATGTGTAGCTTTTTCCAAGTAAAAAACAAGAATTCAATTAGATGCCTAATTGCTCCAAAAATGAGCATGAAGCCTACCAGAAAACCAAGAAACTGCTTGTTTCTCACTACTATGCTAGTAGATAGTAAATGGTAAGTTATTTTGCAGTGAAACAAGAAAGGCATTATCTATTTTGCATGGATGATATATGCTAACAGAGAGCACATTGGACAGCAGCTATATTACCATTAACCAGCATTTACAAATTAAGGTTCACAGGAAGAGTAATGAAAGCCACAGCATTTCTTTTAACACGTTCTCCCATGATACGTCTATCCCAATAATCTCCCAGGAAAAGGAGGAGGTCAAAGGACCGGTCAAAGTTGACAATGCTGAATCTCTAAACTACTATTATTAAACATGGCAATCGGAAACTGAGAATTATTGATAGAATGACGACGTGCCAGCTAGACCAAGAGTGACCAAAAGGCCAACAAAATACTCAAGCAGGGCTATCAGCCAGGGCAAAAGAGCAAAGATAGTAAAAATTGGTCTGAGGGAGTTGACACCCATGGTGCATTTATAGAAAGGGAGGAATGATAAATGTGCCAGGTGAAAAGAAGCGTCTAAAACAAAAAGCAAAGTGAAATGAAATGTTGCATTACACACATCCTCTAGCTTGTAAATACAGACTCTGGAATAACAAAAGCTGGTCTGAATCATTTCACTGTCTCTTGGGAAAAAATTGATGTACAACACATTGAAGATTCACACAGAAACTTATAAATAAGGACTCCTAAAAAAGGTGCAAACAAAATTTACAAAAACTGCAGATGCAATATGTAAATGGAAGGAGTTGATTTTTAAGAGAAAGAATTTTACTCCAAGAATTTTCCAGAAGCATATGGCTGCAACATACAAGTGGCTCTCCTGGGAACTTCCCTGCAATGTAGCTTCTGATGACAGCACCTGCAGAAGGTGGCATTTTTGATAGGCACTACTTAGTACTTTCAGGGACAGTTACTGACAACATTGTGATCCACCCAAGAGCCCACATGCATTCATAAAGATCAGCAATAATCCTCAACTCTATGCAAAGAAGAAAGTGGGTTAGCAACACCGTGTTCTCATTGCATCAGCTTGTTAAATAAAGATATCTTAGCCACCATTTTCTTCCTTGGCTGTCACATGTGGTGACTTACCACAGCAACTTCATGTAAGCACAAACAAGTAAAATATGTCTAATGGTCCTTCCACAGCTTGCAGCCCACTACATAACCCATCCAGTTTCCTCTGCAAATGCTTAGAGCAACAGGAAAAGAGAACACAATTTATTGAAGCAGGTCCAGAAGCCCCCAGATGGCAGGCCATTGCAACAGCCATAAGAAAGAAATAACACAGCTAAGTAAAAATAAAGCTTACACAGCTAGTGCTAAGCTTACCAAATAACTCTCCCTCACAGGCTTGAACCAAAAAAAACCAAGAACTATTCAGCAGTAAACCAATTGAAATGAAAACCCTAAAGACAAACTCAGAGCAAGGTCCTTGTTCACATACAGTACAGTCTTAGTGTATATTCACAGGGGGAGCAGGACAACGTCAACTCAGCATATTCAGAATTTCAGGATCTTTCCAGAAATGCAAGTGATCTGTTAAGACAGAGTAGAGGTTCAGTTGTTCTCTACATCCCATCTAGAATAGTGATAAATAAACAAAAGGCAAGGCTAGTTCTTCAAGTTAACATAGAAATTTTTCTCCTACAGAGCCAGAAGCTTCTAAGGTCCACACCTGCAGAAGTAATAATGTCAGGGGAGGGAAGAGGCTCTTAGGCAGGGTCACCAAATGTTTTGGGATTTTTTATTGGCATGTAGGATAGTTCATGCTAGAAGGAACCTTATAAGGTTATATAGTCCAGCATCCCACCCACAGTGAGGTCACTTATGAAAGCTCTTCCACCTCCTGCTCTTTCACCTATGTAGAAGATAAACCATCAGCCAGCCCACAGCAGGGAGAGATGCTGAGGTATTCTCTAATCAGAGTGCTTTACTGTCAGCCAGGGAGTGGGTTCTCCCTGTTCCGGCACCTCAGGGAAATCCCTTTTCCCAGTTGCAACAGATCCAGTCAACCCTCCAGGTGCCGGCATATCTGAACAGACACAAAAGAGCTACCTGGCTTCAGGATTGCTACTCATGACAGAGGTCATTCATTCAGAGGTTGCCCTCTGGCTCCAAGGACCAAGCATTGACCATAATATTTTCATATTTTAGAGAGCAGTATGGTAACAGTTTCAGTATTTTAGATTCTCCACATATTCCCCAGAAAATTCACTTCTTAATTATCCTTAAAAAGGAGGGCAGAATTCACGACTGGAGATACAGTCATGTCTGTAGTTCTGTACCAGCAGGCAGACACTGGAATAGTACAGCCGAACTTCACACCTTTGATTTTCCATTCCTTTCAATTGAAAGGCACAGGGGTTTTACAGCATGGCAGGACAGATTGCTTAAACAAATACTGACTTTTCTAATGTTGAGAGGAAAGGCGATTTCTCTTTCTCAGCTTGTTCAAGCAAACATAAAAAAAAGACTTCTGAAAGAAAATTTCAATCCCTTCTCCCCCAGCCTGTGTCTTCCAGCCTTTATTTACAGTGCAGAAATATATCATGCAAGATTTATGGAAGTAGTTATTGTTATTAGGCATGGACCTGTGTTTTGAGTTGTGGTTGTGGCAGCATAACACATGATTGCCTAGATAGTTCAAAGAATTTGCCACACTGCATATAGTGACTGTTGCGTTAATAATACACTGAAGAGGAAGGACAGGAGGTTAACATTACACATCTGCGCTACCAGATTCCCCAAATCACTGCTTTCACCCTTTGCAAATCAACCACCAGAGTGGTTTGTACAATAGCAGACACTTGCAAAGCTAGAAGCTTTATAATCTTGTCAAATTAGTAATTGTGTGCCACCCCTGATACTTCCTCAATGGAAAAAAATTAAATCTAAATAAATTCTGTTATCCCAAAGGCAGTCAGTATATTAACTGTTCTAGGACAGGAATGGGAGGACGTTCCAAATCTCTGGAACTTTTGTTGAGTTTTCTTCTATTTCTTACACCCAGTAAAGAAATCTTAAAACCTTTGGTGCCAATGGCGTACCAGCACTGCAAGTCTGAAATTCTGAATTCTTTAAGGACAGAAAAATTGTTCCACTCACGGTCCTGTTCTGAAAATATGATATCAGCTAACGTGCATGGGTATTATTCAGAAGATCTTTCAGAGCTTTCACATATTCATGTGACTGATACTGCTGAATAAGCACTGTAAGTACTACCACAGCATATCTGACCTGACATCTGCTCCTTATTCAGCCTATTATTGGCTTTAACTAAGTGAAAGGCAGAAATGAGATGTCACTTAAGATGGATTGCCCTACACTTATTCACTTGTAGTATTATCTAGGATTCACACATATTCAAATCCAGAAGATATGTGCTTGCTAGAGTAGGACTGACATCCTGATAAGAGATGTAACACTTAACACATTAGCCAGAATGTTATACTCTCCTGTATTCAAGACAATATCCAGGAGAAAATTCCTTCTGCAGATTTTGAAATCTCAGTTCAAAACAACATATCCTAACACCATGCATGATTATCATTTGAGAATGGTAGAACAAAAAAAAAAAAGCCACAACCAAATCTGAATTACTGGAAACAAAACCAACCCATATAGGTCTTCTTTCCTTGAACATTTCCTTACCTCCAAGTACAAATGCAAACAGCTTTGTTTAACCACCATCAGACATTTCTGCCTTTCTCCCATGTTGGTTTAGACCATTCATTTTATTGATAATGATTTCATTATTTCCAAACATTCATTTCCTTATTCTAAGATACTAGAAAGAGCCAATCAACATTCAAAATACAGGTGAATCCAACAAAGTGATTCTCTGCTTTGTTTCCTGTATTTCTAGCTCTGTTAACAAACACAATTAACTCCTTCTCAGCCTTATGTTGACCTACAAGTCAAGAGCAATAAACCAAGTATCAAAATAAACCAAATTTCTCTCATCCAGTAGCAAACTGGTACCAAAGATATGACATAGCAATTTGTTCCTACTTCCTGCATTTATGTGGAGTAGCTGAAAATCTCTGAATAACCAGAGTAGTGAATTATTTTTTACAATATTTGAACTTGTGTTACTTACATAAAAGCTTAAAGATTGATGCTTCTTTCAGAGATGAAGATAGACAGATAATGTGAGCAACTTTGTTTCTTCTTTTTTCAATCTAAATTAATGGTTGTCATCCCCCTGCACCTACCTCCTGCCATAAAACTCGCTTCCCTCCCATTTGCCCCAGATTTGAGTGGGAGGCCAACTGGTTCAATATCAAGAAATGTTTGCTAAATCATAGAACCCAAATCAAAGAAGAGTATAAAGGAGGAATATGTGGATCACTCACATTTTTTTTCAAGTTATTATGTCAAATTAAGTCAGGATCAGATAAGGGTCTTTCTCAAGTTTCAGTTCCAGTTTGGCTCTTACAAGTGCACGCTCTTAGAGTGGCAGAGCAGCCCCAAAGATGTGTATCAGCATCGGGACAAGCCTGCAGAGGAGAGGCAGGACTTCCACATACAGCTGTAGGTGGTCTGTATCTAGAAGAAGCAGTTAAAACCAAAGTTGATCACTTGATTTGCTAATATTCCACCAAGATATCATTTATTGTGGATGCATTATTTATGCAGAGGTTTGGCAAAAATGCAGAAGAGTTTTAGAACAGCTTCAAAACCGAATATCACATTATAGGATCCCTCAACAAATCCACTCCCAGCTCCCAGTTCTCTTTACAAAACAACAGTGTCAGAATGATTGTGTTGTGCCTATCTTTATGTCTATGTCTTCTTACGCAACCAGCCCTTAAATCATTTCTTCTTACTTCAAAATGAAGAAATAAGTACAGTCATACATTCCTCGCAGTGGGACTCTTCTGACTCCAGTTGTGAAACTTTGGACTTCTCTAGGGCCAACAGAATGAGGAAGAAACATGGGCCTATTCCCATCTCTCTTCTCTAACCACACGTCTTCATGCTCCCTTTTCACTAAAATGCTGTAAAACCCTAAGGGTTTTATAGTGTATCCTTAATAAAAAAAATAAATTAAAAAATCCCAAAATCTTAACATCTTCCTTACCAGGTAGAGAGTGAAGGCAGAGCACGGAAGAGAGGAATCACTGGCTGCCCAAGTGCGACAGGAGCAGATCTACAGAGCACGGCAGCTGTGCTGAGGGCCCTGCATTCTGGGGGAGTTATTTCAGACGGTGGGGGAGTTATTTCAGGTTAGCCTGAGCTTTCTTTAAGTGGGCTAAGTGTCCATTAGCAGACAGATTTGATGCACTCCTGGAGCATCTCTTCTGACTGAGTTTCATACTAAAGAAATCCACTTTGTGCACTTCAAGAACCACAGTGCAGTGAATGAGAGATTACCTTAAAAGCTTACCACTGACCTGAATTAAAACATCAGGGTAAATCCCCACCTGACAAGCAGAACTTCTTTTCTGTACCCAAGCACTGTTTTGACCTGATTTACAGCACTGTGTAATACAATCCAAGCAGCTCCCTGATGTTAGTCACTATTCACTAATTAAAGAAATATTATATTTAGATAGCTGATGAAATGAGGTCGACAGGTAAGCAAGAAGAGAACAACGAAATCAACTTACCAATTCAAAATCTTCTGGGCCTTAAGTTACTTTCATTAAAATACATTTTACTAAGAAAAAAAGAAAATCAACATTTAAAACAAGTTTTCAAAGTCATAAACCTCCACCCTTTTTAAACTTCAGACTGGCTTTTAACCATTTTTTTTGAGAAGTTAATTTTTTTATGTCAACTATGATCAAAGCTCCTCTTTCTGCAGTCAGGAAATAAGGTTGCTACAGCTACCTTGATGACTGGTGCGGTTCTAGTGCTTCCACATTCTGTTCCAACCTACTGGCTGCAACTGATTTATAGCCTTTCTAGAATAGCGTTTATATCTGTCTTTGGGTTTCATTTAGTTATTTAGTATTCAAAATTCCATTTTATTTGTATACATTAATAATCCCTGTAGAGGTGCTTTAGCATCTTTCAGTTGTGGTTTGTAAAGTAATTTACAGATGCTAAATCTAGTTACCGCCCTTGAGGTTCTGCTCTGCCAGAACATACTGCCTCCTCTGGTTAGAGGTTGCACAAAGCAGTAACTCATGCAAGCTGATGCTGGATGAACCTGGAAGACACCAGTGAGACCTTGACTCCAAAAAGACGTGCATTCAAAGATGCACACGCTGCAAAAATTGTTGAAAACAGGGAAGAAAACAGTCCCAAACATATCTTTGGGTCACTCCTGGCACAGATCAGAACAATTCTATGAAGGTCTCAAGAATACACAGCCTAATCATGGTAGCTTGGCAGCTGGAAAAAAAGGGAGCTTGAGAGTGACTGGCCAGCAGCTGCAGGACAGGTTAACAGGGTGACCATCAGCTGCCTGAGGGCTAAAAAAGATCTGTACAAGGCATTTTGATGTCATGTGGACAGATATACAGACTGGAAGCATAGAAAAGCAGTATACAAAGACATATAGTGTGCATCAAGCACACAGCGCATGCAATATAAATGAAGCCTGCATGCACACTTTGCAAATAAATTAAATATTCAACCACTTAGTGAGATAAGAAATAGGTAGCTGCATAAGAGGATTGTGCTGTATAAAGAGGAACTCTAGCTGGAACTGTTTTGGGGTTAAACTCCTTTCCATCTGCTTGATCCCAAGTCCCTAGGGTTATGTTTGCTCTCTATCACACAGACTTGAATAAAGGTTTGTTAAGCCAGTTGCAAGCTGAGCTGAGTGTCTGTACAAGTCTAAGCAAGTCTGCTCCCCACTGTTATTTTCTGGAGAAGCAGCAGCACCCAAGAGTGCCAGCAGTGACCAGCAGGACCAAGAAGCCCATGAGGGAGGCATCCTTGGAAGAGCTGGTGATGCCAAGCACGTGCATCACTGGTAGATGGGACAGTAGAACCAAGTGTTAACAAAGGCATAGATAACTTAGTGGTTTTTTGACCATCCAATAAGCTCAAGTTTTAGAAACAAAATTCAACATGGAGTTAGTTGCTGTAAGTATTAAAAAAAAAGAGAACTTCCATTAATCTATATGTATAAATTTCCATTATGTCTATGTGTAATATTAATCAATGACAACTGTGGCACTGACATAACTAAGTAGACACATTTTTAGATTTATATGCCAAAAAATAAGAAACACTTCCTTTTCCACTAACCACAAAGAAATCATGAAAACAAGTACAGAATTCTAAACTACCAAAGGCACAGCAGGAGAAAAGCCAGAATTTTGTTTTTGCTCAAGTACAGAAATAGGCAGCTATAAATCTATTTTAAATGTATAGATAATTTTAATAAGCAAAAACAAAGCGATCCTAACAATAGCAGTGTAATTCAATTACATCCGTTGCAATCGTTTACAGCACAAATATATGCATTTTATAAAGAGCAAGCAATTTGTTTTGTGTTAAGATCTCAATTGGTCTCTTGAAATTTATACTGGGGAGGTCACAGATGAAACCCCCGTGAGATGCAGAGGACTGTTTATATAGTTGATACAGCATCTAAGCAGGAATTTTACCAGGTTTGAGTGGGTTGCTGTTGGTTTTTTTAATGTCCAAATACTTGAAGAAATATAAGGAAGATTGCCAAAACCACAGCAAAATGTACTACAACTGGAGCTTACAAATATTGTATAGACTAATAAACAAGGGTTACTGAGATGCATGATTTTAATACAAGTGCTTAGATCCAGCAAATGTCACTTTTAAAATGGCAAAGTACAGAGGAAAATACTCAGCCTGCATGCATGACTGTTCAGACAGCTGTAATTCTTCCCAGGGTACAGTCTGTGCTTGATTTATCACTCTTTCCAGTTCCAAGGTGTGCTAAAACAGGGTTGAATGCAGAAGAAAAGGTCTCATTTTATAGCACAGAGACCGCTAGGCTAGGGATCATTGCAGTCAAGGCATCAGCAAGGCAGCCTAACAGCCAGAGCTGGATACCAGGAGAATGGAGGGAGAACCAAGGTTAGACCAAAATAAAACCCAACATCCAAGAACAAACTGAGAGTGAAAGCAGTGACCTCAGTTGCTGGCCAGCTGAGGAGCAGCTACAATGCTTCCCAAATGCCAGCTGCAGTGGGAAGCCTCAGGCCTGATGAAACCCTTTACACTTCTAGAGATTGTTTAAAAGACACAACTGGAAAATAGCTCCTGCCCACACCTGCATATCCTAGACCTTCACCTCCATCCTGCTGCAAGAGGCTGTCCTGGAGATGTCCTTTTGATGCCTGACACCATGAGGCTTCTTAGAGAATGAGGCTAAAATCCCCCCAGCTTCAGCTTTCTGTCTCACTTCATATCAGCAGTTACCCTTGCTTCCTATGCATTAGGTCGATCCTTCTGACGGCAGAGCCCAGAGCCAGAGATATATTCTACTTCATCTCTCAGATGTTCATGAGGAAAGCATGCATGTAGGCGTCTGTTAATTAATTTCCGCCTCATGCAAAATCAACTAAATCAGACTCTCCCAATGTGCCGTGATAGTCAGCACAAGGTGCATGTTCAGTCACAGGGCTCTTTTCCTCATCTGAATTGCTACCCAAATGTAAATGCAGAACACACACAACTTTATCCTATAATTCCTGTTGCCTATCCACTTATCTAACACTTCATGATATGAAAGCCAAAAAAATTAAAATCAAGGCACACTTTAACAGCAGACGTTTTGTGCTGATCTCCTCCCATGAATTCATTTTATCTGCATTTTCCCTGTAAATTAAAATGATACCTTGCAATCAATTAAAGATAAAGCAGAGAAATGCTCAATGCTCACACACTGCCTATAGTCACTTTAGGCTCTATTATTGATACATCTGAGGTTACAGGCATTTTAACACTGTGTTTTGCAGCATGTAGCTTATAATTGATCAGATGGCTGTTTTTCAGACTAGGTATAAGAGAGCTACTTTAAGCTCTTACACACATGCAAAATTTTGGACTGTCTCATTTGATAGCCATGTGCTCTGAGGACACGGCAGGGTTAATGAGGCTACAGCTAGAGTGTGGCTACATGAACAAACTGCTGCAGGGTAAAGGATGCTGCTCTAAAGCACGTTAGCTGCTCCACAGCCGGCTCTTATCTTGCAGTATAGGTCTTCTCCAGTTTTCCCTGTAGGAACTTGTTCTTGTAGCTGTAACCCTAGGACTATGCCAGCATGTTAGCAATAATGCAGGCTTATTGAAAGGAGTAGATGTTAAGAATACTTTGAAAAGTTAAGAATCCCAGCATGCCTGAAAAGGGAAAGGAAATACACTGTTTATCCTTTTAATTGGCAAGATGAATGCTTAGTCCTCTTTGCAGTCACAGTTGTACCCCAGCCTAGTTACTCGTGTGTGTGTGTGTGCTGGAGAATGAGGACTGTAGCTGAGGAACAGGGAAGTGATGTAGTGACAGAGCAAACAAACTGCTGAGATCTTGAGGCAGTACTTCAGAGTGAAAACAGGAGGATCACACCATTCGAGATCCACCTCTGGATATTCCCAGGAGATATTAAAGGCAGATGGGAGGATGCAAGAGGACATGTCTGCTTTTATAACAGTACTTAGTTCTTCTTCTGGGAAAAGGTAACAAATCACATATAGATATTCCTTAGGCTGGACCTGGCTCACGAGATGCAAGTCAAGATGGGCGATCTAAAGTATGCCTTTGGATCCTAGTTGCCATCAGTAGCAAAACATGCAAAGTGTAGCAAAATAAAAAGAGCAAGAACTTGCCCTCAAGAAAAACAGAGCAAAGATCTCTGAACAGGAACCAAGCAACAGAGAAAGCCTTCTTTTCCGCCATGTGAGACTAGATATTAGGAAATATTACTTCAGTGAAAGAGTTGTCAAGCACTGGAACAGCTGCACAGGGAAGTGGTGGAGTCACTATGCCTGGAGGTATTTAAAAGACATGTAGATAGGACATGGTTTAGTAGTGGACTTGGCAGTGTTAGATTTACTGTTGGACTCAATGATCTTAAAGGTCTTTTCCAACCTAAATCATTCTGTGATTCTGTTACCTCTGTACTTTATCTTCTTTATCATCCTCTGGCACAGCTCAGTGAGGACCAGAGGGGACCTGAAATGGAACCTGACATGCTGACCATGAGTGAGCAAACATTGCCCCTACTGCCTTTCCTTGAAGTGTCAGGCATCAACTCACTGAAGCACTGTGAGAAGCTGAAGTTTGTAAGATTTCTAAAATTTTTCAAGAAATCGGGATGATGTAGAAGTGCCAATTAGCACAAATTCCACTCATCTAAATACGTTTTAACCAAAAAAGTCATGTAAAAGCCCTTTCAAAATATTTTTTCCCTGAGGTCAATCAATGTAACAGCTCCTCATCCTGACCCTACCAAGACTGGAGTTTTATTATTTACACTCTGGTTTCAGTCCTATTGACTTTAACATTACTGCTGCTGGAAGAAATTACTATTAAGGCAATGAAGCACTGTTCCTTTGCAGCACTGTAAAACAGATCAGGTGCATCTTCTTCATTACATGCTGGACAATAATGCAAGTTCTGTGCAGTTAAACAATCAGCAGCAGTATGGCAAGACTGATGCCCATCCCTCTGTACTCATTCTAGCCTCTAAGCCTGTGGTGTCAAACTCATGGCCCATGGGCCAAATCCGGCCCTCCACCTTGTTTTATCCCGCCTGGAACCTTGTTTCTACCCAGCAGCAGCGCTGAGCACCTTGCCCCTTTGCTCCTGCCAGCGTGCTAATCACATCTGCAGTGTGCGATTTTGACACCACTGCTCTAAGCCAACTCCTCTATTGCACCAGGTTCTCCTACCATATTATTTTTCACCTGGGCTGATCCCCAGTGAGGATCACTGCACAGCTGTGCCACTGTCTGTGGTGAAACACCATGAAGGGCAAGGTCAAGTGGAAAGGTTAAGAGCCACTTAACCCGCTCTGGATGCTGAGAGAAAGCTCCCTGTAGCTGTGGCCTGGGTTGCTGTATTTCACATGTTGGCCTCACTCTCTCATACAGCTGAAGTCCAAAATGTTCTGGTTTCACAGAAGATAAAAAAGACAAAAAAAAAGCCCACCTTTAATCACAAGCGTCCATTACAGACTTGATTTCGTAATGTCTGTCAATTAAAATGAGTACTCAAATTTTCTTAGCTAACAGTCTGCAGGTGTTACGGTATTACTATATATACTTACATCAAGTTACAGTGGGGCTTCTCAGGAGGTGTTATTGTGGTAGCATATACTAACCGGGTAATTGGTCCTTACTTTCAAAAGAAAGAAAAAGAACTAACACAAAAATAATACTCTTTCCTTACAGAGTAAGCTTCAGTAATGAAATTAGGACTTCCAACACAAAGCTATAAAGAGTGACAAATCTCTCTTGCAATTCTTAATTTGTGTTAACCCCTTGACTCTAGCAGGTCTTGAGCTCCTGACATTAAGTGCTAATGCATTTAGCATTAAACACACATGCTAAATGTGTTAGAATTATGCCATGCTAATGGAAGCATTCATGGCCTGTCAGATAGGTCGAGTGTTTGCTTCACTTGAGTGTTTACTGTGAGCAAGGCAGTATTTCAGCATCAAAGCCTTGTCAGAAACTTTAATGATCTTTATTTGAAGAAACTGCATGGCACTATCCTGCATCATATTGTTTTTTCTCCCATTCTTATTAGCTGAAGACTGGAGTTTGAAATGGTGCTCTAATTAACGTCTTACCACTAGCTTATTAATATGTAATTTGCAAAGAACAAAACTTCTGGTTTCTTACATCTCTAAAGAGGTATCTTTTGGATTTGATATACAGGGAGCTTACTGAATATTGAATACAGCCTATCTTAAGCACAGTAGGAGAAGACAGTCCTATGGTGAACCTGCTTCTTTTGGTATTTGAGTTTAGAGGTTTAAAAGAAAGAGGAACAGAAGCAGAAGGAATTAGTATCACAGAGTATTCGGCTGGTAAAGTATGACTCCTATAATATATTACAAAGTGCACCATCAAGCAAAATCACATTATACTTTTTAATACCTAGTGACATAAGCATAAGTGTAATGCAACATGCAACACAGTTATATAAATCTTTAAGTATTGTTATTCCAATAAATAGATCTATATATTGTCACATGTATCACTATATCAAACAAACATCCTAGAATATTCAGACTAAGTAATTCCAGATCAATTATACATACACAAACATAGGCACACCAGAGTAAAATACATTGAGACCATTGTTCATAGACTGTACTGGAAATGACGCTTGACTGGAAAAGGGACGGGTTATCCACTCTACACACCAGGACTTCACGGCCATTTGTGGTGGGGAGGTCACCATCAAGCTCCCACAGCTGCAGGTCTCATGCTCTCTACTGTCGCTTTATTTATCAGCATCACTATGCAAAACCAAAATGCTCTAGAGAGTTCATGTTTGCTTTTTAACTTCAGTTTGTCACCTAAATTGTTAAGAATTAGGCACAAATCATCCTGGTAGCCACCAAACATGTTCAGTATTGTCCTCTGGATTTGAGGTTACAAGAGCAATAGAGATCTCATTCCAGAAACAAGCAGGCACCTGATTTAGAGTTGCCATTCAGACAGATTAGGGAAATGTCTGTGGGAGCAAAATACATGGCACAGCAAATGTGCTGCATATGACACATTATGAGGTTTGCCCAGGGCAGCAGAAGCTGAGAGCTGACACTGGATGGCATCTGGATTTTCAAAACAAACCCTGAAACATTTCTTGTTATTCACAGCTGACAAAGCATCAGTAAGACATGCTGCTTTTGATTTCTACCTGTCAGACTACATTCTAGCCCCTGTGATGCAGCCACCTGGAAAACTCAGAGAGACAATTTTATGATGGGAGAAATAAGACAGCAACTGAATCTTTGCAAATGAGAAAGCACATAGACATGTATTGTTTCCTCCCAACAGCTTTCCCCACAAGCTCTCCAATGGCTAAGCCTTGAGTAACCAGCTCCTCACTTTCTTCTCCAAAATGCTTGGTTTATTATGAAATGCATGTCCAGATTCAAATGCTCAATAATTCAGCATTAAAAGACCATGACAAACTGGAAGAGAAAAACACAAAGCTGGAGTTGCAGGGTGCCACTCACTGTCTTTGTTTCCTCACCATGCTTCACCCCACAATCCTCTAATCCCCAAGGAAACTCCACAGAGAGCAAAAAAACCTGCAGCTAGTAGGAGCTGAAAAAGGCAAGCATTAAGATATCTGGTGGGAGGACTCTAGCCCACACCACACAAACTGAGAATTATACAAGAGATGTTCTTTTTCCGTCTGATTATCAGAAGGAAAATTATGTCAGTCTTTCTTACATTCTTCAGCAGAAAAGTACCTACTGCTTGAAATCTCCTTGTTTGTACGCTTTCTCCAGGGCCCCACCCTAAATACATCATTTTAGACAGACACTGAGTGGAGCAGAGAACACCTCACATACAGTGCTTGGCACAATGACGCTCCATTCTTGGTGGGTTCTTAAGAACAACCATAAGCACAATCTGTAATAATAATCCTCACTTAAGTTACTGGAGGTATTTTTAGGCTAATGCCCAGCTTAAAAGCATAATTCATTCACAACAATGAATAGAGGAAGCAGAGCATCAGTAATAATCCTCTCACATTACAGAAAGCATACTGAGATTTTAGAATAGCATGGTGAAGATAACTCCTCCTCATTACCAACTGCAAGCTGCAATCTGTGTGAGGAATCTTTTTCAACATCAAAAAGCACACAGTTCAGTGCAGGCCGGGGTGAAAGATGGAGATGGATGCCTTACACTACTGCATTTAAAACTAGGGTGTTTACTGTAAGGAAGGAAAGCCAGCCTTTGGAAACAGTTGGTAAGAAAAAGAGAAAAAAAGATCACCTGCTACTTTCAGATCATGGAAAAGAGTAATTCTGCAAACTCCATGAGTCAGCATATGAGCAAGTATTCTGAATATAAAAGCAGGAGCTCTGCAAAGAAATGTGAATGCTTCCGTAATCTCCTTTCACACTTCCTCATCACTATTTTCATTTTTGTTAGCAGGAATAGTGTTTCCCATTACCTTATGGCTTCTATACCTACTTTAGTTTACACCAGGCATTTCCACTGACTGACTACCAAGCAGATCCTCCACTATCCACTTTCATGACCTTAGCTTAATTTCTGTAAGTCAACTGCATTAATAAATACTATGTGTGCAGGCAAAGGAGACTCCGTGTTGTAAGAACCCAGTAAGACTCACTCCAACCAGGCGTGCCATAACTATAACATGCAATGCTCCTGCTTCCCCTGCCAAGGCATCTCACCACGCACCACACAACAATTCTGCTCTCATCTCAAAATTACTTTGTGCTGTGAGTGCAACCAAGTGATTCACATGTGCTGGAGAAATGTGCAACACTTATTGAAACAATGCAGCTAGAGAACACTGTTGTTTTCTTCCAGTCACAAGCGCTTCCTACCTGCTTCCTTTCAAAATTCTGTTTCTAAATAATTCATCTCTTTCATGATAGACTCCTCACCCAGGCAGAAACCCCAGAAATTTAAAGACTAATGGCTAAATTGAGCCTCAAGTAAGTGGATTTCAGTAATGGCATGGCACCATGAGATAAATTATATCTGCAGATGAGATCCAAAGAGTGGGACATGTGCTAATAGAGCACTAAGTAACCACAGGAAACACTGCACCCAAAGTAGCCCATGTATGTACAAAAGAGTAGACTAAGATAAAATAAATTGCCCTCTCTCTTTGCAATGCGTAGAAATTTACACTGCACTATTCCACCACATACATCAGCAGTTCCTAATTTTTTTCAAATGAGCTTCATAATTTCTCATCTTCCTCACTCACTCTGGGACCCAAAAGGAGGCAGCAGGAGGTCATTAGAACCTGTAGAGCTCTGAGGATGCTGTGAGGGAAGGGACCAGGAACGATAATGGGATGCAGGTCTGGTCACCAGCCTGGCAAATGAGGTGGCAACTCCAGCAGCACTCAGACAGGCAGCTGAAAATGCCCTGCAGCACTAAGAAATTCTGCAGACGCTATGGAGAACAGGCAGAAGGGATATCCAGCTATAGCAGGATGCTGTGCTGCTTTTCCAGGGGAAGGAGGGAGCCTATGCCCTACCTTTACAAACTCTCATTCCACAAGTGAGGCAAATCACAGTAATCAGGAATACCTGATTTGTAACAATTCTAGACGATGAATATTTGTGACAAGAGAAATTATAAAAAATACAAACAGAAATACTGCTCTGCATAAGAGGGCATTATTGTTGTTCATTGCAGGTCAGACGTGCTATATAATAATTGGAAAATTCTTGTTAATAGATTTATATCATTTACATAGGTCAACATCAGTCATTTCCATATTGGCATCAAAGCACTGAATCTGGGACTTCTGTTAATGGCATTTTCTTAGATATGACACATAAACGAGTACTGTCCTGTCTGCAAACGCACCAACAATAGACAACCCTGTCACACAGTCAAACATCTTTTAGGAGTAATGAATAGCTTTTGAAGACTGTCATGTAAGCGAGTAACTGATTAAACTTCATGACGAAAAGGAACATGGGCTGCTTTGGCTAATCACTGTTCACTCTCTGTGTCCAAACCCCAGGCCAATGAAAATATATCTGAATGTATACCTGAAATTGAAGTGATCTAATGCAGACCAGTAATTGCTTCCTCTCGCTTTCAGCAAGAAGCTATAGATTAACTTGTTAATTCAAAATTTAGAACATTGAACAGTCTTCTCGCTACAAGGGTGGTTTCAGAAAGCTCAGAAATAAACCAGGACAACATTTGTTATTGAATCTGTAAGATTTTCTAAAGCAAACAAGAAAATGGTCAGGTGCTCCATGACTTTCTATTTTAACTTCCAAAAGGCTGTGGACTAAATTTGATGAGGTCAATTCAACAATACATATATTCTCAGCTGACTTTTCTCAAAGAAAAAGAGATATGCATCAGGAAGGGAAAATTTACAAAACCGTGTGGATTCGTAGATACACAATGAGAAGCAAATGCAAAATGATAGCAAACTTACATGCTATCAGAACTTAATCCTGGTTTCTATGTGTCTGCATTCCTCCCTCAATACATTTCAGACCACTATTATGATTTTATTTCTTCTAGATCTGAGAAATAGAATGGGAAGGTCATTTAGATCCCTGCACTCTGAGGTTCCTGTAGAGGTGTCTTATAGAATAAACATCCTGTGCTGAAATATTATTTGTTAGCTGGAGGAGAAACAGACTTAGAGACCCTCATATGCATGGGCAACAGCTTGAGTCTATACCACTGTCTGAAACTCAATTGTAGCACCACACAGAAAACAGCTACCACAGTACACCAGACATTCCTAACTGCTGAGGATAGTTCTCAGGGTAGAGCTGAAGTGAAGAGGGTTTCCTCAAATGTTGCTGCGGTTTATCATTCCTATTCATCAATTCTCTAGGGAGAGATCCAGCCACCTCTTAAGTTATGCTTGTAATTTCCTGAAAAGTAGCATTCAAAGAATAGAAAACCAGAGAGAATTTCCTTCTGCAAATAAACCAAAGTGAGCTGATGAATTAAGGTATGTCAGAAACCCAAAATTCCAAACAACTTCTCATATCTCTACTGCTCAGGCAATTTATCCCTCAGCCTGTACACCTGTGCAGGGAACTCTCTAGGCAGAAATGTAGATAATGTCTGCTTTTTATGTTGGAAAAAGCAAGCAGGAAGAATCAACCTGGACTGTTTCTATGCATAATCAAAAAAAATAAGAATAGCACGGGCATTTTCTGAGTTTGTGTCTATCTAAACTTGCAACTGTTCTACATAACAGATAAGACTGAAATCAGCATTCAAAAATAAAATGAAAAAGTTTAAATGTAGATCTGTCACTGGCTTACTAGCTGCCTGCTGCTTCTGAAGGAAAGAAGAGTGTATCTGACTGCTGGGGCCACTTTGAAATTAATCCAAACGTAAAGTAGGCAGGCTTTGGTCCTTCAGTTAAAGGTCTATTTTGCATTTTAAGAATGCTCACGGTTTGCTCAAGAAATTTGTCCTTTCACAGAGCATGTAACCTTTCTAATGCATAAACCAGGATGCATAAGTATGGTAGGCAAATGCTTGGTCTTTTCTCATAACTCATTCAAATGAAAAAAAATAAAATCTTTTCTCCTCCCACCTTCATATTCCAAGTAAAAACACATCAAAGAATGTCACTCCAAGGCCTCTGTTTCTCCTTCCCTGATCAACTCCTCTTCTTCCCCCAAATACAAGATCCAAAAGTCCCTGCTAAATCTTGGTTCCTTGATTATCTCTTGGTTTCATGTTTATCATTTATGATCATCATGATGTAGTAGAGTAACAAGTGCAGCTTCAGTCAATGTCAAAGCTCCACCATGCTTGCACTAACCAGGCATGATTTTTGAGTCTAATCCAAATAACCAAGACCCAGATTTGTGTTTTCCCTCAATGTTCCTGTGCCCTTCAGTGCCTCTCTAAGCCAGCATTCTTCCTCATCTCTCACTCGTGTAGCCCTCGTGCTACATTTGCTGTTTCACAAGGGCAGGAGGCTGAGCAAGTGAAGTATAAACTGCTACAGCTAGAACCAACCAGCACACAACATCCACCCATCTCGGCCTGCCAGTAGCCAACCTTTGTTAGGACTCAATTTTATCTCAACTTTAGAAAAAAATCAGTGGAACTGCCCCAGATTTGTCTTGATTTGGTTGGAATAATAGGCCAGCGCTTTGCTGTGACTCCCAACATGTTTCTGTTCACCTTCTCTTTGAATTTGAATCTACTCAATGGATATTTAAGCTTAGTACCATTCACCACATCCTTTCTGCCACAGAGACAGAGAACAGATTATTTTCTTTCTCTCTGCAACAGTGAGTCATTGTGGTCCTCTTTAAAACTGCTCTTTTAAAAATAGCATTATAAGCTACTTGGATCTCCACAGATTGAGGATGCATGGCTGTATCTGGTGGTCTCCACAGAAGGGCAACTCTGTGTTTTAGGAAACACCGGTGTTACCTCTGAAGCTTTTGAGACTACCTCTAACATCTCATGATTTATCAAGGCAATCAGCAAATTTTGGAATTCTCCTGTTCAGAATTTGGAAAGCAAAACCTGATCGAAACCATGTCAAATGCTGCCAATGTAATTGTCCCGGTGGAGACATTAAGAATCTTGACTCTATTTAATTTCGGGTAGGAAGAAGATTCAAGCATAACTGTCCATTACATCTTGCATTCTCTCAACAGAATGGTTTAGAACTATACTAATTTTTAGCAGCTTTTTTTTTTTTCCCACAAAGATTCAAATGCTTATTTACAGTGAAACTAAATTAAAGTTAATAGAAAAATGGTGCTTAGTTAAAGACAGTTCTAGTTAAACAACGTTTAATTAACCTGATGAATTGGAACCTGTGGGATGTTGAGAGTAGAGCACGGTGCTTAGAAAAGCTCAGCAAGATGTTTAGTATCAACTTCATGTACAAACACATGAGCTAGAACAGCGTTACAATAGTGAGTGATTAGTATTTATATTTTAGGGGCAGAAGACAAACACTACCTGGAAGCAATCTCATTTCTGTAGTTTTAAACTGTTAATTGCATCATCAAGGATTTCTGCCTTTCTCTCCAGCAAGTAACGGAGATTAAATGGATCGTTGATTTTTTTCAGTACTGAAAACTGGCCCAGGATATGAAGACTGCCCTTTTGTGGAGGGAAACATCTCAACACCTTATCTGCACAAGGACATAAGTGAATTTCAAGCCCTGCTTGGCAACCACATACACTGAGACAAAACTTAATTTTCCAACCTCGTTTTTCATATATCTTGATTTTCTCCTCCATTTGTCTCTGGAAATTTCTGAATTCATCTCTTCAGCTTTATGAATCAGACCTTAGAGGGCAAGAAGATGAAACCTTGATGATCTAAATTAACCTCTTTGATATTGCAGCTGCTGCTAGAAAGTAGAGCAGACTTTATCTCTAGAGTTGCCATTTTATGATATTTGCCTAGAATTAAAAAAAAAAGACTGGTAGTAACAGTAGAATCCAATTAAAGAATAATTTATACAGTGCTTGCAAACAGGGAGATGACAGGGAAATGTTAAGCAGATCAGTATCGGCTGCACAAACTGGAACATTCTTACAATTTGTCCATGAATACCTAAAAATTAATATTTTCTCTGCACCTTCTCCCTGAAACATACCTTGAGGGTTTCTAATTTGTTGATTAGCCAGAGCTAGCTTTCTTCCGAAACAGCCAAGATCACTTACCTCAAAATTTAGGAAGTATAAAATCATTACCTACACCATTTAAGGATATTCTTTTTCCCTGTTTTTACACCTTTTACCTCCTATCCTAAACTCTTGCTCTTTTGCAGGGTAGTAGCAATCAGATATAAAAAAAAATTGTTCTAAACTCTTTCCTTTGTCTTGTGCATCGCCTCCTCCCCTCCATGATTTAGCGTTCTGCACTTCAAGCAGAATTCTCCCCTAGCTACAGTTTCTAATATGCCCTGATCTTTCCATTTCTAAATCTGATCCCAACTGGAAACAAAAGTAATTTTACAAATAATAAGAAAGCCTGAGGTTTGGTATGGAAAAGCTGAAACAGGCAAGGGGAAGATGTGATCTTTCTGTGATGCAAATAATGTTCTGCATGAAATGCTTCACCAAAAATAAAGCTCCCTGAGGTATATTTGCTAGTTCATATAAAAAGAAACATCTTTAACATATAAACATAGATTGAAATATTTCTCTGTGAAAATGATCAAGAATTTAATTAGCATAGTTCTTAGGGTCAATTTTATTTTTTAAATAGTTTGACTTTCTGATGTTTGCATTGAAAATATTGGCATATTGGGATATTTGTACAAAGGTAGCACTGTGTACAATAAACCATAAAATGCAGCTAGGAGAAATGTTAAACCTCCTAAATGCCTTAAATGTACAAAAGTAAGAAAGTTATGGTAAAAGCTGAAAGTCAGGGCCATTCTCCTCCTATAATGCAGAGTCCAGAACTAGCACAAGTGTTTGGTTACAATGGACTGAGTTTCACAAAGAACGTAATGCACACAAAACCAAAGCTAATATTTTTTATCTCTTTGCTAGATCTCCTGGACCTTTAAAATAAAAATCAAGAATTTAATTTCACTAGATTTGAATATAAATAATTCATTGACTGATCTAGGGGAGGGACAGGTTTAATAAAGAAATATGTTTTGATGTTTTCTTACTATAAGGCCAATTTTACTAGATTTGGTGACTGCAGTTGAATCATGTGAAGCCACGTGACTTGCTGAACTGAAGGACAAAAGTAATCAAGGTGGCTGTATAGCCATGACTGCTTTGTTTGATTCTGCAGGCAACGGAATTCCACATGTAAGACTTGAAGAAAGCTAATACCCAGCCAATGCGACTTCCAGCCCCACTGAGATAAGTCAATCAAGACCTTTGGAATCTCAGACGATAACCACATTCTGGAGGTCTGGAGAATTTCTGTAGCCTGTTACCTACTGCTCTTGGATATCTACTGATGCAATGAGCCTATGCTGATGTGTTTTCCTCAGAGGCAATCTGTTCGTGTGAGAGCTGAGAGAACTTAATGGTCTGTCAGATTTGGTTAGAATTAGTTGAGGGCTTCTAAAGTTTTCAAAGAAATATCAGTCAATCATGCATAAAGATACAGAGATTCAACGTGCCCCATTTTTTATAACATTAGACTAAAAACTAGCCTCTAGCCTTTCTGATCATAGTCAGACCTAGGTCAGCCAGATCTAGGAAGGAAGTGGAACCCAGAAAAACAGTCTATGGAACAAGCCAAAGCAACAGTTTAGAAATATGACTTGTCACAGCCAACTCAATCAGAGTCAAAGCCAGACAGCTGTAGCTGATCATTTGAATTCCAACACTTTTGAGTGTTTAATTCTTCAAATAATGAAGAACGATGTAAATGACAGTTCTGTGCAATTCAGTCTGAGTCAGTCTGGTGCAAGAACAGCCTGTCAGTCCAAAAGGACAAACACCCAGTTTCTGAGAGTCACATGCTCACATCCATGAAGGCAAAATCAGCAGGAGGAAATCAGTGAGTCCCCTGCACAATCAATCATGTTTTGCCTCCTGTGAGCAGCTAAGCAGTACCTCACCTGGGCAAAGGTTATCTGGGGACATGAAATTTTGCTTGTTGACTCAGGGATCTTATAGGGAACCATA
The DNA here is from genome assembly GCA_033556795.1 of Tapera naevia. NCBI lineage: Eukaryota > Metazoa > Chordata > Aves > Cuculiformes > Neomorphidae > Tapera > Tapera naevia. The sequence continues at coordinate 6,330,332 of JAUMJJ010000113.1, forward strand.
CGCACAGGATGAGGTTCAGTTCTGCAGAAACCTTTTACAATTTATATGGTTGTTTTCTTAAACAAGGTTACTGACCGTACACATAAGTGAGGCTGCATCACTATCTCACATTTCTATTAGAAAGATGCAATGCTCAGCCTTGGAGTGCAGAGCGTGCATTCTGCATTATGGTAAGAAAGAGCCTTTTATCTTAACCGTGTTGTTTATAAAAAATCAGTGTCATCAAAGGCAACATATAAACCACAAAGGACAAATATTATTGAAACCATGTTTTAAAGAAAATAGGGGTGTGGGTAGTGTTACCTTAATTAAAATGCCTGTTCATAGGTAAATACAGGTAGATGTAGAGGGGACTTCTATCGGGTTTGCTCTAGGAGAAACAGCTATTACAGAACTGATGGAATTTCTTATACCATTTCCAACTGCCTGGTGTTGGCCGCTACCACGGAAAGGATTCTGGGTAGTAATGAACACTGAGCTAAGCAAGTACTGACATTTCTTGATGATCTTTAGGGTCTTTTCAAACCTGAACAATTGTATTCTATGAAGACTTGCGCTCCAGCACGCAGCTTCCAGAGTTTTAAAAAAAAATTATTCTTAAACCACTTGGTTTTCTTTGATGCATATTCCTGAATCAAAATATCTGTCTTATCATCTGCCTCACACCAAAGAGCATCCTACCATTTCCTCGTTAAAGTAAATAGTATTATGAATGAGTAAATTCAGTTAATATATATTCAGGCCATTTGTTCAGCAAAACCCCTAGATTCTGACATTACATCAAGTTAATTCAGCTGTGGGTCAGATGCACTGGATTTGGATGTGTATCTGTATTTTAATTCAGCCTTAGTGAGCATCCTTTGCTGAAAGAAACTCCTTTTGCAACATGTCAGCAGGAGACAATGTATTCAGCTCCTTAATTATGTACTTTGGTACAATCACATTGCATTATATACAAAATCACCACACTGCTGAAAAAAAAAAAAGCCTGAAATGCTAATTAGTACAAATTAACATTGATTTGATTTAATGTTGAATAAGGGTTTGCAGCTTATACTTATGAGAGAACTTCACTTTTAGGCATGCTCAGACACTCATCTTTTAAATAACACTGTGCAGCCTGTACCAGGTGCACAGTGGGTTCATTATTGATGTATAAAGAGGTATGACTTAGTCAAAATAAAATCAAACTCGGAGACTCCAGCACAATGCCATTCTGCAAAACAATATCCTTTGAGATTGAGCTATCAAATGAAAGCAGAGTGTAACAATCACCTGTTTTTGTGCTGCATCATGTTGGGGGAAAGGGAGCAGATCATATTTACAGTATAGTACCCTTTCCTGTCACTGATGTCAGTACTGACAGGTGAAAATCAAAATAATAATGTATATTTTAATAACATTTTGAACTCCTAAGGCATCTTGATGGAAATAACTCAGCGTTCAAAGAGCACTGAGGATTTCAGTCCCAAACCACTCCCATGTAGGCAGGGAAGTAATGCCCTCCCCATTCTGTCCTAATTCTGTTCATTCAAGGGGTGTTTTGACATTGAGGGAACCATAGTGATGGTTTCAGCCAGGGAAAATGAAGCAGCAGGGAGCTCAAAGGAGAATTTTTCAAGGGAGTTGTTCGAGCTAGGACAGAGAATATGAGCGTTAGTACTAGATGCTCCAGCATCTGAGCAGAGGCAACACTGATGATTTCAGCTCCTGCTGCTGGAGTTCTGAATCCAGCCACGCACACAGATCACCTCACTTTGGAAAGGGGCTGTGAGAGGAGTTAAGTCCTTCACTCCTGCTGCCAAAGACAAGAGTGCCCCTTTAGATTCAGTGCACACAAGCACTGAAAGAGAAGTCAGGCAGGCTGGGTGCAGTTCATTAAGTATTGACCACAGTTTAACAAGAAGAACACACTCTGATCCAGGAAGGGGCAAGTGCCAGTTTCTAGTGACGGGGAAGCAAGCACCCTCCCCGTGCTGGTTACTGCTGTTGCTCTGGCTATTTACAAGGAAAACATTGCAGAAGAACAAGCTGCAGTTAAAGGAAACTCCCTTATCCTTTGGACATTGCTCTGCTGCCAAAGGGAGCAAGAAGCTGCTTTCTTAAAGGTGGTGGCCTGGGGATGCCAAGACAATAGGATGTGGAGAGAAGAGTAAAAAGAGACCAGTCAATTGAATTGTTTTTTTTGGTGAAAAGTGTGGCAAGAAGTAAAAGATGCCATGGCTAAAGGGGAGGCAGAAGTTAGAGACTGACTGACAGAGCTGCGCCAACCACCATCAGCTTGCTTGAAAAGTTCCAACTTCCAATACAACTGGAGTTAGAGAAAATAGTCCTTCAGCACACCATGGCAGGGGAGTGAGAAAATAATTCATTTATATTCTAGATCAAGGAATGGGCATAGCTGTAATGGAGCAAGTGAATATGACTTGGATCATCAGTTTCTAAGATTCCAATAGCTCCTTATCTTTCTCTCTGCAGGCTTGTGTTGGTATTTGCATTATCTCCTTTTGTGCAGCTTAGAAGCGTGAATATCTGTAAGCCTATCCTGTAAAATTCAGCTCCATTTACAAAGCTACAACAACAACCAAAACAGCCTGCAGACAGAAGTTTTGACAAGAGCCAGGGAATAGGGATCTAGAACAGGGCTGTGTCCCAAAGGAATGAGCCACAGGGTAAGTAATACACTAAGCTCATCGCAACAGAGGGACACTGCCTTCACTTCTCAGCATCACAAGGAAGACCCACACATCAGTAGCCATCAGAAGACCCAAAGGATCAGTAGCAAGCTTTCTGACACCTGTTTTCCTCACCTGTTTTCCTCAGGGGCCCTGCTCTCCTGAAGGACTGAAAGGTTTTAGTCTGCATGCTTAAGAAGCCTCAGGCATTCTGCAGTCTAGGCCCTGACCACCAAGCTGTATCCCTCCCTCTATTTCCTCTCCATATAGGTGCACTCTCCACAACACGACTAGCCCAGTGGAAAACACATGTGTAAGAATATGTAATTAATTATTTGGCTTATACCTGAAAATACATCTAAACACAAATATTGTGGTTTTAAATCCTACTTGAAAACATGCTTCCTGATTTTTTCATGCTAACGACACTTATTAAGAAAACATAGACTCGGTATAAAACTACATTCAGTGGAAGAAAGCAAATGCTAAAATCAAGACAAAAGAATCCAGAATTTATACTTGCTGGGATGAAAATCTAGATGCAAAATAAGTCTGACATTTTTGCTATTCACAGCTAAGGATTAATTTTATTAAATAATTTTGCAGTTTTCTCTTCCACTGAATGCATATTTCCTGATAACTCCCCAGGAAGGGAAGTATTTTTTATCTAGCAACTTACACTAATACATTGCTTCTTTCAAGCAGCACTTGACCGGCAATATACTTATTCTGTTATAGTTCATTTTTTCACCCTGTTTGGTTTGATCGCTTCTGCATTTGCTTGACCTAGTAAACTATTCAGTTCACATACACCACAGTTCACATAATGTAATTGTTGAGTGTCACAAATGAATGCCTACCAGACACCACCCCCAAAAATAATAAAAGATGAGAAGTCATTATTAAAAAGGTTAATCTTCCCTACTGCTGCTATTGGTTTGAATAGATAAACTCAGGACCTCTTTTTGTTTCTCTTATGCAAAATGTCAGCTTCTGTAGACTGTTGCCCTCTATGCCCTGCACTAAACATGCTACAATTGCTTTATAATAAAGCATTATGTAAAATAAAGTGAGATTAACTTTCAGTTATTTGGGTCAAAATTTATTCCAAATAGAAACTCATTCCCCGCAGTCATCAGGTTAAAGAATAGCATCTCTCAAACACAGGATCTAAAACATTGTGCTAACCCACAGTATCTTCACAATTTGTGACCAGCACCCATGGCTTACAGCTGTCTCAGCCTGTAAGCTCACTTAATGCATGCATAACCTCTTACTCTGAGATAATTTCATATACAACTCCCATTTTCAACAAAAAGCAGCTCCATATCAACGGCAGAAACTGGAAGGCATCTGATTTTTTCATTCGTTACACACTAAATAGAATTGCTAATGCAGTAGTAGCATTTCATTAATAAACCAAATCAACCGATTAGAGAAACCTCTTCAGTCTCTTCTCTCCTAACTTTATTGCAATGAGTCAGCCCTTTAAGAGTCATCTACAGTTTCATTTTCTGCCAATAGGCTTGGGACTTCAAGAGCTCTTATTTACTGGATGGTCACTGGAGATTCAGAAGTGAAGTAAACTTAGCTCTGATTCTGTATGTGCAGCACATGGCTAAATTTACATCAAACAAATTAATATACTTACCAACATTGAGAATTATTTTTGATATAGAATAACAAATTCGACATCAAAATATACCTACATCCACCACAGAGCAAACATGCACGATCCCAGTCACTTTAACTGGCGTGAGTCACCATGCTGACACCAAGCTCTCCTCAAGATGAAGGAGTAACATTCAAGGAGTAACAACAGGCAGCAGCACATTCCAGACTGGTCTGTTGAAGCAGCCATTAGAAGAGGAATGTGCTGTATTTCTGAACTTCTTTGTCAGTCCAGCTTAGGACTAAATTCTGCTCAGCAGCTCTCAGTAAAGCCAGTGGGAGCTCTACAAAGGCAGTTCACAGAACCCACTGCAAACTACCTCCCTTTGCCTCCACTGCAGTGAAAAGAACTGTAACTCAGTACATGGTGAATAATAAAGGTGGAGAGGGGGAAAGGTGGTATTCTTTCTGGTAGATGCTTAACTGAACCCAAATGTCCTCAGACAAGGGCTACAGCTTTTCTGGAGTGCCAGTTACCACAAACTGGGACGTGAGAAGAGGAAACAGACATTTTAATGCGCTTGGCCTTCCAATCCTCCAGCTGAGAAAAGCCCTGACACATACTGTCCTCAGGTTTGAATTTAACTTGTGATCCTGGAGTAAGGGCAATACATTAGCAATGCTGTTTGAATTACTGGTGGACAGTAATCTGCATTAGTGCACTCTGCTTAAAAGGAGGAGCAGCAGCACATCTCCATGCTAGCAGGAGGAGAGAACAGACTTTAATTCCTGCAGAAGGGGCTCTTCTCAGGCAGAAATAGGTCAATCACAGAACAGAACAAAAAAGTGCTTACATTCACACAGCTGGAACTCTCAGGGGCACTAGGTGACAACCTTCCCAGGTGCATTTTTCAGTTAGTCAAAGTTACACGGTAAACATAAATTTAAAAAAGCAAGACTTAAAGGAATCCAGTATTTTTGTGGAGAGCTTGGTTCTTCAGTGTGCCTGCATCACTATTCTGTCCTCTGACTGGCATTCCACATATAAAGCCTCAAGAAATGCTTCTTGAATGGAAGAATTAATAAGACTGCTGGCATTTTTAAATGTCAGTCAGTTTTCACACAAGCTATCTGCCTGTGGAAAAATGGAGGAGTCACAATCCATAATTGTCCAGCGGGAGTGTCTCTTTTTAATGAAAATGTTGACGATTCATTTAGAGGATCCTCTGGAATGGCCATTTCCTCCAGTGCTGTCTGAGAGTTGCCCCCAGAGATCTTCTCCAGCATCAGCAGGGATGTCAGTTGAGATAGATGATAAGATTAAATGCTGTCCTCTTCCCAGGGTAGGCATCGGCACCCCCAGCTCTCTGGGGAGACTCAGAAATGAGAGTGCAAGGATCTTCAGAGCTAAGGAAACAAGGAGGTCAGTGACTTCTCCCTGAAAAATATCTGCCTTGGAGACAGCATTACACATATGCACTGCTGCCCCTTGTTCCCATGCTGGGCAGGGCAGATGCTGAGAGACTGGGGGAGTTCCTGAAGCAAATGTACTTTTACTGCTTACCCAAATGCTGTGGCAAGATTAAGGAAAAGGGGAGAGTAAATTTTGTCTGGCCGTTAAGTTTCAACTTGAAATTCATGTACCACAATTCTAAATATTATGCAAGGGGGTCAGATGTATGGCTCCTCTTAACCCTAACCAACTTCATGCCTTTGAAACTCTAAATATTTTATAAAATTTTAGTCATATTTTAAAAAAATACTATCTGACAATTGCAGGTGCTTACTATTAGTTTTCTTGTATAATTCTTCTTAAAGCCATACCATCAGCCAAGCTCTCAAAGCAGCCTGTCAGATTCTACCTCACTCCTGCAGGGAGACGTTATCAAAATGTTCTAACCTTTTAATTCCTTCAGTTTTCATTTTTTCAAAAACCCAGCAAGGACAAACCCCAGACAAACAGCAAGGAACAACAAGCAGTGTCCAAGTTCATGGCAAATACGGACACAGATTAGTGAATCAAAAAACATCTGCAACAGAGTCAGGACATTTAAAAGTAAATATGTATTCAAAGTCAGCTCAGACTCTGCAGCTAATTCTACAGCCACAGGGGGTCCCTACCTGAGTAGGGATATGCTGATCTTGATTGCTCCTGTGACCTTTCCTGCCTGTGCTCCAGTGCCACATGGTGAGCAGAACAAGCTGCCTTTGCTCTGCATGAAAGCTGCAGGGTTAACCCTGGAGGCAATCAACACATTTCATCCTTGGCAGGACTGCGATGGAGTACATCACATGCTACCACTGGTTATCAGGAAACCCTCTCCAATTCCTAATTTACATTTGCACAAATTAATGATCCTTATAATTTTTATTCTGATAAATGGGCAAGCTCTTGCGATACATGAGAATTTACATTTTCACACTCATTTTAGGTTTAAATCCTATCCAAATGGGCACAGTGAAGCAGTTTGGCTGCATGTGGAAAAGAAATCATAGCCTTAATCCCCAGGCTCTCAGAGAAGCCAGGAGAAGGGATGGAAGTCAAATTGCTTCCCTTTGAGTCCCAGAGAAACTTTTAGCCAAATCTGTGTTTATCAATTAAATTAACTGCTCTCAATATAAATACTCAATAGGAAAAGGAAATTTGATCAGTGGTTCCTGCAGTCACCTGTGATTATAGCATCATATACCCCTACTCTACAGAATTCTACCATGGGATCTGGCAAATCACTTAGGTTGCATCCGTACACTATAAAAAATTGCTTGTTTGTCTTTAACACAAACTTGTGTTTTGGCTATAAACTTCAGACCAAGAAAATTTCTATAGAAATAAAGCTAGATGAAGGCATGCCTAAGTACAGTTTTGCAGCACTTTGTCTCTGTTGGGATTTTACACCATGAAAGCTGTGTCTGTCTTTGTATGGTGAAAACAATTATTTTCCTCTCCATTGGCAGGCAGCATAAAAACTAAGTGTCTGTGTCTCATTTAATAAAACTAATATTTGTACTCTATTCCTGTACACATGTATAGGAAAAGGCTGTGCACAGCTTCTACAATAGCAGTGACATTAGACTGAGCTTTTTCCTATTCATTATCATTGGAGCTTTTCCCTATTCATTATCATTGGAGCTTTTTCAATATCCTCAGCAGCATCTCCCTATCTGACAGCCAGCTACAGCATCAAGGGAAAAAGAGAAAACACTAAAAGCCCTGAAAGAGGCTGGCCAGAGACAAGCCAAGGCAATAACGTTTCATAGAAAATTCAAAACATTTCTGGGTTTGAATTTAGGAATACACTTATTCCCATTTACAGCCCAAGATTGCAGCAATGATTGCTAATAGACCTCTGTGAAGAGTAAAAAATTACATTGATTAGTTTCCAGCAGTGCCATTTGCCTTTGCAAAAAAAAAAAAAAAGCCTGAAGTAAAATGAGTGTGAGAGCTTGTCCATGCTGTGTGAAGGGAAGAATTCAAATTCCACAGCACACCGGGGAACCAGATACAAACCTGTTACCTGTGACAAGGGCACCCAGCTGAGTACAAGTGCACTGGGCAGCCTGCTTCCTCTGTACAAACTCTTACCTATATTTATTGTCTATTTAAAACTGGGAGGGTTTTTAATGATGTTCACTCCTTTTTAAATGATGTTGGTAAAATCTGCTGGTCAAATGGTCTCATGTTTAATGCAAAAACACTTTATGCCAACGGTGAAATGCTAAATGCAAATAAACCTACTGTTGGTGCAGTCCTGCCTGAAACAGATGGATATTTTTTTCTAAGATACAGGAGAAACTGATAAATAAGATCTTACTGATCGCCCCAGCCATATTTTCACTTCAGTCACATATTTACTGACCACTCACTGGCAGAATTGGAATAGAAACTCTGCCAAACTTATGTCCAGGAAAAAGATGCTGAATGTTTCCCAAAGAGAGTGCTCTCCTCTAATGCTTTAGCAATAAGAAAAGGTGTTGACCACATGATTTAGGAGCTGAAGGGTACTTGCAGGATACAGAGACATGACAGTCTCATGTGGCTCTGGATGCACAGCTTCAGCCTTTCCTTCAGAAGTCTTGGATCATCAGTTTTCCCACCTTGATGCTTTTGAAGAATCTGTTGTTTGATCTGTATGTGATGAAAATCTCACCCGAATAGAACAGCCATACACTATCTCCGAATAATAGACAAGGATACACTTATTAATGCCTGAGAAAGTTTCAGGCAGTGTGGTGATAAACAGTATTAGATACTAACACAATATGGAACAATCACACTGAACATGACCTTTTTTTAGCTTATCTTTGCTTTCATTGCAACCTGCTGCTATGCAGTGATGGACTAGGCCATTTATTCAGAAAAAAAGCAAAATCACGACTTACTTGTCGAATGGCAAAAAGTGGAAAATATAAATCTTTTCAAAAATTTCAAAAATGCTTTATCCACTGGATATAAGTGATGTAAAAGGTTGTTGTGGTTTTTTTTTTTTGGACTTTACTATTCACCCTTAGAAGAAAACTTCTTAAAAAGGTGTATTCCCCATATCAAACCAAAACACAAAAGATCCAACAACTGCCATAAATGTGAAATATGTGGAGAATTAAAGCTGCTGTGAGAACAATGCCAGCAGTTGGAACTACCCACGTCTAACGTCAGTTGCGCAAGAGACTCTGGAAGGAACCTTTGTAATAATGAGCAGCTGAGGATTGATCTTCATTCCTATCATACAGTTCTCATGCATTGGGATACGTTAATTCAGCCGATCTCATTCCGATGTAATTTAATGATAAATTGTTTTATTTCTCTGCCTGTACAACATAGTGAGAGTCTGACAATCCTGAATCAACTGAGGGGCCACACACGTCATCAATGCCACTGCAGCATTGTTTCCCATCGAAGAGCTTGTGCTTATCGGACAATCTTCTTATGATGAGGGTGCTGTTGTTCTTGTCTCCCTGCTCAAGGGGAATATTAGTTTGACACAAAAGAGAAATGACGTTCACAAGCATCAGAGAAAAGTAAGTGGTCTCTGTCCAAAAGCTTATACAGTTGGAGGATTCCCCTTTCCTATCCCTCTCTTGCCTTTCAGCAATATGAGAATGGATGGAAAACACATATACAGCGTTCTGCTCTAGCTCTTTTCTCTCTTGCCTGTTACTATATCTTTCTTTTACTTTCAGCTGCTCTGCACCAAGAGCACAGAGTGCAGCAGTCAAGCCTTGAGGACATTCCCCTCCATGAATAAACAAGGCGCTCCCATGGAAAGCTCAAGCACAGCTGAGAATGGAAAGAACAAATCTCTCAGGACTAACAAAGAAGGTTCAACTATCTCTTTCCTCTTCGTATTGCCCTGGTATGTTTCCCTAAACCTTGTATATTTAATTTCTGAAACTACCAAGTATATTTTTCTAATAAGCCTGCTTTAAAAATTGTTGCCTTCACACACACACACAAAAAGAAGCTAAATATCAGTCTATTTTCCATCCTACTGTCCCTGCCTAACAAGGTAGATTGACAGGCAGACTGACAATAAAAGGAATGCAGGGTTTTTCCTTCATGCCTGCGTACACAGCAGTCGCTCCCATGCTCTGGAAAGACATTTGCTACCTGCTGTGTTGGTCTGTCTCCTTCCACGGGGTAACTGCCTTGGAGACAGCTGATGCATCTGCTTATGCATTTACCTTGCCTTTCACATCAATGGGATGTGATTTTAGGTGCATATCTGAGCTGTCTCTGGACTAGGCACACCCACACAGACACATGCAAACATGCACATACATACATTAATGCACATGTATTTATGTGATGGTGTTGAGCTGAATTCCACTCAGCTCTTCAGAATGTGTATTTTGAGTTTCTTTTTCAAAGGTAACTTGTCATTAAACACACATTTGCACTCACTAAAAGTTAAACACAACATAATAGTGTTCATGTTTACAGCCACTTCATTCAGCTTAGACTCTAATGCTGCAGCAGGGAATTGGGTTCAGTCAGTAGCTCACTACATGGAAAACCCAACAAAGCACCAGTTACACATGAAGTCAGCTAAAAGAAAACAGTCTGAATATGCATCACAATCTAAACTGTGCAAGCGGGGACAGGAACTTCTAAAAATCCTTAAGGAAAGATTACGACAGAGTTATTTTCAGGGAGGATTAGGGCTTAAGGTTCCCCATTTCTAGAGGGAGCAAAGGAAAAGCCTTTCATCTTTAATAATGAGGACTATGTAGGGACAGAGAGATCAAAATGACAGGGAAGCAGATGGAGACAGAAAGCTGAGAAACTTATGAGAGGAGAAATTGGACCAGGGTCTCTGCGTCCTGCCTGGAGGTGGTATTCTTGTTAGCTTTGCAGATACATTTTTTTCAGCAAATAAGTAGCCATCTGAATCTGCATTTAAGAATGAAACTAGTATATTTTCACATCTGACTGCCTGAACTCATGCAGTGAGGTCATAATTTTGAGTTTGAACATGATTGGCCTCCCTTTGGGATTCCAGAAGTGCTAAGTAAGAAAGATAAACAGTGTTGGAAGGTCGAACACATATAGATCATGAGTTAAACAGATATAGGTCTTAGATGATCTGTGCTGGAGTTCTCTCACTGAACCATTTCTGGGAAGGCTATGAGTTATTTCACAAAAGGATACGAGTTCACAGGGAAAGCCTCTGCTTTGGAGACTATCATCAGCGTCGGGCAATTGGATGCCTGTAGCAGAGTTGGTTCTAATAAGCAGTAGATAATATAACCTGTCCTACAGCACCCACACTCACACACAGAACTGAAAGCCAGACAGGCTTGTACTCTAATACTTGCTCTATTGTTGACCTTTTTCATAGCCTCATTCTACTAGTTAAAAATTTGGCTTTTTTTAATAATCTCTGAAATTATTAAAAATCAAGGCCTGGATTTAAGAAGTGCTTTTTGAAAATGTTGGTCTTTGCTCTCGTACTTCAATTTTGCTATTTTTGAAATGGGAATATTTCTTATTTCTCAGAGAGATGATGCATCTGATGCATGAAGATAAACACTGCAGTTAACCTCACATAGGAGGCCACTTCAAGGGTGCAATATGTCTGAGTGTAAACACTACTTTCTGAAAACATTCATTAGCAATGTTTAGTCTAAGGAAATCTCTGTGGCCATATGGGCTCCAATAGCCTTATTAATCTGCTTCATTAGTGCCAAGCAGAAAGTTGCATTTATTAGACTAGTATAATTTTTTTCAACAGCAGGGGCTTCCCTTCTTCAGTCTGTGCTTTTGTTTGCAGGATTCTCTTTCTCAGTCCCAGGTACCTGCACCTCTTGCTGTGCACCCTCCCCAGCACACTGATGGTAGACTGACACCTAATTTAATTCACCTCACCTTTCCTAATGCACAGTGTCAAGCCTGTTTTTCCCTGCAGCAAGGCTTAGTCATAAATTCATCTGGAACTTTTTACAGTGCTGTTGCATTTGCATGCTAATCAGAAAAGTCTTCATCTCCCAGCCCAGAAGACTGATCAAGCTGTAGGCTTACAGAAACCCTTTGCTGACAGGGTTATGAATCCCTCATTACTCCCCGAGTCCCTCTCTGAGCTTCATTTGATCTATCAGGATTCAAATCTGGCCTTTAACCTTGTTCACTTCCTCTCCCCCAACCCTGGCCAGTATCACAATTTGACATCCACAGGTCAATGCCATGGATTTTCTGCCTCCAGATGTTCCTTTCTATTCCCCTATGCTAATACTGGTTACTACAAGGATAAGATTGGATTTTGCAACTCATGGGTGAAGCACTGAAAGGAAATGACCATTTTAACAACTCCTGCTCACTGATGTTAAAGTGATGATATCATTTTATCATCATTCAGGCCTCTTCTAGATCTTGGCACTTACCAAGCCAAACAAAACCCACTTTGATCAGTTCTAAAGAGAAGATAAATACATGTACACACAGGTGATGCAAAATCCATTTCTTTGCATGAGATTAATAAACACTTTGTTTAAATGTTGTTCAACTTCATCTTTTTGCTGACAGAAATAATTCAAAATGTTTAAAGGGAAAGGGAAAATTTCCATGCGCCTAATATATACCTTGCCTAATTGCAGTGCAGTATCAAATGCATGTGTTTGGGGCTTTAAAAAGGTTTTTGCAGGTTACATCCAGCAATAATTCAACAGCATTTTTAAAATATATTTGAAGGTGTCATTTCTGGCCCTCAGTTTTGCAGCTGCTGAGTTCAGCTTATAAGATTTGGACACAGACCTGAATTTTCTGAAGACCTGCTCTTCCATTATCATAGCTCAGGGTCATCTCCAGCACAATTTCATGTAAAGAAAAGCAGTATCTGCACTCTATAGCACATAAAAACTGGCAGAGTCCAAGTTTCTGTTACTTTGGACTCTTTTCTGGTTGTAGAACATACACCTTGCCCTAAGCATCACCCTGTTGGCTTTCCTGAATGTAATAGCTACAGACACTGTGGGTTACCCAGTGGAACACCATCTGCTTTTCCAGGTTCCCCAGACTAATGACATGCATTAAGCTGTTTGCACATCTTTGTTTCATTAATAAATCAGGAATTTAAATAAGGGAAGAATGTCCAGCAGTCAGGCTGTGCTCCTGAGATTCTTGAGTTCCTCTCCCTGCTAAAGGTTTCTTTCAGGTAGGGTGGCACTCACATCGCCTGATCTACGTATCTAAAGGTTAGTTGCCACGGGCTTTGAAATAAAATTCAGCTGCCACTGATTCATCCTCTGGAGAAACTGGTTCTTTCTCATTAACTATAAAGGGTACTTAAAGTTAACTTATAGATGCCTAAATTCAGGGGGATGAATCCCACTTTGGTAATCAAGTCTCCTCCTGTAAGATAGTAATATTATCCTACATAGGATCTGAAGCTGAATGAAAAAAGTGGGTCTAGACATTTCTTCACTGCAGACTTCCACTTCATCCAGTCTCTCATCTACAAATTAAAGTAATTTTCAGAAACAGCACGGGAGAAAACAACAAGCACTGTAAGCACTAATGTAAATTTTCCTTCTTTTCTGCTGGAGGAAAAATCTCTGCTGACAAGAAAGCTTCTTGCTCCCCTGGGTGAATGTGGCTCTGGCTCTGTCTGTTGAGACTGACATAAAGATTATTGCTTGAGATCCTGCTCTTTGTGCTGTGGACATCTGGGACAGGGATTAAAGCCATTGAGCTCATTTGACATATAAGAGACCACTACTCCCTTGGAAAAGGGTAACAGACACCATATGATTGCTTTCAAGCCAGTTGCCTTAAGGGTGAAAGTTAGTGTAACCAGTTATTGTTATTTAACAAATACAGTCATTTAACAGATAGATTTGTAATTTCAGTAGGACTGAACAGACACATAGAAGTTTCCTGCATATAAAAAGAAACTTTTAAAAATCTACAGTTTTACACCAGAAATGTTAGAATTAAAACAGATCCATCTTAATACGCATTTTCCCTTGGTGCATGTTGAAAATAACTTTCACTTTTAATATATTTTGAATCTTGAATACTGTGTACAGTTCTGGGCCCCCCAGTTTGGGAAAGATATTAGGATACTGGAATGTGTTCAGAGGAGGGCAACGAAGATGGTGAAGGGGCTGGAGCACAAGCCCTATGAGGAGCGACTGAGGGAGCTGGGGCTGTTTAGTCTGGAGAAGAGGAGGCTCTGGGGAGACCTCATTGCTCTCTACAACTACCTAAAAGGAGGTTGTAGTCGGGCAGGGATTTAAGCTTCGTCAGGGAAAGTTTAGGCTTGATATGAGGAAAAAATTCTTCACTGAAAGGGTGATTGGCCATTGGAATGGGCTGCCCAGGGAGGTGGTGGAGTCACCAACCCTGGAGGTGTTTAAGGGGAGATTGGATGAGGCACTGAGTGCCATGGTTTAGATGATGGTTGGTGTTAGTGTTGGTGTTAGTGTTAGGTTATAGGTTGGACTTGATGATCTCAGATTTCCAACCTTGTGATACTGTGATACTGTGATATTTTTGTGAGAGTTTAAAGGCAACTTCTATAGGAGCTGTCCTAGATCGCTTCTTCCCCTTTCCTGATTTCTGAGAACTGAACTAGATGCCATTTTAAGGATTGTTAAGCAGTGTTTGTAAACAACTGTCCACAAAAAAAAAGCAACCAAACTCTGGAAAGACTTAGTCCAGACCAGGCACAGGCTGTAAAAAACATTAATGACCCAGAAACAGATCACAAAATCCACTGCCACCTGACTTCAAAAGCAGCTATCCCGTTCCTTTCTTCTGGGATAACTCCCATCTTCAGCCTTCAGAACAGGCAAATTAATTTGAAAATGGCTGCTTGATGTCTGAAAGCTGGTAACCTTAGGGAAGCATGGTACCTTTAAGTAATCCTAAGTATTTCTTCATGTATTTTCAATCCCAGCAACTGACAACCTTAACAGGTGTGTAATAGCTAATGGACCTCAGTAGGCACCCAGCTGAAATAATAACGGACCCTTGAATATAAAAAAGCAGGATCTCAAAACATCTATAACAATTGACTTTCCTTGAAAACTAGGATTCATGTAATTAGAATGGGGTTTTTTTCCCCCCACAGCAGACCCACATCTCTAAACACATTTGGCCCAATTCTGCTTTCAGTCGCTTGCTCCATCAAGCTGAGCAAATTTATACAGGAGGGGGCATGGGAAGAATCATACTTGGTGCGTTTAGCTTTAGTTTTAAAATAAATGAATTTCCCAGAACAGTGATAGTATTGACTTTACATACTATCCAAATAGAAATTTTAATGAAACAAGTATAACACTGACTATAGCCATAATAGATATGCAAATATTGGTCTTTTCTTAAAGGTCTCCCTATCTGGTCACATGGATTTTTCTTGCAGATGTGGGGGTGAACATAGAGATCACTTATTAGAAGCAGAGAAGGAAAGGATGGCTGCACAGCCATGGAGAATCAGACCATCAATTAGATTTTCATTCTCATTTTACGAGAATTCTCCCTTGAACAATCATCACAGGAGAGCTGTAAAATTTGCTCCCTTCTTAATTCTTTCTTTCTGTGTGATGTCATCTGCCTTTGCTTTCCATTGACTCTCCAGAGCAAGCCCTGGTCCAAGCCAAGCAAAAGAACTAAACACATTTTATTGTAATTGTGCTTCAGTAAACAAGGCATAGGTGTAGGGAACAATTCATATGGATGACGACTCATCCAAATGTATACAAAGTGATTAAAAAAACCAAAACAAAACAACAACAACAATGGTGTCTCTGAAGGCTTGAAGGCTCCCAGCCTCAGCAGATTGAAATTGCATTTTGCTTACTTTAAAGCTCAAGGATACAGGAAAACAAGCAGAAGGTGGTAACTTGGCCTAGATTCATGCATAAGAGTACAAAGGTTATGAAATAGAAGGTTTGAAAAACAACCAGAGTCACCAGCTGAGAGAGGTTTCAAATAACAGCCTAAAATCAGGAGTTTCAAAATAAAAGTCAAACAAAAAAGACCTACTGAACATAGCTTAAAAATACATGATCCGAAATTCCGTTGTCTGTCTACTAGCCAAAATCAAATTACCTACCTACTACCTCTGCCTCACATTTTATTGGACCTTATTGCCTAACACTAGATAGATAAAGGTATTTAGATACCTAAAGATACAGAGGGATTTTTCCTCCTGGGATTTTTCACTCTTCCTAGACATCCAGTTCCATTTACGTGATTTGCCTCCACTGTTCTGACTGCATGCAGAGCAGCTGCATTGCTCATCACCTCTCAAAATCAGGACTTGTGAATGAGATTCCCCAGAAGCTCCCTTCCCCAATTTTCAATTTCCTCAAGAAATCTGGGTGTACCTTTCCTGGTGTGGCCTGCGAAGGCTGTAATGCTCCTGAGATCTTGCCTTTTAACTCACTGAAGTGGTACCTGAGTTGTCTTGAAAACCATCTTTTCCCAGTCATACAAGTGGGGCACTTAAAACCTTTCTCTTCAAGAGAGGGATGCTGCTTTGTGCTAAAAGATGGATATTTAAAAAAAATCCAGTGTTTTTTACACACATTTGTTCATAGCAGGCACATGGAGTGAATCAGAGCAATAACATAACCTGTATTCACAAACAATTGATTGTCATTTGCAAATGATCCGCAGGGTACAGATCCTAATGTTTTACAACTGTGCTGTGGAAAGATGCTTGGGTTAGACAAGAGTTTACACAGGAGAAGAACAGCACAATCTTAGATCTTGTCTGAAACCCAGTGAAAGACAAATCAGCATGAGATCCCTGAGTGGGACCAAGTGAAGATCAGGCCCTGAGTGCCCTGTCTCCTCCATTCCTTGCCCAATTCCCAGGACTTTTGCCTATGCTGCTCATTTACAAAGCACAAGCATTGAAAGAGCCGTAGCCCTGCCACCGCCGTTTGGGCATCAGAGCTGAGAGTTTATGACAAATCAGAACTGCACCCCAACAGTACAGCAGCAAGAAACCCTGCACAGACCTAAAACCAAAACACACTGCAGCCACCATGCAGCTTTGCATCCCCCAGGTCTGAAAAGGACAGCAATAAGTGCTCCAGGACTCAAGGAGCACAGACTCTATAAGGTATTTTTTAACATTTTATAAGGTATTTTTTAACATCTGCCTTAACCAAAGCATTTGATATATCCATCACTTGCATGGACAGAGGAGAGATCCCATGGTGTTAAGAAAGAGCTGGGCAGATGTCCATGGCAAATTAAGCTGTGGGGCCTCCTTCACTTGGAGATGGTGCCCTGCAAGAGCCAATAGGTGGAACTGTGTCACGGAGTTTACTCTGCACTCCTGAGCTGTGACTAAAATCTCTGCCAGACAGTTTTGTTGGCCTGGTAGTCACGCACACAGCTCTGCACTAGGTGATGACCCTTCAGGCCTCAGAAAGGATAAGGTGCAAACACCACATGAGTGTGCATATTTCAGACAGCCAGCAAATATTGATCACTGTGGTGGCTAAACACCACTGCTGTTAGAAATGGAGGAGACGCCCATAAGATGCCATAGTCTGTCTTCTCCTGGGTTTTTATTCATGCTGCCTCTGCCATCCCTCTGTTTTGGTCTGTTTGACTTGAAGTACAGGTTTCTTCTGGGATACTCCAGTCTAGGCAGCCATCTGTGAACTCCAACCGCTACTCAACGTCAATTCTGCTCTCAAATCCATGTCATATAAAACTAAGTAGTAATAACTACAACACTGATTCATTTTCCCCAAATTCACTCCTAAATGCTCATGCTCCACCCATGCACCAAACTCTCCAGTCATTTCTTAACTAGGCTCCAAGTCACTCCTGTTCCTTGCTTCCTGGTGAACATCCTGCTCTCCGGTGACTTTTCTGGTCATATTGCTTCTTCTTCGTTTTTAGAATTCTCCCAGGGCCTGGCCTGATCTTGCTTCTCTTCCTTTGTCTCTTGGCTCTTCTGCCTGTTCCACTATCACCTCTATGTTGACAACTCACAAATCTGCCTTTCTCACCCTACCCCACATACATAAATCACTTGAGCACATCATCCAGCATAACCCTCCTGCCAGCTCAAGGGCAACTTGGGACAAAAATGAGCACCTTATTTCTTACATCCTCCACCCTCCCCGTTCCTGTCTTTCTCCATTATTTTCTTAATTTCTCCTCCCTCTTGGCTTCCCTCCCCTTCTCCCAGGCTAGCAACGTCAGCACTACCTTTTATTCTTCTGCCACCCCCTTTTCACATGCAAGCTGATAAGATTTAGTGAACTCTCTGCATAATATTTGACCCTTTCTTTCAGTCATACCAACTCAGATTTTGCCTATGCTCTTTTCATTTTCACAACTTTACTCTTACAAGACTATAGCCTCCTCCCTTCTTCCAGGCTGTTTAAGATCCGTGATGTTTCCTCTCCAGCCCATCAGTCAGAACTTGGTGCTCCTTCTTATATTGTTTCATTGACTTCTACTGTAACAACTTTCTAGTTGTGTATCTTCAGCTGTGCCTACTCAGAGAGCCTCCCTTCTCCTATATTCCTTTTAGTTCCTTCAGTTTGCCAGCTGGGGGAAACCTCGCATCCGTGCCTCATGCTACACAGAGCACATTCTCTTCATAGATTCCAAATAACAATGTGTCTTTGTCTGTCCAAAATAGAAAAGCCACAACAAAAGAAATTTTGTTTTATTTTTGAAATGTGTGTTAGATGGAGCTATTTACTGTCTCCAGAAATCCCTTCCTGAAGTACGACTGTAGAGTTGCAGGTGCTTGGCGTAATTCCATGTGTATCTAAATTTGAGTTTAAACATCAGTATTCTGTCATGGCTATCTTGTGTGGGAAAGGAGAGGGGAAACATTTAGTGTGCATCTGAGTCAAAAGAAGGGCTCTGGCACTATCCTTTTGAATGTTAGCATCAACAAAATCCACACTAGGCACCCCTTCCAAGAACAGATCTCTAGCGTGAGACATGATACACAAAATGACACCGCTCTATTTCTTAGAGCAGGCAGACAAGAGACTAGGTCTCAAACATGTAGGTTAAGAGGAGCATGTCATAGCTCCTCCTGTCTGGTCAATCAAACCTTTCATTTCTTTGGCCATTTTTACAAGATCCTGAAAAAAAGCCATTTCATGCCAAGGTCAAAGAAAACGCTTTGTTTTGTGCTAATTAACTTCCTGGTTTCCATTTCAGGATGAAAAACATTTGATCTCTTTTGGCTTGTTCCACACCAAATTTATTTCCTCCATATTTACTCTCTGGTTGCCAAACTGAAAAGCAAATCCTCAGCTCCTTAGATGAAAGCTGATGTTTTTCTCCTGTGCCTCACTAAGAGTAGTTTCAGCTGGGCCTTTTCATCTCCATGGTATAAAAAAGACTTTTTTCTCAGTTCTGTCTGGATCCCTTCCAACTGTCTCTCATTTTTCAGTCTTTCTCTGGAAAATAAAAAGGACCCTCTGCAGAAAAGTATTCTCTAACCTCTCCTTTGAGTCCCTTTCCAACACAGTCAGTTCACTGGATTCTCTGTGCTCTTTGTATTTCCCAGTAGGAAATGGCTTGGAGTCTCACGTTCCCCTCAAGTGCCCTATGAATTCCTCCTCCTTATTCAGGGCACTGAGATAAGTCCTGTGCAAACTACCCCATCCTACACACTCAAAAAAGGGCCTGTTTTTACCTGAACAGTTCCTTACGACTTTCCCAAAACAAAGCAAAAGGAAAAAATCTATTGCATTTGCTCAGAAAGGAAAACCAGTCAAAGAATAATTCTGCATATCCCTATAAGCCTGCAGCAATTCAAGACTCGTACTTAATGCCTTTCAAAAGTCAAAGGCATTTTGTCCACATCTAGGGGAAATCCTGTGAGCCTTCCCATTTATGTCACTGGAGTCAATGGGAACACATTTCTGTGCAACGCAAGGTATATAAAAAATTAACTCGTAATGCAACCAGATTTTAGCCCTTTTCAGTTCCTGAGAAAATCTTCCAGTGCATACCAGCCTCTTGAGAAACACCAGCAAAGGAAGAAGCCCCGCCCAATTCCCACAAAACAGAAATCATTTGTTCTGGTCAGAACAGAAGCAGAATAAACAGCAGGGAAGAAAACAAAGCTGGGTGCTTCCACAGCCATTGTGACATGTGTTCCCAGATACTGCATGGGTCACAAAGTAAAATGAAGATGTTTTGCACAGACAGGTGCAGACATGGCTGTGATTAATCAAGCCATAATTAGGGCCCTGTCGGCAGGCACTAAATATATGTTCTAAGGCTTCAACCCTCTTAGAAATCTGTGGATGGAAAACTTGCCAGGCAGGAAATTTATAAAAACATTAAGTCTTTGGATGATGAATGAATACGAGAAAAGAAACTTTCACCAGGCTAAGATAATGGCAAGTCTCCCTGTAGCTTCATATCTATAATTTTTTGCTTTCTATTTTTCTGGTTTTATTCAAGTATTTTAGTATCAATAAACTACATCAGTTAAGAGAGAAATCGTACTCTCCCTTTAGTGAAATGGGCTTAATTTCTACATCTACAGAGGAGCAGAGGTTTTACTGTTTTGCTTTGAGCTGCATGACTGTAACTGCCTGCAGAAGCATCAGAGGGTTCAAATACACAAAACGGGTCTCTTTTTCCACTGCCCTCTCCTTATATATCTTTGTGTCTAGGCAAAGGTGAAGCATCTCTGACAGTGAGTGGAGGGTAGAAATTCAGTGTCATTTTATAATCTACACATGAATTAGTGCAAGGTTGTGGCTTGAGATACTGTATTTATTTCTATGCAAATGTAAGATAAGGGCCCCCCTTTCACAGGCTATGGCAGCAACCTGGGGCAAAACTCACCAGTACTCACCACCGCAGAAACTCATGTGGTTGGTACCCATGAGGGAAGAAAGGCAACTAAATCTTGATCAAACCTGAGAAGTACCATGAGATAGGTCTTGGGGATGCCCACAAAATGAAACAAGGCTATCTGGGGAGTCTTAAAGGGGGCTACAGGAAAGATGGCGAGGAGCTCTTTATCAGGGAGTATAGTGATAGGACAAGGGGTAACGGTTTTATGCTGAAAGAGGGGAGATTTGGGTGAGATATTAGGAAGAAATTTTTCACCATGGTGAGGCACTGGAACAGGTTGCCCAGAGAAGTTGTGGATATCCCATCCCTGGAGGTGTTCCAAGGCCATGTTGAATGAAGTTTTGACCAATCTGATCCAGTGGAAGGTGTCTCTGCCCATGGAAAACGAGTTGAATCTCAATGATCTTTAAGGTTCTTTCCAACCCAAACCATTCCATGATTCTATGATGATTCTGTGCCAGCTAATGCTGCCCTGTACAGGGTAAAATAGCTGTGGAGCTAATGATAATGGTTTACAGCCACCCCTATGACAGATTTTAAGTCTTCACATGGATATTCTCTCTCTGTTCCTTACAACACATCTCTGTCTCTATATGAACCAGTTACTTTACATTATGAAACATTTCTTTTGGACTGCTCTGAGATTCATAGAATCATAGAACCATAGAATCTTGTGGTTGGAAAAGACCTCTAAGGTCAAGTCCAAACACACTCATTATCCACTAAACCATGTCCCTCAAAAACTCATTTATCTTTTTTTTAAACACCTCCAGAGAGATGGTGACTCAACCACTTTCCTGGGCAGCCTGTTCCAGTGCCTGACCACCCTTTCAGTAAACAAATTCTTCCTAATATCCAGTCCTATCACCTGTCACTTGAGAGAAGAGATCAACACTCGCTCTCCCACAGCCTTCTTTCAGGCAGCCGTAGACAGTGATGAGGTCTCCCCTCAGCCTCCTCTTCTCCAAACTAAACAACCCCTCAGTTGCTCCTCAAAACACTTGTTCACCAGCCTTGTCTCCTTCCTCTGGACACGCTCCAACACCTCAATGTCCTTCTTGTAGGGAGGGGCCCAGAACCGCACACAGTACTTGAGGTGCTCACCAGTGCTGAGTACAGGGGCACAATCACCTCCTGCTGGCCACACTGTTTTTGGTACAGGCCAAGATGCCATTGGCCTTCTTGGCCACCTGGGCACACTGCTGGCTCATATTCAGCCGGCTGTCAACCAACACCCCCAGGTCCTTCTCTGCCAGGCAGCTCTCCAGCCAGTCTTCCCCAAGCCTGTAACACTGCCTGGGCTTGTTGTGCCCTACATACAGGACTCACCATTTGGTCTCATCCCATTGTCTGTACGAGCTAAATAGTCAATTTTGTATAGGAATTTGATATTAAAATATAAGAAGTCGTGTGCTGACATCATAATTTATGAATACAGAGGCTGTGGTTTACATGATTAATATTGTGATTGAATTATACCATCCTATATTAGGTAACACTACAATCTTAAACAAAAAGGGATTCCAAGAACTACAATGCTGCCCTGGACAAAAACCTAACCTACAGACTCATGATCTAGAAATTCCATAGTATGAATATTTGTGTATTTCTTCCTCTCAGAGATCGATCAACTGCTCTACCCAATTTACAGTATTTTATTTCAACTGGATATTGGTTAAAATTTTTTGAGGAAGGTAAAATGTTAGTTAGATGTCTGATTGAGTTCAGTGTTATTAAATGCGAGGGAAGTCATCTAATGTCTCTTTAATTGTACCTGCCTTGGGTGAGTAATATTGATGATTAATCAATTGACCAAAGGGGACAAGCTGAGAAGGGGAATAAGGCTGAATCGATGTGCAGGAGAGGCTGTGAAGTAAGATGGACTCCGAATCGATGGTGTTGCTACTTGCTCAGTTAGGCTGGCGATTGGGATGTGCTCTCTGCATGAGCTCACGAGCAATGCAAAGAGGTTGCTTCACAACAAAGACATTTCACTGCTTTTTATTTATATTGATTTCCCAGTGAAGTGTGTCTTGGCATTAGGGATTCCCACAGAGCTGGGAAGAAATATCAGCTTCTTTCCTCAGCATCCTGAGTGATGAATCTTGTCTTCTGAGAAAAAGAGACAGGAGTAGAAGTTTGGGTCTAAGTTGCTTACTGGAAAGGAAGAACTTGAATTGTGTCATTAAAAGGGAGGAAAATATAGAAGTATCTATCTGCAATTGAAAACCTGCGATTAGGAGGGAGGAATATGTAAAAAAAATCTGAGCAAAAGAAAGACGGATTGATGAAGTCAGTGCTGTTAAAGGGAGCGTTATCTGATATGGTGAAATTTATTTTGTGTTTATTCACGGCTTTTTTAGGACAGGTGCTTTCTGTAGGCACCAAAACATCATAAGCACACAAGCCTTCTTCATACCCCACGCCCAGCCAAGCAGTAAACAGATGAGCACAGCTGGAAGAGGTGCTGTCCTCTGTTGGAAAGAATTCACCCGGCTCAGCTGTGCCAGAGTCCTTCAGTTCACATTTGAAAGAAAGTCCTGTAACTTAGTGACCTGTCACTTAGTGCCAAAGCAGGAGGGAATGATGCCTTGTTAGGCAAAACTTCAATTCTGAGCTAATGTGTAGTAACTCTGAAAGATGTGAAGCAGTACGTGGCTATGAAGTTGTTTCAAGCCTTTTACTTCTTTCTTAATGATGGGGAAGTTGGATTAAACACAGAATAAATGGCAAAACTAAGAGGAACTCAGACATCCAAGCTCCTAGACAGGAGCTCTACAGGTTGTACCAAAACAGCCAGACACTGTCAATCCCTGCAGCACCAGGTTGGAAAAAGTCTCAGCAATATTGGTAAACCATTTAGCTATTGTTAGAAGTGAAGATACTCTTAACATTGTATTCTGCCTTGATGGTTTCCTGTACTTCCTGTAAGACCTACTGTACCGTACTTACTGTAAGACTTTGTTGGTTTAAAGGCAAATCTGTGTTATACTGGAGGTAAACAGGCTTGTGAGTAAATACGCTTCCCAGAGAAGCTTATGAGAACAAGCAGAAAGAGCTTGGAATTTTTCCCAGATTCTATTGCCAGGTGATATTCAAACTCTGGATAATCCTGAGGACCCACATATAACTGCAAACTTTCAGAGTTTTTGTGTCCGTGCCTTATGAGTACTACATGGAATATTTCCCCATTTCAATATGTGGTAGTAGACAATAAACTTCACCCTTTAAGCTGCTCCCGAATGTCATAACATAGCCACCTATCTTACAAACTAGAACAAATGAATATGTATATTTTTCTCTCTTTTCTATTTCCCATCTGCATGAAACATATGCCACATACAGCGACTCCAAAAGATCAGAAAAGGGTCTATAGTCCACATGCTAAAATTCGTAATAAAATATGCACGATGAAACCTTGCAGAAGAAATCACATTTTAAGCCAGGAAAAAAAGCCCTGCTTTTTTAATGAGGGTTTAATTAATGTCAGATGGGCTCAGTTGGTAACATTTTTGCCTCTGGTGTAGAAGGTCATGGTTTTGAGCCCTACATTAGGCTCTGGGCTCATAACCAGTGCTGACACTGCAATGTACTTCTGCTACACTGTTAGAGGTTCTGACTTTCAAATGAGGTGTTTAAACTAAGATTCCTTCTGCTAGTCTCTGGTGGTTCTTCCAGCTGGATGCTAAAGATGTCCTGGCACTTTTTAAGCAGCACAGGGAATAGCCCTTGCATCCTAACTTACCCTTGATGAATAAAGTAGGTTAAAATACACAAAGCTGCAACTCTCAGCCATCGCTGACAGTTGGCAATACACACGAACAAGACTGCTCCGTTTATTTATGCTCTGACTCCTCTTACTACCCAGGAAATGCTCAGTGCTTTGTCATAAAACAGTGAAGGACTTTCTCAGTGTTTGAAGAGGGGAAATATAGCAAAGATGTTTAAAGAACATTAAAAGTGTTGATTTTCAAAAATGAGAAGGCCCCATGTATTTTACAAGAAAAATTGTGCCACTTAGAATAGGCTAATATTGTAGGCAAGGAGAGACAGAGGAGATAAGAAAAACGTGAGGTTTATGAAATAGGTAACAGCCATTTCAAGACTTCTCGCAAACTGTAAGTTGCATTAAAATAAAGACTGACCTTCAGCAGTAATAGGGTTAAAAATCTCAGGAAAATTATTCGTGAAATAGCAGTCAGACGTATCAATCTATTTGATCCTGTTAATCAGCTGAGTCATCACAAAAGACATTGTATGAACCCATCTGGAAATTAAGATCTTTATGATCTGTCCATTCAGACCATCACATATGATTTAGAACTAAATATTAGAACTGCTCCATTTCCAGCCTTGCCAGTTCTCCCAGACCCTGCCTTCCTCCCTCCATACACGTTATTGTAGAAACAAAAAAGGTAACTCTCTTACCTAAAGAAGAATTAAATTTGCACCTTAAGGGAAAAGGCACTAATATGGTTCTTAAAAATAAAGCCTCATTATGGAAAACATTAAACTAGTAAGAGAGAAAAAAAAAAGCCCAGAACTTCATCATGCTATTTCTCACATGCTCCCTTGAGAACTTTTGCTACAGCCAGTTAAAATATTAGATATGTAAGGTACTTCCTAACATGAACCTTACTGTTTGTGCTGCTGAACTACACTGCTCTCTCCCACATGGCAGTCACAATGGTGCACTGTCAGATAAATAAGCCCAGAAGAACCCCTTTCAGCAATAGCAACCTTTTTCTATTTACTCTGGCTTGGCTTGGGAGGAAAACAAAAAAGGTTACAGAATAAGCTTGTGTACACTATGCCTACCACAAAACATCTTGTTGAGAATAACGGAATATATCCAGCAAGACAAAGCTTTGATTATCTAGAATCTGGTTTATGTCTGGGTAAATAAAATACAACTAATTCACATACAGAAATTTAATTAGATTTATTTATAAGACATCCTATTACCTCCCTTTGTTCACTCTGCTGAGCCAACTGCTACTTGTGCAGAGAAAAACTGAAATGATGCCATCTACCTTTGTGAAATTACATCTATGATATCTACAGAGGCTCATTTCACAAAGATGGACTTTTTTTTTATTTTTGGTAACTCATTTCTGGTCTTCAGGTAACAATTTCAATGTTAGAAAGACCTGAAAACTAATTTATAGTTTTGAAAATCAAAGAATTTTGAAAAGAAAATATGTTTTTAAAGAAGCAGCTAAGATATGGCCCTACAGAGCCCAGCCAAGTTCCCAGCCTGTGTCCCATGGGTATTCAGTCACAACACTTTTGTATGGTTGCATTATTGGAGACCCTGAGTAGTGACAGTATTCTAACTTCTTTCTGGGCTGGATAACATATGTATAACTCTACAGGAGCAGGAAAAAGGGCTTTCATCATTGCCCCCAACTAAATTTCCTGTGATTTTATATGCAGTGCAATGATTAATCAGCTTCTAAAAAGGTACAGGATTCAATCACAGAGCTCTACTGCATGAATAAGGAACTTAAACACCCAATTATAGAAGAAAAGTTAATCCTTGTCTGTTTAAGCTAAACTGGTTGAGTGCAAATGACATTCTTGTTGTTAGATGAAACTAAAATGAAACAGGTTGCTAAAGCCACACAATGCCCCTCTGAGCAAGGCATGAACCTAACAACATGGAGCAGGATTTTGCCCCTGTAGATGAAACTGCTGAGTGGCCAGCTAGCACGGTCACTTCATGTGGGACTTATCTCACCTAACAATTTTAAGTCTAAATTAGTTGTCTAGGCTCTCACTACACTTGGTGAAGAGAGGATAGGCTGCTCCGCAAAAGACTTCATGGTCTTAAAATGAGTGGGATCTCATTTCCACTTCTGACTCTAGAGGGAATTCAAAAAAGTGAATGAAGACCTTAACGACAAATCTGAAAATGGCACATGTCCTTAGTCTCATATTAAAGAGATGCTATTAAGGAAATAATCTGTAGAAATTGTTGCTCTTTCCTCGTATTTTTTACTGTATAATGAATTAAATGTAAAAATTAAAATAAAATAAAGAAAACTTAGAGGATTCTCAGATTTGGACACTTGCCCCTTTCAGCTGTGACTCTCAGCCTACAGCTGACAGGATCACTAGGGGTTCACAGATCTACTTTAATCCTTACAATGTAGTCACTTTTAAGCAATGTCAAATCCTGCTAAGCTCCAGCCAAGGTTTCCCAAGGCCTTTTAGACATTGCAGCTATAGCAACAGGAACCCAAACAACTCTGTTCCCTACATGATGTGACTGTTGGGTGTTTCTTACAGTCAGAACTCAATTGTGACCAAACGTACAGGTGACAGCTCTGCTGAGGAGGTATAACACACACACAAGAGGACCTAATCAGGCTGCAAAGTAACCTAAAGAGATTAGCGCAGTGTGAGCTGGAGGCAATACAGGTGAATTCAGGAGCAGTGCCAGCTCCACACTGCATAGTGAAGAAATCAATTGCACTGTCACAAAATGAAGGTTAGAAATAGGAGTTTCTTCCTCCATCAAAGTGAGTAACATTAATCTTCTTTATTGTGTTCTTTTATTGAAATGTGCTCTGGCTTTCAATGCAGGTAGATACAATGCTTGTTACAAGGGACATGTGGAAGTGCAAAATAACATTTCTTTGGTGAAACTGTAAAATGGTTCACGAATCTCTGCTTTGGTGACTTTTTCTGAAGGCCACTGTCCTTGCCTTGCTGTCATGGCTCACTTGCACTACTTCCAGCAATGAACAAGGCAAGATCTTGTGTTTGGCTCTTGGGAAAAGATATTTATACAAGTATTGATTGAGCAGACTGAAGGGCAGGCAGGCTGATAGCTGGCTGCAGTAGCAAGACTGCTTTTATAGTATGGCTCGCAGGCATGACAGTGAAATATTTTTCATTCCTTATGATCACCTCTGTCAGTGCATTTTAAAGCAAAGTAACAAGATTTAGCATTTGATTGACGCAGTGCCTTTAACATGTACATGCCAAAATAAAATGTATTCAAAAGCAGTTAGAATAAACAAAACCACAAACAAAATGTCAAGGTATTTAATCATTCAACCATTCATTGGTATCCTCGTAACAAACTTACAGCGCCTTTTGCTTAGGAACTCTTTTTAAATGGAAGCTCATATTGCAGCTGAGCAGCTCTTCCCAGGCTGCGGAAGTATAGCCAAGCCTGAAAAGACTCCTCTCTGGAAGAAGTAGTCACCTCTAGATAGAATACAGGGGGAAAAAATGGAAGATAGTGTTCCTTTTTGGAGAGCAGAAGATTCTGTTTCCTAAGGTTTCCATTTAAAGCTCCTTGTTTGCATAAAAACTACTGACCAAATCTCAATGCATTCAATTACACAGTTCCAATATCATGTCTCAATACAGATTCCACAATGTAATGGCATGAACCCACTCATTAAGTACGAGTGCTACCCAGCCTGACTCTAATGCAGCAAATAATTCCAAATGGGTCATAATTACAATGTAAAACTCCAACAATGTTGTGATTTATTCTTCATTCATATTTGTAGTTAATGAAAATAATATATATTGAAAAACAATTCCTCAAAAGTTCACTCTAGTGAAGAGCAGCACAGGCATGTCCCGTGTCCCTGTTACCTAAATTGGCCTGGAGATGAGTTTTAATTTGCCATAAATACTTTATGCTGCATCCTTTACTACTGTATTATTAATTTTCTATGAAAACGTGGGACAAGTAATCTCACACAGGAAAACATTGTAGATTAATATTAGCAAGGATTTTTTGTCTTTTTCCAGTAAGTCATCAGGGTTTTCTGGAAAGCAGGAAAGACTGCTGTTATTGAGGAAAAGTCACAAGATCCTCAAGAAGTATGTAGGAAATAGTTTTCCTCTACTGAGATATACTTTAAGATTCTGTAGTTTTGCCAGGTAAGTATAGAAAGTCAAAATGTGAATCATATACAAAAAAGAATGCTCTTTCAGCCCTATGAAACATTTCATCTAGATTTTAAATATTCTTCGTTACTTTCATAAAAAATTAAAATAGAGTCATCATTTCACACTACAAAACCCAAAAACTTATTCACTTTCAGAAGTATTCTATATGAAAATTTCTGAGTTTCTCCTCAAAACCTTGCTATAAAACCAACTGTGCCCTAATAAACAGCCACTTCAAGACAATTCCATCATGCTAAATTTTTGGTATATTGTGAAAATATTGAAACCTTTTGGGTGATTTGTCAAGGTCACTTGTTCCTTAAAGTACTCCCAAACTCAACAACAATCTAAACCTCTTGCACTATTCTTCCTCAAATAATTTAACACCTTAATCATTAGGCAGCTCACGGTGGAACAGCACTTCCCAGTGAACACACCTCTGGGCAAGAAAATGATCCACCTTCTCCAGGAGAAAGTTCTTGACTTAATATTAATTTAGTCTGCTAAAATGCATATTAGACCTGTCTCAAAGCACACCAAAGTTATTTAGAATATTTTTCTGATTATCGGGATCTAAATGGAATTCCTGAAAAAATAAAATAAAATAAAATAAAATAAAATAAAATAAAATAAAATAAAATAAAATAAAATAAAATAAAATAAAATAAAATAAAATAAAATAAAATAAAATAAAATAAAATAAAATATCTCCTATTTCCTAACAAACAAGGAATCTTCAGTTATGGGGCTCAGAAAATGTACTACAGTTTAGATCTTACAAAGCACTCTCAAATCTCCTGGTCTTTCTCCTGTCTTGCTCAAATCCTTCTCCTTCCCCTGCTCTGAAAAATATGTGTAAACAAACATCCTTGCCTACCTTTAGCAGTATCACAGAGCCCATCCATGTAGCCAGTCTGCGAATCTGTGCATCTTAGCCATGCTGCCTTTGGAGGAAATAAATAGATAATAACATCAAAAAAATGAGAGTCCAGGATTCTGCTCCCATCCTATTGAAATGTGTTTCTTTTGAGCTAAGAGTGCAAGTCTCTTGTATGATCTTTTGCAGAATAACTGACAAGAACAAAGCCCACAATTATTAACCTTTCCACTTCTTCCCATAGTTTATTGTGACAAGACAATGCAATAAGCTTGAAGGTAATCAAAAAGTAATTTTGTAGTAGTGAGCTTAAAATGACAAACCTTTCCTTTTCTAAATAAATCACCATTATTCCCACATGGTCCATGCTTGACAAGTTTGTTTCCTTAGTAACAGAGTACTTAAACAGGGGTTGTGTGCAAAGATTATACCTTTAGACACACAAGTGAAAGAAGAGACAATAGGACAAAAATTAGACCACCCACCTAAGTCTGTGATTTAAATATTTATCATCAGCTGAGTAATGGCAGAAGATGAGGATGTGCACAAGCCCAGGTATGCATATTTGCTCCATGCATTTTGTGTGCTTATTGGAGTCTATAGACTCTGAGGGGTTTTCAGACTACAGTGCCTAAACTGAATTTAACACTCCCTGATGTTTGTTCAATAGCTCACCTAATGTTGAGGTCAGCTGTCTTATAAATTATTGAGCAGATTAACAGTGTTAGGACTACAATATAAATAAAGGGTATGCACCAGACAAAGAAGACATACAGTACATCTAGCTCAAAGACAAAAGAGTGAACAGACAGAAGAAAAGATTAATACGCTCTGGATGCATCTAAGAGCTTTCTGTTTTGTTTCATCAGTAATTAAATGAATGATTGCTTTGTAATTATAAGTGTATTTGACTGGATACACAAAACCTGATGTTATGCGATACTGAGCTCTGTCTGCTGCTGGAGAAAATCCTGCAGCCCACTCCGTATGTCGATGCCTAATAAATTCCTAGTTCTCTTCCATCAAATGTAGACAAGTGCAGTAAACACTGAATGGGCAGGCCTTTGAAAAATTTAACTTGCTCTGTAATTAAACAAGGACAGCTTTTCTAGCAACAAGTTAAGCTTGTGCAAAGCAGATTGATTTTAAGTCTTTCAGCAAATTTTTTAATACATTTCCTCCCCTTGCCAGCTGACGGATTTCAAATTCCCCTTGATGAGCATGTCCTGAGCAAATGCCATAAAAGGCTATACACAGCCAGTGTGTTGATAACTCCAAATCAGATATTATACAGCCTATCATTTTTACAGTCCTAGATTCAGCTACCAGCCACTGGTACACAAAATCACTGAGCCAATGTCTATAAAAAAAATCCTGTTTATCTAAAATACAAACCCTCCTGACTCAACCATTTCAGCAGCTGTCCTGCAGAACCAAATCACAGTAGTTTGTCAAGTGCCAAGTAACTTAATGTGTCAGAAGACAAACAAAAAAACCCAGAATGTTACTACTTCTTGCATCAACATTAACACTTGAAAGTGTTGCTTGCTAAGTGTAAGTAAAAGAGGACAATTTCTGCAGAGAAATTATCTGAATCAGTTTAAGCCCAGATTCAAAACTTAATTTCAAATAAAGCTGGTGAGACTGTAATGCTGATGAATTATATCTGTTGTTTACATATAAATTTTCTCAGCATATTCAAAGGGATGTTTGTAAATGAATATTAAACTTGTGAGTTATAAAAAAAGTAAGGCAGTATATATTCCAGCAGGCATAGCTTATTCTAAATGTCAATCAAAAGCAACAGACTCCAACATTCATTATGACTTGAAGTATTACTCGTCAACACTTTTAAATTATCAGGAAGCACAGAAATGTTCACCGATTTCCTTACACTTTCGAGCAGCTGTACAGCTTGCTCACAGGTTTGAATGGGCTCCTGAAGATTAAAAAATACACTGCTACTGCCAGAAATATTGCAAAACACTACTGGCCATGAGACAACAAGATGGGTGATCTGTTGAAGGTCACCGGATACCTTAGTGCAATTAATTGGGATGAATATTGATAGCTAAGTTACTTTTGAGGAGAGATTTTTTTCTGTTCATCAAAGTCATCCAAAGGGTAGAGAAGGGAAGCACATATGTAATTCAGTTTTCTTCAATTATGAGTTTTCTCGAAGTGGCCCAGAAAAAAAGGCTCACATGCTGAAATGTAGGAGCACCAGATAAAATCTGAATAGCTGGAAGTTTCATTAGCTACTGAGAATTACCAAGAACAGTTGAGATTCGTTTATTATACATTTTCAAATAGTGACCACAATAACTGTGAGTTGCTATCAGACATATCAGTAGTGTACAAATATTGGTCTCACAATCAAAATGCTTTTTTCACGTAATTCCTGCCTCCCGAGTACTTACTCTCCGTCTTACATCTTCTAGTCTAAACAACATTCAATATTGAGGTGCAGAATGAAAATCAATACAGAGTTTTGCTAGTAAAACAATTTACCTCTGTGCATGGGAAATAATGAGCCCTATTCCTTTAAGTCTGGAAATTAGGTTGTCTTTTTTAAAATGTACTGAAATATAAAAATTGCTAAATCTAAATTACCAGCTTAATAACGTATTTGTCCAAACATTCTTGGATGAAATATCAATTTGGAAGAGGCGCCAGATTAGATTCATCAGAAAACATGTTGCAGAGTAATTTAGAAAATATTAAAATGTCAACTTCCCTCCAATCCTCCCTCTGAAATGAAAGAGAAGATATTGTTCAGCTCAATAATACTGTAGTGTTGTGTTCTTTTCCCCTTCCCCACATTATGTTCTCTTCTAATTTCTCCTGCTACAGAAGAGGGGCAAAATGATCCGTTATTAAAGGTTTTTGCTGAGTGCTTTGTCTTTATCCTCTCTGATCAGGAGTGAAACTCTCCCCCCAAGTACAACTTCCATCTTCCCAAAACATGCACAAAGATTAAATTCCGCTGTTCCACACACTCAGCAAGAACCTAGAAAAACAAAAAATGGTTGCACAATTTTTAAGAAATAACATTTTGATCTTTCATCTGTGACAACTCAATGTCTATCAAGTCTTTCTGTAAGAAAGTACCATTTGGCATTACAAGAGTAAAGTGGTTAGAAATGTTTGCAAAAAAAATCTTACTGTTTGTACCAATGTCAAGAACCGCAGTGCTGATTTATGCATTCCCTAGTGGCAATTAGCATCAGCAATAATCAGATGAAAAAGCATGAGCCTGCAAGAATGACATTTCCTTCTGCACTTAAGAAATCAAGTGTGCAAAGCTATTTCCTAACTTTTTTCAAGTGTTCTCTTTTTTTTCTTCCATCTTTGATAGTCAAATGTACCTGCAAACTACATATTTAATCTGTGGTTTAGAATGCTTTTTCATTAACAGGTAGTAACCTGACTTGGTTTACTTATTTACAGTATTTTAGAGAACAGGATAAAGTGCATCTTGCTACTGAACAAAGACTCCAGGTTACTTTTCCTGACTCTTCTACAGTTCTTCTGTGTGATCTTTGGTAGAATACTTACATTATCTTTAAACACCAATATGTACATCAAGTAACTGTATCAAGTATTCAGTAAGAAGAATGACCGGACCACCAAAGCAAATTTTTAAGCATGGAAAGTATAATCCACAATCAGATGTCAAGGTGGTCAAAAAGCCTATGAGCTACACTGGCAGGATTTAACCTCTGACAAGTAGATACTTAAACAACTGGGAAAATAATGAACTACATTACAATAATAGGCCTGAATGCCTGATCCTTTGACTGCAAGCTATTGGCACAAGTAACCTGTAAGTGCCAGGAAAATCTCTCATCCACATATTGACTGCACCTATTTTCACTTCACTGATACATCCTGGAAAGATTCTAACTCTGGGAACAAGGCACCTTTCTACTATAACCCATTTGTGCCACTCTGCTCTTTGGCACTGGCAGTGCCCCTCCTTACTCTGAACTCGAAAATCTAGTCTTTAACAGAATGTTCTAAACTTGTACTGCATAGACATTCCGCTATCCCAACATTCCCCCTTGTGCTTAAAACCACTTGCACGAACATTCAGTTGCCAAGTAGCAACTTCACTGTTCCATGTTGGGTTTTCTAGGCTCCTGCGGTAGGAACTTGCCCCTCTTCAGGCAGCAGGGAATAAACTGCTTGTGATAGGTGTCACTCAAAGACAGGAAATATTAAGAAGCATTCCCTTGTCTTCCTGACCAGAGAGAGAATAACATCTTGAAGTCTGGCTGCCCTGCTCCAGCTCTCACTAGACCACAATCAAAGGCACAGAATCATAGAATCTTCCGGTTGGAGAAGACCTTTGAGATCATTGAGCCCAGCCGCTCCCACCATCCGCTAAACCATGTCCCTCAAAAACTCATCTTCTATTTACCCACAGAAACATCTGAGATCTTCTGCAAAGTTCTGCTTTAAAGCTCAGCCATAACAATACTGCTGAAGAAATAATGTCTTTGAGAGGAACTGAAGTTTATGGACAGATCAGTGGCATCAGGCTGTTAATTACCTACTGTCTGTAAGTCTCTTTAAAATGTAATGTGTAAGCTCTAAGCATTATTAAGAAATCCTCAGTTACCATGCTGATGTGCAGTTCAAATGGTTAGAATAAACTGTTATTCTCGTTATTATTCAAATCACTAGAGTAAACAGTAAAATCCTAGAATATCATTACTGATTGTCTGGCTGGAATCTAATACCTCTTACAACAGAAAGTAAAATCCTGATAATATATTCTAAATGCAACCGATATGGTGATGTCCATCTGAATTTGCAGATAGTTTGAGACAATAATTCTGAGAGATGTGAATATCCACGGCTTCAAGACTTGTTACTTTGAAGGTTCATTGAGAGGACTAGCATACACATGGGAGAGCACACTGCCAGCAGCGCAGCCAGCTCCATTTGGATGGACACTTTTTGGCTAGTGAGGTAAGTCCTGGATCTCCCTGCTGCTCTGAAGTCAGCTCAGAGAGCATAAACTAGAGGATGCTGCTGCAATACTGCCTCTGTTAGGGAGCACTGCAGCAGGGAAGAATCAGACAGACTTATGAGGGCTGAATCACTGCAGAGACCTATATTCTGTAGAGTCCCTGATGCCCTGAATTGCTTTAGTAATTTCTTCAGGCCCAACTGCTTTTAGTGAGTACTTCACCCTTCTGTGCCAGCATTTCTTACGTAGATATACAATTTTAGATGATTTTTTTGATTAGAAGCTCATAGTTATCCAAGTCCTTTGCTCCTCAGTAATGTGACATTCACAATCTGCCAACACACCACTCTGGGAGATTAAGTAGAAAAGATTTTAAATGGTATGTTATTGACATTTCAATTATTTAAGCTTCGGTAGAAAGTGACCAGATGAGGTTTAGATTATATGATCCATCTTACAAAAGAAGTTCTACCGGAAAGCAGCAGATAAAAAGAAGCAGTAAGGGGTAGCTCAGATGACCATATACCATGGCTGAGGAGAAAATTTGGATAGACAAGATGGATAGATTCACTAAGGGAGACAGATCCAAAAGGACTTTATAAAATAATCAAAGTGATACAACTGCTTTATCTAAATACCTCAGGAGGACAAAATAGCTCAAGGAAGAAGCATGAAGAAAAAGGACATTAGCAGCAAGCATGAAATGAAAGGGTGTTATCAGCCCAAAACCTAGCAGTATAAATCAGCCACCAGCTAGTTAGGTGGTCTCTAATCATGAGAAGAACAAGATTCTGGAAAGCTTCCAGTGGAGGCAAGATAGCCTAACTATTTGTGAATGGGATTGTAGCACATGCTTGCCAAAGCCAGCAACAGGTAGGACTCAGGGACTCAGGAAATCTTTCCTAGCCCTGTTTTCCCAAGAAGCATAGCACTCCATTAAAACCAAGGATCATATTACTATTGCAAAAGAGTAAGATATAAAAGTACAAGATATAAGTAATGTAACAGCCTGATTCCTGCTCATAAAAATTAACAGAGGATATCTCAGGGCAGCACAATGTTCTATGTGACAGTATCTACATCTGGATGGAAGACCCCAACCACAAAATGTCAAACCCACTGAAAGTCTGTTGTTATGTGAACGTCTCATAGAACAGTCTGCCTCAGCTTGCTAAAATTCTTGTTGTAAACATTCTGAGTCACAAAAGAACTGTGTTGTCAAAACAGCTGGCCAGCAACATTCGTATTCTTATTACTCCTTATACTTTCAGAATAGCCAGACAGAATCAGGTGGACTCTCTAAACATGAATAAAATGTTTATGTATGATGTTTTTGATTTTCACTTACTAGGGTAATCTTTCCATTTACAAATAAGTACAGACACATTGAACCTCTTGATAATAGGGAAGTGGGGAAGAAGCAGTCAAGTCGAGTTTTTGTATTAGTAATTATAATAATTAAAACCATCACTGGTAAGCACTGAAAACATAATGGCAAAAATGTTCAGCCATGGATGTCTTAATACAGACATCTAAATTCAAATACAGTCAGATATGTAGAGGACTGTTTTTTAGCTGAGCATCTCTGGCTTCTAAGTGGCTGATGTACATGAGAACTTTGATAATCACCTCATTTATGAACAACTGCAAAATCACTTGTCTTTTCAAGAAAACACTTCAGCGCATGCTTAAGTGCTGATGTAAACTGTGACATTATTTGGGAAATCAAGCAGAGTTAGGTGCCTAATTTAAGCACACAAGTTAAAACACATTGGCATAAATTATGCATTTCTGTAAAAATACACTCTCTCACATAAATAACAAACCAGAAATTATTCTTACACTGTAAAATCCCTTCCCAAAGTGCGACGATGAAGATGTTCTCCGCAATTTTTAGAGACTATATCTCAGGCACACTAACTGCCAGAATAGAAAAGCACTCTGCCAAGAAAAAATGTAATATTTTCCAAATTTTGTTCCTGAGGAAAAAGTTTGTCACGCTACCTGAATCCATGAAAAAAACCCAGTAAATATAATGAAGCATTAACACTGTGTGCAATTGTCTGCTCCACACACCTTGAACTGTATAATGAAACCGAGTAAGTTTTACTACCTATGACGTAAAGTAATCATCCTCAGACGAGCTGCCTGGAAAGTATTATTGTTGTTATAAAACAGAATTTATATGTAAAACTAACAAAACAGATATAAGTATTAAGTATCTCCTTATTGACATGACTGGAAACAATGAAAGCCAACCAGAAATTGCCTGTCTGATTTACCACAAAAGAGAGTGGGATCTAGGAAACCACTTTTACACTCTTATATAGACCCTGAAACAATTTTTTTTTCAACTTGAAGTTTCCTTAATTCATCACCCTGAGGGCACCATGAAGTTTCCATTAGCAGGTAATTGCAACCTTGCCCATACCTAAAAATTAGTAAATTCCTTTTTGGTCTTAGCTCAAACTGAATTCTTACAAGCCTTAAAACAGGGTTCATATAGCAGACAGCGGATTGACTGCCAACTAGAGAGGCTCAGTCTCAAAGGAGTGCAGAAAGCTCACCTGCTCCCCATCTGGAGAGCCAGAAGCAGTCCACAGACAACTTGACATCAACTCAAAAATAGCAGCAGTACAGGATAATGGGATAATGAAAGAGAAGTGTAAAACAGGCATCAGGCATAAAAATAAGACACATTTCAGCTACAGGACCAGACATCACTTTTACAGCTTTTTCTAGGAGGGCTTGATGGAGGGCTGAATAACTGAAGGGGTTAGTTCAGATGTTCAAACCGCTGTTCACATCTTCCTTTTCTCTTAGTCTTTCTCTCCAGAGGCTTAGCTAGTTCACTGTTCAGCCAGTTGGCTCAACAAAACAGAACTCCTTTCCATTTTATGGAGAGCTACAAATTTCTGGGGATGAAGGTTTCCAAAGGTAGTAAATATATCAACCATTCTATCTCACTGTAAAGATGGATGTTTGCAGCTCTGGGAGGAAGCAATGATTATGGAGCTAAGTGACACACCCCTTAAGATCCATGAGAAAGCAGGCTTTCCAGACCTAAGTTCTTCAACTCCAACAGTAGGCCCTTTCCTATCAGATTCCAGAAGTTGTTCTCTTGGCTTGCACCACTGCAAAAAGACACTGCTGGGTTTACTCTACAATAACAGAAAGGCCAGACACAGATAACCATGAAATTATTAACTAGCGGTTAATTACATTGTAAAAAAGGTAAGTTATGTTCCTGTATAATCTTCCCTTTGTAAGCACAAAGACATAAAACCATGTGTTGGACTGGCTAACAGATGTCTGATTCCATCTCCTCTGTGGTGCGTGCACTCCAGAGAGCATAACTAAGGAGGGCATCTCTGCATGGAGAGATCCAGGCTAGCGAATATGAAAAAGTGGGAAAATGACAACATTTTGGCCCACATGTGGCAGTCTGTACAATTACAGATTTTCTTTATAGGAACAGAAAACGAGGAACCTGAGCGTTTTGTGAGTTGGGACAGCTGTCATATGTAAAGATCTCATACATGCAGACCAGAAGATTTTTTCCCTAAATAAACTTGCAATCATCTGTCTTTTTAAATATAACTTCTGTGACACACAGAGGGAAATCAGAAAGCAATGCTGAAAGCTTTGCATGCTCTATTAATTTTATTATGTAAATCCACTCCCCAATTAATATTTTCATTCAAAACTAGCTCAAGATCCGTCATTATTCCTCGATGTAAACGGAAGCAAAACAAGTAGTATTCAAGCAAGTACTCTTATTTGGATTATTATAGTAATACAGCAATATTGTCTGTACGTAATTTTTAAAGCATGTTTGCATAGCAGTTCTAGGCTGCTCCTTCCCAGAGGCTGTTTAGCTTTGTCAATATTTATTACTATTGCTTTTGTAAATACAATAAAAAGCAGAAATGTTTGACTTTAACCTAATAGGCAGATTTTGAGAAATGGACAACAAAACCACTTTTCTGCTTTTTGAGTTATCTGTCTCTGTACCTGATAATACAGCAACAAAGGGAAATTGAAACTCACAGGCTGAAAACCCATGGAAATATGTGCAAAGCATCCTCAATGTTTTAACATCAGTTCTATTGCCACAGGTGAGTACTAAGTAGTTGTTTAAAAAACACTTTTAAGGTAGTTACTGTAACACACACTCTCCTAGGCCCATGCACATACAGACAAATGTGCATATTTAATATAACTGATACATTCCTTAAACACTTGGAAGAAGTGTTCCAAGATGGCATGGTCTATGAATTGTTCTTGGTCTAAAGGTCAAACGCACAGTTTGACTCCACCCTGAATGCTGTAGCAAAATTATTTGGTCCTAAACAAACTTATGGAAGTCAATTGGAACAGGCAATAATCAAAGGAACAGAAATACACTAGTCATTTTTTCTCCCAAGTATTGTCAAATGATGATTTACAGAACAGAAGCAGCTAGGACTTAAAGCTAAATATTCTGACTAAACACTCCAAAACACAGCAAGAAAAAATCCCCAAAGCAAAGAACTTGCAAGCAAAAAAGAAAACAGTGGGGAAATTAAAGCAACATAAAGGGGATGCGATTTGCTCTAGCCTGGAATAGACCCACACACCAGTTCTGTGTGCAGTTTGTGACAGCCTGGGGAATCGAAGTACAACTTCTGAATCAGATTTCACAATTCAAAACCCTTCAGATTTACTGAACCATGTTATGCTACAATGTACCCACAATGGGTTCAAAATTCCCTAGTGAAATTTACTACTACCTGGCAGAGACCATGTCATATATCTGTCAGACTGTCAGGGCTCTCAGGGCACTAAAACCCTTAAGGGCCCTGGCCAGCTTCCACCCACATCCACGAGACCATAAACTGTATATAAGCTCCTTCCTGAGGTTTCTTGGAGGAACAGTGAATTCCAATGGAACTGCAGCTGTGCCTGTTCCTGGCCTTGGTGCTCCTTAATACAGACATCAACCTGCACACTGACTTCCTGGCTTGACCTTGGCCCTGCCTCATCAATATGGGCCCATGTGGCAGGTACTGATCCTGACCTGGCTTCATCTCAGACTTGTTTTGTCACCATGGTGCCTCATGATCTGGACTCCTAATTGGACCTGGCCAACGTCTTTGCAACTCTCTTATTTGCCTGGTATCTTTGTGAGATGTGTCTCTGGCTAGTGAAGCCCCTGCTCTGCTGTTTTTTATTGCTCTTGGCTTCCTATCCCTCAGGAAGATGTTGACTTTCATTGTTTCCTGACAGAGTAGATAAAGATGCTGTAACAAAGCCTTAATGGAGATATTAATGACGTGTATTTAAGTGGAAGCATTTTCTGATAACAGATTGGCTGAACCTAAGACAAGAGGGTTTTGTTAATATCCTCACAGGTAAGAGAAGTTTGAAAAATGGGGAACTTCAGAACCAAGTGCATTGCTTCCAATATTGACTTTGCCATTTAGGTACACTATAGGACAGATCTTCAGAGTCGCTGAGCCCAGCAGGAGATGTTTGAGGCCAAGCCTGTAAACCTTCTTGTTGTATGTGGGAAGGGAAAGTTTGCTCCTCTACAGAATCTGTCAATACTGAATCAAACTGATTAGAAGCAAAAAAGAGCTAGGATTCAGAAAGAAGTCAAAAAACCTGCATCTAACTTGACATTCATGGTCTTGACATGGTCATTCACTTTTCAAAGTTCATTAAACATTTTCTGACACAGCAAAAATTCCAGTTGGAGGTGGAGGAAGAATTTTGTAAAAATCACATCCAAAAGCACATGTCCCCATTTGACACCGGGGAATTCAGCACGGTCTTATTTTTCACAGTTCTGTTTTCAGCCAGTTTTGAGTAGGGTTTTGTTGCTTATAGTTGCATTTTGCTTATCCTTAAATGCTATGAGCATGTTTTGGGTGCCTGGATTTTATGGCTCAATTATTTCACTATGGAAAAACTACAACAGCGTCCATGGTTTACCAAAGGAAAAAGGCAAGTAAATTTTCCAATTATCAAGGCAATGTAGCGCTTGGTGTATATCATTATGAAGCTGTTAACAAAAATGCTGCATTTTCATTAGCTAAAAGGCTATTTACCTCTAATGAGTTGTTAAAGACTAAAGGCGAAATTCTGCTTTCGGTTACACCAGCATAAATCTGTAATCCATTTGAGTGCCTCTGCATTTATTTTGGTGTCAGTGAAAGCAGAATTTGGCCGGAATGCTCTTAAATTTGACTTTGTAATCTGTTTCTACTTCAATGAAGTCATTATTCACCAGTAAGGACCAATCAGTAATGGTAATATTGGGGGAGGAAGGAGAAATCCAAGGGACAGCTTGTCTTTCCCCCTGTGGATACTTTAGAACACAATGCATTTATTGCAATACAAACTGTAGCCTAAAAAGTGAAAAGCAAGAGCACATTTCAAGACTGCTTCGCAGCCTAGATGCTGATGTGCATCTACATCTGAACGACAAGCAGGAATTCAAGCTGGCCAATCTCTAGGACTTCCCTTTTAAAATAATAGTAATTGGGAAGTAGGCAGTTGACCAACAGTAGGAATATGTTCTGGAACCAATAAGAGTCTTTTGAACTGCAGCCTCCTCACAGTGAAACACCTCAGGCACAATATTCAGTTTTATTAAGTATTTTAGATAATTTCTGAATCATGGCCTTTAAATGGAGAAAACATATTTGGTGAGGATCTGCCACTGGCTTCAGTGAAGAAGGAGTCTTGCCTTACAAGATTTATACTGAACTGGTTGTACATAATGGATTTATACGATATAGCAACTTACAGGGGCCTTACAGGTCATAACATGTCCATTAAAGTCAAATATGCTGTAACAATGATATTTATATGACTAATACACTTAAATATTTCAACTGTCAAGATTTTGAAAAATGAATAGAAATTATAAATTTGAATAGTAAGTGTACAACCGTAGCAGAGAATCTGTGCAAATTATCTGA
The DNA here is from genome assembly GCA_033556795.1 of Tapera naevia. Taxonomy (NCBI): domain Eukaryota; kingdom Metazoa; phylum Chordata; class Aves; order Cuculiformes; family Neomorphidae; genus Tapera; species Tapera naevia. The sequence continues at coordinate 6,371,664 of JAUMJJ010000113.1, forward strand.
AAGTAATTAATGTGCTACCTCCAGTACAGGAACATAGCTCTGCAACAGGCTGACTACGGGAAACTCAAGAGCAAAGCCTTTATTGATAGCTAGAGACACCGCATCATATGTGGTATGGACTAGTGATCTTCACCAGTAATCACTCTGGTTTTAGTTTTCACCAAATCTCTTTATGTCGCTTCACAACCATAGCATATTGTACCTGATTACAAAAGTGCTGCATCTGGTTCCCTAGAAGAACTAACACATTGAACTGCTAACTGAAATTCTATAGCTAAGAGTGGTACCTCCGAATCCCATGTTTTTGCTGCAACTCTTAAAAATATTTGGAGTAATAGCTCAGATTCTAGGGCAATGATTCCTTACCGAAGCAATAAATATCTCCCTGCTTAAGCATGACATAAAACCAAGAAAGGTACTCTAGCCCTTACAGCTGCAAAGGTAACAGGTGTGAAAACACAAGAGACACTACCATTGACTTGGAAATAACAGAGATGAGCATGACCTGTGAGACTGATTCCAATGCAACATTTTCATGCAGCCTTACAACTAGATCTAATAGGCCAAAGTATTAAAGAGAAGCTGAAATTGCCATGATTTTCAAACTCTGTAAAAAGATTAGCTTCTTCATGATACTTCATGATACACTATACTTCACAACAACATTTGATAGAAAGTCTTGAAGACTCTACAGATTACTTAAACTAAGGATACTGGACAACCCTAGAATTGCAGGTTGCATTTTTTGTCATAAGTGAGTCTTGCAGAGGGTAAAGCAGCCTCCCAGCTTGACCTCCTTTCAGTTAACCTAATAGGTCTGTTCTTTCCATAAAGTTTTGGAGGCAAAGATAAGTTCTGTTTGCCATACTGTATTCCTGTACAGCAACAGTAGTAAGTGTAACTAGAAAGTATAAAGTTCTTGCTTGCCCTAGTTTTTAAAAAACAGCAGATTGTTGCTAATACACATTTTTCCTGTCTTCTGTGATTGATTCATCTATTCCTTTTATCTGCTTTCATCTATGAAAGCATTTGCTGTTGGTAAACAAATAATATAATTATAATTAAATGCAAAAGAGAAGGGAAATGCCTTGCACTGTATGAATTATTATCCAGGAAAATATTATAATAAGCATGAATAAAACTATTTTTACTGTAAAACAAGTAGAAACATGTAGCTGTATAAACATTTCTCAGTATTAGTAAAAGTCTGATTTCTCACTCTTCTTTACTTAGTTGAATTCAATTCTATAATCCTATAAGCCACTAAACCCTGGAGAGTACAAATAAAAGTAGAGTCACTGAGGGCTAGCATTAATTCATATTACATGGCAGACAGCTACAGTTAAAATATTAATTTACAAAGAAACATAGCCTTTAGGAACCAGTGAGTCCATATCTGTTCGGAGCTGAAAACTACTTTCAAGCATGAATTGAGGAGGTTCCTGTAATGACCATGACAGTATTTCAAGAATCTTCCTTCCAAAATACTCCTACCTTCTCTTGTTTTGATCAACTAGCACAAAAAGTTGCAAGCAAATGGCAAGGAAGTAATAACATGATACCATCAAACACACTTTCTGTGTATATCAATCAGCTCTGCAATTCATAACAAATGTATTTTCACATTCTTTGGAGCTACTTCACTACATGTGGGCTGAAGTACAACTAAAGGAACTGATTTTCCTGGGTGATACAGGAAGCCTGTGACAAAGCAACTAAATTAACCTAGGGCTCTTAGATATAGTCCCTGGCCTCCAGACTGTTTATTCTTCCATTCTTTGGCATTAAAGGGTCGGAAAGCAGATCTATTTCTTTGATAGTCTCTAAAAGGGAAAAAGGGAACCTGGTACATGGGTTCATGAGTTTTTGTAGTTTTGTCATTTGTGCTGCTGGACAGATTGTCCACTGCAGCACACATTAATTGGTCTCATGTTTTCAATCTTTGTTGAAATTCTCCATTTCTTTTATTTCTACTTGCTTGTTTCTCCGTTTTTTATCACCACTAATTTTACCACCTGGAGTACAGCATCTTTTCTTGCAGTTATTCACTTTTCTCCCTTACAGTTCATTTATCACATCTTTGTATGGTGTCTCACTGCAGCAAAAGCCAGAGGAGGAACTATGCACCTACTGTTGATGCATAGTATACGTAGAGGATAAGATGAATTCAACTCTTTCTTTCCACCTTGGGAATCTGAGTATGGAATAAACAGAGACTCCAGCAATCTCTGGCTTTCACAGCTAACTACTTGGTACTTACGTATCAGGGTTTAAAGTCCTGCAAGAATATCAGGTACTGTAGAATTTGTTTTCAAATTCAAAGTGGAAAAAAAAGCAGATTCAGCATTCTGTCTGTAAGGTGAACAATGATCTCAAAGCCATAGGGCACAAAGCTCAAGCCTTAACTGTTTCCAGGTTGCAATGCATATAAACATCACACCAAAATAGCAGATACTTTGGTGAGCATAAGTGGAAACTCAGCCTAGAAAGACAAATCTATGAAAGTGTTGCTGAGGACCTTGTTAGTGAGCAAAAGTACTTCAAAATCAATAAAAAATGTCAATCATAACGAACAAATTACAGAATATCACCTGTGCCTGAAGTGAAAAGTGAAGTTTGGAATCAAACCACCAAACTAATTGTTGTTTAAGACTTAGGAAAAGATTTGACCCAGGCCTCTCAAGTCAAAGACTAGTGCAACAAATATTCAGTTCCGTGTGGTTTTTGTCTTCCTTCTCCATTTAGTTTAACTTCCAAGTCTCAACTGACCTGTAAAAAGAATTCATTTCTTTATCTCTAACCTTAAAGAACTTGCATCAGTTCTGCATGGGCTTCCAAATGCCCTCACCATTTTATCAGTCAGAAAGACTTGTTCCAAGCATCATCTCAATCTTTTTTAGTCAGTGTCTTTACACACTTACTTTCCCATTAGTCTATTGGCCAGATTAAAAAGCAGGCTCTCCTGACAATACTCTTTGGAAGTCCATGAAATGAAATCTAGTATTTCCCACAAGGATCCCAGTACATTTACTTTAAAATTTCAGATGGAAGCTGAACCATATTATGATATGCCACTGATTTATATAAGGCAAGCTCAACAACCAGATATAATTCATCCTGGCCTAGTGTTTGGAAAATGAGGCATTCAATATTGTGTCCTTTGACAAATGTCTGTAGGCACTTGATCCCAGAGGTAGCTCTAACAAATGGTTTTATTCTTGCATCATTCTAGAAATGCCTAAAACAAGCAGCTTCACAGAATTGCTTTCTTAGGTTCACAGTAAGTAGTCTTGTTGCTTTTGGGCAGAATTAAAACCAAACCACTAACCTTCAAGCTCAAAAGCTGGAGAACTCATTTATTTTTAAACAAAATAATTAAAAGAAAAACACTAACCACTAAGACTTCACCTTTAGAGTCAAGCAGTCCCTGGAAATCTTATAACAGTAGCAAAAGAAATACATATTGAAGCTAGGGTTTCCTTTCCAAGGGAATGTTCCATCAAAAAGCAAGAATCTTTTTATGTGCTTTGGATGCAGTCATGTGTCTAATCTTGCCATAAATACTGTATGACTGTGTTTGACTCATTTAATGACAGCTCTATAAATAAAAATCCCCTTGACCTAAAGTTCTGCTGCCATGAAGTCAAGACGCTTGCTGGAGCTGAGGGTGTTGGGGCAAAGTCCCAGAGCTGCATCCTAACCTAGGACATATGCTATTAAGAGTTGGAATTTGGATTCTTCCTCCCTTGAGTGGCTCATATTTTGCTGGGAGAGGGTGGACTAGAACAAATTCTCATGTGGCAAGACACTACTTGTGAGCCGTTTATGAAATGCAGACTGCAGACAGATGTACAGGGATTGCCATTAGGATGTTGACATTTACACTTGGAAGCGCTTTGTGTTACCATGGCATTCAGGGTACTTGGGGCACTGCAGTAGCTGTGTGTACATGTTCCTCAGAGGACTCTGGTCATCTACTCAGTAATATCTAGATCGTCTTGGCTCCAGAACAGCCAGGTGGTTGGTTAGAGTCACTCCTATTTCATGATGCCTGGGAGATAGACTCACCTTTCCTTGTCTCACCATAGGGATTTTCTAGACTACGGCTTTAATTATCACATAGAAAATTATGTGCTGGCTACAGCCATGCAGAAACATTGACCTAAGAGAACCAGCCCTGCCTGTGCTCTTTCCTACCTACTAATGACCTGCACATGACCAAAACTATCACCTTTCCAGAGACTTTATTTCCCATACACATATGCTTCCTGCCAGTGTACAGGGCTCACAGGATATAAAAATAGATTGTATGATCAGTCCAGAGGACAGGACTGGGCTCAGAAATTGAGGCTGAGCTTACTGTGTAGCACAGCAATGTGTCTAACCAACTGGCTAGCTTAGGTAGTGCTGCTTGACTCTGCCTCAGCATTATCACTAAATTCTCCAGACAGTCTCAATACGCCTCTGTGGAGATGACATCATGATATCAAAATGAAATGAGACTATTTAAATGCAAGACTATCATGGTGCTAGTACAATGTGAAAATGAAACTAACTCAATGTAACCCCACAGGGAGCAAGTTACAGTTTGAGAGAGAAATAAAACAATGTAAATGCATGTTACACTGGACTTAAAGACCCCACTGAGGCCAGGGTCTGTTGCTGAATTTGTTTGGGCGTTCAGCTTAATTTGTGCCATATATCTTGAGCTGGATGCATTGTTTTACTGAACAGCTATTAACTAAAATTAACATGCAGGAAAGCATGTTAGCGTTCAGGCTGGGTTTGACCTAAGCTATGAAAAGCAAAGACACTGGAAGTCTGGCATTTCATCCCTAAGTGGGAAATGTCATTGAAATAACTCAGTGATACAGCATCATACAATTATGAGTATTCTGGCATGATCAAAGAAAGATGTTGACAAACTTGCTGGAAAATAAAATGGGAAATCATAAATGATAAGGGATTCAGTCTGAATTAAGGTTATCAGGATAGGGAGGGGGAAGCAAAACCGCAGTTTCATCAGCAAATACTTGAAGAGTGTGAAAGAGCAAAAAGCTAGTTTTAGTCCTTAGGGGAGCTATCTAGGTGTAATGGTGCACAATTGAGAGTAAAAATTATCAGTCTGATTACCAGAAACAGTCTTGCATTAGAGAGATCTGCTGGGCTGTGACAGGGTCTCCCTTGGAAAAAGGAGGTTTCAGCTGGATCTGTGCTAGGTGTGCTATGACTCCTAGTACGGAAATATATACCTTCATGTGCTGCTTAGCATAACAGCAGTGACATACTCACAAAACACACCCTGCAGCTGTCTTAAGCACCAGCAACAGAAACACACAAAAAATGTGGCTTTTTGACAGCCATGCTGGAGGTGATGTTATAGACATTTCACCAGACATCTTGGTGTCTCAAGGCCTGCCTGGGCAAAATTTCCATGAAAAAAGACATAAGCAGGTAGACCCAGAGGCATGGTGACCCTCCCACTGTAGCGCATCCACAGCTCACCTCTTTCACATATTTAATAACAAGAATGCAAGTAGATACAGATTTCCCAGATGATCATAAACCTTAAATGAATTAATGAGCCACTTGTCTACAAGACACAAAAATATTTCATTACTATTTTTTGAAGAACCACTTGTGATTTATCAGAAGTCTCACAGGAACAAGAAGGGACATTAAAATTTCCCCTCTACTTATTAGTCACAAAAGGAAGGGAAGGAGAGATACATAATTGAAACTACCTAGGTCACACTAGCTCTTTTATTGACATGCATTATTGGAGTGACAGAATACAGATGCTCCCAAAGAAGTATTATAGCTCACAAGGCCTATAATGTCAATAACATTCAGGGAATCTGTAATCCAAATAACCATATGAATTTCAACACATCCTCAAACAGCACTTAATCTATAGCAACTGGCCTTACTACAAAATCCCTGGGAAATTTTGGCATAGAACTACATGCTTGCACTTAGACAATCCCTTCTTTGTTGAAGTTTAGTGTATCAGCTACCCATTTAATAAAAAGAATAATCTTAAAACCAGAAAATAAAACAGATTTCAAATAGTCTAGATTAAGGATCAAAGACATGATATGTGTAAGAGCAGTTTTTAGGGTATAGGAGAGTAAAATAATGGTAAAACTGTGTTTGCTGTGCAGCATCATTACTATGAAACCCTTAACTATGCAGAGTACTAAAAAAGAAAAGGACGAGGAAACACAGCAGGAGCTGAAAGCACTAAACTGTGAGGGAAAAAGAAAAATTATGATCATGACCATATTTAAAGAACTTAGTAAGGACTAGAAAACAATGCAACTGAAAGCATAAACAGTCTCAGGAAAAGATATAAACTCTTAGCTTTCCAGCGCACAAGAATATGGAAGAAAAAAACCAAAACAAACCAACCCCCACCCCCGCCCTGAGCAACAACAAAAAAAATGCACCCTGTAACTCATATGGTTGTTTGGCACCTGAAAGAACTTGATAAAACATGCTCGAGTTTGGCCTGGGGGTCAGTTCAGGTAGTTCAGCTTTCTTAGCACTGGTTTGCTGTGTATGAATTTTGCCTAGACATTAGGCCATGTTTGTGACGTGATTTCCATGCCTTTCTGACAGCTCTTCTAAAGAAGCGCGGTAGAACATGATTCAAGAGAGAAGATTACAAAAACAGTGATTTGAAGTGATCGTCTGTGTCCTCGGACATCAATGGCAAAGGCATACAAAAACATAAAACTACTGTGCTGCAGTCTGGTGCCTATCATCTAAGTTCAAGAGACACAAACTTGCCAATTCCATCTCTAGGCTTCAGATCCAGCACCCTCCCTTCTAACCAGCAAGGCCTGTTATTAGGTACATCTCGCTGATTTCCAAGCTATCAAAGGACTGGACTCCAGGAAGATTCTGATCTCTGGGTAGATGACAGTTACAAATGATCTGCACAGGCCCTGTGACAGGCTGCTCACTTGGTAACTGATGAGCTGGCGTCCCGGAGAGCAGAGCCCATGTATTTAGCAAATGACAGAAATGCTATGTTGATTGAATCTATGTGGATAGTAAAGAAAAGCAAATACGGGCTTTACACTAAATGTCCATGATGGATAGATTCATCTTGCTGTGTGCTACTCTGATTCCAATGTATTCATTCAAACTACACATGTAATTCAAAATTTTCCTTGAATTTATTCTTGTTTACAGGAACTTTGAAGCACTGTGCTTCCAAGTGTTTGCAAATGACAAAGTACTATACTCTGCTCCAGGGAAGGATTTGAGTCCATATCCTGAATTAAGTCTGTACCACAGACCTGCAAGCTGCAATAAATAAAGGGCAGGCTTTGATTTGTCTGTGTGACAGTGTAAATCAAAGGAAGTAGTGGGAACAAAACCCCAACCTATGGCACCTATGAAATGAGAAGATGAGGTGTAGAGAAGGTGAATCTGTTTCTTCTACAAATCTTTGGCCAAAATGTAAATGGCTTTGAAAGAGCATAAAACTCAAACCTACCACCTAGAGGGACCTCAAATATTTCACCTTTGTGTTCCACAAACAGTGTACAATTTCATATGTTTTACTGTCCAAATTAATCATGATACTGAGTTTTTTAAAAATTGTTTATAAGAAATTAGAGAATTCTGCAAAATTTTAAGTTTCCTAGGTGACTAGTTTTGTCACCTGTGGAGGATGAGAAATAGAGATAGATTCTCTTTTATTACTCTCCTTTCTACAAATCACACACAGCTTTATGAGGTACTTTTGCACTAGAATCTTTAAAGCCTCAGGAAGCCTAAGCAAGCTGTAGTTTTGCCAAGGTTTTTTTTTTTAATTGGGTTTGGGTTTTTTTCATATTCTCTATTCAGGTAATTTTTTTAGAAATAAAAAATGCTAATTAAATTGTCTCTGTATCGACAGTTCCTTTGTCGCATTTTTTCTATTACCATTCCACTAGGTCATCCTGATGGACTGAAGCAGACATGGAAAAACATGATCTCGTGGAGTCCAATGAGGTACTGCTGTCCAAACCTACCAGCATACTAATTTGAAAATGTTCTATTCTATATTTGATTCAATTTTAAAACACGCAGGATTTACCGTGTTAGTCTTTTAATAAAGATAGAGTAGCCTTGTCTTACTGAAAACATGAAATCACAGCTATCCGCTTCCAAGATGGGTTTCAGAATTCAGATTTGCACAGGCCAACCTGCCCATCAGTCTCTGTGACCTGGCAAATGTCATTCTCTTGGTGGATGAGTTTTCTGGCCTTCTAAAAATGGGGAAATGAAGTTCAATGAGCAGCTTCAACAGTAAGACTTTCATCTCTGACCTCCATGCTGGATTACTGCAACTCATTAGACTGTTACAGTGAAACATGCTAATGGATGGCACATGAAGAGTCATTGATGTATCAGCACCTGGGGAGAAAGTCTCTATATGAAGAGTTCAAGATGCCATGCATTACTTGCAGCCACTGCCACACTCCATGGCTTAAGCCACTTTATCTCACCTAGGCTCTTCGCTGGCAAAGTTTTTCTTGTTATTTTAAAACAGAGGAAAAAAGAGTAGCAGCTAGAGTAGCCATCTGGATTTATCCTTACATTTTTCACAAGCAACCAAGTTTAAAGTAGAAAGTAGAAAAAAGTTTGAATGGAAGAAGCCTTAGAGGAAGACAGAGTTCACAAAGCAGCTCTGTCTAAAGTTAGAGAGGAAGAGCTGTGCTTATGGCTCTGGCAGGAGAGGCTTGCATGTATATGTTTTATTCCTATTGTTCCAAGATGCAGAACGACATGCACAGTCTATAAAAATGACACCAAGTGCAAATGACTGTAAGGAACATTTTACTGATACAGGGAAACTTGAAAACCATTATAGCAAAGTGTTTCTATGCAGGCAAAGATATACTTGGAAAAAATGCATTTTTATTAGTGTACTAAACCAAAGCAAAACTCGGGGGGGGGGGTTCTCTCTAAAAATATTTATGCTTTTATTATGGCATCTTGGTGTGACCCTTCTGACAATCAGCAGTCATATCTCTTCATTCATGGCTGACAGCTATGCTGGCAGCGAGTTACAGCCTAACTCCACATTAGTGGCAATCGAAGGAAAAGTTTAAAGACTCCTAAATCTGAAATTGTTTGGGAAACTGATCAATGTATCAGGTATCAGGGCATGCGAACCTTCCAAACTCTTTCTGCTAATGTTGTGCTCATTTTATTAGCTGTCTTTGTTATGCCTATCTAAATCAAGGTCCTCCTTCATAAAATCCTAGACGTATCAGCTCATGATAGCCATTGAGAAACATTACCCAAGATAAGAGTCCTTCTGACATATATGTCCTATAGGCACTATGAAACACTAAAAACAAGAAAACTGAAAGTCAAAAGTTAAGAGATGGAGATTTCTTCAGGGATGGCCTGATAGACTGGGACCTGCTCACAGAGGAAAATCAAGCCCATAGGTCCCAAAGACTTCCATAGCCACACAGAAAAGTAATTTCAGTGGATCCTCTCTCTTAGAATACTGACCAGAGATAAGGAGAGTTATGTCAGAAGTAAGTTAGTATTAAAAATAGCTTGTCAGAACAAAAAGAGAAGTCAAACACCCATGAAGAACTGAAGCTAGTGCACATTTAAACACTACACCCCAAGACAGCCATGAGAAGTTCTCTAATACTCACATAGGGACGTGTGCAATACGTACGTTATGTGAGCTATACCCACAAATACCTGCAGTCATTAAAGCTGCATCCAAGGTAGGATGGAGCTGTAACAGAGGTACAGAAGTGGATGATGCAGGATTAGCTGCATTCATAACAGCAGTCACAACTAAAGATAAGGCAGTACTCTCGGAACAGCCCCGGGACACACTTTCCCAGGCTTCAGCTAAAATATAGGAATTTGCCCTTTTAATGCTGGATGTCACAGCCCACCATATTGTCCAAGACTGTTCCACCATCATTATTCACAACAACAAAGGCTTTACACAAAGCACTAATGCCTTCCACAGGCTTATCAAAACTGTCTTAAGGGTTAGTGTATGATCAACTTGGGCCATCACACACGACACTCTGAGTGAGTGTGTAGTATACAAGGAATACCTGATATCTGTGATTCTGACACACAGCAGCAGCATTGTGCAGTCACTTCATCTTCGTTAAAAAAATAATACAAGTAATCTGGGGCTAAGCTAGCTTCGCTGTCACCAAATCATCATAATGAATTTAACCACTATCATTACAGCTGAACTTCCGAGCTCAGTCAAATGAAGTAAGTCAATTCCTACATGCACTTTTTTGTTTTTTTTCCTTCCTCTGTGGCTAATTACTGAATATTTTTTCTGAGCTCTAATTCATGCCTCCTTCCTGCTTACTGAAGATAAAATATCATCTGTGCAGGAGCTCATAATCAGCTGATTCTGACAAGCAGATGATAAAGCACAAAAGGAAGAATATTGTTTTAAGGACGGAGAAATCCAGATCAAACTATGGTGACATTTGCCAAGGGTTTCAATGTGAAGAGAACGGAGGCCTCATTGTTAATAGTGAAAATTGGACCCTGCTGTTTCTCAAGGGTTTTGTTTCCTTCTAGTTTGTGGACTGAAAAAAATTGTGAAGTGTAGCCTCATCTATATTATCATAGTAAGAGTGGTACAGCTGAGGATATAGCAAAGACATGGGCAAAACCCCACCAAACATAGTGGTGGCTGAGGTTCTGATTGTTTTAACAAAATGGCAAACGATTCTCAAAGTTCTTAAAGACGACATAAAAACCTCCTCCAGGCTTAGATTTTGAATACAGTCTTCATCTATCTCTTGGCAGTCTCTGAAATCCAGCTGCCACATATTCAGCTCCTCCAAATACCAAGCTGAATTATTTTCTTTTACCCTTTTAGTTCAAGAAATACCTATCACAGAATGGGGAAAGAAAGAGAACACCAAGTGCTGAGACCACAGAACAAAACCAGAGTTCTCTCATATCATCCCCTCCTGAACAAGTAAGGCTGGCTGATGTTAAAGAACTGCTATCCCTTCCCTGTCTGTTATCCCTCATACTGTAAAAACAGGATACCAGAGAATATAAAACTAGTCCAATCAGATGTTTCTATGATTCTATGATTCTAATATTTTTATTTTCTCCTCCCCTCAGGTATTCGTCCTGATACACTCTTGACACTTCATAACTGTTTGTGAACAGAGAGGGCCTTGTGGGGGAGGTGACTATTAGAGGACACCTGGGGCTCAGTGATCACGAGATGATATAATTCTCAGTTCTTGGAGGAGTAAGAGAGGTGGTGAGCAGAAGTGCCACCTTGGACTTCCGGAGGGCAGACTTAAAATTCTTTAGAAGGCTGCTTGATAAAGTCCAGTTGGAGACAGTTCTGAATGACAAAGGAGCCCATGAGGGCTGGATGCTCCTCAAAAAGGAAATTCTGGCAGTGCAAGACCAGGTCACCCCCGTGTGTTGTAAAATGAGTTGGCGGGGGAGAAGCTTGGCTTAACAGACAGTATTGGTCTAAGGAAAAAGAGGAAAATATATGAGCTTTGGAAGAGGGGGCAGACATCTCAGGACGACTGCGAGGAGCAGGTGAGATCATGTAGGCAAAAAATTAGAAGGGCTAAAGCCCAACAAGAACTCCATCTGGCCAGTTCAGTGAAAGACAAAAAATGTTTCTTCAAGTATATTAACAACAACAGAAGGACCAAGGAGAATCTCCCTCCTTTACTGGATGCAATAGGAATGGTAGTAACAAAGGATGAAGACAAGGCAGATGTACTTAATGCCTTCTTTGCTTCGGTCTTTAAGAGGAAGGTAAGATGTTCTCTGGGCTCCAAGCCTCCTGAGCCAGAAGACTGTGAAGACCAACCCTCAATGTTCCAAGAAGACTTGGTTAAAGACCTGCTTGGCCAATTAGACATCCACAAGTCTATGAGGCCGGATGGGATACACCCAAGTATATTAAGGGAGTTGGTGGAAGTCCTTGTTAAACCCCTTTCCCTCATCTATCAACAATCCTGGCTGACTGGGGAAGCGCTGCTCAACTGGAGACTGGCAAATGTAACTCCCATTTAACAAGAAGGGTCGGAAGGAGGATATGGGGAATTACAGGCCTGTCAGCTTGACCTCGGTACGGGAGAAGGTCATGGAGCAGATCATACTGAGTGCTATCACACAGCACATGCAGGACAGCCAGGTGATCAGACCCGGTCAACATGGGTTTATGAAAGGCGGGTCCTGCCAGACCAACCTGATCTCCTTCTATGACAAGGTTACCTGGTTAATGGAAAGGCTGTGGATGTGGTGTACCTGGACTTCTGTAAGCCTTTGACACCATTTCTCACAGTATTCTGCTTCAGAAACTGGCTGCCATCGGCCTGGACGGGCACACCTTCTGCTGGTAAAAAACTGGCTGGATGGTTGGGCCCAGAGGGTGGTGGTAAACAGAGTCAAATTCAGTTGGAGGATGGTCACAAGTGGTGTTCCCCAGGATTCAGTGCTGGGTCCAGTCCTGTTCAATCTGGACGAAGGGATCAAGTGCACCCTTAGCAAGTTTGCAGATGACACCAAGCTGGGTGGCAGTGTTGATCTGCTTGAAGGAAGGGAGGCGCTGTAAAGAGATCTGGACAGGCTGGATCGATGGGCTGAGACCAATGGGATGAGGTTTAGCAAGACCAAATGCCAAGTCCTGCACTTCGGACACAACAACCCCAGGCAGTGTTACAGGCTTGGGGAAGACTGGCTGGAGAGCTGCCTGGAGGAGAAAGACCTGGGGGTGTTGACTGACAACTGGCTGAATATGAGCCAGCAGTGTGCCCAGGTGGCCAAGAAGGCCAATGGTATCTTGGCCTGTATCAAAAACAGCATGGCCAGCAGGACAAGGGAGGTGATTGTGCCCCTGTACTCAGCACTGGTGAGGCCGCACCTCGAGTACTGTGTGCGGTTCTGGGCCCCTCAGTACAAGAAGGACACTGAGGGGCTGGAGCGTGTCCAGAGAAGGGCGACAAGGCTGGTGAAGGGGCTGGAGAACAAGTGTTATGAGGAGTGGCGGAGGGAACTGGGGCTGTTTAGTTTGGAGAAGGCTGAGGGGAGACCTCATTGCTGTCTACAGCTGCCTGAAAGGAGGCTGTAGCAGAACAAGTGTTGATCTCTTCTCTCAGGTGACAGGACAAGAGGAAATGGCTGCAAGCTGCGCCAGGGGAGGTTCTGACTAGATATTAGGAAGAATTTCTTTACTGAAAGGGCGGTCAAGCACTGGAACAGGCTTCCTAGGGAGGTGGTGGAGTTGCCATCCCTGGAGGTCTTTAAGAGATGGGTAGATGAGTTTTTAAGGGACATGGTTTAGCGGATAATGGGAGCGGTTAGATTCGATGATCTCAAAGGTCTTTTCCAGCCAGAAGGTTCTATGATTCTATAACCTGACTAAATTTATTCTCTCACATTCCTGTGTTACAGGAATCTGTGTGACTCTTGCAAGATGTCACAGGAAACTGAAATCCAGAAATTCCTTAGCTAGGAGTTGCACCATCAGGCCATTCTGTTTGACTCATATAGTCAAACAGGCTCTCCTATCCCACAGTGGTAGCTGGATGGCCTTTGTTGCCCTGACCAGCATTAGCAGGGGCCCCTGTGCAGCACCCACCACTCAGAGTTCCATTTCAGCTCAGCCCCCTGGCCATGATGAGCTCTGCTGGAGGTAAGTCTGTACACAGCCCTGTTCCTTGCTGATTCTGACAGGTTCCCTGGTCCTCCTGCTCTGATCTTGGACCAAATTTGTCTCCTAGAACTTGTCTGATTACAGGACTGTCAATGGGACCAATCATGTGCTGCTCACACGACTCGTGAGATGACTTAGCCAGTACCGTGGTCATCCTCAGCTCCTGGCTCACTTTTTCTTATAGAGCAGCCTCTCTCTCACTGCTCCCTGGCAGGTTGTAGAAGGAAAAAAAAAACAAGCCCCAGGAGATCAGAAACACAGTTGGAAGTATATCTCTTATTCCCTTAGAGCACAGATCCTGCTTTGATCATTTGACACAGACAAGCATGCCATCAGCACCAAAATAAAATGTTCTGTCTCCATTTGTTACCCTGGAGGAAAGCAAACCAGATTTGCAATAGCAGCTCAAAACTGGCTATTACAAGTGTAAATCCAATGGTGCATACTTAATTTTTGCGTGTACAATTTTTCACTCAGGCAGTTACTCCTTTCTGATCATTTGTACTAAACGAAATTAAGGCTTGCCAGACAGCAGTTTTCTGTGAAGTTGTCTGCTGTCCAGATAAAGAATGAAAGAATTCAACAGAACCACATGGTTCAGAAGGATGATGTTTCAAGTTTACTTCAGGGAAGAGTCATTGCAGTTAACACTGAAAACTACCTTGATAATTTACTAAAGCCAGACTAAAAATGAAGGCGTTGCAATGCATCAGTTTCAAGCCCAGCTCAGGCAGCGTAGCTGCCATCTTGTGGCAAACAATCACATTGCTGCAACTTTGCTATGCTAGTCCTTCCTCATTTACTCCTTCATATTTTATTCCATATATGGATGGAATAAACTTGACGACAACATATCCCAGGCAGGAATAAGGAGCTCTGATTCTCTGGAGTCCAAATATACAATATAGATCAAAGTTGCTAGAAGGGGAAAAGAGATAAATTTCATTACCTCAAGTCTTAAGATTATACAATGGTAGGGAGTATCTGGCTTGGGGCAGGAGTTATCTGATACTATTCTGTACACACTGGTCTGAAAAAAGAAAACCAATTTCATTATCTACATGAAAAAAAACTTTTTAAATTTTTTGGGAAAATATTTCATTTGACAGTTGGCTCCAATACCCAAAGCCTTATGCAATTCTAGAAATGATGCAGCAAGGCAGTCGAGGCACACCACTTTTCTGGCAGATTCTTGCTTGGTTTATGGCCCCTTGGGTTAGCCTCAACGGGCATTTGAAAAGGTCTAGAGTGGTAGCTGAGATTATGAAGAACCCACAATGAAACTTGTACAAGAACTTTGGAGAGTCCTATAAATTGAAGTTTTCAGTCCATTTAGCACTTTCAAAAGATTCTGTTGCTGATGCGTGTATCACCTTACACTGTTTTTAACATTGACCTGATGTTGAAACATTGGTTTGTTCATCCTGCTTCTGTGTCACTTGATGTATTTTCTACATGGGATTGGTAGAAAGGCATAATACGAACCTGAGAGAAACTGACGGGCCTTGACCATGATGCCACTCACCAATGGGTAAGAAAAAAGCCCAAATGTTATTGTTTTGATGGAACTCACCTTGGAAAACAGACTGTGTACCTGTCATTAGAAACAAAAGACAGAACAACTAAAAGGCAGTCTGCAATATGTCCTAATACAGTTACAACAAACACAAGATTTCCCATGAAAACTTACGTGCTAGTGAAAGTTGAAGGAAAAGGCAGGCAACACAGTACATGCCACAAGCAAAAATTTTAACTTCACCACTTAAACAAACTGGTTTTAAGGTAAGCTTATCAGAGCTTCTTCATATCTGTGCCTCCACTACCTGCCATGGGAAGGCAGCAGCAAAATGACCGGATTCCAAAAGCTTATTACCCTTCTCTTTGCCTGTTCCCTGCAGTTCCAGTTGGAGCGGGTGTCCTAAACGTTACCCAGAGCTGTAACAGGTACCTTTAGGTAACACATTTCCAAGCTAAATGTTACAAAATAAATTTGTTCAACACATATTTTGGGTTCTATCACCAAGAAGTGCTGTCAGCCAGCAGTGTTTTTATCAGATTAAAATATAGAAGACAACCATATCAAATAGCAAAGTTATTTTTCAGACATGTATTTTCACATCTGTTTTGCTGGTCTCCAACAATACGAAAGACCACATTAAGGATATTGTATTGGTGACTAAGTTACACATCAGGTTTCTATCGACTGTCTCTCAAACACCAAATGTCGGTTATGATTTGGTAATTAATCCAGTATTGCCAGAATCCCATTTTAAATTGAAATATTTTAGTAAATTGTAACAAAACGTTTAGGTATATCATTTTTAGAAGGTGATTGATATGAACAAATAGAAGACTGCTTGAAAGATGTTTATGCTTAAAATATAATGATTACCGCACACATCCTTTTCAACTTTTACGCTCTAGTCAATATATTGTAATTGAGCTTTACTGAATTACTTTTCTAGTGGATAAATACAGTACACGCTGTAGTGTGAAGAGACATCATGTAATGTATACTAATTAAGCCATTATATCTGTAGAGAAGATCATATCTGAAATATCAAATTAGCAAGAATTAAACATCTCAAAGGATTAATGAAATGTTATGGAGCCATTCACTTCCAGGTCAACAGGTTCAATTTCAGCTTAGTTTAGTAGTTATAATGAATTTATGTGCTGGAGATAATAACAATTCTTTGCATCCATTCATAAATCAGGGGTACAGAGTCCCTGACTTGTACAAAGAACAGCAGCCTTTAACCAGCACAGCCAGAGCATGGTAGCCAGGAATATTATGCTAGGTCTATTTTTGGCATGTAGCCTTAGGCTCTACAGATCAAATGGCACATTTACTGGATGCCTGCAATATACACAGGCAGCAATGAGGGACACCAGAGACACTCAGTCATTTCTCGTTACAGACCTGCCAACAATTGCCAACCCAGCAATAAAGTTATCACAGGCAGAATACTCAACTCCATCTTGTATTTGACTTATTTAAGAGTCCATTCTGCTTATCCTGATTCCTCTCTCAGCAGCCCTTGTTGCTTCTAGCAGAGACAGCGCCCAAAAAAGGAAGGGGTTGGGGCATGCGAAAGGAAGAATTGTAGCCAACTTTTATGCAATTATCTTACAGCTAATGTGACAGTAAATACACAACAAACCCCAATTTTGTAGTGGAACAGCAAATTTGAGATTAAACAACAGATTTAGGCATCAGCTCCTTAGTGATGATGGGCAGTAAATAAACACTAACCAGTTTACACAAACAAACTAGTAGTTAAAAAATAACTACATCAAGAACAAATAACTCTTAGTCAAGTATGCATAAAGAGGTACATCCAACCTCTGCAGATACACATTGAAAGCTACCAAGCTGTATAAATGTAAAAATTACCCAAAATCTATCACTTCAATTGGCCATGAGGACTCTGTTTTCATTTACACAGATGTTATGCAGTCTGCTGGAGAAAGCCAAGGAGCACTAAAGTTCTAGCCCCAGATTTTTTCACTGATCTTCTGCAAAGCTTTGTGAAAACTCACGGTCATACCGAGCCTCAATGCCTGCAATATAACTGTTAGACAGTTCACCTGTGCAGGTATTATGGAAAAAGCTACCAAGTATTTATGAGGTGCTTCCAGCTATCTAGAAATGACATTATTAATAGGCCTTACTGCGGGTAACTAATCCATGCTCTGGAAACCTAAAGAAGCTGCAGCATACTGCTGACAGTAAAGTCTTATCCTGCTACCTCTGCTACCAACCACACATTGTGATCAACCTGCTCCCCCTTCAAAAGTTCCCAAGATCCCAAAAAACAAGGATTTTCAGCAGAGGGAATCCTAATGGCAGTAAAGCAGCTTACAACAGACGATCGCATTGGAAATATTTTTTTCAGTCAGTGTATTTAGACACAAACACCACAATGAAAGAAAGAAAAAGCTGTGGCAGCCTACATGATATATGAAAAAGAGCACCAAGCTTGCAGGATTGTTCTCTTTTATTGACTACAAACAGAATCCAAGAACAAAGAGCACTCTAACAGCTGTTTGCTTTGCTTTCCTGGCATGTATGTACTTCAAGCCAAAAAAAAAACCAAACATCCAAAAGAGTAAACATGACAAACAATAAGTTAGAAGGAGTAATGTTTATTACAGGACTGCCTTGAACGCTCATCCCCTGCTTATCAAATCTCTCAATACTCCCACTACAGTAAATGCATTAAGGGATTTAGCGAAATTTGCACTATATATTTAGTCTTTCAAGAGGAAGCTGTGGAGTACAACAAGCAGTACTGGTGGTGGAAATCCAGGTGCATTTCTACTGATCAATCTTACCTTTTTTTTCTTCAGCCACTACTCCTCCTCTTGTATGACGTGTGCCTTTCAAGTACTGAATTTCTTCAATACTTCTAGATCTACTTTTCTTGTAACATGCTAAGTTAAACAACCACAGTAAGAAGTTTCTACAGTGAAAGTTTCTGCAATGAAAAACTTGCAACCACAGCATTTTAAGGGATATACTTTGAAATTATATTAATAGTATTACTCTATTATAGATTTCATATATTATATATAATAGTATATTATTATACATAAACAAAACTTAAAATTATGCTCCTTAATTTTAAATTTTAAATTTTTATTTTGACTTCCCAAATCTTTGACAAGCAACATTTTCATGATTTCTCTGTTCAAAAAAGAAAAAAGAAAATAGTTTAACAACACAGACAGATGTACTGTGTAGTACTCTAACAATTTAAGGAAAAGGTGCCCTCCAAGAGCCAGATAAGCACATGGAACTTTCTGAGTTGGACAGTCAAGAGAAACCTCCCAAAGCACTGAAGAAAAATATTAGGGATAATTCAAGATGTAAAGTAAAAAGTGAAATTTTAAGCATCCCATTTTGGACTTTAAAACTATTGTGGTTTAGTGCAGAGGCCCAGCTCTTTGTGTATGTTCTCTATATATATATACACATATGTAGGTGTGTGCATACATATATGATGTCTATAAGGAGAAGGATGTTTTATTAGACCAGCTGGACAAAGTACATAAGCTCTTTGACAGTTTAATATAAGCTATTATCTCTCCCTTGAAACCTTTCCTCACACATCACCCTGATTGTGGTTACAAGACTATTTACATAAAAATTAAAACCATTTCCCTTGGTGAACTTAAAAATTGCATCTCCAGCATTCCACTGCAACACTTTAGCCAATTAAAATGGACAGCAGAAATGTGAAACTTGTGTAGTTACGCACTTCATCCTGAATGCTATAAAAACTCTTCCGTGTTTTCCTTAGCCCAAGCATTGAGTTGCATGTCATAACCAGGAGCCCTGGATAACAAAACAAGTTTTGACACTGCAGTGTGAGAGAGGCAGCAGCACTGAGGTCTTGGTGTTGCTGTATAAACTATAACGTCCACAGGGAAATCTTAATGGTATATTTTTCTGTTTACCTTCAGGTGACAACGTCCAAATGCTTCAACACTTCACTGAATGTCTGTTACAAAAACTCCTGTCACTAAGAATAAAAATGGATGGATGAATAGTGGTCAGGCTGGACCTTCTGCCTCTTGCCAGGAATATTGAGCAGAGATACAAAAACCGCTTGTAAGCAATATGCACCCAATCTATACCAACATAATCAGACCTAGAATCATCAACATTACAGGTACACCCACTTACCTCTGAATACAGATAAGTTAGGTATTTGTTGGTGTTTCTCAAAGGACCCTGGTTCATTGACTGAAGTCAGTAAAGGAATTAATTGTTTCACAGGTTTTTTTTCAACTATATTCACTGACAGCATTGAATAGATTATTTTTTCCTTTTTTAAAAGCTTGCATTCTGATTTCATTGAGGAAATATAAAATCTGCACCTCTTCATATATAGAAAAGAATTTTTCACAATAAAATACACTGTAAAATATTTTTAATATCTCCTTCATGTAAAGCCCTACCATATATGAAACAGATTTTTATTTTAATACAAATGAGTAACAAAAAGACTAATAGCAAGTACATCCTAACGGTTAAAGGAATGGGGTTTCCTTTTTATTTTCATTCACTACTGTCTTGTTCTGTCTTCCTGCAAGATCAACATTTCAATGTTTTCAGCAACTGCAAAGGAAGGATGACTCAAACAGTTGCAAATCAGGATTAACATGCTTCTCATACTGGCTAGACCATCATGAAAAGCAGAGCTTTACCTATATTGCACATATTGGTCTCCACGGTACAAAACGTACGGCTTCAGGGGGGCTGGGGGTGGGGTGCTCAGAATTAGATGCTGGTTTCGGAAGAGAAGTCACCTTAAGGTACAACTGTGAAAGCTGTGGATTCAAGAAACCTTGCATTTGTCTACTACATAACGTACTTCCACATCAGCAATCACATCTAGCCAAGTTGACACAGAATCATAGAATCATAGAATTATCTGGGTTGGAAGAGACCTCTAAGATCATCAAGCCCAACCCTTAATCCAACACTACCATGGCACTAAGTGCCACATCCAGTCTTATTTTAAAAACCTACAGGGATGGTGAATCCACCACCTCCCTGGGCAGGCCATTCCAATGCCTGATTACTTGCTCTGTGAAGAACTTTTTTCTGATATCCAGCCTAAACCTTCCCTGGCAGAGTCTAAGCTCGTGCCCTCTTGTTCTGTTGCTGGTTGCCTGGGAGAAGAGACTGACCCCCACCTGACTACAACCTCCTTTCAGGTAGCTGTAGAGAGTGATGAGGTCACCCCTGAGCCTCCTCTTCTTCAGGTTAAACAACCCCAGCTCCCTCAGCTTCTCTTCACAGGACTTGTACTCAATTCCCTTCACCAGTTTTGTTGCTCTTCTCTGGACTGGCTCCGGCACCTCAATATCTTTCTTGAACTGAGGGGCCCAGAACTGAACACAATACTCAAGGTACCGAGTACAGGGGAAGGATCACTTCCCTTGTCCTGCTGGCCACACTATTCTTGATACATGCCAGGATGCCATTGGCCTTCTTGGCCACCTAGGCACACTGCTGGCTCATGTTTAGCCTCCTGTCAATCAGTACCCCGAGGTCCCTTTTCACCTGACTGCTCTCCAGCCACTCTGTCCCCAGCCTGTAGCGCTGCATGGGCATATCACCATATATATATCATCATATATGTCACTGCATTAAAGCTGCCCTCTGATAAGGCACCCGACCATTTGAAAAAGATAGCCATCATTGCAGAGTATTCTAGTGCTACAACTATGGTTCTTACACAGTGCTTCTTTCAGAAGAAAGACCTCCTTGAAAATTTTTAAAACTGAACTTTGTGCAACCCTTTCAGGTTGCCTTGAAGAAAAATGTTGAATCAATCCATATTCCAAAATGCCACAGAAAGAAGAAAAATCCCAGCAGTAAATCCACCTAATTAAGTGGGGGTGTATCTAGCCCATAGGCTATTACCGTACCACATCTTAATATTTTTAAAGATACTATATGTGGAACGGGCAGCAAGCTCTCCTCATTATTTCTCAAATGAAGCTGAACAGATCTAACCCAAATTACAGGAAGATAAACCAGACAACTTAAGTGATGAGAATTTTACTTTTTCCTCTGCTTTAGGGACACTTCTGGCTCATCTGTCCTCTGATCAAGGTGAGACTTGATAAAGCTGAAAATTACACTGTGTGACTGGATTGTATGAGATTATCTTTCCCCTGAGAAATGATTTATTTTAGTAACTCTTGACGAATAAGAAAGTTTCTGTTCTAACATGCTGCTCCTTCTTGTGTAGGAATAGTTCCTTATTGCTTTGAGTGCGAGATCACATAAAAGAAACACAGAACAGGAGTGGCTACATCTTCTTTATGTTTCAAAGACAAATTTGAATTATAAGACAGACCTTCAGGGACCACAAGTTTCATAAAAACTAAAAATTATTATCATTAGTTTGTAGGTTTAACTGTATAAGTTACAGGTATATCTTCCACTTTTTGAAAGTGAGGAAAATCCAGTTTTGGTTTTGAGATATTTTGCTTTGTAGAATTTGGGGTTTCTTGACTTTTAGATAACTCCAGGAGATGTTGCATATTAAGTTTGAAAATCAGGCGAGGATCTGGTCCAGAAAGAGATGGGCAATTGCAGCTCTCTCTTATTTTAAGAGCCTGTGAACACATAGGAAAACAAATCAAGCTCATTTAAATAAGAAAAAATATAAAAGGCTTCAGTCAGTGATTTGGCTTTCCAGTAAGGTCTGCATTTGCACATAAAGCTTAATGAGTATAACAGTGTGTCTGAGTTGTTGGCGAACAACTTTTCAACAGAAACCAAGAATTCCTGAGAAGAAATGTAGCAATATGGTAAAACAATGGAAAAAAATAGAAGGAAAATAATTTTCTCAGAGACAGTTTCTCAAAGAATGGATACTCTAAAAGGTACAGCATAAATAAACAGGAAGTTCTCAACTATTTTATGTGATAGTTGTTTACATCAGCAACCTTTATCTTTTAATTTACATTCATGTGTAAATTAAAATGACTGCATGAAAAGGGTTGTAAATAATTTACTTCATCAGATATGTTCTGTTATTGAAGTAACTATATATAGATGTTTGACTCATAAAAGGGGAGAAAACGTAATGGACATTGAATTGTTCAACACTGAGATCCAGGTGGCTGATCAGTACAGCTATGGTCCAGTTGCACATGCGATCTCATCTCCAAGAAGCATTAGAATAGACAGTTTTCAAGTGTTTTGAGATAACAATGTCTCCAGAAGGTAAAAAGTTAACTGGATAGAAAGATTGGCACTAAGAGACCGAACTTAAATTAGTCCTGGTCATTGAGTGAATGCCATTGCTTCCCTTCTACAGAGTAAAAAGTAGAGGCACCAAGAAGCCAAAGAATTTCCAGAGAATCAAAATCCATTAGCACAGGCACATTTCCCCCTGATCATTCTGCCTTCTGGACAATCTGAAAGAGGTATGGCAATGAATGAATCTCGTGTTTCAGAGGCACAGTGGAGAAACTGATATAGCACACTATGAAGTCAGCTGTTTTAAAGGATGCTTAAGTTGGTGTTCATTCTAATGAAGCTAAACATACTTTAATTAGTTCACAAAAACAGGCTGCTCATTTTAGAGCTAACAATGGATACCACACAACTAAGTACTTGCAACTGGTTGTACACAGATCCACTAGTATCCATGGATTCTCCTACAAGATCCTTTAAACTAATTAAGAAAAGCAAGTTCCTATGTATCATGCAGTAAAATATTATACGTAGAATTCTAGAGGGTTCTACCACTCCACTTATTATACGTAGAATTCTAGAGGGTTCTACCACTCCACTTATTATACGTAGAATTCTAGAGGGTTCTACCACTCCACTTATTATACGTAGAATTCTAGAGGGTTCTACCACTCCACTTATTATACGTAGAATTCTAGAGGGTTCTACCACTCCACTTATTATACGTAGAATTCTAGAGGGTTCTACCACTCCACTTATTATACGTAGAATTCTAGAGGGTTCTACCACTCCACTTATTATACGTAGAATTCTAGAGGGTTCTACCACTCCACTTATTATACGTAGAATTCTAGAGGGTTCTACCACTCCACTTATTATACGTAGAATTCTAGAGGGTTCTACCACTCCACTTATTATACGTAGAATTCTAGAGGGTTCTACAACTCCACTAAGAATTATTTTTTTCAAGATTCGCGAAACAAAACACCAAGAAAATGCAAAGTCAAAAACTAGCCTGACATTTAGCATTAATCAATGGTCACTGGGGTACGGCTACTTTTCTGCAATATTATCTGTATCTTGATCCCAATTAACTGCATAAAACTATGGACAGATTAACATCCAGGTTTATTTTTAATCCTTTTCTGGGAAAATAAGTTCAAATGTTTATTTTATTCCACTTCTTTTCATAACCTTGGATTCCTGCAAAGTAATAGCCAGATCCGTCCTGAGCTGTAGCCAGGTGCCTCCTGACCAGTACTAGGGACTGTTAGCAGAAAGCAAAGGTTGATTCACTTGTTCTCGATGGATTAAGCAGCAAGAAGAAAGTAACACAGTTTTCATAGCTGTCTTACCACTACACTTTAAAATTTTTATCTGCTTTCTATACATTGGATTTGGCTAAAGTATCGATTTAAATATTCCAGTACACCTAATATTCCAGTTCACCTATACAGAAGTATTTGTCCATCATTTTGAAACAAGCTAGTACTCTTCCACAGGGACACCAGAAACATCTTACTGCAGCAGATTTTAAAATACAAAGGCAGAGCTTCTTAACTCATTACTTTGTATAAGGAGGTACCGAAACATATTTCTATCAGTTCACTGTAGTAAAGTTAAGGAAAGAGTTTGCTGTAAATGGCTAGAAACAAATAGAATTTAAATTTAACAACTGGTTTTGGAGAAAAAATGACACATTCCAGGAGTGTAAAAAGAGTTTCTCCATCTGTTTCTTGCTGAAATGCAAAGAACTTACTGGATACACAACTCTGGATTAGGCATACAAATATTCCTCTTGTCTCTTTTAAAAAATATGAATAAAGCTTTCAGGATTTTTTTCTGCAGCATGATCACCCAGGTAGTCACCAAATGTAACTGTACCGCTGAACACTCTTCTGCTTCAGTGACCAATTAATTTCTAAACTGACATTCATGCCAAACCAAGAGTTTTCTCTTGTTCTCTTCCAGAACATAAGCTGCTGCAAGACTAAATTAATGTCAAGCAGCATTATTCAAGGCAAATGGAAATATAAAGGTTTAGGCTGCATCCTGCAAAGGGCAACACAATCCTCTTTTGAACTAATTTAGCAATTTTATAACTCCGTTTTTTTGTGGCTATATAGTGTCTGATATATTTCCAGGGTTCTTTATCTAAAATACTGAAGTCACAACAGCAAAGGTAAAAACCCAGTACTTCAGAGTTAACATTTTTACTCTGTGGATGTCTTTGCGTTCTTGCCAGATGTAAATCTCTCTGAGGGAGTTGAAGGAACCCATTCAACCCCATCAACTCAGATACCATTAAAATGACTACAGTTATGAGCATGTATGTTGACAGATCATCTCATTGCTAAAGACAGCACTAGTGAAAGTAGCCTTGTATGTACATTTACGACTGCCATGCAACGTTCAACCACAGTCAGAAAGTGTTCTTTCCTGGGTTCAGTTGACTGCTGTTATTTTGTTTTGTGCCAGTAGCTCTTTAACATTATTAAGATGCCTGTGATAGGCTGAGGAGATTACAATACATTTTTTTCTGGAAGATAAAACAGCCCGATATGGTCAGCTGTCCTGTAGTTCCAAAATCAGTAGCAACTTCAAACCCAGTAATTTAATATTGCTCAAGCAAATTGTTTTTTTCAAGAGGACAAGTAAAAGCATTCTTAATGAAGCACAGGCGTACTGATACTAGAATGAGAACATGTTTCATTGACTGTTTTTACTGAAGAGTGTTCTCAATAAACAAGACGGACAGAACTGAGAGAGGTTACGTAGCTAGAGTGAGTACATAGATTCACCTGGGAACTGAGAATACTTTAATGCTGTTGTTCTCAGGTTAACCTTAAGAGACAAGTACTGCTGTTCAGAATAAAGACCACCTGCATGCTTACTGGTGCAGGAGATCTCAAATAAAATATCAAAACTATTGCTTGTAAGTAACAAAGGGGAAGCTGATTTTCTTGTCAATACTATTGTAGTCACCTCCTGAAATGTTCTGGGAGGGGGGAAGGCATGAGAATTAGGGAGGTCCATCTCATCCTATTGCTTTCATACAAAGCCTAACAGCAGAGGCAAATATAGAAACAAATAATTTTTAAACCTCAGTATTAATCGTTCACCACTATCACAGATACCAGTTTAAAACTGCTGCATCTCAGCCCCTTAGTCTTTTGGAGTGCATCGCACCTCTTAGGCTGCCAGCTCTCAGGATAAAAGTCACATCATTCTCTGGTCCACAAACCAGGCCAAGGGTTATAGTCTCTTGTGTATTATTTGCGATTACCTCAGCAGGGCTGACTTATGCTCTGACCTTGCAATTCTGACATAAACTAAGAAATAGCATGAGCATGTAGGGGAAAAAAGAAAAAAGAAATTTAAAAAGATCAGATGATAGGCTAAGTTGCAGAATGAGCTATGATGAGCAGGCACAGCGAAGACAAATGTAGCAGTAAGAAGATGATTAAAAGAACAGGTAGATTTATTACTTGATGAGGAAGAAAAGCAACTTATATATCATGCTAATACTTCAACTCTTTCACTGCTTCTGTTGGCATAGGAAAGAAAAAATGTGACAAAATATTTTTAAACCTTACAGGGAAGACAGAAACACATCAGTATTTTTCTTTACTCTTTCCCTTCAAGTTTGCACATTGATAGATCTTAATTAATACATTCTAGTACCACAGCTATCTGAAGTAATCTTCACCTCTTAAGTGAAGGGCAAACATACCAAACCCTTTCTGAAAACAAAGTGAAATAATTGTATCTCCAATATCCAAAAGGCAGCAGACTGAGGAATAGCTCCATAATAAAAATAATAACAGCCAATGTAGATTTGACAAGAACAGGTCTTGACAAAGTAAATTAATTAGCATTTTTTGGACAAGTTAACTGACCTAGCAATCAAAAGAGAAGCAGTAGATGTTACACATTGAAACTTAGTATAACTCTCAAAACGATCTCAAATTGGCATTTCCATAAGAGTGGGAGATAGAAAGAATCAAAAATGGAATCTGAGCCAATAACATGATGCCAAAAAAGCAAATGTCATGCCAAGAATATTTTTCGTGTCACAGGCAAGGCTCAGTAGATAACTTTTTGCTTTATTCAGAATAGCTGAGGCTTCAGCTCATGTACAGGGCTCTATTTGAAGAGAATACTAGGAAAAAGGTAGCAAAACTGTAGTAACTCAGAGAACATTCAACTGAAAGGTTCAATGAACTAGAAGATCCTATAGCTTGTCTCTGGAACTACCCTTCCACAATTTTTCTCTCCAGAAGAACGGTAAGCATCCTTCCCTCTACTACAAAATTATTTTAAGGCTTCTTTTTATGAAAATAAAATGAATAGGCCTTCATCATGCATCTCATCCCCTTCCATGTAGGAATTTCAGGAGATTCCAGTTTCCTATTTAACAGTATATACTCTGTCTTCCTAGTTTCCAATCCAAGTCTTTCCCAGACTGAAGGGTAAATCCTTTAAAACCATTGTAAATTGTTTTAATTTCCTTTATTTCCTTTCCAAGACAGCACCACTTTGTAACTGCTTATAGCTCTCTTATTTACTAATTCCTCAGCTTGGTTGTAGCTTCCAACTTGTTCAGAAAACCAGATGCAAGATCTTTAAAAGGCAGGGAGCAAATCAAATGACTTTTAATTATGTGAAAAGAGAATCCCTGTGATATTCCTGCTTTAATTCACGTTTCCTGAGACTATTAAGTCACCTCATTGGGAAGCCATTTCATTACCCCAAGAAAAATTCTCACTTTATGTGATTGCATCTTATTGTGAACTTGCTTAGAAGCCTGTAGAGAAACATCTGTGCGGCCTGAGACCTCCAAAAATTTGTCCCTATTTCCCCCAGCTACAGTAGCTGCTGTACTAATAGATATTATATTGTCCTGAAAACCATTTCAGCTTCAAAATCATCAGCAAATGAAACACAACACTCAGGATGGATCTGATACCAACTCTGAAGAAGCACAGAGAGATACTAGAGAGATAAAAGGCCCTTTGCAAAATCTGGCTCCACCCTCTAGGCTCTGAATACTTAATGGCCATTAATATATGGTAAACATACTGTTCTAAAGGCTTGAAATATGTGAACAATGCAACAAAAAAGGGCTGATATTGAACAACAACAATCCCATGGGATTCCCTTTAAATGCCTGACATCCAGCTTCAGGAAGGCAGCTCTCAGATGAAGGGGAGTCTGCTTCAGACAAGCAACCTCCTCCTCAATTATCTTTTGGAAGAAAATTTCCTAGCCTCCACTGCTAGAAAGAAGAAGGATGCTCCACCCATTTAACTAGAAAAGGTAGTTCATGGCTGCCAGTTCTACACAGTCACTCAGTTATTTAACTTATTTCCTCAATTCTGAGGTAGAACATAAGGATTAATTTATTTCATTATTATTTTACTAGCCAGTCAACAACTGAATGAAAATAAAGGATCCTGAACTCTTTACGTTCAATTTAACTAAAATTGAGGCTCCATGACAAGTATCATTTTCCATTCAGCTGCTCTAATATGTTAGAAAATCCATGAAAATAGTCTCACAACCTATTCTGTCAAAGTACAGAATGTGAGTATATTCATTTAAAATATTCAGCCTAGCCAGTCTGCAACCTCCTACTCTAATATTGATTTACGCCATCATTTAGAATACTTACTGAATTCATTCTCAGAGGACTCATGAAAATGTTTTCTTTCACCTTTGAAATCAGCAAACACCTCAACATTGTAGTAATCCCTATGCCAACAAATCCTCAACCGTCTTTACAGTTTGGAACTGAGAAAGATTTTTTTTTAAAAAAACTCTCAGTGAGTTTAAAAGAGAAAGAAGAAGAAACTACCAGTTGGTCTCAAGAAAAGGAATTTACACAGACCAGCTTGTTCAAAAACAGTGCTGCTGTGAAGTTCTTTAACACTATATTTTAAAAATAAAAATAGGTGAAAAACAATGAATGTTATTTTTCTGTAGTTAAAAAAAAACCATTATTTAAAGAAATAATAAACAACTAAGATTACTAAATGGGAAACAGTTCTCTGTCTTTAAACTACCAGGGAGTAGCACATCAAATTAAGAGAGTCCCCAAATTGCTATCCACTTGGCATTCCTCTGAGAGGAAATCTGAAAGAAAGGAAAAGACTGTAGTTTGATGGGCAATTGCAGGAATCAGGAATTAGCTCAATCTCCTTGGAGTGGTGTAAAATTTGTTCCCTAATGTGACAGAACAGAGATGTGAAGAAAAAAGTCAGACTGCAAAATCTAGAGAGACGTATCATAACTCAGGCTATTAAGAAATCTTGTACTGAGGCTCTGACATTTTCTGAGGCACAGTTCTTCGAGGTGTATTCAATCCCACATCAGTGGGAGAGAGAATGCTCCACCCTATCTTGTATTTGACAGCCTAGGGTTAGCTACAAAAGTGAGAACAGTCAAGACAGTTTAGGGATCCAACATAAAAAACAGCTTCTGAAATGGCAAAAAAAGAAAATAATGAATGAGTCCTGTGACAGTGTCACATCTATACTGGAAATGCCGTTCAAAAGCAAAAATTATATACTTTGATCAGAAATCAGAAAAAACCCAGATCCTAGAACATAATTACATTATATCTGTGCCACCTTTATTTTTCTTCAACCTTTAAGGTTGAGAGCTTTGTAACAGAAAATTTCTGTAACGATAAAGAGAAAGACAAGTACAATGCTAAAAGAGTAGATTGTGAATCAATACTGAAGTAGCTCATCAATCAATACCAAACTAATCCTGGCAACCTTCCTAAGAGAAAAAGACACGCTTCCTTCAACTCTGCTCACCTCTGGGATAAGCCGGTCTAAGTGTTCAGCTCTATTTTCATGAGAAGGGTGTGTGGAGAGCCACTCTGGTAACCTGGGTTGCCCTTGAATGGCTTCTGCTAATTCCATTTGCTGCCAAAATACACTGCTTGCTCTTACATCCATACAAGCCTGAAACAGAAAGGAAATTATACACCATATATTGTTGAAGTAATACAATACACATTCTAATGGATATTGAATTACAAAAGACATCTTAAACTTTACATCTCTAAAACCTGTTTAGGCTGACAGGAAAAAGCTGTTCTAAAATATCTGAATGTAGTAAATAACCTCATCTAGATAGACGACAGATATGTCGCTTTTAACATCTATGTAATTCCACCAATCTTAAAAAACTTACACCTGAATTGACCCCTGAATTGTCCAAACAGTCACAATTTCTGGCATGTACTTGTTCTTTAAAAAAAACTCAGCTGCTTGTTCTTTGCACTACAGCAAAGAACAAATTAATCGTCTCCCCAGAACAAGGCAGATTTATGAGAAAAAGTTTAGAGTAAAAGATATTGTTATAATAATTCATAATTAGATATCTCTAAAGATGAAATGCAAAGTTTTTTTGTAAGTCATTACACTGCCTTTTTCAAGGATGATCTGTGTAGGCCACAACAGATTATAACAGTAATTCCTATCTCTCTCCATAAAGGTATCTATTTAACTACAGAAAGTCATGGAACAACAACTTTTATAAATGGCATTTGTATATCAACAACAGGCTCCTTTATATTTTTTTAAGTGGAGGGGAAAAAAAGAACAATATTTCTTACACTAATTTTCATTTGTTTAAGAGAAAAAGAAACCAGTACTCAGAAGGTAAGAAAATTACTTTCTCACCCCCCTTGAAATACAGAAGTGGTGCTTTATCCTTTGAATTAATTTCTTAAAATTATTATAATTTATTTCTTAAAATTATTACTATAAAAATATTAGCTGCACAAACAAGAAATGCTATGATACCATTTGGCTTGTTTCTTTCTGGTACGGCCCTATGTCTTCGGCAGTGAGCACCCACACAGCAAATACATTTTTTTAATGGATTGCATTATTTCCTTAGATGACTTTAAACAACGAATGCAGTTTTAATCCCAGAATCAGTTATTTTTTAAAACTCTTCCTTGAATATTAACAATTATTAAGAAAAGGAAATTTTCCTTATGAAATATTAACACTAGATGGTGCTGCCCTCATAGTTACCTAACACCCAGCTCTATTGGACTTAGCTAGAAATGAGAGTTGTTTTAGTTTCTTCAATTTAAAATTAAAATCCACAAGGACAAAAAAAAAAAAACCCAAAATGTGATTGAAAAAAATAAATTATTAAAAAAATGCTGAATAGTTTCTGACAAAATCTCTAAATATGAGAACAATATTGATATACTTTGTAGTTACCATCACAGAAAATATAATCACAATGTCAAAAAGACCCTGAATTTCACTGTATTATTATGACAACAGACATTATAGATCAGCATATTTTAGGTCCACTGCAATATAGTAAAGCATTCCTCAGAACTTTTTGAAATAGATGGAAACTAACTAAAACAAAAATCTGAAGAGTAATTTATATCTTTACACACAATTAAATAAATTCTATTTACAGAAGCTCACTGTTTGGCATTCTCTTTATAAATATGTAGCTTTTTCTTCTAATAGTAATAAACTATATAGAAACTATACTGTGCAGTTAATACAAACTATATTAGATACAATTGAGACAGAAGGATTTTGTCTTTTCTTACAAACTGTTTTATTTCCCACTACTTCATTAATCTACAGATATTCAAAAATCTGGGAGCCTTCCCACACATAGTTCACCTCTGAATGAAGTGTGAAACTCGCTGTGATTATAATAGAAACCGAAAAATGCCTGGCAAATTGCTAATGAAACAAGCCAGTTGTAGTTACCTTTGCTGCAAATTGAAGTCCCACTTTATCAGCTTCAGCCTCCAATGTTCTGCTGTACGGTCTGTCAAACATAAACTGCAAAGAAGCACACCAAGGCTCTATTTCTTGGGTTTGAATGCGTACAAAGCATCGTAGCTGCTTTTCTAACCTTCTTGTAAGAAACGATGTTTATATATCATGTTCACACTGCATGTAATCACTATTAATTTCCTTAATGTCATCTTCAATTTCATTATATGTAATTAATCAATTCAAATTGTATCTATTTTCATGGTACTGTTCACCAGCCATTCTCACAGCATTTTGCAGCAAGTAAAGGGTGAATGCTAAAGTTGAATGAGAATTTTTTCACTTCACACTTTTATTGGCATTAAGATTTTTTGTTGTAGTTTTTTGTACATACAAATTACAGTGGTTCCCTTAAACTTTGGTGACAATTGTCTTCACACCTGGTACAATCTATTTGGTAGGGCAAACAGGCCACAGGATGGAATGTAGCCATAAGTACTCTCATGCAGAAATCACTCTTTCGTCATTATCATCCCCCAAAACAAGTTGCAAACTGCCCTTGAGAAATCAAACTAGAAGACACAAATCTGATCAATCCCTCTCCCATCTTTCTAGGGTATGACATTTTATTAACACACACTGAGAGACAGCAATGGTTTTCTCAAATGGTAATTTACTCATATATACCAGGATCTTCTGGCATATGTAATTTGTGTAGATTTGGGCAGCCTTGCGCTAGTATATCAGGTTATAGCAAATACAAGTCAGGACTTCTCCACTTCTGTAGAGATAAGGAACATGTCACAACCTTCTGGCTTACGCATCGATTAGGAAATACCAACTGAAGGACAGGAATGTGCAAAACTAGTGAAGAGACTGGTTATAAAACCATGCCGTAGACTTCTAAGTTCCAGGAAATACAGAAGACCAAACCACAACGCAGTCAGAAATGAAGAACACCAAAGAAGTGGTCCAGTCCCTTGAGCAGACAGAGGTATCTGTAACTTTTTGCTTCTTTCTAAAGTAGCACCAATAGTTTTTCCTTATTAGGTCAAAAATAAAAGCCAATGAAAGTTAATCCTCTACAGGTTTTGCAAAGCCAAATACACTGGCTTATAAGTATGCATAGATGAGGTCACTTAACATTCTTAATTTTCTTACAGACTTTAAACATTGCAAGTTTTTAAATCCTCTGATGATAAAGTCATTACTTGAAGTGTAATACAGATTCCCATCGTTTTGCAAAGGCCTCTGGGTCTACTGGAGTGCATACATTCACTAAACAGCAAAGATATCCCCAGCTAGTCTGTCATATGCTCCTGACGGATCATTCCCCAGTTAGCTATATGAATTATTTGTTTAATTCTTAAACATTTCTAAGGCACGGCAATGAAACTGCTAACAGGACTAAGCAAAGCACTAACTGCAACAGAGGCTTACACAAGCAGGTAGTTTTTCATTTCTTCAGTTACAAGCCCTTGTGGTTTTCTTCTCTGGGAGGTTTACAACAATTTTAAATAAGATGGGGCAGCATCCATCTCAAAAAAGATTTGCAGAAGGTTAAGAACTAGGAAATTGATGGTCTGAATGCATGTGTCAACAGACCATCTAGAAAGAGAGATTTGGAACAGCAAGAAGATGGTAATAAAAAGATCAGTATTTAAACACCCCTTAAACAGGTATTCGCATTTACAGCAAAGCACTAGGGCATTACTATATACCTGTATGTCTATCCCAATCTCTATTTCAGGACCTTCCTATGCTGCAGACTGCGGAAGCAGGGAAAGCATCTGAAGGAATGATCAGCCTACAGTTGCTGTTACTTCCTTTACTTTACCTCTGTTATCTGCTACAGGCTGGTCACAGAGAAGATAGGAGTCTAAAGAGACTCTGATGTGATTGCAAATAGCAATTCTTATACTAGATATAGCTTAAGACCAAGCAGAGTTCCAGATGTATTATGTTCTGATCATTATCAAAATTTCATTAATTTATAAGAGACTTAAATGTGTCCTCTGCAATTTTTTTTCTTCTTCAGATCTAAAATCAAAACTATAAGATAATCTGAATCCATTGAGAAAACTCGGACTCTCTTTCACAGAGTACTTCCAGCCAACAAAGTCTTAGCAGTGGTCAGGTAAAAGTGTCTTGAGGCATCCAACACACAAAACTATTCATGTGGTACTGAAAAATGAATTGTTTAAAATAATATTTTGTGAAAGTGCTGGAATTAAAACTTAGACCTTCAAACTCTGAGACAAAATCCTTGTTTGAAATTGGACATAGTAAAGAAGAGGGATTTGACTTTTCAATTCAATTCCAACAGCTGTCTGTGTATGTTAAAGAAAAAAAAGTTCCAGGTAGTTGACTATCCAAAATCACCAGTTTCCACATGAAATACAAATCTGACAGCATGAGGTGCCCAAGACAGGGACGATACAGTACTTTAACTGCACGTACTAGTGTGTGGAACATGAGCAAACCTCAGTCATACTTTGTGCTATTCCAAAAATAATTCCTAGGCTTTAGCTGCCATATAAAAAACCTGCTGCTGTAAAACCAAAGCAAACATGTTTCAGTTCAGAAACACATGACTAAAGAACCACCACAAATGAATCCCACAAGAGAACTTAAACACTTCTTAAGGCAAGCCAACCAACTAGCTTTGGAGGAAAAAAAGCAGAACTGGAGTTTAAACGCCGAAAAGCCTATGAAGAGTCACTAGAAACTACTTACAGTCAATAATAAAAAATAAACAATTGCCAGCAGGTAAAAAAGTTAAGCCTCTGAGGACATAAAAGTGAAAAAAGTACTGAAACAGAAGCAAGTACTGCCGTGTGGCTTAAATAACCCTTTCATGGAGTGGGATGCTAAAACTTTCAAAAGTAAAATACAGTTAAGGAAGAAGAGGAAAAGAAACATCCTGAGAAAACATGTTGAAAGGTTCATTTTCACATAAGCACAATAGGCAACATTGAATGGAGACAGATAGGGCACTCCTGAGAGTTTAACAGAATTTCTATTCAGCATCTTTTGTATATGGCATGAAAGCATTGCCAGTATTAATCACTTATTCATTCTGCATTACATATGAATACGTCTAACCTTACTGAAGATAAGCTTGATCAGAATTTTAAACCAGGATGTTACTGTATAATATCTCACATATGATAGATCTTTTCTATAGCACACTAGGTCTACAAGCTTAAACCCAGATTCCATTGGCAATCTAAAGCACAACTCCAGTCCATGATGCCAAAATATCAGTTGCAGTTGGCCTAGAAGAGGAGAAAAGATGCTGACAGGGAGTTAAATCTTGCTGTCTAAATTATGAGCAGTCTCAGGGTGGATTCACACTTTGCTTTTTCCAAATTCAAAATGCTGGCTAGCATTCATCAATGTGTTGTTTTTTTAGCTACTTGTACAAATACACAAGCTCTTTAGAGACAATTTATGTTCAGAATCCACCCATTAGCATAAGAACTACCAAAACAGATTGGTTATGTTTAATTTTATGTATGTGAGGAACCAGGGAAAATCTTGGAAAAAGCATCCAGAGGAGTCAAAGAAACCAAAGAGCTCTTTCACTTAAATTCTGATTCAAGTGTTATGATGTAAGCAAAATTGCTTTTAAAAAGTGTCTTCTTTAAAAAAAAAAAAGAAATGGATCAGTAAAGGAGGTAGAGAGTAAATTAGACTGCTGAAGAAAAATGGCACCACATGAATTTTACTTTATTGGAATATATGCTGTTTGAAAAGATTATTTCAGAAAGTTGCATTGTAGGATGGTTTCTACTTTAAGAGAGTGTTTAATTTCTCAATTTTCTTGTCTTGGAAACACTAACAATGTATTTAAAGAATCCTACGTATTTTGTTACTTTTTAGAAACAATTTAACAACTACTGAAAATAAAGCCATGGCATGTCAACATATACAACTTTAAAGGGTGAGCTACTCTTGAGACAGACAATCACTTAATTGGCAAGCAGGTACTCAGAGCCTATTTAGCTAGATCCAGTCATTAAGGGAAAACTAAAGTTCTTCAAGACAGTGAATGATAATATATATCAACTAAAGTAGATGTAGATTTACAAACATATTTCATTCAAAATATACTTAAATATTAATTTTTGCTTATAATATTTCTCCTCTGGTCTTTGTCCCCAAATATACTATGCAGTGGTACTACCTCCCCAAGGTTAAAAATGTTTTTCCATCAAACTCAGGAATAATAATAAGAAACGTCAGTCTTACCTCCTTCAATTTGCTCTGAATCAACTGGCCAACAACTGCCAAACTATCACGAGGACAGATGGCCCAAATCATAGTGAGAAAGATGAGTGACAGAAAATCCAATAAGTGAACCAAGCTGGCTTTCTCTGCCTGCAAACAGAAATTATCCCATTTTCATTCCTTACTGTGTGATGCTTCTTTAGAACATAATAGAATTCAGAAATACTGTAAAAAACACTAATTTTTTTTCTATGCAGTCATAGGAACATGGTAAGTACAAGCTCCCCTGCTTGCACAAAAAAAATCCCATTTGGATACAAGGTACTTTCATTTTAGAATCCACACCAACAGCATATATACAGTCGGAACAAATACATCTTGGCTACCTCCCAATCTGCGAGATTCAAAGGTTGAGAAAAGATGATGGTAGCACACACACAGAGTTCTTTATAAAAAGGCCGTGAAACACCTCAGCTGGAATGAAAAATCCATAAAAACACCTAGAAAACTGTTCTTCACCTTAATTTGAGACATCTCCAGACCAAGTTATTGGTCTAAAAATGATTGTTAACAATAAGTCATAAACTATCCACACAGCTACGAAAAAAGAACTGGCAGACTTTGTCCTAATACTGACTACTACAGGACTCCTGATAGTTATTACGTACTACATGAGTTATAAAGATATACTGTATTAGAATACTCTCCTTTCAAATTCAATTTTTTATTAGCTACTAAGAGTCACACTGAAACTTTGGTTGCTAGTGATAGGAAAAACATAATGAAAGTAATTAGAATCCATTCAAGGATTTTAGACAGCCTTCTTTGAATACTTACTGCATGTTGCAGCACAGCGTGAGCTATTTCATGCGCCAAAATAAAAGACAGCTGATGAAGATCAGAAACTGCATTTAGCAATCCAGTGAAAACAAACACTTGGCCATTCTGTAAACAAAAAAGTAACAATTAAGTAGAACAGACATAAATAAAATGCTCTTTAAGTAATACTAATTTTTTGTATCGTTTTCAACTTACTGGAAGCACAAAAGCATTTACACCTGGTTCATCTACCACATGGATAACCCATTTGAGCGCCGAGATTTGTGGGATGTCCTTATTGCTTTCAGATAAATGATCAAAAACTGCCTCCACAACCTGATAGCGTGCGTCTGTCTCAGGCAATATTTTACTTTCAAATTCCTCCATCCTCTGAAAAAAAATTGATTGATTGATTGCCACACAGAATAAACACACAGTAAATGACTAATTGGTAAACTAATGTAGCAGCTACACACATCTGATTATATCTCAGTTTTAACGTGTTTTTCTTTCATATAGCCAGCATATTAGAGCCAAGCTTTCAGACCCACGGTTAAGGCTGAGATGAATAAACTTAAAAGGAACTAAACTGACCACAGAACAAAACCAAGACAGTACAATCTTGCTCCTACAGCCTCCCGTATCTGGCACTTTCCTCATACACAGTTATGCTTGGCCTCACAATTTGGCCCACCTTTCTGTACCTTCCTGAATCTCGATTTGAATGTAAAAATTTTCTGTTTCTGTTGTAGTTTGCAAAGTGGACGAATTTACATAAAAGCTGAAATTTAAATATACCCCTGTACTTCTCTTGCAATGTTTTTATCTCACATTCACTGTCAGATGGAATACAGTGACATTTGCATATGGCTGGATTACCAAGTTTCACTGACTTCAGCGAAATCGCAGAACTCAAAGTTACATAAATTAGTGCAATGGACAGTTTAAAAGAAAGTATTTAGAGAAAAATGAGCTGATCCAATGAAGTGGAACTGAATGCAGGTAGAGAGTATTACCTCAGACAGAGACACCTTAGAAGTGAGTACCTTAAACAAGTGCCAAAGAACACTCAAATCGGCACAGAAAATTAGCATCTGAGCATGCACCTACTATCTACACTTCTACTTCTACTGGGTTTTTATATTTCTTGTTGTATTACAATAACACAATTAGAAATAAAAAACTGTGTTCAGTTTTGCATCCCTCGCTACAAGGAAGATATTGAGGTGCTGGACAGCATCCAGGGAAGAGCAACAAGGCTGGTGAGGGGACTGGAGAAAAAGTCCTATGAGGAACAGCTGAAGGAACTGGGATTGTTTAGCTTAGAGAAGAGGAGGCTGAGGGGAGACCTCGTCACTATCTACAATTGCCTGAAAGGAGGTTGTGGCGAGGTGGGTGCTGGTCTTTTCTCGCAAGTGAACAAGTGATAGGACAAGAGAAAATGGCCGCAAGTTGTGCCAGGGGAGGTTTAGACTGGATGTCAGGAAAAATTTTTTCACTGAAAGGGTGGTCAGGCATTGGAACAGCTGCCCAGGGAGGTGGTTGAGTCACCATCCCTGGAGGTGTTTAAGAGGAGGGTAGATGAGTTTCTGAGGGACATGGTTTAGGAAGGGGACAGGTATGGTTGGACTTCATGATCTCAGACGTCTTTTCCAACCTTATGATTTGCTACATACATATCATGTGTTTTTTTTGTCATGTGTCCCTGATGGAAAAGGAACTCTTACAAAGGATGGGGACAAGACGAGGGGGGTAACTGATGGGGGTGCTCTGCAAGGTTTTAAGTATAAAATTTAAAACTTATTAGGATACCACTAGGTTTGTTTGCCCATCTCATTAATTGCATTATTTCATCACTAAGAGAAGCATTAACAATTTTAGAGTATTTTGAATAAAAAAAAAACATCTCACCATAGCATATTCCATCTCTGACAGTTCCTTAAAATGCTCTTTACCAAACACTAACAGTCGAGGGCGCCCAGTGATGGGTGTCTCCTCCAAGTGAGTAAAATAAAACACGACAAATAAAACTCCCAAGCTACCAACACC
The DNA here is from genome assembly GCA_033556795.1 of Tapera naevia. Taxonomy (NCBI): domain Eukaryota; kingdom Metazoa; phylum Chordata; class Aves; order Cuculiformes; family Neomorphidae; genus Tapera; species Tapera naevia. The sequence continues at coordinate 6,409,978 of JAUMJJ010000113.1, forward strand.
CATGAGTATCTTCCATTTATTCTTCCTTGCACTTTCTTTAAAAAGTTCCCGTTTATTAGGAGGAAGTGCCTTCCACCAATTTCTTATGCTCCTGTAAGATACAAACAGTGTCAACTTAGTACATAGTTAAACAGGATTTTCTAAGTGTCTGTCCCTGCTATATTTCATTATACAGTTGCACCTCATGTAAGAGCCTAGGGAAGTCTATGCTCTTAATTGGCTTCTACTCCACTCCATTTCTTCCCTCCCACAGCAGAAGGAGGAATGCCCCTTCCTGTCTTGGTTCACCTCCCTCTACCACATGTAAATGAGAATAGCAAAGGATACCATCTAACACCTCTGACAAAGGAAGCATCTAATTGTTGAGTGAACTGTCAGTCTAGGCCCAAGTCCCACAAAATTTTGCAGTTTTTAAAACAAAAATGCTACAAATACACCTACACTATTCTCCACAAAAACCCCAATGAACTCCTGCAAACATCTTTGCATAGCGGGGCCTTACACTGATATAGAAAGTAAGAAAGCATTTTACCTGCCAAGAAGGATAGCAAATAATTTCTGAATTGGCTTAACAATAATCCAGAAAAGGGGAAATGGTACAGCCTGAAATGATGGTGATGTGTGGAAAGACCTGATGATCTGAATGTTCCAAGCAGAAAAACGATGTGGGAGTTGCCTTGCAGAACTGATCTGGAAGGATGCAGACCCCAATGGCTGAGGGGATTGGAAGCAAAACCTTCCCGAACCACGGTGTGCATTCTCATATACTTCTGTATTTGAGACATTCAAAAAACACCTCTGTCCTTTACTGATGAAGTTCGTATAGTAGTCAGGGCTTCCAGTCAAAAAACAGTTTCTAGTATTTCCACTCAAATCCAGCCTTTGGCATCTGCCTCGAGTACAACTGGCTTGAGTTCGGCAATATCCTGCGTAAGACCTATAGAGATTATTGCACTTTCCCTGCTTGGTTAAAGAAGCCAAATGAATGTAAACACAGGTCCTGCCTGACAACTTTAGACCATGGATGATATTCATAACTTCTTTGGTTGGTTACCCTGAAACAAAGAAAAAAACAGCATAGAAGTATTATGAAAACCACCCCAAACAGGAAACTCTGAAACATTACTTCATTTCATTAGAACAGGTACCTTGTATTTGTTTGCCAACAGTTGCATTGCACAAAAGAAGTCACAGTTACAACTGCATCCTGTTGCAGTTTTTAAGATACCAGTCTGCTTTGGGCTGTGAAAGAGCCACTGTCTTACAACAATAAGAACAAAACCAAGTGTACTTTTTCCTTCAATATTTTACATTTGAATTCCTCCATCTTCTCAAAAAAAAATTGATTGATTGCCACACAGAATAAACACACAGTAAATGACTAATTGGTAAACTAATGTAGCAGCTACACACATCTGATTATATCTCAGTTTTAATGTGTTTTTCTTTCATATAGCCAGCATATTAGAGTCAAGCTTTCAGACTCACAGTTAAGGATGAATAAACTTAAATGGAAATAAACTAACCAGAGATCAAAACCAAGGCAGTACAAATTTGGTCCTACAACCTCCTGCATCTGGCATTTTCCTAATACACAGTTATGCTTGGCCTCACAATTTAGCCAAACTTTCTGTACCTTCCTGAATTTTCACTTGAATTTACAAATTTTGTTTCTGTTGTAGTTTGCAAAGTGAACAAATTTATATAAAAGCTCTAGTTTGAATATATCCTTGTACTTCTCTTGCGATGTTCTTATCTCATGCTCGCTGTCAGATAGAAGTGTTTTTTCTTTTGCCACCAGATCAGAACAATCCAGGTGTCCCCTGTGACGCGTGCGCATCGCCCTCTTTCCGTGGCTCCTTCCACAGGTGCCATTCACACGTGTGACGATGACAAGGAGCATCTGTCGGGCATTTGGCTGATATTCTGCTGTTTCACCCAGCGTGCGCGCAAGCTGCAGCCGGCTCGGGCCCAGCCGGCGGCTCCCACTCGCAGTCCCCTCCCGCTCCAGGGCCTCGCGGGGCCGCTGTCACCGCCGCCCCCGCGCCTCGGGACAGGGGCCGGCCCGCCGGCTGCACCGCCCGCTCCTCCTCCGAGCTGCCTTCGGGACCCAACTCCCAACTGCGACCCTCAGCACCCTCCCCGCCACTGTCGCGACACGGGCAGGCGCGAGGCGGCGGACGCCCACACACGTGTGTCACCGCGAGGCGCCGGCGGGGCGGGGGCAGCTCTGGCCGCCGCCAGAGCGGAACGCGCTTGGGATCTGCTCCGGGAAAAGGCTCGTGCCCTGGGCTGCCCTACTCACCACCGCGGCGGCGGCGGAACAGAGGGTCACTCCGCGGCGAGCACGGCGGCCGCCGGGACGGGCCGGGCCCCGCGCCACCCTCCTAGCACGTCCCCTCCCCCTCCGCCCCTGCCTCGCGCTCCTCCCTCCCTCGGCTCCCTCGGCTCCCGCGGCCTCCCGCCTCTCGCGCGCCCCCGCCCTCGCGGAGGCCCTGCCCCCGCCTCTCGCGCCCCCTCACCGCGGCCCGTGCCGAGGCTCCGCCCCCCGCCTCGAGCCCCGGCGCGCGACAGGCGCGGGCGGGCGGGGCGCGCGCAGCCGCCATTTTGTGTCCGGCAGGGTTGGTCCCTGGCTGGTCCCTTGGAGGGGGACCTCGTCCCGTCAGCAGGCGGCAGCCGCGGCGGGGTTGGCCCCGAGGCCTGTGTCCCGGGGCCTGACCTTTATCACAGACTCATAGAGTGGTTTGAGCAGGAAGGGACCTCCTAGCTCATCCAGTTCCACCCCGCTGCCAGCTCTCCTGGGACGGGGGAAGGTGATGCTTGGCGTTTCCCACATCCAATAAAATGGCCCACTCCTCCAGCTGGCAGAAACACTTCTTAAATGATGTGAAAACTAGGTTATTTGCTCAATAGAGGGGTGAGGCTGGGACACCTGAGGTAATGAAAGGGCAGCCCAGGCTTCATAGGAGCACTTGGTCTTTGCATGTAAACAAAGACCCTCTCCTTGTGAAAGGTAAAGGCAGACCTTTGCCTTCAGCAGTTACGTGCTCTGTGTATGAGCACAGTCAAGAATTGTTCAGCGTTTGATGAGACAGTTATTGGTTGCCCAGAGAAGTCATGGAAGTCACATCTCTTGGAGACATTTAAGGCCAGGTTGGATGAGGCTTTGAGCAACCTGATCCAGCAGGAGGTGTCCCTGCCTATGGCAAGGGCATTGCAACTGGATGATCTTTAAGGTGCCTCCCAACCCAACCCATTCTATGATTTTATGATCCCATTTTACTTTCTTGCAAAAGTGTTCCTCTAAAAGTTATGAAGTTCAAGACGATCCTTTCTTTCCAAAACGTGTGAAGAGATTGTAAGTAATGAGTGGTGTGGTCTTTTCTTGCTATTTTACAATATTTTAATGAAAGACTCTCAGGAAAAGCCACAAGAATATTGGATCCCTTTCTTCCTAAGTAACTGATTTTGATATCCCACATATCAAGTTTGTTAGTGCCATTTATTCAGCACTGGCATTCCTGGTAATCACTTACTGCTGCCAGACTTGCACTGACTTGCACTAGTGCCAGGTACCTTCCTAGCCCAGGATGCAAGTCAACCCAGAGTTAAGCATGTTAGCTATTTTTCTTCCTCTCTGGGGAAAGAGAAATACAGACACGATGCTCTGAGTTAAGGAACCAGATGTACAAACATTCAGATTAAATACATTTTAGGACCTTCTGATTTTGAAGGCCTCAAGATGAAGTAATGCAAGTGAACTCCAGTGTTGCTTTCAGCTTGCCAGATCCAACAGCCACTGCACTCTAGAGAGCAACTTGGATTCTCAGTAGTTGCAAAACTGGCGGAAATTTGGATAATCCACAACTTGTTTTTTTATTCTACTAGCTTCTAATTCTTGCACTTTGTAGACTGCTTTTGAAGAAGCTGACCTGCATAAAAACATAAGTTAAAACATTAAATATGACAGAGTTATTGTACTAGATCTGTAAAATGCAAAATTTATTTGCAGAGACTGAAAAAGGGGAGCGTTAATTAACTTTCTATACTCAAGAGATTTTGCTTAAGCCCTTCAGCAGAACTGAGACAATTTTAAAGTCATCTTATTTCCAACAACAGGAAAGAGCAGATGAAGACAGGAAGAAAAAAGGAGAACTCAACAGATCTGTGCTAAACATGAGTGTCTCCACTGCACAGTACAGTGGCTGCAGCATAGCCATGTCCAATTACTTTCTAGTTGTTCCACTTAGCTTTTCTGGGTGCAACCAGACTAGCAAAAATGCTGAGATTTCTCACTTCAAGCCTTACAAGGACAGGCACTTATAAAAAAAAAAAAAGCTGAGAAAGGTTGGGTGCGTATGGCACCAGCACTGCTGGGCCCCCACATGGAGCCTCTCAGTGGAGAATTGGAAGTGCATTCTCATTCAGTCTTTCATTTAGATAATACAAAGTCTCCCTAATTGTTTCTGTGGTGCTTGATTTGTGCTGGAGTAGGACTGTGAGAGCGTTATCCATTGGGGAACAGGGATCGTAATGAAAATGAGACGTGAATCTTGTCAGGCCACCTGGTGTGTATGGAATTTTAACTAGATAAATGCTGGGACAAGGAGTTTTGTTAGAACTGCTGAATAATAATTGTAAAAGTTCTGGAAGTTGATTTTTCCTGCTCTGATAGCAATTGTAACGACTTAAGATTAATTTTAGCATTAAAAAAGGGGTAATTGCAGTACTTAGAACCCTGAGGCAAATCAGTGGAAATGCTTTGGAAAGGATAATTATACCTGCATGAGGAAGACTGTCTGTTCAATAGCATTAACTATTAATGGTCTCCAATTAAGGAGACGCAGAGGAAGGGCCAATTTATTACTTCTATAACTGTTATCTGAAAAAGCGATTTCGATATGCCAGCAATAGAAATTGGTTTGTTTTTTCCCTGAGGTTTAAACATTTTAAGGACTATCGGGGAGATCGTGTCTCTAGTTGTCATTAAGTGCTTAAAATCACAGCAACACTATTGTTTTACCAACAAAACAAGAAGAGAGGCATGGGGTGTGTTTATGTGGCAGGCATTTTGTTTCACATCATTAACTACTCTGGCCACAACCCCAGTCTGAACATCCATACAGAAATTATTCTTAATCAGGGGAAGATAGGACAGGAGAAGGATTCTTTGTTGTTCCCAAACAGCAGCAGGTTTGGGCTATTTTACTGTTGATAAGAGCTAGAGCAGGCTGGCTGAATGTCATGTATGATCTGCTGCCACAAAGCTTTCCCTAGGGCTTGCCTGCTCTAACATGGAGATGTGCGTGGGAACACGTGTGTGTATACACATCAGCATTTGCAAACTAATGCAGGGATTTTGTGTCAATGCCTTTGAGAATATATACTTGCATATATAAACAGGCATGGATTTTACCAGGGGGAGTAGAGGGAACAGAGTTGAAGAGGATTTAATCTGTCCATGAATCCTTATCTTTCATTTCCTCGCTGTAGTGCTGGCATTGCTTCTGACACTTTCCTCGGATCTTGAGTAGTTAAAGTTTTAAACTAGAAGTTAAAGCAAAGGCCCAAACCCTTCTGTGCAGCTGTACAAAGGCAGCAGCTGTATGGAAGGACAGCGCTACTCTCTTCAGTTGTCACAGAGACAGGATTTTTTTCCTCTGCCAGTGATTATTTTTGAGCTTTCTAAGGCAGGCCTTCACCAGCTGAAAGTGCAGAACATAATTTAGGTAGGTGACAGCTCAGTCATACTTAAAGCAAGCACCCCCTCTGTTCTATAATCCAGGTGGGCAACACTACATAGGCACTCTTCACTACTACTTACAGGTATATTTCTGTCTCTACCTACCAACAGATGCATAAATATGTGAGTATCGTACATACAGAGTATTAAAACAGCATTCCAGAGCAAAACAACCCCTTGAATATATTTATGCCTGAACAGACCCCCCAGAAACTGACACAAGATTAATGCTAATCACATTGTTCAGGGCATTGCTCCAAAGCTGTGCCAGTCAGTGCTGGCTAGAACACCTAACTACCATCACTATTCACCATGCTGGCTGTGCCCGCAGAGCCCATGGCAAAGAGTACAAAACCTAATTATTTAGATAGAGCAAACAAACCCACCATTAAAACAGGGTGATGTAACTGAGAAAACGATAACTAGAAATTTCAAAGTTAGAAATTTCTAATTAGAATGAATCACATAAAGCACTTTAATTTTTTAAAGCTGATGAGTTAATTTTCTCCGTTTCAGTGAGGACATCAGCAGTGGACAAAAAGTCAAACAGGGTGAACACCATGGACTGTTACAATAAAATATTAGTTTACCATATGCAAAAAGATACTAATATATAGGCTGAGAGATGGTACAACAGGAGCAGCAGGAGAGAAACGAGTGCTTAGCCGGAGCAATGGGTATGGTTGGTTTGTAAAAGTCCAGATGCTACAGTAGCTTTACATAGTTTTATTCAAATAGAATGATCTAATCCAAAGACAGGTTCTCCAAGCTCTGTGCTGCAATTATCTTCCCATTTGATTAATTGCAGACACATACCTTGTCACTCTTGTTAAATGACCCTAGTGCATTCCCAGTTCCCAGCAGCAGGCAGCCCACTGGGTCTTGATGACGAGTGAGGAAATAACTGACCACAACACAAGATTTTCATGGGGCAGTCCTTTAATGATTAATAAAATATCAATGGCACCACAGCCACCTCTCTTCCTAATCTCAAGCTTCTAAAAAGAAAAACAGGAGCCAAAGAAAGATGCTGAAACTGTTAACTGCTAATATTCTTTTAATTAGTCACTTTGGCCTCTCCTAATCAAAAGTATGCTTATTCTATTTTAATATAAAAATCTCATCGTTCACCTCAAAAAGAATTTTTCTTCTTATGACAGAAATGAAAAAAAAAATGTGGCGATTTTAAAAGAATGTTGAAAGACCCAGTAGATCCCCAGAAAAGATGACACATCTTGTGATTTCTCTTATGGAAGAATGGCACCAACTTCTGAACACATAACTTATGCAGAGATGATAAAAGCTAAGAAAGCAATCACACAGTGTACTAAGAAACTTTTATTCTGACCCTACATTTCTTCAGCATGAAGGACTACTCGCCTCCAGAGTTGTAATTTAATCCATTTTTATAAAAATCTAATTGCAAAATTGTGTGGAGTTAAAGCTAAGAATTTGGAAAAATCAGCTTATATATTAAAGTCTCACTTCGACTTCTGTCAGTGCTAAAGGTATATACTTGACCGAAAAGCCACTAGACTGAGACATGTTGCTGAAAGGCAAACAATAAATTATAGACCCTGCTCCAGAAGTTTTTGAGTGTATTCATACTGCTGATGTAACTGCATAAAAATCTGAGTTTGGGGAAACGTGATGCATCCACCCCATCCCATGTATACAAAGCTCAAGTTTTTCCAGCAGTTAAGTGAACAAGAATGAAGGTAAATGGAGATGGTGTTATGTTCAGCTGAACAATATTAAACAAACATCCCTCCTCCTACTCCCCTCAAACCAGCAAGTCTCATCTTCTTTTGTATAATCAAAGGCAGAAACAGAATCAAAGCACCTGCACCTTTTTCCTGGTATCCTATTCACTTGGTAGAAGCAGAGATGCATATTTAACAGTTTGCCCTGTAAGTAGTGCATTACTGACTGTTATTAGAATTACAAACTAGTAATGTTGCAACTAATTAAGCAAATAAAAGTGCAAAACCTGCTGCAGTGCCTGTGCATAGTGGTATTAGTTTGAGCATAAGCAGATTAGACTGATGGGACTCACAGACATCCATACACAGTAGAGAGAATATAACCGCCAATATTTCAACATTTAGCAATTAGCATTGTTTCCTTTAAGATGTCCTTCATGGTGGATATGGCCTCCCAAACAAGGAATGCAGCAGATGAGTAGGTAGTAAAGAAGTCCAGTTGTAGTGTGTTGGCCAAATTCCAACTTCAGTAATTACACTCTGCTCTTAAATTCCCCCTGCAGCTCTGCTAGAATAAAGCTCTTTTTCAGCTTGTCCTGAAGCATTGTGTAGTATTTCTGTGAAGCTGTACAGCACTGAAAAATATCTCCTCCCATTAAAATTGCAAGGGGAATTCAGGTAGACAGAAAGCTATTACTAGAGGTTGAATCTGGGCAGCACACCAAGGTTAAGTTACACTTGCATTGGGATCAAGGGATCTTTGCTGATGAGGAGTCAGACCCCTGTTAAAGAGTGCAAGTGGGAATAGCTCACTGTGCTGCCTGACTACAAACTCGGAGATATGGAATCTCTGCACCTGGAAGTGACCGCATGAATGTTTCCTAACAAAGGACTCTGTACAAAAGCCTCTGGTGCTATAGAATATCTCATCATAACCTTGTTTAGTTATTCAGTAGTAGTTCTGAAATTACTTGATAAAAAAAGTTCCAGTAACTTTAAAACCACAACCACTCACAGTTAAAATTGCTTTTTACCAACAGATGAGCAGCTCTAAAACCCAGTTACACCAAGGCAAGTATTGGAATTTCAGTTCGTAGATCTAACTGGAACCACCCAGTGTTTCCGCAAGCCGAACAAGGCCTGCAGTACCCATGAAAACCTTCTAACAGTTTCCTTAGCCTCTAAACTGGGACTCTTTTATATAAGTTTGGTAACTGACTCACAAATTAGTTTATACCCAAACCCCAAAAAAGTAATTTCTACTAAACTAGAATAATTTAAAACAATCACAGTACAAATTCCTATAGAAAGGAAAAATCCTCTCCAAATCCATACACACACACAGAGTCTGTTTGCTATTTGTATTTTGGGCTTGTTTTTTTAAACTCTCTTGTCCCAGCCCTCTTGGGATAACAGCGATGCCAAAGCCACTGTCACCAGAGCACTAACGCCAGCAATCAGTTGTCTCATGCAGAACTCTGGTGGCTATTCATCAACATATTTGTAGTTTTTCAATATCCAGAGCATCTCCACTGACAGAGACAGTTAATGTACTGTTAGAATGAAATATGAAGTAATCTTTTTTTATCTTTTTCAAAGTAATAGGCTACATCAGCAATATCTACATCACACCTGGATTTCCAAGTCAGTGTGGTCCAGGCGGATTTGGGTAAGTGGGGAATCTTACTTAATGGCTGCGATGTACTTGGGGTGCAGTTTCTATCAGCTCTCAAAACAGACATTTCTGGGCATTGCTGTCCAGAGCATTGAAGGACTGGACCTTTTTCCGTGCTTCAGTTCAATGTATATCCTGCTCGTTTCACCTGGTTCACCACTGGGCTTCTGTCACCCTATTCGGTTCTTGTGCTGGCAGCGTTCACACACCAGGAGGTATCAGTATGATTGCACTGCCTGGCTTTGATACCACTGTCCCCACAGTGTTCAATATAAAATCCACCCTTATTCCACACATATGGCCCCAGAAGTTCTTCTCCATCAGGGGGATCATTTCTGTCTTCATTACAAGCATTTTGATGTTAGCGTTGAACAATCAGCCTTGTGATTTGAAACCTGCCAGTGTGCAGGTGGAGTTCCCAGATCCATCCTGGGCACACAGCTGCCACCTGTTGGTCATGCAGGTCCAGTTGTTCTGTGCTGATGAAGCTACCACCTGAGTCAAACCCAGCAAATCTCCATGCAGAAAAAGCATGGATAAAGTCCCAAGTGATAGCAGACAATATCCAAAGCTTTAATCCACTGAGTCTACTCATTTCTACATGCTGGTGTGCTGCTTCATTTATTGATTCACATCAGACCCACCAAACAGGTTCTCCTTCCAGAACAATTGGCATCTTGTACCCAAATCCTAGAGAAGTCACTGTGTTTCCATCAATTACTGCCCAGGGAGTAGCATTGATGTCTGCCTGCCTCCCCTCTTACTTGATGAGGGAACAACAGGGAAGAGACAAAAGCCAGCCTGAAGCATAGCTCCTGCCTTGGGCCTCCCTTACAGATTCAGGCGCAAGCAGTTTGCCCTTTTTGTTCTTTAGACTCTTCATGGATCATGTAAAGTTATGTTTGAGGAAATTCTCCCATTTCTGTTGGAAGAAATCCTACTCCTCCATTTCCATCATGGTTGTTCCTGTGATTGCTGTCACACGGCTTCTGTTTCATTCCCCTGTCTACGTTATTATCAGTTATGGACTTCCTCCTTTCTACTTTCATATACTTATAAAATCAAGCCTTTTGGAGTTGTGTGTGTGCTGCCTGGTGTAGCTGCCAGTTCAGAAGGAACGACTGCTTGTCAGTTCAGTGGCTCCTCTCCTGCTTGCAGAGCACAGGAGTGCAGCCTCATCTTCCAGCACAGAAAGCTCCTCTCGTTGCTTTCCTTCAGCACATCCTCATCCCAAGGCAGTACTAGGCATGATGATTTTCATGCCTGCATTACCATTACAAAGTTGTTTGCCATTACTGAAGGATTTTTTCAGTCTGAACTTTGAGAAATGCCTCTTGCCGTACACTCCAGTAGCTCCCAGGCGTCCTAATATCTAAAAAGCATGTTACCACTTCCATGTGTTTTGGCTGCTACTGAAATATACTTTCCAGTTTGCATTGAGCAAGTGCCATTTATGTGATTTGTCAAATGCTGTCAGACACTTTATAAATCATTATTTTGGGACGAGTAACCACCACAGAACACTGCAGATGCTGTTCTCCCATTCATGCTACTTGCACACCACCTTGCAGCTGGCTCCTTGCACCTCTGCTGCTGTCCTGAGGGCTCACCCTGCTTCACATCAATGCAAGCTGGGCTACATGCAGAGATGGCTTGTATCTGGTGAGCAGTGGGAAGTCACCCTAGCTGCCAGTCCGCATTTACAACACAGTACAGGTTTAAAATTAGAGTTCCAGCTGTAGACACCCTCTGCCTCTACAGAAGGGCACAACCTGGAGTTGAACTTTGCAGCCAGACCTATTTCTAAACAAGCCACAGAAACACATGCTACTCCTGGCTCCTTTATAGCACATTATCACACCTCACCACTTGCCCTTCATTCAAACAGAAATAACAGTAGTTACCTTTCTTAGAAAATAAGGGATATATAGATTTTTTTTTGTACTGGTGGGTTTCCCCTCTGTAAATAAAGAACAACAGACTTATTTTTAATTTCATAGAGGCATCATATATATTCTTATATGACTATATGTATCCAGATACTTGGAAAGACTTATCTTTAAAATAAGAAGCACTACTTCCTTGAATCTGCCCTAAGCTATATATCCACACTATAAGAGTTAATTATTTAGAACAGCAGGCTATAAAAGGAATAATCCTGTAGGAAATGGGGAATGCATTATTTCTTTAGTGATCTCTGCTTCCATGGAAACAATTTCTCAGCACAATTCCAAGTCTTATAAAAAATAGGGCACTAGGTCTATGTAAAACAGCAAGACATTTCCAATTAAACAACCGGAACACTTTTATCTAGGCTATTAAATACTTTGTTCAGTATCAAATATGATTATCATGTTCACTGGGATGGGACCAACTTGCTACTTCCCATGCACCAGCTCTGTGGGGCTGGCTGAAGTCACCCTGCACGCATTGCCATGGCCCCTGCAGCCTCTGCAGGGTTCGCAGTGGCAGCAAGCACAGCACCCCTTCCTCTTGCAGAGGCCAGGCTGCGCTGTCCTGCCACAGCACACCTTTGCAGAGGCACTGCACGCCCCAGCTGCCTGCCTTCCACCTCCATGGCACCTCCTTCCCCTGTGCAACAAATGCCCAGTAGAGCAGATTCTCTGCCAGCACAACAGAAGGGAGTTACTCTGGCTCCTGCTGCTGGCAGACACAGAGCTGGAACCCACATAGCTGGATCAATTTTGGCTAATGAGTACAGTCTATATGTAATTTGATGATCACCTTCAGAATTTCACTGGAGTTGCCTATGGAATGAAACCCAGTAAATTAGTGATCCTACAGCCAGGATTACCTGTGAAAACTGTATGGAAAACACCAATCCACCATCCTAGCAAGCCTGCCACAAAGCATCATTGGGTAATTTTCTGAAGGAGACTAAAGAAGTGGGTTTGTAAGAACAAATGAAGGAAGCAAACCTATACCAAGGCACACAGCTGCTGCCCATTAAATTTCATCACCACCAGAAGTTTACAGGCACAGGATTGCTCTTCGGTGGAACTGGCTGTCACAGAGCTCCCTCCAGTGGTGTCACACTCCACAGAATTACTCCTTCCTGTTACTGACCCGGAGCAAGTCTTTATGAGCAGACTCCTGTACACCATCCCTCCCGAACATCAAAGCAGCAAGCAAAAGGCAAAGTAGTACTTAATATCAATGGCAACAATGTTGACTTTTAGTTTGGTTGGTGTGGGGGTTCGTTTACTTTCCTCCCCTGAACTGTTCTTGGAAAGCTGGTAACTGGGACAGTGAAACCTGACTCAGCCAACAAATACCCGTACTTGCCCAAAGTTACATAGTTGGGGTTTAGGGTTGGTAGGTTTTTTAAACCATCGACTCTTCCGATTTAAATGGCCACATTCCGCTTGTGGCTCAACTATTGCCCATGCCCTGAGCAACAACTTGGCAAGGCATCATGGCTGGTCTTCGAAATAGAAACCGAGTATTAGTCAGGCACAGGTACTCGAAACCAAAGCCAACACAGAAAAACAGCTTAATGGAAAGGAAACAACCCCAGAGCTTCCCAATAAAAATATTTAATGCCTTATATGTGTTTGGTAGCAGAACTGGTAGCATTAGTAAAATAGATCTCTATCTTCTTAGAAGCATGCAACTTCCAGTTTTATTCTACAGTAAAAATAAATTATGAAAAGCAGGTCAGTCATTTTCTTACCATGGCTCCTGTCAACAAAACTATTACTTAGCATCACAAATGTGGTATTTCCAATTCACATCCAATACTGTGGGATAATTGGATGACAATGGTACTAGCAGTTACATTTCCTCCCACACCACCCTGCTAATGAACTCCAAGAGAACCCGCAGTATGTGTGTGTGTACCAAAGGCTCAATACTGCACCACGTCCTCTTCAAGATGTACTGCTTCAAAAGCATGTCTTCCTCAAAACCTTTCTAGTATAACACCACTGTTAAATCAAAAAACTAGACCTGTTTTACTTTAATTTGTTTTAAGCATTAAACAAAGGTGCAGCCAGCACATTGTTACGACGACTTGGGTAATGCTGACATCCAGACTTAAACTGTTGTAAACAGACTGTATGTGGACAATGAATATGATCTGCTTCACAATGCTGTTACATGAGAGGTTCAAAATTCTCTTCCTACGAATGAGAATTGCAACTTTTCACACATACATTTATACTGCGTGATTTTTCTAACCTATGCAAAAATGCAAAAGAAAGCTTACAGTGCAGACCACTCCACAACACAGTAGGGAAGGAAAGCTTCCTTGCCAAGAGGAAAACTAGATGAACAGAAAGCCGTGCAATGGTTTTAATGAGGAAGTGCCAAAGATGACATTTTAGCACATACACTGAGTCAACATGCCTTATACAGAGGGATACACCAAGTTTGTAAATCATACACAGTAGCAGGATCTCAATCTGTGCACCAGCAGATCTGAACAGAACAGAGAGCATAGGTTATTCACCAGTACTTTTAAGCCCACAGCTCTCGCATCTGCATTGAGAGAATCACTGAGCATCATGGGCTCACATTTTCAAATGATCAGGGTCGGCACCTTCTACTTCGTAACAGAAAGAGATGTGTTAAAAAAAGTAAATTTAACTTCCTGTAAAGGAATTCCCTCCTTGGGATGCAACTCTACAATTTTAAAGCTTTTCAAACTCTCATATAAATGAAAAGCCAAAGTTAATAATGTAATCATACAAAATTTTAAAACTCCATGTGTTACGTAGAACTAGATATATACACACATATATATTTTTAAATAAGAATTGAATCCATTGCCACCCCTCTAGATATAAACTCAAGGTCTTACTTTCTTCATGTTTTCAAATATATTTTAGACCTGAGAAACTCTGCCAAAGATAAATCTGTGTAAATAGTAATAACTGTATCTAAGTCAAGTTTCCCCATTATTGAGAAAGCACAATTTAAAGCACATTTTTTCTAAAAATATTTACAGTGCTACAACTCATGAATCATTTCCAAGTTGCGATCAAAAAACTTCTCAATCAAGATCAATCTGTTTGTAACTAATTTATCTGAATATCTACTTGTAGGAAATTATAATTGAAGAACTGATACAAAACAGTTATTGAACTGCGCACATTATAAAGACGACTCCGAATACAAAAGTTGGAGGGTGTTCTTCTTTAAAAAGACAAATACTTTTCTGCTCCTTGCACTAAGGTTTGCCACCAGTCAAGAGCTCTTGTTTCCACAGGAAACAGTGTCAATTAGAAGTGGACAAATGACCTGGCAGAACAACATATCACCTCCCTGTAGAATGGAAGATCAGAAAGACTGCAACCTGTAGTATGACAGCAGTTATCATTTCCACTGGAAACAAGCACAGCTACTACTGAGGAGTCATGAAAACTCACCAGCTTTTTCTCCCCAGTATAGAAGCAAGATGGCAAACATGCCAGAAAGCTATTGGACCATAGGGATCAATGGGGAAAAATTAATAAAAAAGAGAGATGATGTATTAAACGATAACTCAATAAAACTTCAAGCTGGATACCAGAAAAGTCTGAAACCAGTGAACTACAACATTTTCAGTTCAGTTAAGTTTCTCTTTTGTTAATTCATTCAAACTTATGAGTCTCTGAAGCATTAATGAACAAATTCATTCAGAGTTAGATGTATACCTGCAGATGAAAAAATAAGATTCCCAAGGTGGAAGACTTGAGAAAGAATAAACTCTTCTTGAAGACTGAAGCACAGGATTCTCATCAGGCCATGCTCCTTCCCAAATGGCAGACAGTTGGCCAATCAACTAATTCTGTGGCACTTCTGTGTTTCTGTTAGCGCTGAGTGTTCGTGTTGTCAGGTCACACACATTAGGAGATTTTCAAAGTTATGTTTAAGCAACAGCAGTAATGACATTGGATTCTGTAATGGCTACTGTTAAAATGGATAATACTTCTGTAAGAGCTGACATAATGAGGAAGAGTGGAAGAAAATGAAAGAAATCAAATCAAAATTCCATAATTTTGCTTTGTTAAAGCCATCACATTGACAATTCATTTGAACATCTGTTCTCATGTTCTTCAGCATTACTCTTGCTCTCACTCTTGTATGTTGTAAGGAATAGGTTTTCTATCTGAGTCAAGAACTCTTCGGCAATGAAGCAGTTTGTTACCTTGCCTAAAGTCTTCCTCATGCACTCCAACATCTAGTCAAAAGAAAAGATTTTTAAAAATTGTCAGTTTTACTGAGTTGTTTATTTTCCTTTTCTAGCTGATAACTATTCCAAAGGAATTTTTATTTATTTAGCATTAACACTACTGAAAGTATTTAACCATACAATATAAATTTTAGAAAGGAACAGTCACACAAGAACACAGGGTGATTTAAACCAACTCTTTAAAACCAATGACACAAATGCTAAATTCAAGAGTATTCCAGCAACACAATTTTAGATTTAAGCTGTTTATAAACAAAGTCATGTTGGGAGGAAAAAAAATTGTGGGTAATTATTGTGTACATGTTTTCTATTTATCTTTTGCTTTGGGCAGATTTTGTCTTTGTACAATTAATGTTACAGCTGTTGTTGCTTAGAACTTCCACTGGCTTCCACTTTCCACTCACCAGAAAATTAAAGTTCCCACTTACGTGTGACAAACACAGCACAGCACTACTTCACTGACTGAACAAAGGACTAGAAAGTCCAAATTTTCTCTCAAAATGCACTCAGTTCTCAGCACTGAAAGCAAGCAGTACACTGAGAAGAGACATAATTGATTTAACATTCATCCTTCTTCAGACTGAGGTTAAAATTTGGGCATCTGCACGTCACCACTGTCCACATCTCTCTTAAATGAGCACCCTTATTCTCTCTGTGCTTGTAAGTTAATGTGATTTACTGTGACTAGTTTACATCTCTGATTTGTAAAAATGTAACTCCAGGTGACTTCTGACAAAACAGATTTGTATTTAAAAACACATTACATTAAAAGAAGAAAACTTACTTTCTGCAAACAAGTCAGGTCAGAATCTCTATGAAAAATTTTATCCATGGGGACACTGCTGTTGAAAGAAAAACAAGTTGTGCTGCTGTAGAAAGCAGACACACGTCTTTACTGAAACATCAGTAATAAACATGCAGAAATGCTAAACTGGATATTCTATGTTATACAAGTAGACATTTACCTATGGCAGAGTCTGTATTTTTCAATTATCCACCTTGTTTTTTCAAATATTAATTCCCACTGAGGTTCATCCAACATCTGCTGTATTTCAAATTTGTAGGGCAAGCCTGTAATGAATTGCACGTGATTACCCACTGTTTCCAGTAATCCCAACTTTTTTTTTATTCTTTTTTCTTTCTTAGCTTTAGGTGAAATCCCTTCCTTCCCCATAACTGTTCCTAATTTCTTATTGACTGCAGTCTCACTACTTGTCAATGTTAAGGATACTGAAGTAAAAGTGCAACCCATTTTTGATTCCACATTTAATTTTGGTGGGAGTAGGGAACAAATCTTTTCTCTCCTTGCCTTCACCAATTGCTCATGCCATAAGGAAGCACACAGAAATCTACAGCACAACAGAACAATGGGGTTTTACAATGTGGTACCACTTACACTCTTGTAGTGTCTCTAAGATTGATGTGGTTAAGTGAATGACAAAAGCTTTGTTTTTCATGTGTAAGTGAAAAGAGTAAGTGAAAAGAAAGCAATACATACAATTTCCTATTCCTATCTCAAATGTGAAGTGTTTAGTGCAAAATGCATTTCAAAGTGTAAGAATTAATCTATAGAAATATTTATGGCTGATATGAAACACTAATGTTTGTTCATTTACATGGTACCACAGCACTACAGCCATGGTATTGCTTCTCCAAAGCACTGGAGGAGAGACCATGTTCAGGACATAAGCAGAAATATTAAGTCACTTCAGACAGAAAAATGTATGTGACCAAAACAATGTGTACTTCTAAGGACAGATAAAGGTTCCAAGTATTTTAACTTCACAGCACAAAAGGGTGGGATGTGTGGGAAATGAGGATAAAGTTACAGTAGTATCAGTATGGTAGACAGGAATCATTGCACAGATGCGGCCATCACATCGCTTCCCCTAGGGCTATGAAGCAAGTCTCTAGGCAGATGGTCTGCCTTGCTTACTTCCACAGGAAAAAATGAGGGGGAATGGTTGGCTCACATGGCCTCTGCTATTGCCCTGCCAAAAATATTGGAAACCTTGGAGCCTGGATGCAAAAATCTGGACTTAAACACAGGGAAGGAGGAGGAGAGAGAAGAGGCAGCTACCATATCCGTACAGTGCTATCATGGGAATTTTCCTCAAATTAACATCAGGGCAGGAGCAGAAGATCTGATTGTCACTTGAAATGCCATAAATTTTATATGCTACGTTCTTAACTATTCAAGAAAGGAAAACATCCCATTTTCATGAAATGCCAATGACATTTTTAATCACAAATTTGGTCTTTCAGGTTGGGATTCACTCCAGCACAGCATTTAATCTTTCATATCTTGCCTTTTCTTTGACAGCTGGCAAGTCTGATCCTTTAACCTTCTGAATGCTAAGTTACCCAAACAAGGATTTTTGGCCGCTATAGTAGCCAATTCTTTGCCACTATACTTCTGTCTCCTGGATCAGATGATCTGTTTGGAGTCTTCTGAGCTGTTCATATGGATACAGTCTGTAAATAACAGTGACCCTTGTGCCAACCTTTTGATTTCTCTTATGGGTTATGGAAAATACTAATATAGAAAAATAATTTTCTATCTGTTTATACCTGTATAGTCTTGTCATGACAGCATGGACTACTTGCAGGATCACTCTTTAAAGTGAAACTCCTGGCTTTGTACAGCACAAGTTACCAGCATACATTTATAACTATTTCTCAATTTCAAGAACAGACTTTTTTGCCCTTAGTACCCAAAAGGCAAAGAAAAAATAAGACAATGAATAAAATATCAGTACTTACGGTAGGAACCATCAGAGCTGATCTCATCACTAATTACTAGACAAGTAATTTGAGAATACGGCAGAGGATTATTTCGGTTGTAAGGACTTATAATCATTCCAATGAACATGGCACCACCCCTGGAGAAATAACTCTATAAAACAAAACAACACACAAGCCCCTCACATATGAGTAATATGACCTTCATCACAACAGCATTCTGAAATTTAAGTCATTGAATTTACATCAATTTATGAATGAATTCATTTTAAGATGCATTAGAGCAATAATGTGTAACAATATTGTAAATACTAGGGAGGCTTTAGGGTTGTTGGGGTTTTTTTCTATGTATTTATTTGTAATGTACAAACTGCAAGTACCTGGTATTTAGCTTGAGTGTCAATATCTCGTATTGAGGGGTTGGGGTCAAACGCTGGGTGGGAATGGTACCATCCAATAATGCTGTATCCTCTGGCAGCCAACGTTTCCGAGGCCTGCGTTTGAGATACTGGATCCATCTCGCACTGCAGTCCTGTACTGAGACTACTGCATGGCTCTGCTGCACAGACCTGTTAAAAAAGCCTCCAGATGGATAAATGCAAGAAATCTCCATCAGTTAAATAAAATGTGAAGAATTTTAAGAGTCATATACCGGATCTTCATGACAAAGAGGCCAACACTTGAATGCAAGCATAACCAATATTTCAAGACTACTGTAATTAACTTCAACTTGAGTATATTAAAATAGCTGCCCTTCAGAAATAACATCTACATCTGTTTAAAGTATATATCATCATAACAGTTTTAAAATTTTAGAGAAATGGAAAAAGACAAACACTCACTTCTACAATTTTATCAGCTTCAGAGTATCTTCCACCTAGCAGCCCTATTACTTCTGCCATAGACACATGAGAGTGCTAGAACGATATCAAACAATTATTAAAGTCCAAGATGTAGAACTTCTAGTTTTCTAGAAGTGCACAACAGAATACATTAACTTCTCAGTGACATTTAGAAGGAAAACACAGGATAGCTAAAGATTTTCAAATTCCCAGTGTTTCAGTTGAAAGCAAACAGAAAAGATCATATTTCTTCATTTTATACACGCATGTACACAGTGCATTTGTATAACACTTCCATATAGGAAGTAATACCAACTTAAAAAAAAATTGAAGCCTGTGCAATGCTGTGCATTGCTGAACAACTGCATAAATTTTGGCATAACCCATAGTTATTACCCACTCCCTTCCTTTATAAACACAAAATCTATTCCCAGATTAGCAGGAAGTGAACCCAAAAGATTTTAAAATAGTAGCCTATTTTAAAGAGCACCATTTAAAGTATAAGGGAGAGCAGTAGTAATTAGTAACACTTTTATTATTATACAACCATCTACCTTCCAGAAAAACTAACCACAATATAAAAAACCATTAATCATTAGGGGCTTTATTTAGTACTACATTTTCACTGCTAAGTCTGTATGGAAAGAAGTTAATTTAAGTACTGTATTCCTCAATCTTCTTATGTTGCCCATTAAAAAAAAACACCACCAAAAAAACCTCCACAACATCTACTCCATAGCTGCTTGAAAGATAAACTCATCCTCACCAAATCCATTATTAAAAGTACTTCAGAAGACACTTTCACCTGAAAAGGCTCCTGAAATGAAACACACAATAATGAGCCTAAGAAAAGTAACCTAAGCAATAAAGAACTCATGATTACTCTCTCATAGGTACATACCTGCTTTTCTTCAGTGAATAAACAGCATGGTATCAGCTGAAAGGGATCAAATGAACTATAAAACGAAAGAAAATTTCTCTAAAGATACAGGACATTCAGGAAACTTTTACGTTTCACTCCATCTCCTTGGCAGAGGAGGAATAACTTAGTTTACTGGATTTTCTCATCCCACACTAGAATGACTTCCATAAAAAATATAGAACGTTACGACCCACACTCCTGAATTTCAATATGAACCATTTGAAATGCATACATGTTATTTCAGACTGTTATAAATAGTAATGATTAGCATTACAGCCTGGTACTACCCAAGACATTTGTGTCACTTCTAGAAGATCCACCTGTGAACACGATACACATCAAACAATACCTTTTATTTTGTCTTGAACCTTTAGATGATTTTGCAGGTTTCAATTTTTCTTCCTCTCTTCTTCTTGCTAATTCTTCAGCAGAAAGGTGCTAAAAAGATTTTAAAAAGATAAACCTGTCTTAATGTTTTTGCCCCTCTTTCAGTAGTGATTCCAAAACCAGCCCAGAATAAATACTTGACATCAGTGTCCTCTTGATAACACTATCAGTTTGCATGTGTTACAGGACTACTCAAGATAACCACAGCAGAATGAAGCAGTGTGAAAGTAATGACAATCAAAGATCACAAGGTGCCTGACGAGAGGATTCTTACATTCCCCACGTCAATCAAATTCAGTAAAATCACAGCCCATGCCACAAACCATGCATAAATGTAAAGGTGATAACGAAGGAGAAAATCTGCCGTTACTATCCATGGAAAGAATTTACCGTGACCCTCCAAAAGGGATGAGGTTTTTCAAACTTAAACTCAATCCAAATCTCTATTTTGCAGAAAGTGTTAGAATTATTAACCATAGTCACTGAAAAATAGGGACGGCACTATAATATCATGGAAAGAATTGTTACATATTCTTACGGTAACATTGTATTCATGTTACTTATTACTGAAGGCTGCAAATTTAAATGGTTTTCTGTACAAGAAAAACAGAATGTTTACAGTTCATTTTTCTGCAAGGACAGACGCACTCAAGTGCACATTATGTTTCCAAGTATTCTACAAAATACCTAAACTTCTAAGAATTTTTCTAAGCACTTCACAAACCACAGCATTACTGAGGATATTACTAGCAGCAGAATATTAGGAACTCCTATATTCTGCATTACAAGCACAAAGAAATCAAAGGGACTGAGAAAAAAATAAATACTTAAATCTTATTCTCCTATCCCCTACTGTTTGCGTTAGCAGGCAGCTAACTGAAAATAAAGGGTCATTAAATTTCCTACAAGACAAGACTTTATAGGCATAAAGCAGTTCAGGGCCACTCATGCTCACAAACATGAGCACCTTTGGTAACACTGAAGTACAGCTGTATTTGTCAGCAGCCTAAAGATTTAACAGCTGCCACATTATTTTCAAATTATTTGCTTCCACAAAGAGAAGTACCTCTTACACAACTGTTTCCCTTGTATATTTGATGCAACACCACCCACTAGCAATTAGCAAGAATTTTCTGTAAGAAAAGTTTAATTCATTGAAGGATTACCTCAAATGTCTGTCCTTCCAGATCTTTTGCATCACACCAGTTTCCCCAAGGGTCTCGCACTCGCCGTCTTCTTGTACGCTGCAACAGGGAAATCAACACAAGTCAAGGACCCTATTACTGAAAAAAAATGTACTTACTTCTTTTAATCAGCTATAATAACATTGTCCAAAAGGTTACTGCCACATGAATGTCCCTGGCACTATGATGTGTTTCCATAAAATAAGGAACACCCTGGAGTTCTGTAAGATTAAGTTGTTCACAATCTGTCAGGAAATATCATCAGTGGAGTTTCCAGGTTTTAAGGCTGTGAAGCATAAAACCTGCTTGATGCTCCAGGGATCATCAACATCTGACAGTAACAGGGCATTATTATCCAGCTCTGAATTATAGCTCAGACAACACAAAAAGCTATAAAGCCAGTATGCTGACATCTAGTGTATGCTACAGTTCTTTATATTTCAATTTTTTTAGAGGGATTTATCTAGGCTTTGTCTCATCAGCTGATTTTTTTTGCTATGAAGTACTTAAGAATGCTACATGAAATGTGAATATGAAAATTAAATCTGGCAAGCCTTGGTAATTCATGTAGTTAATGGAGCTTCTACTAATTGTGTGAAGTCAGTCATATTGTATAACTAATACACTTAACAGTTAAAATGCAAGTAACTTTAACACACTACTTACATGCCCCACTTTTTCTGGCTAATATATGCTACTAAATTATGCGGAGGAATGGATTAGGGCTTCAGGGAAAGACTGAAACACAACAGTAGTAAAGTATGTGTACAGAAATCAAATGTGTAAGATAGCAGGAGTTGAGTCAGAGAGCAGAACTTGCACCCAGACTGACACTGGAATTACAGGGTATTCCAATGAAACTGCAGACTGAACGACAGGGAAAATTTCCTGAGATGCCATAGCTTGAAAATGAAGGTTGAAGAGGCATTCTCCATGCTGCTCCCACCTCCTTCAGCAAACCATACCATGGACTGCAGGCGCTGAGCGAGCTGGTACGCTTCCACGGTGTCTTTGCCTTCTTTGGACCGCGCTTTGTCAGCTGGCTGGGGCCGGTTATAGACAGCCTGTTCTACAGGACACAGGAGAGAGATGCTGTGCTTCAGTAAAGTGTGAAGTCAATTATGTCTGGTGCAGAGCCAAGAATCACATAGTAAGTGGTAAGGACAAATGCCATAAAGAAAAAAGCCACAACAGAAAGAACCCACACTGAAAAGACATCTCTTGGTCATCACTAACTGATTATACATCCCTCTCCCACTACCATGGCATTTTTAAGATAGGAAAACTTCCATCCTTATTGTTAATTTATTTCAGACAAAATGTATCTGCAGGCCATTCCTCCTCTCCTAGGTGACTGTCATTCAGCTTTGGATCAAAATCAATTCAGAGATAAACCAGCTTATAGATGCACATATACTTCTAACTTGTCACCTAATTTTAACATCTTGTAAAAACTCCCTTTAAGGATGAAGACATTGTTTTTCATTTAGGAAAGTTATAATTCAGTATGGGAAAAGAATCAATAACTTGAATCCTGCCTTACACAGAGGGAGGGCAGAATTTCAGATAGAGCAGGTATTAGGAAAAAAAAATCCAACACTGAACCCACAGAAAAGCATGAAACAAAAAAACACCCCACCAGCTGCTGTGCAGTAAATGGGAAAGGAAGAAGAAAAAAAACGAACAGGAAAAAGTCCTGTGTACAACCAAAAATCCATACAGGCTACAAACTCCTCTGGATTTTCAAAGGTCGTGAGAGACAACCTGCTCAGGGGTTGTTCCTAGCAAGGATTAATATGTATCCTGTGTGAGCAGTATGCTCTAACACTGAGCACTCCATCAACATCATCACCAAAACAGGGAGCAGCTGCATGGTTGGAACATTATTAAACAGAGATTCTGTCCTACAGAACTGAAATTTAACAACTACTATTTAAGACATTAAGAGTACAGAGAATCTGGACGATTATCCATGTGGAAGCTTGATTCCAATTACGTGTAGTCATCCACACTTTATGAAGTGAACTTACAACTTTCTTTTAAGGAACCACCTGCTAATCTTAATGTTTACCCTTCACATGGAAATATTCATTTGAATAAAAAAACTGACAGTCAACAAAAGATGTGTTCAGCAAGAACAAATCAGAATTTAAGTTCTGAATTGATTCCAATGAAAATATCCTTACCACAGCCAAAGTTAATCGCTCCTATTAATTCCAAGTATGTGTGGATCCGTCCAATGCAGTTAACATCACCGCAGTTCTTCAGGCCTGGACGTACTGAAGTCTTATTCAGGTATTTGGGTTTACACCTCTCCCTAAAATAAAGTATAGCACATTGTCAAAGAGCAGAACAAATGACAGGGGGAAGGAGGAACTGTGTGACTTCAACTGAGATTAAGACAAGTCACTGAAAGGGTGTTTTCCCTCCACAATGCACAGACTAGACACCACTAAGCAAAACATACAATTTACTTTAGGGTTATTTACACACATTCATACTTATGCAGAGGTAAACTTGTTTTCCATGCATTAAAACAAACTCTTCAACACAACTGGTGCCAGGAGGGAATTAACTACTTGGAAGTACTACAACATGGTTAAACTGATGTAAGAATGTCTTGCATTAGACTGATCTAAATAGCTCATATAATTATAGGCTTCCTTGGTGTAATAAATAAGCCTGCTTTGACTATCTGTGCACTTATTAGCACTTTAAACTGATACTGAATCATTTCAGTTCAACACTTCTCTGGTACACAATTCCAGAGAATAAGCTGTCAACACACAAGAGCTGAATAAGAACAGAGTTCAACTCAGCAATTCTTCCTACCTGAAAGCAAGCTAACAAACACATGAAACACAAAATCTGTTAGCAGAACAAACTGTATTTTGAGCCTGCTGCCACACATCACTAAGGTTCCTTGAACTGAGTCTTTGGAGATGGAATATAAAATATCCACATGTACTAGCACTACTCCAAACTGATTCTTAATTTGAACTGGTTTTTTTTTTTTGGTCAACATTGCTCTAGCATGGACTATTTCTTCCAGTTGCCGTTCCATAAAGGCAGTTACCACAATGCTTGCAGACTTCATTATGGAACTGATTTAATCAGTTATTTTGAGGAACTATTTATTAAAACCATATATGAATTCTTACATATATGAAGACAAAAATTGGTAGAAAATAGTGTAACCAAAATGGATGCAGCTTGTTCTGATATAGGACACTCATTTTCATAATGCTGCAAAGCACGTTCATTGTTTAGCTTCCAGAATGCCAGAAAAAAAAATGGGAAGATGCAAAAGAAGCATTAATAATCAGTGTTCTTCACTGGCAATCTTTACAAGGCTAGCATAAAATTATTTTTACTCTTTTCAGAAGTAAGCTGTTAGAACCAAGTAGCATTTTAACTACAACATAGCAGGACAGGAATCCTCTTAATCACTTATTTCAATAAATTAAATTAGTGCATCTTACCATTGATCCAAAATATAATTCCTTATTTTCAAATAACGCTCTGGTGTTTTGGCCTGGCGCCCTTCAAAAAACTCAGGAAGAGCTTGCTTTTCTTCTTCCAGAATGATGTTTCTGTCAACCTCCATTTCTTGATCAGGTGGCTTAAGCTCCTCTGCTTCTTCTTGATGATCTTCATCCACTTGGTGGGGAGAAGGAAAAAGCAGTCCATTATCAGCCAGGTCTCTCCGTTCCTCATTCAGCGCCTGATCAGTTACTTGTCTAGTACCAAGAGATGTTATGAGTCTGCCTTGTTCACCTTTCTCAATAAAATTATTGCATTGCTGATAATCTAAGTTCACAGAATTATCACCATTCAGGTGCTGAGAACATGTTGCTGCAACACTTGGAAATACTAATGCATCCACTGTATCTTGCTTGGTAGGTTGAGAATCTTCTTTAGGTAAAGAAATTGCAGAACTGAGTCCAACAGGTGAAAAAACGTGTTCTATTCTTTTCGTTTCTTCAACTGGACTTTTTGAAATGACAGATAATTCAGATTTCCCAGTTTCTTGCTGGAAGGTAGGAGAAAGTAGTTCATCCATGTCATCAGTTATGTCTACTTCTTCATCATCTGACAGCTTTTCAATTTTGACTGCATTCAGATTGGGGTCTGCACGGCCTCTCAAGTTTCCAGATGACCACGCTGCTGCTACTCTCATCCCATCCTCAATAGGAAGACTACTACCACACTGACTTTGCTCTTCCTTTTCAGAATCACCATTTTTTGCCTTAGAAAATATAAAATACTTTTAGAAGGGGGAACCAAACCAAACCCCTCTGCTTCCCAAATAGTCAGAAACATTTCACTTGAACTGCAGACATTCTGAAGCGTTTCTTACCCTTTAAACACATTTTAATCCATTGGAACTGACTTTTACACAGATTACAGGTACACTTCTAGCCCAAGCATAAACTAAGATGTATTTCCATTCAAAAAAACCCACACAGTAGTAAATTCTTAAAAGCCCCAAAAGTCTCAAATGAGGCTAAAGTTGAAACTACAACACAGCTGAAACAGTTGTATAGTGGAAAACAAGTATTTTCAGACTAACAACGAACAGTATAAACGAATTCAATTACACGGCATTTGTTTAGTAATGCCAGCAATAAAAACACTGAAATCATTCTAAGAGCTTGAAATCAGGCCTGATTTAAATCTGCAGAAGAGCATATTCCCCTTTTCTGAATGTGGATATAAATAAGTATGTGCTTTAACAGCAGTACCGGAAAAGACAGACTAAATCAAGCTACACATACAACAGCACATTTGTCAGACAAACTCCTTGCTAACTACAGAGATATACTGTTTACCTTGTTCTTAAAATACTGTCGTGCGTAGCTCTTGACTTGTAGAACAGTACGACTTCCAATCAACTTGGCAATTTTCGTCCACCGGCGGCCAAATTTCACCTAGCACAAAGCAGCACATTGAAGTTACCCAAATTCTAACATTCCAGATTTAGTGCTTTAAGTGCCAAAAGTTTAAAACTTCAATTATTCATTACAAATACACACAGAGCAAACCGCGCTAAAGAACCTCACTGCTCATATTCTACCAAGAAGAAAATTGCATCCAACAGTTACTGCTGTTCTTAAGCAGAGAATCTTCTTTACCCAATTCAGGCACACCGAGAATTATGCTGCCGACTAACCCAAGGAATCCTCCTGAAATGAATTGGTGAAGCAAACCGTATTACATTTAGAGATTATAATCTCTAAAGACTTTAGAACAGTAGTTAAAATATTTCACTTTATTCACTGATTTGCCTTAAACACACACTACACTTCCTATAGTTAACTACAGCATTATGACTATGCAATTCATAAAGCTGTATATTGGAGATATTTTGTGACATCACATTATTACCAGCCTCACAGGAACAAAATCTGGTAAACAAAGCCACATTGCAGGATTCATCAATATAGATCTGATTTATCATTACACTCGAAGAAGATAATTATTTTTACACAATAGAAGTATAAAACCAGAAGCAAATAGAACATGCTTATAATTCCTTTATTATTTAAGATAAACCAATGACTTCTATTTGCAATACTACATATATAAACAAACTTACCAGCCCTTGTTCAAACAGTTCTTTTTCTTCTGATGTCCACTTCAATGAGTAACTTGCTGATTTTGTAGGTGATCGCACCCTAAGAAAATATGAAACAGCAGTTATTGCTTTCGTAAAAATACATATTCTCAAATCCTAGTAATCAAAGGCAAGTTCTGACAGGAGGGCTACTCCTCATCTTCTGCAAAACTCATGGAATTGTTTTAAACACAAATGTAGCTGACAATAATCATGCCATCTTCTCCATCACAAAGGAAGACTGAAGGCAATGCAACATTCATCAGTAACGGTACAGAAATACACACAAGTGGCAAACAGAAAAGTTAATGCAAGAAAGCCAACTAGAATAGGTAGTTTTTCACATAAGGACTGCTGTGTTATCAAAACCAAAGTAGTTCCCTACCAGCCTATTATTATAGACAGCAATACTTCTTCGTGTTGAAAGGTCTCTTAAATAATTTTCTACAGCCGAACAAAAGAAACTAAGGAACTATAACTTTTTTTTTTAATAGGATATGGAAACTTAACAAAATTCACACATCACACTTAAAAATGCAACTCAATCATAAAATTGTACATACATGACTTTTCCTGTTTTCTTATGTGGGCTGCAAACAAAAAAAAACAAAGGGAAAATAAAAATTAATAACTGTGATGCTGTTGTATATCACAGCAAATAACATTACTTTGGAAGGATTTTTCATTTCTTCTCACCTGAGAATTTCTCTGAGAAAACAGCTTACCTTTTTGTAGATCTTTTCTCCGCTTCCTTTTGATTGAGCCATAGTTTTTCAGAAAGTGATTTATTAGATAAATAATATCTGAAATGGTTACTAAGTAAGTTTTTGAAGCATCAGGGTACATATTTGTACATGTGAGAATTCTGATAATTGTATAAATTCTAATGAGTCATAGTTTTTGTAGAAGCAAGTACTGCAGTGCTTTCAAACCAAAACGCAAAATTCCCCACACTCCTACTAGTTCAATGCATAAGGAAGTGACATTGGACTTTTGAACCCCATGCTACACTTTACCTCACTAGGTATCCTGTTTCTACAGCAGCATTTTTCTTTTTTGACTTAGAAAACTTGAAGTAATTTTCATCATCCTGATGCCTTACCTATTTTCAAAATAAGCCTCAATTATTGATTCTATTGGGGAAACTTTAATTTTCTTAATGTTATTTTCCTGTTCTCCTATTCCTGTATGTCACCACACTCAATTACAAAAAGAACATGGGAAATAAATTAATAAATTAGCCTGTGATTACTACTGCTACACCTCACTTAGTCTGCTGAAGTCAGCTTATGACAGAAACATTATATAGGTAAATCTAAGCCAACACTGCTTTAAAAAAAGGTGGGGGGCAGGAAAGCAGCAGCTGTTCCTTCCCATTTTCATGTTGCATGCTGGCAGAAGTATGAACATAGCCAGACAAAACCAACAGTAAACCAGTCCAGCACAGAATAACTCAGCAAAAGGAACTAGCTATATTTAGCCAGTTTAGCTGCTTGATCAAGTTTTTTATGAAATCACGCAAATGGCCACATCAGCACAATAAATCAGCAGCTGAAGTTGGGACAAATATTGGTAATTTTGGTGCTAGTGCTTCAGCTTAAATCTTAGATGCTTTCAGTGACGACTTTCTGAACAATCAGAAGCACTGGAAGAAGCTGCAGGTAGCTAATTGACCTGTTCAGCGGTCCTCCTTGATTTCTGCAACCTACAGTGCTTCAGTCACCTTAAGAAGGAAAGAATTGTCCATTTGCCTTGGAAACAGGAAGTTTTCTATTGTTATATAGGAAATAATACAAGCAAATCAGCAAAAGGATACTCTTCTTCCAGCAACATTTTCTCAATGACAGCTTTGTTTTCCTCACTAATGCTGCTGTCCAACGTCCACGGCTGCAAACAATTCAAACAGTAAAACATATTTGTATTTTGCCACACAAGGAGGGAAGAAAATGGAGAAAACAGAAGTTCTGATAACCTTGCTACAAGTAGCATTCATTGTAAAAACTACTTACAAGGTTGTTATCAGTTCTCCAAGATGAATCAAGATAGTGATCCTGCAGCAAGCGTGAAGCTGTGTTTTCATGATCTCTGAAAAAGATTCCAATGTTCCAAACAACGCAAGCATAGTCAAACAAAATGTATGCTGTTAGAGTGAAAACAACGTAAAAAACTTTAACAGAAGACAACAGAATTGGATACCAAAATTAAAACCATACAACGCAGACTAGTATATAATGCTACTGTCTTATCATATTCCATTAGACTTAGCATAAATCACACTCAGTGAGTCACCTTTTCTAATAAACTCAGAAACAACTCCTCATCTACATCACTACAGACTGTAGAAGATACGACTGAAACTCTGAACAGTAAAAATTCTCATCTGGAAAGACTGAAATCAGGAGGCACTATGTACGATACACAGAAAGAAGTCAGAGTTTTGTGGACAATTAAAAAACTATATTTTTAATATTAAAAGTGACATTGAGTTGTACTGTCTCCACTTAACACTTCTACATCTTTCACATCTACACATCTATATCTACATCTTTTTTACATTGATAATGTAAAATCATCTCCTTATAAAGAAAAAAATAATTCCCTTTGAAGGAAAGCCCTTATTTACACAAGGTTTAATGGAATTCTACCGTACAGGATTTTTAGTGCTCTTATGGAATTCATCCAGATCATATTTGATCTTTTCTGTACATAACAACTGATTATTTTCAGAAATCCACTGATCAAACTACTTTGATTGTAATGCAGCATAAAATCTCCTTAGTAATTTACGTAATAATTATGTCATTCTTTGCTTCCAGAGCATTCGGAATTTTCTAAAGACTAATTAGCCCTATATATCTTGCAATGCTTCTAAAATTAAATTCACCTACTATTCCAAAATCCTTTGCACCAGCAGTTCAAATATCTATTTATAGATAAGGATAAATCCTCACGCACAACCAGAAAACAACACAAGCCCTGTTCCTTTTGGAACACATCAACAAATTGGTCAGATCAACCGTCTCTTTGCCCAGTGTTTTGCCTCCAACAGTGACAACAGCAGATGCGACTCCAGGGCAGCACGTGAGTCTGGCCACGGTCTCTGACACAACCCCCTCCTACCCTCCAGGCACCTGCAGCCGCTAGATTTGTAGTGGCACAATTGCTGCCCGTTCACTTCAGCATCCCTCCACGCTCCTGACCCGTGAATGTGTCGGATCAGCCCTCTGACCCTCGCCGTGTCCAGCTCTCCGAACCAGCCTGCTTCCAAAGCTCCCCAGCCGCTGCGCAGCGCAGGGCTCTCTCTGTGCACGTTACAGGGGTCCCCCAGCAGCCTCACCCCCGCTGCCGGGGCCCCTGACAGCGCTCCTGCGCTCGCCTTCCTTCCGCCATTCCACAGCCCGCGTTCTCAGGCCAGCACCGCGCCCACCGCGCCCCCCGCGCCTGTCACGGGCCTCAAAGAGACTCCAAGGTCTCTGCCCCGGGGCGCCCCGCAGCGCCGGGGGGGCCCTCGCAGCCCCTCAGCGCCGCCCTCCGCCGCCGCCCCCTCCCGCACACATAACCCGCAGCGGGAAAGGGCCCTCGCTCACCCCGCCCCCGCCTCTCCGGGCGCCGCTGCCGAGTCCCCCTCGACGTCCACGTCCGCCTCCTCCGCCGCGGCCGCCGCAGCCATGGCGCAGGCCCCGCCAATCCCGCGAGAAGTGGCGCGAACGCGCGTGCGCAGCGGCGCCGGGGGGCGCGCGGGGCCGGAGGCGGGGCCGGGGCGTGCGGGGGGCGCTGCATCCGGGCGGCTGGGGAACGTCCGCCCGGGCGCGGGAGCGAGGCGGGGCGGGGGGAGCGGAGAGAGGATGGGGAGCGCCGCCCGATCGCCAGGGGTTGAGGTGGTCGCCTCGTCCAACTGGGGTGGTTTGCGAGCCGCCCGGTTGAGCCAGGAGCCGGCTTTGCCAGCCTCTCTCCGTGCTTCCAAGCGTGCGGTCGTGACTGCTCGTGCGTCTGGAGGATGTCGATGACAGCGAAAATACCGGCAAATAAACTCTCTAAGATTCGCTTTAGAGTTTTAGAAAGCAGCATCTTTTATTTCAGCGCTGGACACATGAGGGAATGATTCCCATCAATTATGTGTGACGAGACAAGCTGGGACAGCTGTATTTCCCACTTAAAAACTGTAGAATCACTTGGTAGGAAAAGACCCTTGAGATCATCGAGTCTAACTGTATCTGTCTACTACTAAAACAGATCCGTGAGAAACTCGTCTACCCATCTTTAAACTCCAGGGATAGAGACTCCTGGGCAGCCTGTTCCATTGCCTGACCACCCTTTCAGTGAATAAATGTTTCCTCATGTCTAATCTGAACCTCATCTGGCGCAATTTGCAGCCATTTCCTCTTGTGGGAGAAGAGACCAACACCCACCTCGCCACAACTTCCTTTCAGGGAGATACGAGATTTCCCTTAAGCCTTCTTTTTTCTAGGCTAAACAATCCCAGCTCCCTCAGCCATTCCTCATAGGACTTGTTCTCCAGCCCCTTCATCACCTTTGTTGCCCTTCTCTGGACATGCTCTAGCACCTCAATGACCTTCTTGTAGTGAGGGGCCCAAAACTGAACACAGTACTTGAGATGCGGCCTCACCAGTGCTGTGTACAGGGGCACAATCACCTCTCTGGTCCTGCTGGCCACGCTCCTTCTGATACAGGCCAAGATGCCGCTGGCCTTCTTTAGCCACCTGAGCACACTGCTGGCTCATATTCAGTGGTCTGTCAACCAACACCCCCAGGTCCTTTTCTTATGTGCCTATGTATAAATTCTCCCAGAAATCTTATGCATATTCTATTACTTTCCAAGGACTAATTTTAATGTTATTATGAACTTCACAACAGCCAAATCTCTTGCATATTGGAGCTTTGGAGCCAGCTCCCTGTCTGACCTTGCATTTTAGATGGGGAAAGACTGCAGACAGGGTTGATTTTAGAGGAAGACACATTTGTTCATCACATATCATACTTAACACAGGATTTTATAATTTCTGTCTGAACAGTGTCTGGAAAAGCACTATTTGAAAAAATCTGGAAAAGCACTATTTGAAAAAATCATGCTATAAAGAAAACAGTATCAGAGGGATGTTCTGTCTAACTTTCAAAAATACTGTTACTTAGATAAAATTTTACTTTAGCTTATATCAAAATATTCCACTTTTTGTAATAGCGACTACTTCTTGTATCACCAGCAGCAGAGTGTTGTGTAGGTTGTGTGGGAACATGGCTAAAAAGTCACAGCTTTATTCCCATACATTCCTGAGTCTGTGTTTTGTTTCAATAGATGTGTTCGCCCCCTCATGGTAAATGGGTTTCTGATAATGTACTGAAGGGAAGAGTGAAGAACCTTGAGGACTAATGGTCATTATATAGAAAATAACCACAGAGAACCTTCTGTCAGCTCAAGAAAGTGTTTCTGTTTTAAGAGATGTCAGTACAAATATTTTGAACCAATGTTTATTGGTTCATTGCAAACTTTTTATTCAGAACATTTAATTGTTGTGCTGGAATTGATTTAAAAGTAAAATAATAAACAGCAAATATACTTAAAAATGCAAAATCTATACAAATGCTATGATCAAAGATAGAAAGAAAAATAATTGTTACAATTCAGGACATGTCAATGCCATACCACAGGTTATGGTACAGAAATGCCTAAAGAGGGTCAGGATAGCAGGGAATAGTGCCCTGAAAACAGCATTGTGTTAGCAAAGTTTTGGGCATGCACTACTCCTCCGGTTGGTTAATACCAAACCTCTCAATAGGATTTGTTAGCACAGGGAATGAGCCTAGTAAACCTAGAGTAGAGAAACCACACACGTACATTTGCAGGGAGATGCCTTCTGGTCTTCAGTTAGCTTAGAGAGCAGTACTGCAATGGGCATAAACCAAGCCAATACTGCATTACCATCCAGAGAGTCAATGCTGTTCAGCTGTTTACTGCCCTGCATCTCCCCGTAGTTGGTTATAGCTGTGGAATAAGCTGGGTCACTTCATATGTGCAGCCCAGAGCGGATGCGCACAGCTGGACTGACAGACCCACCTATTTTGGTTGTGCTCTACAGCTAGGTCTGCTGAAGATATGCAAACCCCGTGTCACCTGCTCCAACATCTCTGTGCTCTCTAACCTTGAGGATACAGATGTCTCCTTATCCATAAGAGACGACACAGATACATGAAAAGTTATTTTCTTGTCTTTATACTAGAGGAGATCATACTCAGTGTGTTTAAGACTTGTGCTTTTTAAATAGGTTCCAAATATGAGATCTGTGAGAGAAACAAAAGACTAATAAATACTTAGAAGGTTAACAGTGTCTTTAAGATTCTTTTTTCCATGGCTACCTCTGATTGCTAACTTATTCTGCCTGCCATAATTCTCAGTCATACTGGGCAACAGCACTATCCAAATATAGTAAACAAGAATTCTGCATTTAAATTTAGAAGTTTTTGCTTTACATCTTCATTTTGTTATTAACATTTTCTTTTTCAAAAGTGTTACAATTTGAGCCTGATTTTCTGTTTTATTAAATTCTGCTACTTGCAGTGGGATCTTTTTGAGACTATTAGCAGCTAGTAAATTTGCTTTTTCCCCTTGTGACCAGTTTACAAGAGAATTTACAGCACTAAAATGGCCAGCCTTACATGCACAATGCAGTGGAGTATCCTTATTGCTGTCTAGGGCATTAATAGCTGCCCCATAGCTCAGTAACAGATTTATCAAGTCGCTGTGTCCATATTCTGCTGCAATATGCAGTGCAGTCTTTCTCCAAATGTTTCTATCATCAATATTTTTATTGTTTCCTGATTCCAGAAGGATTTTTACAGTCTCTATGTTTCCTTTGATGGCTGCATAGTGCATTGGAGAACATCCATCCATGTCCTTAGCTCCAAATCTTCCTTTTTTAGCTAACAGAACTTTCACGACACTGAGATGTCCTCTCACAGATGCAGCGTGCAAAGGAGTCTTTTTCTCCTTGTCTTGAGCATTGGGATCAGCATTAGCATTGAGAAGCATCTCCACCATTGTTCTGTCTCCAGCTTCAGCAGCAAAATGTAAAGGTGTTTTTGAGTGCTTATCTTTAACATTAACATTGGCTTTGTGGTGCAACAGCTGTTGGGCAGCATCAGTGTTACCTCTTTGACTTGCAATATGCAGGGGAGTAAGATACTTTTTAGAGACAGCGTTGATTTTGGCCCCAGCATTAACTAAAAGGCCGACTAATGCTCCCTTATTATGAAGTGCTGCAGCGTGGAGTGGGGTTTCATTGGCTTGGTTCATAATGTTAATTTCCATCCCTTTGCGCAGAAGCAGATTTGCAATGGAAGAAGCTCCAGCTTGAACTGCCAAATGCAAAGCTGTATCTGAAGCAGGAGCCTTTATTCTGAAGTCTGCTCCCTTTTCAATTAGAACTTCTGCTGATTCAGCCTTGCCTGTTTCACATGCCAGGAGTAAAGGAGTGTACTGCATTTCATTGTAGGCATTAATGTCTGTACCTCTGTCAATTAAAGCTGCTACAATACTGTGCAGATTTTTCTTTACAGCTCTAAAAAGAGCTGACTCCATTATGTCAGCTGGCAAATCTTTAGAATATTCTAGTAGTATGTTAAAGATGGATGGATGGTTGCTGTTCAAGGCCCTTTCGGCTGTATTGGAATCAAGACTGGCTCCAGCTTCCAGCAGTACTTTTGCTGTATTTTCAGACCCCTGAGAAACTGCATAACTGAGAGGAGTCTGTCCTCTTTCATCCTTTCCATCAACAGAGGCACCAGCCTTTAAAAGCATTTTTGCCAGACTGCTCTCGTCTTTAAAAGCTGCCATGTGCAAAAAGTTATGCTGGTTCCTGTAGCTTCTTGCTTCTTCTTTCAGAAGCATCTTCAGTATGTGACTGTGGTTATTCTGCACAGCCAAATGAAGTGGTGTCTTGCCTTCCACATCCAAACTATACATGTAAGCACCGCATTGGAGAAGCAGTTTCACTGCATCACCATGGCCTTTCTCAGCAGCCTTGTGCAGTGGTGTTCTTCCTTTCTTGTCCGTCACATCTAGCTTAGCACCTTTGCTGATCAAATATTCCATTATCTTTAGATGTCCATTAGCAGCTGCGACATGCAGAAGTGTTTCACTTGAAGAGTTTAGTGCATTAATAGCATGATCTTTCAATGTTTTCTCTAACTCGGACAGATAGCCTTTTCCCACCGCATCAAAGATGCCAACATCAGAAGGATCTTTTCTAGGTTTTGCTGCCTTTGAAAGTTGAGTTTCTTTTCCTTTCTTCCTAATAGCTTGTCCTTGCTTTTTTCTCCTAGGACTGCTTTTTTTCCTTTGGTGCCGATCACTGCTATTTTCAAACCAAACTTTGTCTTTTTCAAGTAAATATCCTACCAATTGTCTTCTAGCATCTCCAATGCTTTCATTTACTTCACTGACGTATTTTCTTATCTTGCTATAAAGTTTTGGCTCCACTTGCTTTAAACATGGATAAAAAAATATTCTGCAAGCTCGTTCACCTTGAGACATTAGTAAGTCTAAGACACGAGTGGTTTTTTCAGTTCGTGTCCTGTAGGAGGTCATGACCATCTTTTTTTCTGGGGTAAAAATACCATTGTCTATCAGCCAGTTCAGAAGATGGTCTGGGTTGTTTATGCCTTCTACTAGCTCTTCTTTTTTAGTCCTGAGGACTTCAATTGCATATGGATTTGTAAACAGGCTAGCTGAATGCATGATCATGTTGATATTGAGCTGTTGTTTGAAGTTAATATGTAATAGCAAAGCAGGATCACTTCATTTCACACATTCTTTTCTTAGAACTATGAACCAGCAGCCATTGTAGTTCAGTGATAAATATTTGAAGAATGAGAAAGAAATCAAAACTCCCTCACCTTTGGTTTTCTAGTTGTTAGAAGTCCTTTGATCTCCCCTGTTGTTCCTTAGCAACAAGAAAAGATTAATAACAAAACAAAGAATCTGTGATTTGTAAAGATATTCCGCTTGGAAGACTTCCAGATTTTTTATGCATAATTTGGAGAAAAAATGCTTTTGTGAATCTGATGTTTGAATAGAAGATGTTTATTGCGTTCCTCTGTTCCTCTGTCCAGGCTGTTGTTTGTATGTGCCTAAATGACCGGTCTATTAAACATGACAAAAGAAAATGCACAGCATAGTTACTGTTGCCGTGATTACATACCTTGTATGATCTTAAATGAAAGAGTACACATTGTCAGCTATGTAGGTGAAAGCCCTATAATGTAATGAAATAAAGACCTAGATAAAAATAAACTGTGTAAGTGGCTAGTTGCAAAAAGCTCTCCAGCCTTTCTAATATGAGCTATAACTTCAGTCTATGAGGTATATTTAAATTAAAGGCTATTTACCCAGTCGTTCCTGCTGTAACCTGGAGTCTGTCTGGAACTTGATTCTTTCACATGAAATGGATCAAGGCATGTGATTCAGTATGCAACATTTGAAGTATAATTAAATAGAGCTTCACATCTGTGAATATGTATGGTCTTCAATATGACTATAGGAGCTTTGAATCTAGCTGTAATTAATTTAACTTATTTGCTTTAAAATTCCTTATGGAAATAAGGAAATAAAATAATAATTATCTGCACATTTTGAATCCAGTTGAGAGAGAAACTGAGATTACAGTGTTCTTTAAGAGCTAGAAGTAAAATGAGCTGAAAAGCTGAAAGCTTGACCTTATTTAAGCAAATGGGAAATTTTGCCATCTGTTTTTCAGTTCAGTGCCCTTTCCTTTGGGTCCTACTGCCTTTGCCTGTGTTTTCTTTAATATTATAACAATGTGACTGATACAATTTTTAATTTTTTTTCTGTTGACTTTAGTTTTATAAGTAAGATCACAACGCTTATTCTATTAAAAAGGAAAAAGAAATTATTGAAGAAATAGCTGGGAAGGGCAACTTTTAATATATATTTTGAAAGCCAGCCAGTTACCAAGTCAGCAAATTTGACCGCCAATTTAAGAGCCCAATAATTCCTCTGAAATGCAAAGAAGGGCACTGCACCAAGAACAGCAAAACCTTTGTCATTTAGTTAATGATTATTAATACATAACATGGAAAACTATGGTTTATTCTAGGGAGTGAAGAGGTCTTAATTGTGTTCCCAAATCTGCTAATGGCTCAGTCTGTGTAGTCTTCAGTTTTGGTTTTGTAAAGTACTGAAAAGCTATCTGTGTCTTGAGTAAATTAATAGTCCTTACTAAAAGCTGGGTGAAATGGGATCTTTATGTCATTGCTGTTATTGTTCCCATGCTAAACAGAGATAGCCATACTTGATTATCTTCACAGGGAATTTCTGAGTTCTGGCAATGGCAAATATTATGTGCATGCTGAGCAGTATCATTAATCTAGACAGCACAAAGATTTTTGGAACTTGTGAAAAATTGAAAACCAGAAATTTTGATATTCTTCACAAGTGTCTTAGTATGGCAGTAATTTCTTAGAGTTCTGCATACAGAAAATGTCCTGATAAACAGTACCCGTGAAAGGGTGCAGTACTCCTGACTGGCCTTGAGGAGGAACATTTGAAAAATATATGCAGGCAGCATTTCTCACAGCCACTGTGGGGCTTTGTTTTGGGAAAATAATATGCAGCGAATTACTTGTTACTAGATGTAGATCACAGTCTTCAAAATATAATTATGCAATTTTTTAAAAGAACTTCTTCATTATAAGTCTGTGCCTTATGAGGAAATACTGTCTTAAGATAAAAATCACATTTGACAAGAAAACTTCGGAAGCTTGTTGTGTGAATTAATTTTTAGAAATTATGTTTTAAAAGATTTTATTTTTTTTAATTAGTATTTTAACTACTTCTAGAATTATGCCTTTGTTCCAACAATGACTTCACAGAAAGATTTAAAAACCCAAACATTTGAGAAGAGGTTCAGAGTTGGCTATTTGAAGCATGCTTTTTGTTTACGTCTTTTTAACTCTATTTATTTGACATATAAATGTTTTAGAGAAGGGGAAAATATTAATGTTCCACAACTCTTCTTCTTTAAACAAATGCCTGAGACCACAAACACGTCGGATCACCAGGAAGCTCTTCTTTAGAAATGAGAATGGCAAAATTTAATGTTATTAAAGATCTAAGAGAAACAGGTTGGAGGGAGAGGCAAATCTTTGGCCTTTGTTAACTTTTGCATTTATTTGTTGTCTGAGGGGCATATGTTAATTTTTTTCTTGCTAAGTACTTACTTTTATTTCTGCTGTCTTCTTTATCTCCATATATCCAAGGATAGTTTGTTATTAGGCTACTTTGATAAGAAAATGATGAGGTTTACTTCTATCGTTTTTGTCAGATAGCGCTTAAGGCATTTTGTGTTCAGCAGTATGGATATATATATATCAGGGATGTACAGCAGACCAGCTTCTATGCATGGAGGAAATTTTATGTTACTTAAGAAGGATATAGCAAAAAATTAAGATTGGTGCTGGTGCAGGTTCGGCTTCAGCCACATCATCAGGGAAACTGCACGCTGTAGATGTATGGTTGTATTTTAATCCAGTGTGTTGTGAGTGCATTGTCGTGACACAGAACTACTGAAAATCTTCACAGGGACCACGCAAGCTCTCATACTGGTGTTCAGAGCAGCAGTCAAATGCTGTGTAAGCTTACCCCGATTCAGATGGGTCTGCACGCCCTTGTTACAGGCTTTGTGGGAGGATGTCTCCTGAAAAGAACACGGTGGAGTTTGGAGTAGGCCTTAAAAAGGGCAGGTGGTGCTGTTGATGGGACAGGTCTCCGGTTTTGGGCTCTGCTGAACAAGTGTCCACACAGGGAGCACCAGGTCGCCATTCAGCCAGGCTGTGTCTGGTCCCAGAAAGGGCACTGGGGCCAGTGATGGCATTTCTGACATGCTGCCCTGGTTTTGCTGCTAACTTGTGCCCTTGAGCACATCACTTAATCTCTGTGCCCTGTTTACACAAGCATTAGGAAAGGAAATTTTTCCCTACCTCTCAGACATGTCCTACGTGTTCATTAATGTTGGTGCCGCGCTTTGAACTTACAGAGCGCTTTGAAGTCGCTGCCCTTTGAAGTATTGTTTTCTCCCTCTTCATAGATGAACATGTACTTCTTAAATTAACGCGTGCCCGTGTTTTCTACCTTATTCCATCATCACAAAGCACGCGTCTAATTGCCTCGGGTTTAATTTCCCCGAGACGAAGGCAGCCGGAGCTGGCGGTGCGCGGCGGAGCCGGCAGGGGTCGTCCTCTCCCCGCCGCAGCCGGGACCTCAGCCCTAGCCCGCGGCTCCCGGGGCTCTCCGGGGCATCTTCCGGGTGGAACGGGAGGGGAGCCGGACACTTGCTTTTGTGTTTCCTGACGTGTAATTTAATTTCAGACAATTGTTTTGCTGTAATGCCAGCTCTTGGGACGGGGCCAGAGGAGTCCACGGGGCTGGAGCACCTCTGCTACGAGGACAGGCTGAGAGAGATGGGGTTGTTTAGCTTGGACAAGAGCAGGGTCCTAGGAGATCTTAGATTGGCCTTCCAGTACTTGAAGGGGCTACAGGAAAGCTGGGGAGGGACTTTTTTTACAAGGGCAAGTAGTGACAGGGCGAGAGGGAAGGGCTATAAATTGGAAGGAGGAAGATTTAGATCAGACATTAGGAAGACATTCTTCACGATGAGAGTGGTGAAACACTGGCACAGGTTGCCCGGGGAATCTGTGGATTCCACCTCCCTGGAAGTGTTAAAGGCCAGGTTGGATGGGCCCTTGAGCAGCCTGGCATGGTGGGAGGTGTCCCTGCCCATGGCAGGGGTGTTGGAACTGGATGGGCTTTGAGGTCCCTTCCAAACCAAACTGTTCTATGATTCTGTGAACATATCTTGCTGTAGAGTAACTACACTATAAGAGGTAATAAAGCCAATATCATTAATCTGAACATGATGAGGGATGGAGAAATGTGTCTGGGTAATGAAGGCTTTTTCATCTATGAACATGGCTCAGGAATAAATCTTTGTTTTGGATAAGCAGAAACCTAAGTGTGGCTGAGCTGGTTGAACTATATTTAGGTACAGCTGGATTGAGGAGCAGCAGTGTTAGACGTGTTTGTGATGATTAGAGCATACTCGACTGATTATAAGACTGGAAGAGAAGCTGACTAGTCAGAATGTCTGCAAGAGAGGCAAAATGTAGTGAATTCTGCCTGAAGATTAACTGCAGTAAATTAGGGAAGTCAAAAGGGGAGCTTTGGCACTGAGCAACTGTGTGTTACTCATATTTCTGCAGAGAGTAGTCTTGGGGCCTTCCTGGTGCTGAGGAGGCTCTGCCCTGGCTGGTATTTAAATTTGAGGTGTTCGTTAGAGTTGTGCTGTCCCCGAATGGTACTGACACACACAGAACACACGTGTTGTCACGCCTGAGCAAGGCCTGCTGGTGGGAAGGAACAGCTGCTATGTCCAGCCTCATGGTTCACATCCCCAGCCAGCGCACTGAGCTCCCATCTTACCCTCCTAGCAACCTGTGCATTGGCAGGGCATAATGACCCCACAGAGACATGTGCCAGAATTGGGCCTGAAAGGGCTCCCTCACAGATGGCACAGCTTCCCCGCTCTGCCCACTATTTGTCAGTGCTTTCAAAATACTAAGTAATAAGACAGCAGCTGATACAATAATTCAGGTATTTCACTCTATTTCTGATACAAATTACAATGTTATCCTAACACTATAGTTATATTTCCTTAACTCTAAACAAACGAAGATCATGTTAAGTGCCGCACCTGTACAATGCAAAATGTTCTTTTTTCCCCCCAAAGATTAGCATGTACTTTGTGAGGTTCCCAACCTGAGGTAACTGTAAATTGTCACTGGTGGCTGTAAATGCTGATAGAGCTGGTTGTCTTTCTGGACTGGACTGTAGGAATGAGGCTTAATGCACAAAATACATAACTCAGTCAAAGTGAGGATTAGGATTGCTTTTCAGTTTACCACATACGCATTAGTGAAGTTTAAGAAGAGCGACTAAACTACTTAGAAAACATTTGTTGCCATTATAGTTTTTGAATAATTAGATTTAAGTATTTTCCCAAAGTTCTTCATAGAATTACCCAAATCTTAGTTTTGTGAGAAGTTATGTAGTGGAGGTAGAAGGGGAAAAAGTTTTCTTATTTGATGTCACAGAGCTTAGGAAAAGCAATGTTCTTGTTTCAGAACATAATAAATAAAAGTTGGTTTGAAACAAAAAAGAAGGTTAGTAATAATATGGTGAAATATATATTTAGGTACTCTAATTTTCATAGTGCAGAATGGGTCTAAGTGATGAGTATTATTAATTATTTGTTTCTATACTTGTTTATTCTGCAGAA
Organism: Tapera naevia; assembly: GCA_033556795.1. Lineage (NCBI taxonomy): Eukaryota > Metazoa > Chordata > Aves > Cuculiformes > Neomorphidae > Tapera > Tapera naevia. Next base: position 6,451,355 of record JAUMJJ010000113.1, read on the forward strand.
GACTTTACTGTCACAAACTTCATTTAAATTCAAGAACTATTGCCTGTTAATCTATTGACTGAACCTATAAGGACAGTAGTACTGATTTTACTGATGAGGAGATACCATTTCCGAATTTATTAGCTTAAAGTTGTATCAGTGTCATGATTTTTATTATAATTATCATTTTAGAAGTTTAAATGTGCTCTTTCAGACCAACGCTAATATAGAACAGTTATGGCAAAATGCTAGCCCCCATATCAAGAGTTAAAATGTAAATGATGTGAAAGTATTAAGTTACTGAATGCTGAGGATCTTCAAGGATCAGTAAAACCAGCCAGCGTGCCAAGGTTCCTCTCCAAAATGGGCAGATTTTTTTTTTCCATTTTAAACCAAACAAGCCCTTGTGATTTTGAGTCAGGGACAGACATTCTGCCAGTGAAATCTTAGAGAAGGAAATACTTTATAGAATCTAACTGTAACTGTTGAAGACAAAAGTCTTTGTTACATCCCCTGTACTCAACAGGCAGCATTACTCCCAGAAGATGAAGACGGTGGTGCCACCAGATCTCCCACAGAAGCCTTTTGGCCGAATGTGCTTGGTAGATGTAATTTGTGAAAAACTATCCCAAATTTATACCAGTGTGAAGGCAGAATTTTCTTTTTACTGGTTATAAAATACTGTAGATATGAATAGAGACTAATGTGCCTTTGAAAGGAAATAATGTTTTGGCACATCATAAACCAGTTTTAATTGCTGTTATTTATTAAGTTATTACAGTTAGATGTCAAGCATCAGACACAGTACAGACATTTACCTGAACAATGTCCTGCTAATGAAGTCTCCACACACACACTTTGAAATTTTGCCCTCTCTGAGGAATCTTTTTACAGTAAAATGTATATAAATTTTATTTATTATGTCAAAAGAGTTTTCAAATCCATTTATTTTAATTTCACAGCTTTTTTTTTCTTGAATAAATATAACTTGAAGAACTTGAAAAAATATAAAACTTATTTCAATTCAGTATGGAAAACAACATCAATATTTTTTTTATTCTGGTAAGAAAATTATAATGACCTAGTAAATAAAAGCAATATGTGTTCTGAGTTAAGCATTATAAACTATTTTCTAAAGCTTACTACCAGCAGCAAAAAGATACTGTAAGCTTGCAAGTAAGAGAGCATAAGGGCGCAGTTTCCTCTTTAAACCTATTAAGAGCAATTAAAACATTTGGACCTGGCTGAGTCTAATTGGTCTTGCTGATAGACCGCCTTGTAATACAGGGAGAATATTCACTGCATCTGTTGCCTTATCCGCAGCTGTCATTTCATGCTTCTCTGTTTACCTTGAAAATGCTTCCTGCCTTCCCTGCTCTGAGCTCAGGAAGGTGGCCGTTACAGTGGGAGTCCTTTAGGTTTGTCTCATTGTCACAGTTTTACAGAAAGCTGATAATGATTTGTGCCATTTAAAAAATTCAGTGCAAGCTTATTTGTGACCGTTGAGTGTCAGTAATTCCTGCATTACTGCTTTGCTTCTTGGTCTTTCAAAAGCTTTGTTCACAGCTGTAGGGAAAAGCAAGGCAACTCAGGATGGCCTGGCAGTGCTGGTTTAGCTTGTTTCATTACCTTTTGTTTGTCTAAAACATTATATTTAGAGAAGAAATAAGTTTATTTTGGTTATTTCATATTAAATTGCTAAAATATAACTTGCATTTAAATTCTACTTGTCTTAATGCCTAGTACTAATACATCTTCACTTTTCTAAGTCTCCCTACCTATAGTGCTTTTCTAGTCCTTCAACAACTCAAATGACTCAAGGGGCTTGCTTGCAACCCCATTTTTAGAAAAAAATCTAATTTTTTTTTCCCTTTTTCTGGAAAAAGATATGGTGGCTACCTTTTATTGAGTTTTGCAGTAATTCTCATTGCCAGAGGGTTTTCTGAGGCATATAGAGTTGATTATTTCATGTTATCTCCTCTTTTCCAGTTCTGACAGCTTCCCCTGCCTTCTGTTTGAACTCTCTGGCTTTGACTGGCTATTTTGGTTACCCCACAATGCATGTGTGTTTCTGTACGTCAGGATCTGGATTTCTGCACCTCACATTAGTTCCAGTTCAGCAAAGTATATAATTATACATCTAACTACAGAGGCGTACCTCAACGGAGTGTGTTTGACTCCTAGAAGCTTCTGTAGGACTTCAGCACCTTCTGTCTTTTTCTGAATCATGAATTATGCTTTAGCAGTAAGGAACTGATTAAGTTGGAACATTGAATCAGGACCTCAGCTATTTTCCTGTCCGTTTGACTCAGTGAGAAATGGCCTTGTTGATTTGGATAGCTTCCTAAATCACAAAGTCCTGACAACTCCTCCAGATTCATGGTGTTTGCTTTCCTTGGCATATCCCAAAAACATCCTTCTCTGTTCAGCTGCACCTGTGATATTCCAGCAGCTCTCTTTGTTCCCAAGCCATTAGGTCTTCCTACTCAGATTTCCATTCAAGGAGTGATTCATGCAGCAGGGGAAAGCCATGACCTAGCTGCCCCCTCAGTTTCCATCACTTTGCAAATCATGTGCAGGCTCATCTGAACGGGAGCTTTCATTTAAGACTTCTCTGTTCCCATCCCTGGAACTAATTCTTTTGTTCCTTCCTCCTGTAGTCTGCACTGTAAGGAGAGAAATGTTCACTGCATAAAGAGGATTTTTGTTTTTTATAAACTAGCTTGGTCACAGTAGCAATGAAAACACATCAGCATGGATTTTCTTTCCTCCAGGAATGCCTTTTCTTACAGCAGATGAATACGTATTGTTGCTACCTGTGCCATAGCTACTCTGTGGACAAAGTACGAGCTTGACTCATTATACCAGCATCCTTTTTTTGTTTTTTTTTTAATAATAGCTTTCATACCCTGAATGTTTGGTTCTGATGCCCAGCTGGAGAGAACTGCACACCTCAACAAACAGCCTTTACTACAAAGAGCTGCGTGCTCTTCTGTCTTTCTTTCTAATGCTTTTGATACCTTCCATTGTCCCCTGTACTACTTTCCTCCTTTGAATGTTACTGCCTTTTTGACTCTCCTTGTCCGTCATTATTCCTCTATCATCAACTCACTCATTTACAGCTTTGGTCTCCTTTACTGTGCAGTAGAAGCATTCCCTGTTTGAGAAATTTTGTAAGGTTGTGTTGTGTGTGGGTCCCCTTGCCTAAATGGCAGTTCTGAGATTAAAAGACTCTCAGAGTTAAATTATGTTCTCTGAGACTTCTGGGACTCCTGCTAAGTGATGTGGAAGATGCTGAAGAGGCATCTAAACACATTTTAGTCTACCTGTACCTATATTTTCTGCTGTTATGGTTCCCAGTGAGTTCTTTGGCTCAACAAATACAGCATAATGGTACACAGAAGAGTAATATGTCCACTAGGGATTTTAGAAGACTCAGATTAAGGAAAGAATAGTGATTTTTAACAAGTACTTGTGTGGTGAAATAGCTACAGTAAGTAAAAAGATGAGCTAGAGAATCAACCTTTTTCTCTTGTGTTACAAGACATAGAGAAAGCTTCATTTCAACTAAATGGTAATATATCATTGGGAAAATAGGATCAACATAACATTAAGAAATGAAAGAAGGGATATTCTAGTGGCAGCTCAAGCTATATTAGTACCTTCATGTTTAATTCAATGGAATATCACTACTTAAAATTTATCTGAAGCAGCCACAGCTTGCAATAGAATTCAGAGCAAACCCACATGGCCATGGCATGCTTGCTAGAAATATTGACAAATTTAGCTTATTTGTAGCAGATTGTATCTCAGATTTGCACTTTCCATACTGTTTTGGTTTGGTACCTGTATTACTTCCTTTTTTAATCTTTTAAGTCAAAAACTATAAAACATCTTTTGCACTTTGTAGCTCGTTTTTTTGTTAGTTCATTTTACAACAAGCTGCATTAATGTTATCTAGATGTGACTGTCAGTTTTGCATGGATTGGCACCAAAACCACCAGGACGGTAGTTTGTTCCCCCTTCCCCTCTTTTACTCACTAGCATAATTTCCATCCAACAAAGCTTTTCAAAAATAAGGAAGGAAAAGGCCTTCCTGTACAAGCTTCCTGTGAATCCTATCCAGATATAAAAGACTTCTGTAAAAGCTTGGCAGGCAATACCAGCATATGCCACTTAGTGACTTCCTTATTTTATTCTATCATTCCACGTAGAGCAAATGAATCTGAAAATCATAGTAATTTCCATTCATTTTCAAATAAGAAATTTTAAATGGTAAATTTCCTTTCTGTGTATAACGCCCACATTTCAAATTAAAAGTTTTGAATACTGACAGCATTAGTCATAGGAAATCCTGTATGAACATCCAGCACCGAAGCTGGACCTTCCCCTAGATCACACCATAGAAGAAGTTTGCAGGAAAACATTCTGCTACTCTTAAACACTGTGTTGGTTTTTAACCCTTTACATGCCATTGCATCCGATATAACAGTGCTTTTTTTTCTAGAGCCCCATTTCCCATTTTCTTGTGATCAAAATGATGTTGAAAACCTATGTACTTCAATGCTAAAATTGTCTGTATTTTAATAATACACCAGTAGCATTCTAGAGATTCATATGTATATGTGTACAACCTCCCCTGTAAGCACCAGTAGTCTTCAGTGTATGCTATTCTGAAGAAAATTAGTTTGAATAAAAAATATTGGTTTAGAATATTATATGGGATATAAGGGAACTAAGTGCATCTAACACAGAATGTAGAATTTCTTGCATATATATCATTAGTTCTCATACCAGTATATTGCACAAAATGCTATGTACAGCATAACTATTTTAAAATATTTGGGGAAAAAAAACCCCACCCTGGTGTTCACAGAAATGGAGAGCTTTGGCTCATGGGCTTAGCTCTGTGTGTGGCTGTGCTGGTTAATCCGTTTCCAACACTCTTGCCTCTACTGCACCCAGAGCCGGGGTAGTAGGCTGGGATAGGTGTATCCAGCACAGTCGATCGACAGCGCAGTGTTCTGGCACAGGATGGTGCCAGCAGTGTGTGATCTTCTGGAGGGGACAGCAGAGACCTGTCACCCATCCTCTTCTGCAGCTGGTGTTGGAAAAGTGGCCATGGAGCAATTGGTGGAAGTAAAATTTTAAGTTAGGTGTTATCAGCTTACATTGATTCTGTTCCTGGGGTTCATACTGTCTTGGACAAAAGTGAGACAAAATAGCCAGTTACCACAGGCAGCAACTCAAGTGCATCTCAGGTGCTGTGGGAACAACGCTGTGAGTGGCAGTGGGACTCTTACTGCTCTCAGAGGAGGGTTAACTGGACATGATCTTCAGTGTCAGCATTATAGTACTGCCTTAAAGAACAGGCTCAAACCATGGCGCTGAGAGGGCAAATGTATTAATATTCATGTATTAATTATCATCATCAAACAAACTATGTAGCTCAGTAAAAAATGGAAAGCTAAAAAAGCCAGCATAACTTTGTAAATTAATCCATTTATGTGGTCAAGGCACTACAGTAACACACAGAGCTGTGCTGCATAGGATCATTTTCACATTATGCGGGTGAACAAACTTCAATAGTTTCTTTGTCTTTATTTAAAAAGAGCCATCTCACAACAGACATTATATCTCTTTAAGAAAAAAGTACTAGTTATAGTTTTGGTTTAGTGGGAAAATCCCACACATGTTGAGTTATTGTGGAACAGCTGGCTTAAATTAAGGTCTCAGACTTAAGGAAGGAATCTCAGAGCATAAAGTATCAAATAATAGCTACATTCAAGATGAGGATGAGGCTTGTGATGTTAGGCAGGGCAAGCATAAATTAGGCAATGAACTTAAAGATCATGCAGTGAATCATAGTACACCAGCTTTAGATCAAAATATAGTAATGTTTAAATATAGCTTAATATAGTTTAATAAATGAATCATAATACATTTTATTATATCATTGTTCATAGGTGAGAGGCTTCAGATTATGCAAATACTGATGGATGACAGTAACAGAAATAGAAAGCCATTAAAAATTCTCAGTATTTCAAAGTGCTACTTTTATTCTGACTTTGAATATTAAGAGCCTTTCATATACTTTGGGAGCTTCATAATTGTAAATAATCGTTTTTGGTTGCATAGGCAAAAGTAATTTTTACTGGCTACAAAGAGAGTTTGTTTGTTTTCAGCCTATACTTATAAAACTTCATTTTTTTTAACTCATAGACTCATGGAGTCATAGAGTCATTTAAATCGCAGTGTAGATCTCCGTGAAGTCAATAGTATTTTGAAGATCCAAATCAGAGGGAGGATTTAGGCCAAGACATTGTTCTTTGGTTTGGGGCTTTTCTGTTTTGTTTTTTTTTAAGCCAAAACCTGGACTGCCTGGAAAAAGGAGACTTAAGTTCAGTAAATTCTCTTCTGCACTGTAGATCTCCCTTGGGCTTCATACAACCAGCAGTTATGGAAAATTGCATGTGGGACTATGAAGTAGCTCCTTATCTAAAGCTGTAGATGGAATCTGAACTCAGATTCATTACTTATTGTGCTATTATCTGGTGCGGTATCAGCTGAACCCCAGAAGCACCGAGGTATCTGGTTTTTGGATGTTAATTGCCAGTCTTGCTTGTTCCTGTTTCCATACAGTTGTATAAGACAAGGAGTTTTGTTTCCTCTTAGTGCCCTTAGATCATTGCTGCCACCATAGAAGCCAGACCCTCCTGCAGAGGTGGTGAAAGGGTGAGACAGTTAGTAGTGTGCTTTCATGGACTGATTGGCCTGCACTTCTGTGCTGTGCTGGGCAGGGTATTCCCAACAGGGGTAATGATAGTTTTCCTTCTTAGGTTGGACTGTGGACCTGCCAAAACCCTTAGAACTCAATTTCAGGAGAGAATACGGCAGCGCTATTCTTCAACTGAGCTGCTGGCATTCCTAATTTGCAACAGATTTGGGAAAGGAGCAGTTTCTAACAGAAAAAGAATAACTTTGTAAGATCTTTCCTTTGCTGAGCTCAGTGCTTTGTTGCTTTTGTCACTCTGCTTTGTCATGGTTGCCTTCAGCATTTGATTGGAAACTTAACCGGCTTTGCTAGAAGCAAATAGATGTAGATAACAACTGTGACAGCATTTTATTAAGCAAGTTACCACATTCAACCCATGGGCGCATAACCATGGAAGCAACAACAATTAACGTTAAGTTAAAGCCTAAGCCTTTCTCTTATTGCCAGTCTGATTATTCCTGTGAAAAAGAGAAGCAATTTCTGCTCATAAGAATGATAACACTGTAAATAGAGGGGGCCGAGAAAATAGCTTGAATCTAATTTGGGGTGTGCTGGTGTATTTTGTAAGTAAATTCAAAACAGACATGGAAGCCAATATCAAGCACATATGCAAGAAATTCCCATATAAGATTTTTGAATAATAACCTCACTGGCCTCTTAAATAATTTTAAATATAAACGCACAGTTAGTCATCTAACAAAAACAGTTCCATAAGCAGGTACAGACTCACACTTCTTGTTCAAGTTAATGGGTGCATGAAAAAAGTTCACTCTGAAAGTCAAACTATATTTTATTAGGTTTACCCATATTGGAAGTTGAGCTTGTTTAACCAAAATTATGAATTCAAGTTAAATTAGTAAAACTGGTGCAAAATCTGCCTGGGCATTTTTGCTGTGTAATTTAAATTGGGAAGAATGAATTTAAGAGTTCTGACTAAAATCTCTGGTTATATGAAGACTGCTGGTGAGTATTTCTTTCTGAAGATGCCACATCCCTACTTCTTGTACCTGCATTTATGTTCCACCCCCTCTATTGCCCCTCATCGTTTCTGGTGTTTGTAGAGCTGTGTGGTTAAGTGAATAAGGGAAGCAATGCAGATTAAAATAAATATCCAGCAGTATTCCAAAAAGTACTAACACAAATGAGGGAGTGGAAAAGAAGAGGCAAAGGAGGAGGGAAAAGGTGGCTGCTCTAGCTGGCACCAATATGAAAAAGGTGCTTGTGTACACCAACGCTGAGCTCCCTAAGGCCAGGAGCTGGATCTGTCATGCTCGTTTGGCAGCAGCAGTCCTTTCAGCAGTGATGACCAACTGTTCAGCTACTGCAGGCCTCACACTGGCATGTAAACCCAAATGGCTTTATTGGGAGCTTCTTGAAACACCACAGCTAAAGCTACCTGAGGTCATGCAGCAAGGCCTCAAGTTATATCAAAATCAATAAAGGAAGACTGCACACTTGTGTACCTGTTTGAAACAGTCAGTTTTTAAATGCTAGTACCATGTAACTTTATTATGAATATAAAAATTTGGGCTGAGGCTAATCAAATTCCTGTTAAGAAAAAAAAGTCTCTTGGAACAAAATGTTCTGCCCTTGCTCATTTTCTTTCTTTCTGATCTGGAAATTCTGACACCTCAACATGTGAAGACATGATTTTTAAACATGTTTTCTTGTCAATATTTAGAAGTAGCCTGATCCCCAAAAACTGGTGTAGGCAGCATCCTTAAGAGTTGTGCTACTTTTTGGTAGCTGTCAAACAGTGTTTTGAAAAAGAATCAAACTAGCCAACTTTATTGTTACTTTCACAAAATTACATGGAAGCAAAAGCTGTCAGTAGCTGTGAACCTTAGTCAGGGGCACTTCCCTAAACATACTAAGCCTGAATGGGTTTGGGAGTGAAGAAGTGGAAAACAAAATTCAGAAGTCTCTAACCAAGCTAATGGATTAAAAGCATACATTTAATCTGCATAGAGAGCAGCACCCTGCCTTTTCACAGGTCACAGTCCTAAAACGATGTTGTGGGCAACTGGAGAAAGTTGTGCTGCTACCTGCAGTGCTGTACTGGAAAGAGAGTGGTTAGAAATCTCTGCTTCAAGGAGGAACCTGAGCAAAGACCAGTAAATTCTGCTCACGTTCCATTATTTAAAGAAGGAAATTTTGCCATTAACTTCTCATGGACTGGAGATGGTCAGTAATCTTGCTCTAAACAAACTGTAAACTCTTGTACTATCAGTTCTGAAGTCAGCTACATTTAAGTGTATAGCTTTACATAGCTTTTGTGTAATTTTGCACATAAATGCATTTTATTCAAATACTTTACCTGGTTCAGTCAGGAAGCAGGGAAAGTGGGCAATATGTATGATAGTAAAGCCAAACAAGAAAACTAGAGATGGATTTTGCCATGAGAATTTGTATTGTTTCCCCTTCAGGTATTTGGGTCAGACACTTGGTAATAATTTAGCATGATGTGGGTTGTATCTCGACTGGGGCCCTGAGACACCACTGGAGAGTTCATAACAAGTCTTATTTTTAATGACCTCTTGTAAGGAATTTTGAACAGTTAATGTTTGAGGATTAAAGAGTAAAGTAAAGTAAAACTTTTTGTATGGAAATTTGTTCTTCACTAACACCTGGTGGATGTTTGCTGAACTTTCCGTTTAGTAAAAGGAAGCATCTCCCGAGTCTCATCAAGTAATCATTACACCTTGGCTCCATCCTATCTGACTAGAGGCTCCTAAGTTAAAAGAAAAAGAGTGCAGAGATATAGGCACCTCCAATTAGTGATGCAGTTTACCCAGATCACTCTCTCAAGAGGCCTGCGCTTTTCTATTAACTGTAAGGAGAACCTGTGGTGCCTCCTAACCTAGATAACTGAGTTAGGTGTCAGAAGTTAAACTGAAAAAGTCCTGAGCTGTATCTTTATAATGTTATAGTTTCATTTAAAAAGGAACTTCTTGTGTTTGATTTGTCAAGGTCAAAGTAAAACAACAACCAGAGCTTGCAAGGTGGGTGTAGCAGCTCAAAATTTTTTCTCCTGTTAAAAGTTATAAACCTACTTTTGAATACAAATGAAAATTAACTTTTCATAGTTGCCAATGTGTTTTTATTTGTGGTTACACCAAAGTCAGCAGCTTTGAGAACTGCATCACTTGAAATAGGTAGGCTGTAGTTTTGGTAGTGCCAGGCCATGCTTTTAAACCTTCCAGTAATCTGTTCCATGGAGAGTCAAAATTTATCGTTATCTTTTTTTCAGTGTAAGTGCTATGGTAATGGCTTTGTGGGTTTGAATAGCAACAATCATTTGATTATGCCTGCATTGTGCATGTTTTCATGACTTGTTATCTGAGACATGTAAGGCATGTTATCAGCAGATAGGATTTAGACGTCATGTCCAGTAATTCATCAAAATTCAGCAAAACAGTCATGGATGCTCGGCTTTGAACCCTTAATGTTCTTTGAAATAACTGTGGTTATTCTATGATTAAAATGATGCAGGATCTCCGTACTTATTGCAGTGACTATTTTAAGAATTCAGGGAAGCTGATAAAAATAATCTTTTTTTTAAAGCATGACAGTGGGCTTTAGCTGAAGACTTTTCTGGCTACTACACCATCCGAGCAAAGGCTTTTATTGCAGGCATCTGTGCAGCTCGTTGCAGGACTTTGCTTTTGAGCTCCACCTGCTGGAATTGTGTCCTGTTTCCCACATCTTTGGTGTTATGCTGCCAGTTTTCACAGGAATTGCTTTTAATTCAAAAGAGAATAAGCAACAAAGTTCACATTCAGAGGAATTTCTAGCAAGTTGCTGGTTCTTTTGTTTAAGGAATCAATTTAAAGATTGCTTGGAAAATACAAAGTTCAAACGAAAATAATTGTGAGACTGAGGAAATTAAATATTAGTTCTTCCTCCACGTTTGTTTGCAAAGTTAGTTTCTAGGTATTTTGTAGAAATTTGGATTATTCAGGTCATTCATAACCTATCAAATTGTGCGTGAGATTTAAAAAATAGGTTCCTCACTGTACTCATTTTTCTGAACTAGGTTTTTGTTTTGTTTCTCCTTAGTGTCTCTTGTTACTCTATAACTAAGATAATTAGCAGTGTTTTCAAAATTTAATTAACTTCTGAAAAGCCATTCTTCCTCATTGTAGCTGTGTTTCTCGTATTTCAGAATATTTAAGGACAGAAAGGACTGTCATGAATGTCTAATTTGACTTTTGCAGTTCCTTTGTTCCTTAACAAAAATGTACTGCATAGAATAATGCGCAAAATTGGAAAAGAGTGTCCTGCTGTGCAAAACCACTCTAAAACTGTTTAAGTAGTCAGAGGCTTTCACGGTAGATTATATCACGGCTTTCTGCAAGTTTTCTTTGTAAGAAGAACCATTCTCTGCTCAGAGGATATATCACAATGTTCATGTCAACAATAATGCATACATGTGGAATCAAGGTGGCCACCCATTCTGAAGAAGAAGCACTTATTACCTTCTCTATAAGGAAACCAGCTACACTTTGAATTTTCCTTTCCTTCCATTGGAAGGCTAACACTACCTTCCTTCTCCCTGTCCCTGAATTAGTGCTGGTTGTTACTAAGGTATATTCTGTTTCACAATGGGTTTGTGTATATGGCAATTTCAAATATTATTCCTGTGCTGTCCATCTGCCTGTTAGCAATATTTTGTGTTTGCTTATGATGTTTGCAATTTTTTTTCTTTACACAGCAAACTTTGCCTGAACTGGTTTTAGTTTCTTGATGTGGGTAACTCTGTGCTGTTATACCTAAATGTTGGGAATAGGGGTAGAGAGGAAAAGGTGCAGAACAGAGAAAGCACTAGGCTTGATATTAAAAATAAGTGTTCTTTTTTAGTTCTGCCTTGTACTTCTCATGGACATGGTACACCGCACTCCGTGGTGTACTCCACAAATGCCCAAGCCTGTTCCAGCCTGAGCTGGTCCTTCTGCCTCCACAGCTATTCAGTAATGCTGCTTGCGTTAATAACCCAGCGCTGCGGTCAGGGTTATTTACTCAGGCAGAGCACTGTGCTGATCCAGCTCTGTAACTTCCAATTTTGCCACTGGTTCAGGTTCCACACTCCACCATACAGTGTTGTGTGGCATGAGATCAATGATGTAACCTAGCTGTAGAGCAACCAGGGTGTCTGCAAGTTAGGGTCTTTTCTTCCTGTAGAGTTGTGAGAGTAACATGATCAGTGCATATGCAGCAATGTACTGTACCGAAAGGCCTATTTACTTATCAATAAAGTAATTATTACAATGGATTTCTTAGTGTCTTGCATGGGACAAAACTGTCACTCACTTTTCACACAGGTTTTGGAGGGATATTGTCTGTACTTCTTGACAGCTTCCTATAAAATCTGAAGATAGTTGAGGTGTCTCTTGGTTGCTAAACTTCAATGTTAAATGGGTGTGCGCTGCCTCAGGCTGGTATTTGAAGTGCCATGTTCTGAGGTCAGTTTTTTTTAGACCTACAAAGCATAGGCAATTCGAGGATAGAGACTTCTGTTAGTAACTGCTGCTGTGTTCCGAGATTGAAACTGGCTGGTGCATGACTCTTTCCCACTGCAGAGTAAATTATATTGTTACTGTTATTTCTGTAATGACAAGTACTTTGGATTTAAAATTATTCAGTGAGTAATCATGGTCAATCTCCCCTTTGTAGCTCACTTCTGTTCATGGGACTGAAGTGTGAGGGGTTTGTTGGTTTTGGTGCAGAACCAAATTGTAATTAATATTCCTGTGTCCCAAACATGTTGTTCTGATTAGAGGCTCCTTGCCTAGGCATTTCTGTGTAGCCTGCCCTGTTTGAAACCCTGCCTTTTTCTGACTTCACTTCCTGAATCCGTTGACAACACTCACAGCCAAACAAAATACATGTTCACAATGCTGTTATTTGCAAAATATTCCCTTGTGAGCACAGCTGGGGCAACAAAAAGAGAGTTTCTCTCTGAATCTCAAAGAGAACTGACTATTCCTTATAGAAGTAAGGCACATAATGCGTTAGGCAATTTTAATCTCGGCAGTTAAGTAAGTGTCAAAACTTTGTATTTCACCACGTACAAATGCACGCACGTCTTTCATTACACTTGTGTGTATTGATCACCAAGTGATCTAGTAATATGCCGAGTGCTGAGTTTTAATCATCTGTGCTGAAGTGAACCAGATGATAGCAACAGGCTCATAGCCCACCACGCTGTTTACAAAACAGATGAAGGTGGAAGGAATGAAAATTTGCTTCCACCCTCTCTTAGGCCTGATCCCCAAACAAGATTGGGACCAAAGAAAGGGTTGCCCCTAAATCACCCCTCTTCACCTTCTGAAACTATGTAACTGGCACTCAAACCCACCGTGCTTGGCGGCAGGCTCTCTGGCTGGACAGCAGGACCTCCTGAACTGGGCTGAGTCAAGAGACTCGTGTCACAGAGCCAGCCTGTGGAGCAATGCCTCTTAGCCAGCAGTGCTGTTCCTCAGTCACTTTTTTGCCTGTGCTACAGAATGTTGTACTTGAGAGGGAAAACCCGTAAGCGCAATGCTAAATGTCTGTGTGTGCGTATGAGGGTAGGGTGGAGCAGACTGTCACTCAGCTGTATTTAATTAACATAGTATTTTATATAATGTATTTATTTTTTACGTAATTAGGTGATTAAGCAAAATGCTTGCTAGTAACATCTATTCCATAACCCAGCACTGTTCAGTTAAACATGCACCTTTGCATGTAATTAATCTCCTTGCCCTGCTTATTTTGCTAGTTGGCACTTGCTAAATCCCTGTAAAACCACACCCAGCAGTGCTGTGTATTATCCCTCTGCTGTCTATTCCTACATATGGTCAAAATCAACTTACCTTCCGGGTTGCTGACATCAGCAAAATGTACTCTTGGCAAACTACAGTATCCTCCTAGTAACCCTTTGTTTGGTTGGTGTTATTACAATTGTATTCCTCTGACAGCAGCAAACACCTTCTGAACAGTGCCTACCTTGATATTTGGATTATGAAGTGGAAGCAGATGACCATATTATCATCTTTTAAACACTAAAATAATCCCTCATATGATAAAATTATTTACATATATATAAGTATATCATAATATGGGGGGAATAAAGGTTAGAGGAAGGGTTCTCCTAAGCTTCCTGAAAGGAACTGACCCACAGTCCTTGCAAGTTTCAGGGTATCATTTCAGTAACAGTAAAGGTATATATAGACACTTATCCAGTAATCTTGTGAAGTGACCTTAAACAAGACTGTCACTTTGATTAAACGTATGCTTATTCCTATTTTAAGGGAAAAAAAATATTTTAAGACCACCTGCTATAAAAAGCATTCCCTAATATATCTCTAGTATTTTCTGGCTGTCTTTTGATAGCATCTATGTCCTCCTAGATGCTTGGCTCTGAACAGTAAGCAGGAAAACATCTGGTCTCCCTTCAAATATATGCTTATTAAACTAAATGAACCGGGTAGTGTTGAAAATCCTGGTATAATATGCGTCCTCTCCATCCTCTCTTCCCCCCCCCTCCCCAATGAGTTAAGTACCATGTTCTTAAGGTGTATATTTATATTGTAATTGTAGTAAACCCCCAGAATATTTTATAGAACATGCATGATAAGTGCCAGAGAAGTCATTATTGTCAGCAAGTTGCTGAAAACAAGCAACAGGAGTTGCAGTTTTTCAACAAGTTGTTCTTTTCATTTCCCACCAGGTTCAGTCTTGCCAACTTGCTCTATTGTTAAAAAGTTTAGAACTCACAGCAACAACCAAAAGGGAGAGGATTTCAAGATAGGGAAATGGTTATAAAATTATTTTACTGTTGACAGCAGCATTATCTTAAGTATCAACAAACAAGAATCACTTCCTACCTAGGAAGGAACACAAGAATAAAAGTGAATATTTCTGGTTTTTTAATTCTACAGCATTTTTTTTTAAATAAAATCACTTGCCTTGTCTCCATAAGGACATAAAGAAAAAGCACATCAGATCATTTAGTCAGTTGCTCCAATCACAGAGCAGTTTCATATACTGGCTTTTTACCACTCAACAACCTGCTTGAAGTTGCTGCCTGAAGTGGGCCACTAGAACAGGCAGGCAGGCCCATCAAGTTGTTACGATCGGGAACTTCAACTCAGGGGCAATTGGGAACAACTTCAGAACAACTCCAAAAGCTGTATTAGTTTGGTGATCAGGATCTAGCATCTCCCTCACCTCCTCACACATTTCCCAGGACATGCCTTATAGAGCAAGTCTAACAGTCCCTAGAGTTCAGCATAAAGGGCATTTTCCCAACCCAGGCACTAGCAAAAAAAAAAAATTGTGAGGGGGAAATACATTTTAATTATTTTATTTTTCTTAAATATAATAGAACCTTCTAGAATTTTTCCAGAAACAGAAATATTAAAAAATTATACTTTTATTACAAATGGTAAACTCAGAGAGCTAAAAAAAAGCCTCTTATTTACAAACAATACTGGGCAGTGCCCAAATAAACAACATAAAAATAACTTACAAAGTCATGAAGTAGTTTATTGACATTAATCAACTTTCATAAAATAAAATAAAAAAAGATATGTACATACACAATTTACTTGAAGGCAGGCAGAATAGTTCTTTTTTTTGTTTATCAGCCTCCCACAAACCTCCCTCCCACTTTGTTTTCCTTAAGTAATACTACATAAAGCAATCTACAGTTTCTATTGCAGTTTAACCTTTAATACTGAATGATCATCGAATGTTAGGTCCATGCAGGTCTTGGTCAATGTTAAACGAAGATCTGACATCTCATCTGAGCAGGAACAGCACTTCTGGGAGCTGTGCTGGCCGCTTCTCTACTAACTCGAGCCGAAGGATTGCCAGTCTTTCCACACATGCGCTTTGCAGAGCACAGGCAGGACTCGGCCTTTCAGCTTTTACCATTAGCTTTATGCATCTGCCGCTTTTGGTTGTTTGTTGTAGTTATACCACAATATCACAGTTCTCATTGAAGCCGGTGTCTTCAAAACGTTTGCAACTGTTGTGTTAGCATTAGCTGGCACCCGCTGTTGACATGGTTCATGACCTTCTGCTTAAGCTGTGCAACCTGTTCTCTGAGCATGTTGGCAGTGGATGCCAGCTCTGAGTTCTGGGCTTTCAAAGTTTTCACTTTTTCCTCCAACCTGGCAATCCTTTCCAACTTCCTTTTCCGGCATTTGGATGCTGCAATTCTGT
Organism: Tapera naevia; assembly: GCA_033556795.1. Lineage (NCBI taxonomy): Eukaryota > Metazoa > Chordata > Aves > Cuculiformes > Neomorphidae > Tapera > Tapera naevia. The sequence goes on from JAUMJJ010000113.1 coordinate 6,467,319, forward strand.
TTCTCATGCGTTTTCTCTCGGCTTTGATTCTCTCCTGTGACTCCATGTCAATAGGGGACAGGGGAGGAGTTTCCCCTGGCATTTCAGGTACAGTCTGAGGCTCTTCCTTCAAAGCCTGAAGCCTTGGATGCTGCACGGGCATCTGGGGGTTTATGTGATGCTGAGGTGCGTAGCCCATGTTGCTTGCGTTGTAGCTCGGTGCGGAGTTGAGCGCGTTGGGGTTGAAGTTGCTGAGGTTGGCGTAGACCGGGGGCTCGCTATGCAAACTCGTGTTGAAGCTGCTGTTGCCGGCCATCGAGGACACGGGTGCCATGCCGCTGTTCACAGGCTGGGCGGCAGAGGTAACGCTGGGCATGGTGTTCTGGTTGTGCAGTTCCGCCAGGGCTCTCACGAAGCCTTCCGCGAAGCCCTCCTGCTCGTCGGTAACGTTCTTGGGGCAGAGGAACTGCGTCGGGGTCGGCGTGGTGGTGATTAACCCGTTGCTGGACTGGATGATGAGCCGCTCCAGCTCAGGCGAGGCGAGTTTCAGGAGTCCCACGTCGGGAGAGGTGAGGATGTCCGCGTTCTTGTTCCGCAGGTGCGGCTTCAGGTTGCTGGATGGGTCGGACAGGTTCAGCGTCATGTTCTGCTTCAGCACTTTGGCGTTATTGTATCCGTACCCGCCGCTCTCCGGCGGCGCGAAGCTGGCGTTCAGGGCATCCTCGTAGAAAGTAGGCTCCATCTTTGCACTCATAGAACAGAGCCCGCGCAGCGGCGCCGGGGGCTCCGGCAGCGCGGAGAAGCCGCCCGCCCGCCGCTCGCCCCGCTCCGGGAAAGGGGAGCGCGGAAGCTTCGCTTCGGGGCGCGAGGAGTCCTGCGGGCCGGGCCCGCGGTGCCTGGGCCGCCGCGCTGAGAGCCCGCCCGGCCTGGCGGGACGGTGCGGGGCTGCTGCCGCCTCTCCGCCGCCACAAGTTGCAGCGAGGAGCTCTCCCTGCTTTCCCGCCCGGCTCCGCGCTCCGAGCCCCGCTCCGCTCGCCCCAGTCGGCTCCGCGCTCGCCCCAGCTCCGAAACCCGCTCCGCTCGCCTCAGCCGGCGCCCACCCCGCGCTCTGAGCCCGCTCCCGGCGTGGAGCCCTTCACTTATCAGCGACTGGGCGCTCGCTAAAAATAGCCCATGATGTCACCCCGCGGGCTCCCCATTGGCTGCCGCCGCCTCTCCCGGGGGAGGCGGGGCCGCTGGCCCGGCCCGGTGCATATCAGCCGGTCGCCATGGTCACCCCGCCCCTAGAAGCTTCTCAGGGCGGGCGCGGGGCACGCCGGGATGAGGTAATGCGGGCGCCGCGGGGCACTGTGGGCTGACGTATTGTTTTTGAATATCTGGTTACCGCGTCCAGCGCGGGAGCCGGGTTGGTCGCCGCGGGCACCTCCTCAGCGGCCGCGTACCAACCGCCCGCCAGCGGGGGGTGGAAGGCACCGCGTAAACCCCTCCTCCCGCCGCCACCCGCCGCCTCTTCCAGTTTGTTTTCGCGTCAGTATGCTTGAGATTTTTTTTTTTTCCGCAGCGGCGGGATGGCGGCGGGGCCGCGCGCCGGCGGGGCTCGGCCTGTGGTTCCCTGTGTTCGTCACCCCCCCGGTCGCCATTGGTACGGCCCTTCAGGTGGCGCTCCGGGGGAGGCGTCACGTGATTTCCCCTCCGCGCCGCCGTCCGTGCGGTTTCCAGGCAGGGCCGGCGGGGCGGGGCCAGGGCGGGCACCAACCGCCGCGGGGCGGTCCCCGCCCCTCCCCTCTCCGGCGCGCGGGGAGCCCCGGCGGGCGGGAAGAGCGTCCAGGCTCTAGCGGTGCCGCCCGCCGGGCTTAGGGCTCCCGCGCCACCGGGGGCTTGTGGGGCTTGTCCCGTCGCGTCGCTGCGGGGCTTTTGCCAGGGCATGGCTCTGCCGCCGCAGGGGGCGGGGGCGGTTCCCGGACTCAGAATCGTGCTGGGATAAGAGAGGAGGGAAATGAAGCCTGACGGGAAAAGGCCTGGTTCCAGATAGGTCTTTCTAAATTCGTCCTGAAGGGGAGGCGGCAGTGGCCTGATTTTAGAGAGCGCGCCCTGGTGTGGGGGTGCAGGTTGGTCGGGAGAGAAAATAAAGGCTGGAGTTGAGGGATTCCCGGTTGAGGGGAAGGGTTGTGCTGGCGTGTTCACCTCGGAGCAGGAGGTGGGCGATGTCTCGTGTGCTGGGACTGCTGTGCCAGGGACGTGGTATGCACTGTCCCTAATAAAATTATTCCCTGTTGCCGGGGTGCACTTCTCTCTCCGTCCCCCTCTTTACCCTACCCTGTGCCCGCCCTTGTCTGGGAGCTGTGGGTTTGTTGCTGAGCGGCCTCTGGAAGAGAGCTCAGCAGCTGAGACGATGCGAGGTAGGACGGGGGCTGAAGCAGGTACCGCTCTACCAGCTGCCCACCAAGTGTTCCTGGTGCTTGCTACGCAGGCCTGGTACCCACTGGTGTTGGGTGGTCCAGTTTCTTGTGTCAGTGAACAACTTGGTATTTCAGGTTAAATCACTTTCTGCAATACGTGAAGCTGACAGACTTCTGTCTAGGTTTGAAAATACACTTTCAAATTCTCCAGTGCTATTTTTTCCTAGATGTAATGACCTAATTACTGGTTACAGTATAGGAAGCAACAATGAAGCAAACAAACACAAGGAGCTGGGAGAGAAAAGTGAGGGTTTAGCTCCCCTGGCTGAAGCCTTTGATTTCTTCTCCCTTTTTCCCTGGTGTTCCTACTTGACTTCAGACACTGGTTTAATTTGACCACATGGTGGGCACTGGTGTTACTTTACAGGCTAGCTGGAATTACGCAAATGTGCACTTCTTTGTACACTTGTCTGAACAGTCTGTGGCACAAAATACAAAGTTTTGGCCAGGAATGGGGGCTCCCTGTGTATCATAAGGATACACACAGCGTCCGTGTAGGCAGCATCTGTGTTGCAAGTAACTCAGCTGTACCTTCAGCTGCGAATAGTTTGGCCAAACAGCAGTAAGTTACTGCGTATGCATAAGAAAATATCTGAAATTCATTAATGTGCTGAATGCTACAAGCAGTTGGTTAATTCCTTTTTAATCTTTATAGGCAAGATAAATAGAGGCCAGTGACTGTCTCTTCTGGCACACAAACCAAGGGGCATCAAATCAGACTTGCAGGTTTGGAACAAATGAAAGAAATGTCTTCACAGATTTGTAGTTGAGCTATGGAACTCCTTGACAAGAATGCTGTGTGGACTGAGGGATTTTAAAGTGGTTAAATGAATTCACAGAAGAGAAATCACTTGAGGGCTGTTGAATACAATACATCTCTGGCTGTGGAAATCCCGAAGCTGTGAATGGCTTGTGCCTGGAGAGTATCCTAAGGCAAAACTACTGTGTGCGGGCCCTGGTATTGTGTGTGTCTCCAGGTTTCTCCTCCTGGCTCCTGTCAGAGATAGAGTATCCAGTCAGACCTGATGTGGCGGTCCTTGCTGCGTTAAAACTCCCCTGAGATAGTCCAAAATGATCTGTCTCTGTTGTGTCAGCATGCAGTTTTGATGTTTGTAAGGGGCTTGTCTATGCAAGGAAGACATTCTGGAGAAATGCAAGATGTGAATTTTAAGTAGTTTACTGTGTGGTGGTTTTTATTGTGAAATAAGAATTATTTAAAAATTAAGCTAAAAAGGTTTTTTTTCTTCAGGTTTCTGTTACATAGGAAGCCATGAAATTAACTTGCTATAGTCAGTTTTCTGTATAGACGAATGATACTAATTAAGTTTGTTCTGATAAATTGTTGACATATTTAATTTGTTTTAATTTTAATTTTAATTTAATTTTTTTATCCTTTGGGTTTTTTTCCTGCATGTTTCTTTTTTATCTTGGAAAGCCAAGTTCTGCCTACAAGGAACATGGTCAGCATCGCTTTAATCACTCTATTTAATAAACATTTATATAACCTGGGAAAATGTGCTTTTATAGTCTGTCCAGTTCAGCCGCACTGGTATCAATGGAGTTTTTCATGAGCTTCAATGAGTGTTGGATCGGGCTAGAGGGATTCATTTAAAGTCACTGAATTTCTCTCTCTCTTTTTCTTCTTTTATCCTCCACCCATTTTATTTTTCTACTTCCTTCCTTTTGTAGAGGTGGAGTTTCAGGACTAGACATTCCAGTTTGCCAGAGACATGCTGCTACTGAGGCCCGTAGCTGTTAGGGGCACCTGTCAGTCCACTCATTACGTGAATTGCTACTCATGTAGAGGTTATTTGGTCGAGGCTGGCAATAGTCAAGCTGGTCAGAAAGATTGTGCATAGCATGAGAGCTCTGAAATCAAAGACAAATGTTTTTTACCACTCAGAGGTGATTTTCTACCTAATTTGGGATGGATTGGTGAGCAGACGCTTACAGAGGTCTCAGCTTTGATTTTGGGCAAGTGCCCAAATTTCACCAGCTGAGACTCACCAAGTGCTGCATATCAGAAGTGGGCCTTGTGAACAGAGACACAGTGATCCTTCATAGCCTTTAGCCAAAGAGCTGGGAGTTTGGGTGACTATGCCCTGATTTATTGAACAGCTATTACTTTAGGGCCTTTTCCCCACTGGCCTGAAGTCCTTAAGTAAATATTCCTTTAGTAGTATGAAAGAACACTTACCGACTCATTTATAAACCATAGCCATTTACATGTCTCAGTAAACTAACTTGTGGGTAGGGATTGGAAATGAACTGTATGTCTTTGTTGCTGTGAGAGGCAGATGCTCTGAGCAGCAGTAATGCAGATTTTGTTTTATAAATTCTGTAATCAATCAAACAAGACTGACTGAGTCAATCAGATAACCTGAATAATTAAATAGCTTTTCAGGGACAAATTAAAATTTCGTATACGTACCGCATCTGTCTAAATTATATTTGGTGTCCAGAAAAAAATGTATTTGTTGTGTTGTTTCACTCCTGTATCACAAATGCTTTTTGCTTTTTTCTAGACCATTTTGAGAAGCAAAAAAATGGTAAAAGACAGTTCTGCTCTTTTATACTGTAAACAATGCTCAAAGAAAGAAAATGCTTGTGTCTGTATAGTTTCTCTTTAAAGTTAGACATATTACACCATCTTGCTTTCCCCTTCAGAGATGTTTCCACAATATTTTTATTGTATAAAAACATATTTCTATTATGTAGTTTGTTTTCTTTCTTTTCTTTACTCCATGCTTTCAGATGTGATATCCTGCTTCACCTCTGCATGAGGTGACGGAGAGTGGGAATTACTACGTCTTCTCATACTGCTTTTCACCCACTTAAGGGATTACTATAGAGCAAGTTTCCCCAGCTGAGGGAAGCAAGAGTTTGCAAGTATTTTTTTTATCATTTACTACATCACAGTATAGTAAGAGATGCTTGGAGTGAGAGGGAAGAAGGAAGAGAGTTTCCTTAGGCTAAATGGAAATAAAATAATTCACAGATGCTCTAGCTTCCCGTTCCTCAAGATTTGTTTTTGTAGTTGGTTCAAGTTCACCTAAGTCTGCAGCGCAGCAATGTGGAAAGAGGTGCCACCTCATCCACCCCCAGCTTCCGTGGCCTCTCCTTTTGCTCTTTGCCCCCAGTAGGGCTCATGTGGCTAGGTAGAGATCCAGGAACTGAATTGGGCTGAAAACTGAGCTGAAATAAAAAACACACACCTGAACGTATGAAGGAGGTGTAGGGATGCATAGGCCAGGGGAAGAGGGGGACTCACAGCCTGAAATGAAGAACTGTGGAACCAGATCTATACAAGACCAATCGCTACTCCTGAGCTAGTTTTCAGTTTGCACAGGAAAAAGGTTCCTCAGAACTCCAGGCACTTGTAAATGAATATCGTGTCCATCTCCTCCACCCTCAATTAGTCATCACATAACCAAGCTATATGCGTTTAGTCCTTTTCATCTTTCTTGTCAAGCCCTTTAGCCGGTCCCCCTCACCTACTCATCCCACCAATCATTTTAATTAATCTCTGAATTTCTTTGAAACTAATAGTTTGTGGAATGGAGGAAAATGAGTAGGTTAGGGAGACAAGATTGTGAGTGGTGGAGGTGGGGCAAAGTTAGGAGACTTTGAAAGACCTGTTTGGTTACTTCTGGGGCAGAACACCACCACTGCCTATAAACATGAAGAAAGGCTGCAGACGTAAGGGAGGAACCACTAAAAACATTTTCCATTTTCTTAAGAACGCCACTGCCTGAGCAGTTCAGAACCTGGATGTTTATGTGCAGCAACATAGGAATGAAATATTTGATACAGTTGTTTCTAAAAGGGGTAAGATGGTCTGCTCTATGCCCTTGTCCTGGATTTCTCAGTATTATTCTTTCTAATCCCAGCTAGCTTTGTAGAGGATTTCAGTGATCACTGCAAGTGCTCAGAAATATATTTTCAAATAAATGAACTGTATATATTTTTCTCAAACAACCGGTATAATTTTTGATTAAAAAGCTGACCACATAGAAGTTAGCTACGTTATCCAGAGATGAGACTGAAAGGAACCCCAAGGCCTTGCTGCCCATGCTTTTTAGGGTGTTAAAAATCTAAATGTCACACCATTAATGTCTTTGTGTTCATTTTCTTCTATACCATAGCATAGCCGGTGCTCCGAGAAATAGAGCATTGGACAAAGTTCCCGTCCTGTGGAGCTTACAGTTGGAAAAATCCTCTACACACAAAGAATAGCTGGCAGAATAACAGTTGATCCACAGTGGGAGCCCAAAGAGTGCAGGTAAGCAGTAGAGGAGGCACTGGAGGACATGTGACATATGGGAAGCAGACGGCTGAACTCAGCACTGGGAGCTGGCAGCATGAAAAAATTTATCACACAAATAGAAGCATACTAATGCTGGGCATTGGGGGGGGGGGGGCAGGTAAATATATTTGGCAAGATATTTACTGCGTTCGGGGACAAAGATCCCACTGGAAGCATATGTTTATTCAGATAACACTAAGGTGTCATTTCACTGTGAAGAATTTGTTAACTTTCAGGTCTTGTGATGTTTCAATAACCCCGTATTGAAGTAGGTAGTAGCAACAAGATGCATTGATTTATGGCTGCCAGTTGTGACTGAAAGCCTCAGAATAACTGGATTCTACCATTCGAAGCCCTTGGTAAAATAGCTCAGTTTTGATCAGGGTGCATGCAAAATGTGTGGACTTCTAATTAATAAACAATCTGGCATCCTGTCAGAGTTGACACCTCACTCTGTCTTAGCAGCTGTGGCAACGGTAGGCTCCTGGCAACCTGGGATAAAGCAGTGCTTGCCGGAGAAGGAAAGGAAGTGACTCTGCGTGAGGCCAGAAATGCCTAGTGTAGAGTACCATGGAATCTAAGGACTTCCAGTGAGCGATTAAGGTTTCCTTCTTGTGCTATGGGTTCAGGCTCAGGCATGGGCAGTGCGTTTGTTACTGACTGTCACGAGTGGCCGGTGGCTGGTGGTTGTATGGGCACCTGTCTGAATTCGAGTGATGTTTCTGACAGTAGTAGCAATAAACAGAGAAAGCATTGAACAGTGAAAGTAAGTCCTGCAGGTTGCTGCTTCCCAGGGATTATAGTGGCGGAGCCTGTGGGGAAGTTTACAGAATGCCTACTCAAGTAATTTAAATAGAATCATTCACTCTGGATGACAGTCATTTGTGTTGGAGTCATGGAGTCATGCTGTGGGAGCAGTTAGGGTTGCTAAAGAGCCAAGGAAGGCATTGTAGTGAGGAGAAGGCACAGCCTGGGTAGGGTAAAAATGAAAGCACAAATTAAGACTTTGGTTTTGCAGAAGGTGCTACTGAACTGCTACTCTTCCTCAATCCCATCTGATTAATAATAAGCAACCTGATCTCTGATCACAGCTGACGTATCACACAACAACTGCCTGGCTGCTCCCCACTGCTCTGGGCAGCTCTGTCCCCTCACAGAATGGAAATGTCCTGGCCTCATCCTCATAAGTCCCTTAGGACTTCGATAAGAAGATAAAACAGCATGCTCATAAACCCTCAATGTTGCTATTATTTCCTCTTTTCTTCCGTAAAAATTGTATGTGTCTTTTATTGTCTCATTTCAGAAGGAAGCAGAGATGGAAAATTTAGTCCAGAATCAGTACTGGTCCCTTACCGAAAGTCTTGTTTTTACAAAGGGCTCGGGTGCACTGCTGACATGAGGAAGTCCTGCATGGACAGCTGTCAGTGCATTTGGCAGACACGGTGGTCAGTCTATGGGACTGTTTGCACAGGCTATCGAGAACATATGAAACATATAAAAAACCCATAATATTTGAATATATTAGAAACAAGCTCACAAGATCAATGAAAACTTTTTAGGAAGAAAGGCTAGTGAAGTGAAGGCCTAAGGCTGTGATGGCTGATAAGTGAAATGCATATTTTTAAAAAATTAACTTTTTTTTTTTGGGAGCAAAATTAGAAAGACATTCCAAACATGGCTGTATGGTATTTAGAAATCTGGGTACCAGCTGCAGTGTGCACCTATTTGCAGAGGCTTCTGTTCAGCTAAGAAAGGGCTGTGGACTCAGGTTAAGTCATGTGAGAGAGGTAAAGCACACGTGTTCTAAGAGCTAATAGTACAACGTAGCCTTGTTCTACATAAGCATGTTTTGTGCTGATGTTTTCCAGTTACTGCGTTCCTTCCAGTCACATAGGAAAAGGTGTGTGGCTGGCAAAACAGCAAGCCCAGACAAAGCAGTTCTGGGTGTGGATGCTTACAGCCTATTGCCAGGTGCTTTGAATAGGCATTTATGTCAAAGATCTGAGGTCAGTTCAATGATAGCCAATTTCAGCTGTACATGATTACATAAATAAGAATAGCAGTGTATTTCACATTTATGTTGTTGGTCTACGTAGTATCTACCTAGCCCTGTAGCAGTAGTGGTGGGGAATATATAGCTCTACAAGACAATCAAGAGAATTTACAGGATGAAACAAAAATCTGTTCATCTCTTTAATGTAACCTTGTGAGTTTAATGAGAAGTAACCTTATTTTCTGTATACCAGTAGAGAATAAGAGGAAAACAGAATAAACTCAAATGGGATAGAACTGCAGTCAGGTTTTGCCTTCCTGCTGAATGACCCTTAATGACTTTTTACATCTGTGTGGTTTGACTTCTCTGCCTGTAAACTGGGCATAATGAGACTGAAGTTCTAGTGAAACAGGCTGATCTATGGAGAATAAATGCTCTGCAAGTGGTACAAACTATTTTTATTTTTAAAAATGCATTAAGGAAAAAGGTATAGAAAATGGAATGGAATTTCATCTGGAAGATGATATAGGATTAACTTATTGGTATAAAATATTTCTTACTGGCACCATTTGCTTTTAGGATATCAACCATTGACATTTTTATAGGTTTATCAGCCTTGTAATGTGTTTTGAATCTGACCCAGGACTGTGTAGAGGCATATACTGGTGCTTAGATTTATGTCATTTTCACTCTCTGGTCACTGTCTGACATTTTGACCAATTATCTTCCAGATGCTACGGGCTGGCTTTTTTGGAGTTGTTTAGTTTGTTGGGTTTCTTATGTGTTTTTAACTGCTGAGAGGATCTGACAATGATTTTGAGGTGTTAACGTCAAAAGTGCTGTGTAGGAGGAAATATTACAAGTTGGCTTTCCAAAAGGGTGCAGCTGAGGCTCAGCGATCAGCACCTCTCCAGAATCACACAGGCAGTTTCTTTGAAGAAAAAGCCTTGACACTTAGTCCGAAACTTTGGCAAGAAGATAATAATGTGAAACACAGGAACTTTTCTGCATTATAGAGCCCTTGGAAAAGCAGATGAGTGCAACATCCACTCTTCTTGCAGGAGTGGGCATTGCCAGTCCTGGGGAGGTGAAGGTTACACAGCCCGCTTGGACACTTCCACACAATAAATCTGCACCTAAGATTTCTTGCCTGTTTTTACACATATAAGTTTTAAAGTGCTGTACGTATAGCAGTCATTTTTAAGACAAACTAAAGAGTGCTTTTTATCAGATGTAAATCACAATTTACAATATCCTTGGTTCCCAAAGTTCTTTCGGTAGCACTGCTGACAAAAGAGGCAGTCCTGCCCTCTTCCTGCTCCCACGCTGTCCCCTCCCTTGCGCTGACACAGCCATGAGGTGAAATGTGTTAGGAAATACCTCCCGTTCAAATCTATCCTAGCAAAAAACCTGAATTTCTGGGGAGAGACACATTTGCTTCTTTTCAGGGTGTCAGCAGTATATTCTGGATTAAAGTCCTTGTGGAACCATTGTGTTAGTGCAATTTGATGGTCTCCGTGAGAGCCAGGAGCTTCACTAGTTTGTCCCAACAGCTTCTGGCTAAGAGAATTGCACTGCAGCTGGAAACTCAATCAAACATGTTTCAAAACATTTCATTCATATGTAGTCCTCAGTTGATTCTTCATACACCTTTACTACAGTTAGTACTGCTGCATACGCCTTGTCAACGTCACAGTGGAACAAAGGCTGGTCTCAAGACTTTGTGTTGTGTAAATAAACCTTCTGCCTAGCAGGGTGTCACTAAGTTAATGTAAAGCCTGAAAAGGGGAGGGCGTGGGAGTAGCATGCCAGTGTTAACATTCTGTTTTCTGCACAGGATTGCAACAGGATTGCAACAGCCCAGCCTATCTGAGCCACTGCACGTACCATAAACATGTCTCTGCACTTGAATTTGATAGGGGTGGTGATAGAACAATATACCTTTCTGAGAAATGGTAATGGACAGCAAGGTCTTTTTTTAAGGAAATTCTGAATAGACAACAGCAGTTTTCTTGCTGATGTTTTTTCCAGGTGGCCCACCACACAGCCAGACAAAAGAAATATATATGGCACCATTCACTCAAAGGTTAAAGTTTCAGGGTGAGGAGGGGCAATGTTTAAAATCCCATTAACTTTAACAGTTATGCTTACATGTTTGTGGTAGCTCTCTCTCCTTTTTTTTTCTTCTCACAGGTTGGTAATCTGGGGACAATTGACAGGAATAACCCCTCCTGGTAAAAATATATGTAGCTGTTTTTGAAACAAACAGCATTTCGTATGCAAAGCTGTCTGATAAAGTGCATGCCCAGGGTGTTTTTTCAGGCCTCTTGGGAAGTTTTACAGAGAGTGAGCTACCTTTTAGCAAGTGCTTTTCTGTTAGTTTCAAAATCCTCTGTTGCTTTTTTCTAGAATGATTTTCCCACAAAAGGTGCTACAAAACATAAGAAAAGTCTCCATAGAGCTTACTGCTCCCCCCACCTCTTTCTCTCCCTCCCTCCTCCCCCAAACACTAGGAGCTCTCAAAAATATTTAAGTGTCCTGGAGATCAGAAACAGTGTCTTCAGTTTGTCTTGTGAGAGCTCTGACTTTCACTGCCTTGTCCTCCCCTGTATTAGGAGTACATGTGTGAGCACTCCCTCTAATGTTGTTCATGCGCTCACTGTCAGGTTCAATAAGCAGTTTCATAGCAGGGCAACTTCTCACTGAAGGAAATCTTTCCAGGTGTTGTCTTAGTTCCTGTTTCCTCCATGTGCAGTGTCTTGGGAAGGCACAGCAGAGAACATGAGAAATGAGTATTGCTAATATCTGTAAATCTTAGCTGCTAAGTGGAAATTAACTCTAGTGCCTCATGAATCTACTGGCAGCTGAGATGCAGCTGTTTACAGGGCATTTTATAGTTGTTCCGGTTACGTGAGTTTTGCGTAGTGCTTATTTTAAGTTTAGGCATTTTATTAATAGTGGATGTGGAAAATTTTAGAACTGTAGTGCACCAATGCACCTCTTGGGTAACACTGAAAAGAATGACGTAATCAGTTTAAGGATTCTTTATGTAAGTAGGGACATTGCTAAAGAAAATCAAGATAAAATGTAAATGTGAATAATTGCTCCTAAACCAAAGAAAAATTGGCAAGCAGCCAGATAGAAATTAGAAATTTAACTATTTTTTTACCACAGGTAGTGAATTGAACTGGTCTCAGTTCTAGCCAAGTGAATGGCAAACCCCCTGCTAAATTGTAGGACCCAGGATTTCCCCTTCATGGGTGGGTATAGATAAGTAAAATTTCCCAGAGCAGAAAAAAATGTTGAAGAAGTGGCCAGATTTTCAGCTTTGAAGTACAAGAAATACTTTCATTTTCAGTATCTCCATTTGAGCTTCTTTTTGCAAGACCAGGGGAGTGTTAACTCTTGTGTCTGAGCCAAAATTCCAACCTAAGCAGAATGTGCTCATCTAAATTTCCCTTTTGGTTTCATTTGGACAAGGTATTCTTTGGTGTAGTGTTGCTGTGTACTGTTACAGCAGTTGCTGTGGCCGGAGCTTGGGAAGGTGCCTGCATAGAAGAGGTTACATAAAACCTAGACCATTATAAGCTCAGAGAAACCCCTGAGTGTGATGATTAAAAAGAGTAAACGATTAGGGAAAACACATCAAAGAGTCTCAGTGAGAGTCCTAAAAGGAAAAATACTGATTATATTTGTTTTGATTTTTGTCTTACATGAAGTAAAAGATATGTGGTGTGCCCTGGGTCGCCACCCTAAGGGGTGTGTACTTAAAGACAACAGAATCAGACTCTGAGACTGCGATGTGGTTTATTTTGGTTGCAAGGCTGCGAAGATAAGATATAATTGTGCCATATACATAGTGGTACTATCAATCTGATAGATTATACTTCCCGTACACCCCTGACCACCTTGCCTGCCCTCTGCCTGCTAATCTGTTTCTAGCGGGATAACTCTAAGCTTTCTGACCTTTCAAGAATCTTTCAACTACAATTTTTAAAACAGTCATAAAATGGGTTTTTTTTCCTCCAAATGTGCAGTTTTTCTCTCCAGTGAAAGCAGTCAGAGGCAAGAGGTCAGTAACATTTATTACTAAAGCTGATGTGCAAGTTGAGTTCAATAAATTGTGAGTTTTAGGGGCTAAAAATTGTTTATAATTTCATTCTGGGTCTGGGAATAAGACTAGACATTTATTGATAGTCCTGTTGTTCACACTCAATCAGATTATTTTAGAACAATGTTAGATTCATTTTTTGAAGTCTGTTAGATTTGCTCTGCCTTGGGAACCATGTTAGAAAAGGTTTGACTAATAAAATGTGCAAAATTTGGTTTTAGGGCTCTCCTTTAATGTGGAAAGGGGAAGAAAGGTTTTAGTCGATTATAGCCAGTCCAGTAAGGCAGCTGTTTACTTAATGCTCTCACAGTTATTTTTTTAATGTGCCTTTTCAGAGCTTTTCAGCTGGGCTTTGTTGGACTAGCATATTAAATGATATTTTTTACTGATACGTGTTTTTCAGTTGTTACTTTGACTTCGATAGTTACAGTAATTTTCTTTCTGGCATGCTGGTACAGTAGATCATACAAAGTTAAAGGAAAATAAATGAACAGGACTTTGGAAATAGGGGAATATAAAATATAATCCCTATAGACTTAGAATTTAGGTAGAAAGATTGCATCTGAATTTATTTTCCCATGACTGCTTCTAGCATATATAAATTGATGTGACATTAAAACCATTACATATTCTTGTTTGATATGGCGCTATGTATTGTGTGGCTTTTTTACTTGAGCAATGCATCCATCCTAAGAAAATGGAAGCCAACAAAACCTTTTTACTGCCGTGTTGAGAATGCCATCTCTCTTCCTTGCTTCATGTAGTGCTCCTGTGTAAACACAAAACCACATCCCATCAGTGCGTGTATCTGAAAGTGGCAGAAAAGGTGCTTCCCTGGCTGCCTCAAGTTTATAATAGTTTTGGATATTTTTCGTTTTCACATTGGGAAAGGCGCTGGCAGCAATGCATGTTGTTTTCCTATGTCAACAAAAATAGATCATAAAAAACACAAGGCATAGTAACACACATACCCTGTGCCAGTTGATGTTGACTTCACTGGTTCTGCGTATTTGACTTTGACCTTTTTAGACATCTCCGAGGTTTGGGTCCGAGCTGCTGAAGAAAGTGTCTTGTACTTCATGCTTTTGAATACAAACAAGAAAAAATAAAAATGTTTTAGGTGAAAGATCCTTGCATTTTCCTTATATCCTTCTGCCATTGGTTGCCATTTGGGACTCTGGAGGGCAATGTGTGAATGAGCCAAACACGAGAAACAGAATGGGGAATGGATGTTGTATTTACTGTGGATGGAGATTCATTTAGCTCCGATCTGATTCTCAAAACATCAGATCTGTTTGCAAAACTAGTAGAAATACAGTTGCAGTGGCAAATAGCTTTTTATTTCTTTTTTTTTTTCCCTCCTTAATATCAAGGCAAAAATGTGGTCTTGACTTACATGCGGGATTACTGATTTGTATACTGTTGAAGTGATACAATAATACATCTAAAGCCCAGCACAGTTTATATATACACAAAACATATGTAACTTAATAGTTATTTGTGCTGAATCTTTTTTTTTTTCCCTGCATACTATGTACTATCTTTGTTACTCAGGGCACTAATGGTGCATTAATGTAAGCAGCAAACAGCTGCATTTATCTTCATTTTATTCTTCCAAGTCACAGCAGCATGCTGGAATGAAAGCCATTGTCTATAGCAAAACTTCTTAAGTCTTTTTGAGGGCATCTATCTGGATAGACTTTGTGGTTACAGAAGGGATGATGCTGTAAGTGTTATTGCTACTAATAGTCTCATTGATTTTTATTTACACTCTTTGCAGGCTGAGTCTCAGTTTGAATAAGAATTGCAGAATATATGCTGAATTCAAGAATTACCAGCCCATATTAAACTAAAATAAGGTTTCTATATCTGTCTTTAGGATGCTTAATCAAAGTGGTGGCTTAGAAGTTAAGTCTCCAGCAAAGCAGATGAGAAGCACACTTGGTAAGCACTGTTAAAGAACAGGTGCATAAGTTTGAAAATGTTGATCCAAATCACATTATTGTAAGTAGCAGGGAAATGTCATGACTTACTGAGATTAAACAAAGACTTGCTTAGAATCTTGTGACTTCAGCTCATAAATGGATTTCATCACTCATTACAGCTGCATAAACAAATGCATGTGGTATATATGCATGTTTTGGTTTTGGAAGTTGTTTTTAAAATCCCCTCAGAGTTCTTTTAATTGCTCCTAATGAGCCAACATTCCCTAGTTCTGGAGCCATGCCTTGTGTACCTGAGCAGCATGGCACAGTTGTTGCTTTTAAGGGAATAGTTTGCCTGCTTTTCTCCCTTTCTGGCAGCTGTACTGCTTTGGCAAGTGAGTTATTTTAAAAGGGAAATTTACAATATGAAACCTGGTGTCAAAACTGCTATTCCTTTCATGAAAGTAGTCTTGCCCTAGTGCTACTTTGGAGCTTTAGAAATGTAATCCCAGCCCAGTCAGCAATTGGAGAAAATCCTATGCAATGTCTAAAGTCATATTGAAGAAGTTTGTCATGCATCTAGAAATTTTTCAGTTGTTTAATGTAATTTGTTGTTTTTGCAGCCTTGTTTCTCCTGATGGACCTCTCCTACGGAATCCTAGAAACAGATGCCCTGTGATTATCCATAGGTAATTAGTACTTCCCCCATGTTTTCTTGCCTGTGTGTTGTAAGTGGGATGTGGCAATTCTAACCAAAGTTTTGGTCTTCCTGCTGCAATTATTACCTGAAGGCACTAACGATGGCAGTAGTTTGTGGTGTAGAGCAGACACTTGTCAGAATTTTAAATGTGGTACAGATCAAAACTTATCACATCATTCTCATATCCCTAGGTTAAAAGTTGCTGATTTTAGTTAAACCTGTACTGCTCAGCATCTCAAGGCAGACAATTTTTAGAGTTTAACCTCAAGAAACTAAGATAGCAACATGTATGGCTGATTCTTTGAATTTCAATATGCCATTTCATATTCAGAAGTGGAATGCTGGATCGAGAGTGTCTCATTTGAATATTACACTGTAAATTAATTTTTTAAATATATCTAAAGGAAAATTACTTTTTTTTTTCCCGAAGAAAAATATGCCAGGACATTCCATTTTTGTTGCCATTTTCTGAGAAAGATTTAAAAATCAAATTTAAAAATGGATATTGTTGGGGGAAAAGTGAACTTGTTCCCTATTTTACTCACAGCTTCCTCTTTTTACTTCTAAATACTAGAGTCAGGAAAGTAAAATAAGCAACAATATTGGACAGTTCATGGTCAGGGATGCTTCTAAATATACCCTACATAGATGGATTTGACCTGGAGTGGTTTAGTTTGTTTTTCTCCCTAGAAAAAGAAAACATATAATAAAATAAATGTAACTTAAACTGAATGAAACTAAAATCTTTTATGGCTGCTTGATGGAAGAACAAATTTTTAGACTCTGGGGAGGAGTCTTAGTCATGTGTGTTCCAAAAGCTTGCTTCAACAAATTGCTGAGTGTCCAAGGCTTTAAGTGTCCTGCCTCTTTCTTTAAAGTCTTCAGAAAATCCAGTTGCTCATCACCTCTGAAAACCTGCCCTCATATGTAGGCAGCTAAAAAGATGCCTGACATTAGAGACTCGCACTCCAAGATGCTGCCTTGAATGCTTTAAAATGTCACATTAAAATCAAGCACGGTTCACCCACAAACCATCTGGCTTTACAGATCTGAAAATTATCTTTCTAATTAATTAAGCTTCTCTGTTCCCTAATAAGGCCTATTTGAAATTCTTGGAGGCTGGAGATGGCAGGACTGTAGGTCTACACCAAACAGGAGTGTGGCCATGCCAAGGGCCCCCCGGCCAGTGGTGGGCCAAACCTCACTGGGGAGCTCTGCCTCACCTTACCTCTCTGCTGGCTGGGCAACTCCTACTTTGGGGCTTGGGAAATACCTGGCTTTCTCCTTATAAGGCCAGCGAGCCGCTGCGAGGGCCCTGTTCCTGCCCCAGCGCTTCCCGGCTCTGCTCAGCCACAGTCCTAAAAAGGCAGTTCCTTGCTCCCGCTTTCCACAGCTGAGCTCCCCAGGGAGGACAGCCCTCCCGAGTCAGGCAGTTTACTTACAAGGAGAGCCAAACTTGTGGATTTTGCTGTTGCTTCCCAAGGAAGCTGTTGTGTTTACAAGTACTGCTGGGATTATCCTCTCGCTTCGTGAATAAGCAGTGGATAATGAAAAGTGCAGTAGAGTGCAGTGTCTGAGCCTGCAAGCCTCTCTGCACAGGCACATTTCTGCAACATACAGATCCCTGAAGAGTCCCGCCTAGGGAAGGTGGTGCACCGTGTGAAGCAGTTCAGAGCCGTAGTCTTGAAAGCATATTAGATTATGGTTTTATAATAGAAAGTCTTCAGCAGCAATATGAGCTCAAAGCGATTCGTGTCCTTTTTGCTCCCTCCCCTGACTGCTGTTCCTGTGCTGCCTTTTTGCTGGTGCTTGCTCAGTTCTTTGTAGAGGACATACTGCGTTCTTGGTTTGATTTGTATGAAAGGCAGAAAAAAATTTTCTGCTCAGATTTACAGTGTGGCTTCACAAAAATTGGTGCTAGTGTAACTGAGTGGTGGGTAGTAACGAGGGGAAATCCCGTAAGTTATTAATGCCCCTTGCTCTTCCTAACACGAAACCGAAGCTGCAGTGCCATCCTCCTGAACAAAAGCTTTTCAAGTGCTGTATATTTAATTAGGTATTTTTTCAGGTTTAATTGAAAATTTCTGGAGGATCTGATTATTGGCTTATTTATTTCACATGCCAAGTTCCAAGCTTAGTTACAGTCTGATAGTTTTTTAAGGACAAGTTCTTTACTGGAGCCAGGTTTTGGAAAGGCTTGAATATGCTAATTCAGAAGGGGTTTTACACAGGATTTTTTCTTTCTGCTAAATCAACAAATCATCCTGACTTAATTTGAAAAAGTAAAGAGTGTTTTTCAGTTAAAGATCTGTGACATTCTGGCATGTGCAGTGCAACCAAGTGGTCACATACACATATCAGAAAGGAGATTAAAAGTTTCTTTTTCTAAGCGGGCTGTTTGGGAAAGGCCTGCAGAAGATGTCCCTGTATAGAGTGCTTTTTCGTGCGTGTGAGACGTTGGGGTGCAGCTTGTAGAGCTCTCCACATATTGTACTCGGGCACAGCAGTTTGTCTCTTCAGAGCCACGTACTTCCTTCGTTTATCAGTCTGCTCTCAGCGATTCTGTTCAACCTTTGGACTTTATGGCCTCTCTCAGTATGCAGCATTGGTTCCCTAATATCTCTTCTCTTGTCTTTTGCCAAGTTTCCAGCAGGCAACAAGGCCGTAACAAGCAGGGTCACAGGTGTTGAAGGAAGTCAGCAGTGCAAACAATTATTATTATTACAAAACTGGATTCCAAGGTTACAGGGAGGAAATACTGCTTTTCTTTATGAATCTGTCATGCCATTCCCATCTTCTCTTTCTCTGAGATCATCTGGTGTTTTCTAGCTCATTTTGCTTTTGTGCCAGTGCTAGGTGTGTGCCTGTGGATTTAGAAGTAAGGTTAACAGTACTGATGGTAGATTAAAGAAAAAAAGAGAATGCCATGCACTCGTTTAATGCACATTGCTGGCTGAAATCTGTTGTGTATTTTCTAATGTTGTTATTATACTGCTGATTCCTTAAATATGTCTGTCGTGTAATATATGTCAAAACTCAAGTTATTCACGTGTTTGAATGGTGGTAAAGGAGATATTTAGTAGGAAGAACCAGAGATCAGTCAATGAGGAAGAGGGTGATTAGAAAGAAACATTGATAGGGCAATAAGGAAGAGGGTGATAGCAGCTCTAGTATGATGAGGCATGAGATGGTGTGTCTGACCAGTGGCTATGGAATTTGATAATTTAGGAGGAAAAAACATTTACAACTATAGGTTTTGTACACTAAATATAGCAAAGAAACTATAACAAAATACTGATTGGCAAAGGGGTGCTCTTGCCAAACAAGGTAGGGGGTAGTCAGAAAAGGTTGTGCTGAAATATGGGCAATACCACTCACTAAAGACATTCTTCCCCTTTGCTGTTTTGGCTGACTGCTGGTAGTGGTCCCAATGTACACTGTGTGCCACATTTTGTGACCCAGAGCTTTGGAGGATGTTGTTGGGAAGATACACACAGATAATGATAATGGGAGGGCTCTCAGAAGTGCAGTAGTTATTCTGAATTCCGAAAATGTCCACAGGTAGTTTTTAAAGTGCAAAGCAGTTGTGCGCTGAAGTGTCCGGTCTTCCATATGGTATCACTAAAGCAGTCTGAACTGTCAAGGTCTTTTAGAAATTTTAGAGAAAATCAGAATTTTTTGACTGTTAGAAAGTATTCTGTGGACGCATAGCACTTGAACTACAGTCAATTTGAATTAACAGCCCCCATCTCATGCTCAGTACTACCATTCTTAGCCTGTGATGGTGCTGCTTTTCTTAGTCCAAAATGGAGAAACTCTGCATGGGGCTCTCGCTAGTCCTTGTTTATGTACAAATTTGTATCAGAGCAACTCTGTCAGCTTTAGTGATGGTAATATTTTTTTTATAGACTATTCCAGCTGCGCTCCTTTGTCTGTACACAGTTATAATGAAATTAAGGACATAATCTCCTTCCAATATGCGAATTAAGTGGAATTGTAGAGTCATGGTTCAGAAAATATAAACCTGCCTACTTCAGAAGATTTCCCTACTTTTCACTGTTTTATTGATGTGGTTAAAGTAGTGAATGTTTTGAAGGTGAAATTTAGAAAACCTTTCAATCACAAAGGTGGTCTGAGGTCCCAGTGTCTATTGGTAACCCTTGTGTTAAGCCTTGTGTGCAGCCTCAGACCTTTGTTCATTCTCTAATCATCAATCACCAGTTAATCCAGCGAGACTTGTTGCGGAAAAAGGTGACTAAAGGTGTCTGAATTTGTCCTTTAACCATTTGAGGAATTCAACTACAATTCTGATAACGCGGGTTAAAACATACTTTAGAACAAATGGTTTTAATGAGCCAATGTTATTAAAACTGTGCATATTAAATGTAATCTTTGCTTATAAATGGGACCTTTATCAGGAGATATCACTAAGAATCTAAGCAGTCTTTAATAAATAGCTTATTGCTTACAGGGATGGGCTTTATAGGCAGTTTATGTAAAGCTAACATTTTAGTATTGGTGTATTTGGTCAGTAAGTAGTACAAGCTCATATTCTAAGGTGTCGATGTCATTGCCACTTGTAAAAATCAAACTCGCAGAATTTAGAGAATCAGCTGTCAAAGATCAGGATTTTTGTTATTGCTTTAGAATAGTATGTTGGAAATCAGGACAGAAGAGTTAGTGCTGGGAAAATATGTGTTGTTAATTGACTCCTGGTAGCCTGTGGGTCATATTCGTTGATATTTCTAAGGCTGTTATAATTACTTATTCACTAATTGGAAATCCTTTTGTTTTAATACAGAACCAAAACTCTTTAGTGCTTACACACTAGACATCTTAAAGGCAAATGGACTAGTTAAAGCCCTGAGTAACCTGGTCTGACCTCATAGCTGATCATGCTTTGATCAGGATATTGGACTAAATGGCCTTCCAAGTTCCCTTTCAACATGAAATATCATGTAAAAACAATTAATGCTATTTTTGTATATCCTTTTGGGGTATCATACTTTGGACCTTTATGAAATGATCACTTTTCAGAAGAGGCTATAACACCGAGCACTGTGTTCTGCTTAACTCTAATCACACAGTCAGTTCCACTGACGTGTAATGGTAAGCAGATATCCTGTTACCCTTTAAACATGGTTACTCAACCAAGTATGCCACTGTGAAGACAGGAGAGTGATAGAGCCACAGGTCAGTGTGTTTAGTGTCGCAGGAGCGGGACCATGTTGTGCATTATCTACTTTTTTATAAAGGTTACCTTAAGAATATTTCTTCTGGCCTGCCAAACCCAGCAATCTGTGTTTTTTTTTTTAAAATATCATTGCTTCAGGATTCATTTAGGCTGGGAGGGAAAATGTAATATGTCATCTCCAGGCACGTGAGATGTCTTCTCTGTGTTCTCCAGGTTGTGCAACTTACATGCTATTTGCATTGCAAGAAGGCAAACTACTGAAATAGTGTCCAGGTGCTTAATGCAACTCATGGGGCCAGTTTTTTTTCATGGGCCCTAAGAGCAACATATGGTGATATAGAAGGCACTCACCAAAAGGAAGATGGCATTTTCTAGGGATCTCATCACAAGTGGGTACAGCTCAGCTTTTAAAGGTACTAACCTTAAAGTGCTGCACTGTAAACTGCAGCAGATCAGTGTCTGTTGTGCAAGCTGTTTGATTCTTGTGGTGAGGATGGGAACCTTAAAAATTGGGTAGGGTAGAGAGCAGGAAATGGGAGCCATTACAGCTATCCCAAGGGAAGTGGTTCCACTCATGAGTCACAGTCCTGGTTTCGCAGTGCTTCGTGGGAGTGGCGTCCTGTCCCAGGTGGATGTTGCTGGCTTCTGGGACCTGGCAGGTCTGACTACTCCAGGGGGAAAAAGAGAGGAGACTTGCAGTCCCACCAGCAGCACTCTTCCACAGTCTGCTAACCATTATTTGGGCAGCAGGAGCAGGGAAGATCAGGACATACCAAGCCCTGTATGCTGCATGAATTAAGCCATATGGTCCATTGCTATTAGAAAGGTGACCAGGGCGTGACAAGGACTGCAGCCCTTTGCTGAAGGGTTGGACCACATGCCACACAGGCCTTGGGTTATCCCGGGAACAGAATTTACTACTGTGCGAGACAGCCCAGGTTGCCATGTGTTGCCTTCCCCCCCGCCTCATGAGTCACACAGCTTTGGCAGAGGCTGGAGCCAGTCTCACAGTGGCACAGGAACCTTCTCCCTGCCTCGTACTCCAGCCTAGAGGAAAACCTCTGTGTAGGATTCTGGACCCTCTCTTGCTGTGCCAAAGAGCTGCCACACCCCAGTTTCTTCAAGCCTTCTTGTCAGGGCACTGCTGACTTACTCGTAACGGATACAGACACTGAAACCAAGCAGTCCCTCCTCTACTCTGTGTGCTCTGTGGCTCCTAGAGGCTTTCTCAGTGCTGGAAGGAACGCACCCCTTCACTTTGTTTAGTGCGAAGTCTTCTACAGCAGTTGTTTCCATTTATTCTCAGGAAGAGAAGGCAGAAATGAGACAGATTGTAGCAATGGAGTGTTGCTGTCATTTAGCCTTATTAAGTCAAATAATGAGATAAATCCCCCAAACCACCCTTCATCCAAGGCTTGTGTGTGTTTCTGTACTAGCAATGACTCTACTTTGGTGGCACAAATCTGCTATTTGCAGTTTGAAAGACAGCAAGTGTGATGTGGAGAAGGGATGGACCTGTGTCTTCCACTTCTGTATCTTTCTGCACTGATTAGGTACATCTTCCATCTCTGATACCAAGGTGCACAGGGCTGTACCACAGCTCACTCACTGATGAGCAGATCACTTAGAGGTTTCTATTGTTCATAAATCATGGTGAAGAGAAAGCTAACATCTCAGTCCCCGAGGCTTCTGGTAATGTTGTGGCTCACCAAAGATCTTCCATCTCAGCCTTTATTTCTTTTTAAGAACTTGTCATCGTAATCATAGAGCTAGAGGTGCAGCAGCACCAATAATTTGGGGATCTTAGGTTTTTGATATAAATTTGATTGGTCTTTGATATAAATTGATTTCATTTTATGATATTAGGAAGCTGATGCAATTGAATTTTTTTTATCATGAAGTGTCCTTGCAGCAACAAAGTCTATCATTAAATCTTAATGACAATCCAGGAAAGAGCCTGCAGTTCTGAACAAAAGGTGGCACTTACCTAGTAAAGTTAACAAGGGAGTGAAAGGCTCTTGACCTGATAGGAGTGACCTAGGGCAGGGCTTTTAGTCCTTTGTGGATGGACTTCAGCTTTGTCTACTCATATGTCATGATACCTAGATGCAAACGATTTCTATTAGAAAAGTGGAGTGTTCATGTTGAAGTAGCTTGTGGCCTGAACAATAACCCCTGGCAAAGGCCTGAGTTTATTAGGTCAAGAATTAGCTTATTAGGCATAACAGCTGTGCCAGTGTCAGTTTTTTGAATTTCGTGTCCCATCTGACTTGCATCTAGTGAGTTCATTTTAGTTTGTAAAAGGCAGTTCATGTATACCATGAAGGGGCTATAAACAGATTTTCTGAAGAGACAAAGGGGAAAACGTCACATCAGAAATCTCAGGCTGTGTGGGAGGGGAGAAGAAATGAATGTACCTTTCTGGAGAAGTTAGGGCCAGTCTAATTCATAGAAAATGAGGTGGTCTGAAGGAGCTATGCAGTTCAGAAGAAAGTCTTTGCTTCTTCCTGGATCTTGTACCCTCATAAAGGATCTCACAAAACCCAGAGAATCTGCTAGAACTATAAGGAAACAAGGTAATCTGCACACAGCTAATTTCTGGGTTTTCAGAAGCAGCTTTGCACATACTTCTAAACTCACAGTTGATCTGCTTTGCTGTGTTTTCGCTATCGTGCAGCCCATCGGGATGACACGGGGAGCTCTGGTCCTTCTCCAGCTGCGGTTACGGGGAAGAGTGTGTGCAAGTTACAAGGTTAATCATCAGGGTCAATGGAAGGCCCCTGGATGAAACAATTTGACTCTCATTCTCAGGAAGGAGCACTAGAAAGAGGATCCACACTGTGTGCTTAGAAAAGCCAAACTAGGTTGATGCTTGGACTTCTCTCATTCCACAGAGGCTCACAATCTATTGTACCATTTGAGTTAGGAAGTTGATTACATGTTCAAATAGAGAAGGACGATCAGATCTGTCATCTAGACACAGTGGTCACCTCTGCTTTCACTATCATCTCAAGGACAGTGCTTTCAGGTGAGTTACCCCCCTCCTGTAGGCTTAGGTGAGAGAAAACAAGCACATAGGAGGGTCTTAATGATAGGAGGATTAAAAGAAGAATCTTACAGAGAACTGGAAAGCATGGAAGGAATTTCAGAGGTGGATGTGCAATATCTTCTGAAAGGTAGATAAATAAAAAAATTGGATCTATTTAGATGGAAACAACTTTAGGGACATCTGATAAAAAACTCTATGGTCAAATACACTTTTTACTTTAAAAACTGTAAAGGAATTCTTCTGTGTTAGGGTGGACTGAAAGCAACTGAAGACCCTAACTATTCCTCCTTAACTGCTGTTTTCTTAGATAGGTATAGCATCTTAGAAGTTTGTCCTTCATGATAAGAAGAGGGCATATTTTAATTTCTGTGTAATAAAACAGTCTTCCCAAAGTCATGGTAGGGTTACACAATATATTAAATCAAACTAAGTACCTCAACATAAACCTCACCAATCTTACAAGTTATTTTGTCTTTGTCTTTGTTGTTTTATGTTTTTGTTAAAGACAATGTAGTCAAAGTCAGGAAGGGAAGTGAAATTGCTTGCTACCAAGTTTTAGTTGTTATTTTTAATGTAACTACCTCATTCCTGGCTGGGGAATATGCATGAGGTGACAGGTGGATGCAGATGGAGCACTAGGAAACTGGCAGGTTAGGTCAGGCCACTGACGCCACGAATTGAACGAGAGCTAGGGCTAAGATTCCTGGTAAACCTTCAATTAAATATTCAAGCTAATGAAAGAGAGGCTTAACTTTAAAGACAGTGTCTTCCTGATGGTTTCTTGTGCTCCTGGGTGCCAAGGGTTGTGGTGTTATGAGCACAGATCTACAACAGCAGCCTTAATGAAAGTTGTGTATACAGCTCAGCTGTCTATCCAGTATCACTGGAGTGTTAGAGGGCACATGGGCTGAATTAGCATTTCTGATCAACCTCTGCTTTTTGTGCAAGTGTTCCAAGGTGTTAATCCTCATGTTGGTGTAATGAGCTGGAAGAGCTTTAGGTTGAAATCCACGCAGCATCTTATAAAACTGATTTTTTTTCATTGTCTTCACTGGTAGACTGGACCCAACTTGATCTGATGGTTTTGCAAGTACGAAGTGCGCTCAAACTGACAGCTTGTATATTGTGTTTTATCTTCCAAAGGAATTTTTACAGTCTCTAGTTATAAGCTTCAAAGATAGTACAGGTCTATAACTGAAAGACTGGCAGATGTTTAGCTGTTGTGGATAAAAGCAAGGTTTTAAGTACAGCTGTTAGTTTCACATGCTGGTATCTTATAAAGCAGTGCTGAAGACCAGTGTGTTATAGTTGGCTTTTAAGGGTGCAGGCACCCTAAGAAATTGTTTATATCTCTCCTGCCTATTCTTTGTAACTCTCTGTAATGCTTCCAGTGACTACAGTGATATACTTAGATAGAAAAGCCTTACCCTTGGAATGAACTCCGCTAATCAACTGCTCATGACTCGAACAGATGTTTCTGTTTTTTCAGACAATTGGAACCTCATGTTCTACTATTTTTTTTCTTTCTTTTCATACTAGCAGCAAAAGCACCATTACACATGTGAGCTTCAAAAACTTGTCACATGATACCAGGAACAAATTGTTAAGCCAGTCAGCAAAGTTCAGGTTTGAATTGGTGGTCCAATGAAGGCAACTGGGTCTTGGAAGCTGGAGGAGTGGTTTACGGAACTACCATGCTGTGGTTTCATTGTAAATGCCAATACTCTATTTCAGCCTTTTTCATGAAATTTAGAAGTGTCAGATGAACTCAGATCACAACTCTTTTTTCAAAGACTGAATCACTTTAGGATGTGGAGATAAAGTTAAGTGATACTTTTGAGGATATGAGTATTATACTCTTGAAACCACAGTAAAGGGATGAAAATTGTTTATGTGAGTTGTTCTGTAAGGACTTATCTCCTGCAGCAGGTCAAAATTGGTGAATTTTCAGGCATAGTGGAAATACAGACGCAAATAGTTTACTTTGGTTTGTTTAGTCTGTTGCATTTAACTTACCATGTCAGATTTTTCTAATTAATAAGTGACTGGTGGACCCGTAATCAATCAATATCATTGCATGATTTGGGCAGAAGGAAAAACAAAGCGGACAGAAAGGATGATATATTGTCACTGGAAGACACAGCATGCTCTGCTGTCAACAAAAAAATCAAAACTACTCAGTGAAAACAAAACACCTGTTAAAAGAGTACAATGAAACCATGCTAACTGTAGGCACTGGCGACACACTTCTTTGGGATTAACGCAACTCATTTGCAAACCATTTCTCTGCTGGCAGTGAGTAATTAACCATGAACCTTCCCCTACCCACAGCTCACCCATGCTGGATTGATTCAGGAGCCATGGCAGAACATGGCTAAATAGGCACGATTCTGAAGTTTATCAGTGTTCATGCTTCATTAGCCAGGCAGGATCCTGACCAAAAGTGGGATACCTTAAGCAGAACTTGTTCTTTTTACCCTTTCCCAAATAAATATATTAACTTGCTGCTGTTGCTGGGCTTGACTGTCATGATAAACATAAAAGTACGAAGCAGTGTGAGTTGCAAGCAGTTTCATTAAGAGAATGGAGAAAGGTGTGAGTGAGGGTTGAGAGGGATGTTGACTGCCTCTGCATCCACTTGTAGGGTACTAGGTACTTCTGAAACATTTCTTAGCTGATAAAGGTTTAATCAGTTAAGAATATGGCCAACAATATGCCTTGAGCATATTCTTAGTTGTTTTCAAGCTGGTGGTACACTCTCTTCTTTGAACATCACATTCCTTCCTGTTATTTTAAAGCCAAACTCTAAGCTCCTGGTGCCATTTGCATGCATTTAATGAACTTGAACTTGGGTTGAAGGTCTGGATTACAGAAGGATTTGTGTCTGCATAGAAGTGCTGTATTTGTTTTGTGGCTGTGGATGAGATTCCTTCTTTGCTTCTTGCACTCTCTGTATAGACAAGCAAACAAAGAAGTTCATAAAAGATGGGTAACAGGAAGCCAGGGGATGATCCTTATTAGGACGTATGCACAGAGTGATGGGAGTGGGAGAAGGAATCATTAGAGGAAAAAAATTGTGTAAGCCAGGACTTCCTAAAGAGCTTGATCAGAAGTGCTGATGTTGGCTAACAAGACATGGAAAAAAAAGATAGAGTGGAACTTGGCAAGTACCTTTTTAAACCAAGAGAAGAATGATTTTGGTGAAATGAAGGAGCAGGAGGTGGACTAAGCAGAGTCTGATCTGAACTTGGAGGAAGAGAAATCAAGATGTTCTTGCAAATCGTGAGGGCAGTGATCTGTGCTACTGAGTGGCCAATACTGAAAAAGGCAGAGCTGGGTAAAGAATCAATTTGGGTTCTTTTAAATAGCAGAAATTTAAATGAGCACAAGCATGTGCTGTAGAGAGAAGGAAAATAAGCAATAGAGCAGAAGATGTAAGGATGAAAAAAAGAAAACAAGGTTGATTTGTGGATCAGTGGAGAGCAGATAAGAGGTTTCTTTATGGGATTTGAGAAGGCCTTATTGGCAAAGAGGAACACATTGTGCTTTATCAGTTTATCTCTTGGAAGTGATAAGTCAGGTCCAATGCAGAGAGGGAAGTGGGGACAGAAAAAAAGGGACCATTTGGGCAGCAACAGTTTTGAGGGCTGATCAAAGGACCTGAAAAGACTGCTAAGATTGTGAATGTGGGTTGCAGCTAAATTAGAGGTTAATTTGTAGTGATAGTGTAGGTGGCAGGACTGAAAGGGTAGGTCTTCAGAGGTAGCCTTTTACCAGGAAATTTTCTCTGCAAAAGTGGAAGAGGCAAGTATAGGAAAAAGAAAGAAAAGGATTAATGGAGAAGAATAAAACATAATAAAAAGAATAAAACTTGTTGATGGGAGAAAGGGAAGATAAAAGTAGGGAGAAAGATTGAAGCTGGGCAGTGTGTCACTAATGGGAAAAATAAGGTGCAAGATCACTGTCAAGCAGTGCTGGAAGAGACTTAGGCAATGACTGAGTTTGGAAGCTCAGCAGCAGAGCAGTGGAAGGTACAAAAACCTTTCATGAAGTCAGGTCAGAGTGTCAGATGCTGCTGCCGCTGCTTCCCTCTGATGTGAGCAGAGATGCATGTCACTGTCACCCTTGTCAGGCCTTATGGTCTGGCTGAAGTGTGGCTTTCTGGCTCTTTGGATGCTGAGTGCCAGCTTGGGCAGACCTTCTCTCTTGCACTGTCTGTCCTGATAGGTTTAATCTCGTTTCTTCTCCCCGTATAGGCAATCCTGTAGCACACATAAGAGACTACCTTTTAGAACAGTTGCCTCTCAGAGTAGCCTGCCAGTTGGTGGTACAGCTGATGTAGAGCACACTGAAGTGAATGCAAAGACTCCAGCTGATGTCAGTAGTATCGGATCAGTCTATGTCTGATTAAAGTTCACTTTTCCTTTGTTTTCAATCTCTTTCTTTCACATGTTCAGGAGAGTTACACTATGAAATCACAAATCAAAATGTATCTAAAGGAAGATGACAAGAGGTAATAGAGCTGAAATGTTGAGAGAGTCTTTTGGACTTAACTTCCACAGTCTAATAGCTGGAGACTGTGATCAGTGTTCTGCCTTTCAAAGTATTGAGCAAAGATACCTTGTTACCATGTCAACCTTACCTCTGAAAACAGACCTGTGGTCTGTAGAGAAACAGAAAGTCCAAATGACCAGTGAGAATAATTTGAAGTGGTTCCTAAAACTCAAGAGTTCAAATGGTTCCCAGACACACAGACATGAGAGTGAAAATATGTGGTCAGCCTGACAGAAGCATTTCCCCTCCCTGTTCTGGGGCCAGAGGACTTGGTAAACCAAAGGCAGCTTTGCCTGTAACTCTAATGAAGGAAACTCTCCAGATTTTTGGAGGGGTATAAGAAAACTGTTACTCTCTGCACTGCTTCCAGCCTTGTGGCCAGGGAGATGGAGACATTCCTCCTTCCGGGAAGGATTTCTGAAAGTCTTGAATGTACTGTAGGTTTGACTTGTAGTAATTCCGTGTGTGTGTGTGTGTGTGCGCGTGCGTGCCTAAAGCACATGACCAGAGTGAATGGGTCTGCTTGGGAGGGCGATGGTGGGAGACCTGCTCTACTCATAGCTGGTCAAAGCAGTGGTTGTGTGGGCTACCCGGGATAGTTCACTCCCTGGGGATTTCAGTCTGGCACCTCTCTCTACGACATTCATGCACTCACTCACATACACACAGTGCCATCAATGAGGAGTCATCTGCCGGTTGCACGCCCACAGAGGACATCAGGAAGGAAACGGCTGGTCTCTCAAAGTCAGGAGTATTTAAAAAAAAAAAGGCAGGAGCGGGGGAAGGCGAAGCGCCAGCAAAACCCAGGCAGCTTATGTATTGTACTGATTCCTCCCGGATTGAAGGAATCCTTTGCCCCATGATTCATGCTGAGCTGTCCGCTCCATCCGGCAGCGGCCGTGTCAGGCAGCCACCCACTTAAACTGGGTGCCGGCTCTGCCGCTGCTGGCACCGGAGCCTGCAGCGTTTCAGGATTCTTTTGTTAGTCAGGACACTGGCACTTCCTTTGGCATTTGTCAGTCTGCAGGAAGCTGGTGTGTGAGTCGGGGCTTTTTTTTTTTTTATGTTATTATTTTGTTCGTTTA
Organism: Tapera naevia; assembly: GCA_033556795.1. NCBI lineage: Eukaryota > Metazoa > Chordata > Aves > Cuculiformes > Neomorphidae > Tapera > Tapera naevia. The sequence continues at coordinate 6,496,674 of JAUMJJ010000113.1, forward strand.
CACATTTGGAACCTAAAGTTTTGATTCAGACGTCTTCCTTGCTCTCCGCTTCCTGTAGGTTGAAGTATCTGTTTTCTGATGATTAGCCAAAAGCGGCTGTTCTGGCAATGAAGATGTCTCAAATCAATCCTATCCTGTCTGGCTTTCCAGGAAGAGCCGCCCCTCCCCTCGCTCTCCCCAGCCCCGTCATCCAAGGCTGAAATTTATCAGAGCTGCTGCGAGCAGGAAATTAGCTCCTTTACAGCTTGTTCTCCACTGCTTCTCTTTCATTTTATTGTTTTAACATTGTCCAGAAAATAAGGCAGAAAACAAATCTGCTTCCTCTTTAGGGGAGTTGTGCTGTTAACCTGTGAAATGCTTATTTTTCTGACAGGCTGCTTCTTATCTTTATAGTAGAATCACAAGATTAAAATCAGTCAAAGTTGAACAGAGATAATGAATAAAACACTGGAAAACATTTAGTCATCCTTTAGCATCCTGAAGATAAGGATTTCTACATACAGGCATCAAAGCTGTAAAAAACACCAAGGGAGGGATAGGCTCAGGAAAACTGGAATGAAGGGTGCTGCCTACAAACTTAGGAATGTGTTGGAGAGGAATGTATTTGGAGGCTTGGGTCTTCCAACACCTGTATTAAGTTGACTTGGCTTTCCTGAAGATCCAAGCACCTACTACTTCCATGCATGCAAAACTCACCTTAGAATTGCACTCAGACAACAGAAAAGTGGGGTTTGCTTATTTAAATCTGACTTTAAATAATGGATATATTAATGTTTTCGGTCTTTCCAACAGCAACATTGGAAGATATATTTTTTTTGATATATATGCAGAAAGAATACACGCTTCTAATTAGTATCAGACACTTTTGGTGTTATTCAGTATTAAAAATAAACCTCTGCCTTTGCCAGAAGTAAATTTGGCAATGATATACTCCCTGCTGCAGGAAAACAATATCTCTCTTTAGAGCTCAGAACCAAGCTTTGGCAATGTGGTGAGGCCCAATGTGCATTGATCTCAATGGAAAACCTATTATTAGAAAGATCCCCGTGACCACATCCTGCCATCATTTTGTGCTGGGAACCACTACTGAGGTCAGCAGGATTTTTGTGCAAATATTTATGGCAGGATGCAGCCCACTTCAGGGCATTCTGAGGATTGACAAGCCTTCGGCTGAATTGTTCCTTCTTCATGTTGATCCTGTCAGCCCACTAAAATCTGATCCATGAACGACTGAAAATCCCACCATCCAAGTTGGTGTTGACTGAAACCAAGTAAGTCAGCTCAAGCAATTTGAACACAGACATGAGGCAAGACTCTGGCATTGCACAATGTCCTGAGTGGTTATGCTGTGCCTTGAACACTGCATGGGTTGTATCCTTTTGACTTTTCAAGATAGCAGCAAGGAGTAAATTGCTGCTGTGATGGATGGGCCTGTGGCTTCAGCAAGTGAAAACTGTTGTTGAGTAACTCAAGATTTTTGTTTTCAGCAAATGCTTTGCATATGTGACTAGTGCAGCAAATTTCCTGCTTGCCAAATTCAGTTCTATCCACACTTATTGGAACCACAAGCTCGGATAGGAGAGGGAAAGCTCTCTCCTTTTTCCTTTTGATATGGGGAATAAATGAATTCTTTTCGGCTTACTGTACATCCGTGTTTTCACTGGACAGCAGAAAACTGTGTCACTGACTCATTGTTTGATCTTGGGTAAATCATCTAATCCTGTCTATCCCAGTACCCTCATGTGCATAAATAATGTAATGACTCTCATCTGTCTTTACAAGCTTTTGGAATAACTTTGGTTTATATAGTTTTAGCTTTACTTCAGTCTTTTCCAAAATGTTTTATTGGTGAAAGAAGGAGGCTTTTGCCCAAGTCAGAGCCAAAAGGTTTCTTATCCCTGTCTAGGTGCTGAAATAATCGATATTCACAGGTTTTTATAGTCTGCATAAGTGATAGCATTTTAACTAAAGTGTTTCCCATACCTGTTGGGACAGACTTCAAGTTGATATGAATTTGACACTGCAGAAATTTCTCTGATAAAATGGCAACTGGGCATTTTCAACAACAGCTGTTGGAGCCCAAAGAGGCTTTTGAAATGTGGGAATATGCCTATGCTGTAAACCTGAGTTACATACTTCCACACTCTGTACACTGATTCCCTGTAAAAGATGAAACAGGCACAACAACGAATTGATGCTCACCTGAAAGGAGTTGCGCTACTGCCTCGGTAACATGAAGAATGTATTTTAGATTGAAGCCTAAAAACTTACAGAACAAATTAAAAGCTTAATAATTTCCTGGTGTATCAACAGCAATATAGTGAAAAAAGCAACATAACCCAAAAAGAACCATCAAAAACCCAGTCCCAAAATATGACCTGAAAAAATAAATGAGCTGTTCAACAATAGCAAACCTGTAAAAGACATTTTCAACTACAGACTGCGCAAAATGATCCTTTGCATTATAATCTGCATCTTGAGGCCCAGAACTAATGTGGTCTATGTTTTTTTCCTCCTCCTAAAGTTCTGTGCCTAAAGAAAATGTCATTCTAATGCTGGAGTAAAAATGCCTTGCTAATAACAGAGCTTTAGGTAGAAATGTATTAGTTTCAAAGCAACTTGTCTCTTGGAAACCTTTTTCACACAAAGATAAAACTTCTGGGAGGAAGAGACTGCAGGGTATGAGGATGTGAGAGTACAGGGAATGGGTGGTATTCTGAGTAAGAGCATTTCGGAAGGGTTGCAGGAGAGAAAGGTTTGCATTTCTGCTGGATTTTTTTTCACCTGACTCTTCTCTTTGGCTTTGGTGAAAAAATACATCTACTTTTCAATTTCAGTATGTCCCAATGCAAGAATAGAACTAAAACCTCAAAAATGGTTACAAAATAGAAATCTTGTTTTCCAGCCATTTGTGGGCTGGAACAATTCTGTTTGTGATGGGAGATTTCCTCTTAAACAGGAAAAACATAATCCTGCTGCTGCACCTTTGTCAGAGGAGATGGCTGGTTCCCTGATAGAGCTCCTTGTGAGCAGTTTGCATTCGATCCCACACAGCAACCATAGCAGAGGCAGTAAGTGCACCAGTGGAGACAGCTTTGTGGTTAATGTGCTGAATCGGGACTCAGACTTGGTTCAGTTCTGGCTTGCCCAGAGATTTCTTGTTTAGTCTTGAGCAATGCATTTCATCTGTCTGTGCTTCAGTTTCCTCTCTGTGAGAGTTTGGCTGCCTGCGGCATCACTGAACTGCCTTAAGTACAGATGTGGTATTTAGTGCAACCTGCTAAACAAGCGAACTGTTTTAAGGTTAGTTCAAGCTTTTTCAGAATAGGCTTAAGCTAACCTGAAGTAGCTCATTTTCAGCTCAGAATACACATTTTCCCAGATGCATCTAAAAATATGATTGAATCAAGGTAACAAAGCTGAAATGTAAGCTAAAAAATACATTTTTCTCTAAATGTTGTGTGGAGGGATAGAAACTTTTGTCTGACCCCCTCCATAAATAGTTTCTAGGCAATCTTAGAGGTGCGAGTCTACCAATACCCTACTACTGGGGGCCCTTGTCCAATGGGCTCCCCCGCCTGGAAAGACCCTATAATCATATGTGGTTTAGAGGGAGAATGAGATACTTGGACTTCAGAAGGGGTACCCTTATGATCAAGTTTTTTTACATGGCTTTAATAGAAAGTGAAGAAAATGTGGTGAAGGAAGTCTTGACCTTGGTCTCCGTTGTTGCAGAGGATAAAACAGTAGGAGGTGTCAAATTCAGTCATTTTCTTGCTGTCCTTAGAATGAAAATGTGCAGGTTCAGCCTGCACAGAGAGGTCACATCATTGAAATGAAAGGGAATCTTTTAACTGCTTCCTTCTATTGTCTTGTCTTACTATCTGCTTTGCCACCAATGTTCTTTTTTCGTTGGAATTAACACCATGTTCCCAAGAATAATAACAGCAATAATAGAAAATTACTGCTTTGCAAATAATTTTGGAAAGTACATACGGAAATCTTTAGGAGTGAAAATAGCTGCAGTGGATGACAGTTGCCACTAGCAATGAAAATGTTTGGCTTAAAGTATAAAAACAACAGAAAAAAGCATATCAGAGAGGCTGAAATTACATCTGGATAGATACATGCATAGACTGAGTGCATGGTTTTCTCAGGCTCTGGAAGGGTAGAGGAGAGATGGTGAATACCCCGAAGTCCTGACCTGCCTTTTCAAAGTTCTTACCACAGGCACTGAGTGTTCTTTAATGCAAGTCAAGCAGTCCAAATGAGGAAAGAGAGAGAAATTAGTCTGAACAGGAAGCTTCAAATATTCTAAGACTAATTGAGTTTAGATAATTAAGGGGTTTTAGAGCAGTAATTCAGAGGAGAATGAGAGAGGAGAACAGTTTAATTGAGATTGCCTGTCCATCTGTGAATTCTCCGTGCAGCCTTCTGTAGCATGTCCCGGTTGTCATCCGTTCTGACCTAAAGGAGTTGATGTCATTTGTATTGACCTTATTAGTTAGCAACACTGCAGGCTTCCATTTGCTTTTGTAGCTATTCACGTGCTGCCTATGGTCCAGCGCCTGCGTGACAGTTGTCTGTGTTGTCCTTGACTGGAGGAAGTGCCCTGCCCTGGCACATCTGCCCTTTTGAGACCTTGTAGTCTGCTCTGGGGTCACACCAGGATTTGGGGGCATGAGGAGCAGTGTTTGAATGCTGCTTTGTAGTTCAGTAGAGGCCATTCCATGCTTATTGGAGCTAAGTCTTTATCTCTGCTACAATAAGGCAGCCAAAATTGGAATCAAACCCCAAACCTCTGCTGCAAGGAGTGGGCAGATGGTGATAATAAGCGTGGTTGGTTCAGTAGGTGAGAGGAGATGGTGGCCAAGCCTCATAGCTTGTCAAGAGAAAAGGTTCCTAATAGTTTTGCAATGACTGCCACAAAGAAAATAACTTTTTGAAAGGATGTAATCAAACATTCTGCACCTTGGGAGCAAATGTGCCTATGCTAACTGCGGTGCAGCACCATGGATCCTCTCCTGCTCTGCGACTCCCTGTGCAGATGCCACTGGTTGACGCCTCACAGATCAAGCTTGCCTGCTGCCCTTAACGGGCAGAGAGCACAACAGAGAGAGGCCCCATTGTGGCACTGTGGGTGTGTCGAGGTTTGGACACGATGGGCAGGAAGCGGATTAGTGAGACTGTCATGTGGTGCAGGAGATATGCTGGTTGTTGAGGATGGTGCCCAAAGCTCACAGCCTCGGCTACTGTCATGACAGTGTGGGCAAACCCAGAGTGCTGCAAGAGCAGAGCTGCCATCTGAATTTTGACTGGGTATTGAAAGCAGGAGAGATGTGATACTAGAGCTGTATCCTGTTCAACCATACCTCTCTTAGTCCAGTGATTTAAGCAGGGCTGGCCCAGCACTATGGCAAATGTAATTGAGATCAAAATGCTGTTAAAACTGCAGCAAATCTCATTACTTAACTTAGAAGTAAACAGATAGCAAGAGGAAAGGCCTTGACACCTCTACAAGCACTGACAAATTGTAATGTGCTTCTTGTGCTGTATATGTAAATACAAGCAACTTGACTCAGGGCTCCACAGGCTGTTCTCTCACCGTAAGGACCTCTGAGAAAGTAATAAAAGCGTCTGGAAGTGGATTGCCTGGGGTTTTCTTCTTGTCTCCTTCTGCTCTTTTACAAGTGTTACAGTGGAGGAGTTGCAGCAAAGCTCAAGAGGCCCTTTTCTGAGACCAGAAGCCAGGATCTGCTCATCAAAAATGAGGAAACAAACTGTAGGATGTTTTCATGGGGAGAGCAGGGCAAGCGTTCTGTACTAACCTGCTATCATAGGTGTTTTCCTAGTGGGAAACCCCTCTGGGGCTATTCAGATATGGGGAAGTGGAATAAATAATCAAATAGGATGTTCCTAGATGCTAATTTTCAGTCAGATTTGATACTTGTCCAAGATTTAACACTTCCTTTCTCTGCCAACCACATACTAAAAATAACGTATTTTCAGGGTATTGGAGACCACTACAAATCTGCTAGTATTTGGCACTTGAATATCACCTTTATCTAAGGATATCAAAGCAAAAAGTTGGAGCCTCAACACATTTACTTGGAATTGTAAGAACTTGAGACATTTTTGGAGCTGTTTGAGATGTCGGTAAAAAGGAAACAAATGGCAAAAAAGGTCTGAATTTCCTTGTTTAGTGACATTTTTTTCAACAAAGAACAAGCACCTTTACCGTGAAAGTCTCATGGGTGTTCTGTCTGTACCTCGGAGCACGGTTAGTCCTTGTGGGTCCGGAAAGATGGTTCCCTCCACAGAAAGGTTACAGCCCCAAATAAAGGTTGGGGAGGAATTAATTCACACGTTGCTGTTAGTTTTGGGGATCTTTAGGCGTTAAGTGGGGCTTTAGACTGCCTTCCAGTGATCAGACTTGTTGACTAATACTTCTGGCATAGGGAATGTGGTTTTTTTGACAGAGGGTTTCCTTTTTTTTAGTTTTGTTTTGTTTTCCTTGTCTGTACTTTATTTTTCTCTTTGGTATTAGTCATTGGTAACATAGAGATGGTGGAAGCAACTAAAAAAATAAAAGCGCTGTTTGGCTGGAAGTAAAACAGATTAATTCTGTTTGTGTAGATAGGTTGTAATGTCACTGAGAGCCAGGAGGGTTCCCGGCCGGTTTGGTAGGCTGCCTGTTCTGCTTTGAGTATAACATGTCAGATGGGTCTTCTCTGGCCTTGGGAAAGCAGCTGCTTTTTCTCTGTTGGGAAGTGCAGTGGAAGAGCTTAAATTGAGACTGATCTGAAGGGCAGACTGACAGCAAGATGCAAATTCCCCAAGGAAACTTGATTTATTTGGATTCTCTTTCTGAGTAGCTAAGCTCTTTTCTTCTAAGACTCAAAGCAGCTGTAGAGCCTCTTCCCTCCTAAGCTGAAGGACAACTAATGATTTCTTGTGTTTGATGGTTTTGAGTGTGCGGCTCATTTTGATAATTTGCTTAAGTCTCTCAAAACATCTGTAATTTAATCTAACTGGCAGCAATAGCCATTTGCCTGGAAAATAGCAAGACCATTCATCCCACGATGATGCTCTACACAGCTGTCCATCAGGGCCATGTGCAGTTGATGAGAACAAGGCTGATTCTGCTGGGAATCACTGTGTTGAGCAGCTCACGTATCAGTCAATTTTCATGTTGTGCCACCTCTCACAAAATGGGAGGTGGATCAGGCCTTGAATTCCCACGTGTGCTGGGGTGTTTTCATTACTGGGAAGGGGCTGTTCTCACTCTTTGATGTTGGTGATGTGATGGCATGGAGATGATAACAAGAGCCTCCTTACTGTGAGCAAGCGTTGGATTGTTTATTTGGCATAAAGAATGAAGTCACCTGTCTCATGAGAGATTTAAATGTTAGAGAAATGTCAAAATTGTCCACAACTGTTTGATCTGCCAAATCTCAGGGAAGTTATAATTTCCACCCTGCTTGGGGAAGCTGTTTCTGTTATGTTTTAGCAGGGTGGCTGTACTCTATTGTGTACTTGACTGTGCACTGAACAAATTTGTTAGAATCTGCTTGGCTTATCTCACCCCATCCTGACAGATGCGAAGAAGCACAAGTGGATCACAGAATTTTTTTTCCCCCCAGTACTGATAAAGTACAAGTACCAGGTCTGATTACAGATATTTCATTTTTGGATGTTTCATCGTGCTTAGCGACCTTGAAACTCTTGGTTGTGTGGAGACTGTGGGGACCTTTTGATTTACAGCACTGCTATTTAAGTGTTTGTACACCTTGGCAAAGGCCAAATTACTATTTCAGTTCAAGTCTGTGGGTGATGAGTGAAAAGACACATCTTGCACTCCTGTCACACTGCTGAGAGGTTTATTTATTTTTGAATGTTATGGATCTCATCTGAAGTAAAAAAAGATCTTTTTTTTTTCCTTAAGGAGAAAACACCTTTATGAAATACTTCTGTGTCTCTTACTTCACTTCTTACTCCTCAGGGGTTGCTTCCTCAAGGAATCTCTGTCCCTGCTTCTCCTTGAGCTTCTGGTTGTTCTGGGCCTTTCTCTCCATCTTAGTAATTTCTGGCTCTTGCTTGGGTTTCTTCCAGTACCTTTCTCTTTATCTCCACTTGAAAAAAAAAATATCACTTTGCATCTTGACTTTCTTTTCCCTTGGCAGGGGACGAAAGGGAGGCATTGCTTTTGGAAAAGTAACCCCTTTCAGAATGATGAGGCTGAGAGAATCAGATGCTCTCCAAATCTGGAGATGCTGTGTCTAATGTAGAGATTGAGAGATAGTAGATGTTTGAGGGATTTCTGCTTTGCTTCTGGGCTGGAGGAGCAGAAGTGAAAGACAAGACAGCTGAGAGGGGGAGCAGAATTCATTCCCCGTCTCTCTGACTACACTTTTGGGCCTTCTTGGATGGCAAGCAAGCAGGTGCCTGTTGACTGAATTGCAGTGGATATTGCACAAGACACTGTAGGCTGGTGGAAAGACTCCAGGGAGCCAGCTTCAGCCTACGGACAGTAGGTTTGACTCCCTTAGTCTAGACACTCTCACAGGGATTACGTCAACAATAATTTGTCAGTCTCTATTTATTTTCCAGTGCCATGGTTAGTATTTACTAGTGCTGAGATTCTCCTTATACTCTTCCATAGTTTGTCATATAAGATTCATTCCTAGCAGAGTGACTACCTAGGCCACAATTTCCATGTTTTTAAAAATAGTATTAGTAATATTAATGCTTAGGAGGAGGAAAGGCATAGAATGCACCTAAACATCCATATCCCAGTGAGAACATCCTTTACATGTTTTGAGAATCTCCACTTCCAGCTGACAACCCAAGAGCATCAGGTATTTTAGTGGGGATTGTATATATTCATAGAGGTACATCAGGTCTGGGAATAAGATATGAGCTGTCACATTAGGAGAAAATTCCTTCAGTCTCAAACCCACTGATGAAATGAGTGTCGCAATTCCAGTTCTTTACACAACAAACCTACCACTTTCCGGTACAGTAAGTTGAGCAAAATTACCCACAGTCCCTGGGGGATGTAAATGCAGCCCAATTTTAAACATTAATTTAGGTGCCTAACGTAAGAGGGCACTGTCTCTGGGTTCTCTGTGTAGTTAATGATCAGATCGCTTTCAGCTGCCTTTTGTAGAAGCTTTTTAAGTAAACTTCTGCTCTGAATCACCCTCTGGAAGAGTTTTCCTCTTCCTATGGACTTGGAGAGGAGGTCTGAATTAGGTAGAATAGAATTTTAAAATAAAACTGCACGAATAACTGCATTTTTACTTCTTCCCTTCTTTTTTGCAACAAGGATTTGAAGTTCAAGTGCTGACAACATTTTACGCTCTGACTTCTGGTCTCCATTCCCTCCAATAACATTGTGTCAAGTCTCCATAATGCAGAGAGAGGGTGACTGAAGAATTGTGTATGCTAAGGGTCCAATATGAAATAACCCAAGTCTACAAAATATAGGCTTCTTAGAGCATGTTTAATGCAGTGCTTAGCTTATAATATGCAGCAAGATAATACAAGTTTTGCAAGACTTGTCTTTAGTGTTTTGGATCCCCTTGCAAGATACTGAAAGGGCATTAAACTGTGCCACTTGTTGGTTGTTGGGAAACCCATGGAAAAATAAATCTTTAACTCAAAACAAAAACCAAGGAACTCTCTCAAACTCAGAGGATCAATGTTGCTTTATTATTAAACCACTGTGCTGTTGTTCCCATGGAAACAAAGCAACAAATATTTGGAGCTGTGTAACACCTTCCACCAAAATTCCAGCTAAGAATGTTTTGGAAAGTGTTTCTGTCAACGAGAGCCCTCCTGTTCTCTGAATGACTGCTTTGTGCAGCCTTCCTGGACTCCCGCGTAGGCCACAAGGTGAAACTCTGCACTCAACCTCATGAACATTACTTATCTTTACAATTCTTTAAAAGGAGTTAATTGCATCAGGAGGTCTTTGGCCGGTACAAATGATAAGTTTGAGGCTGCAGCAGTGACCCAAATTAATTGTGTGACAGCAGCAGCATTTGGTCATCTGCTATTGGTTTGGGTGGGTTTTTTTAATCCATAATTTCCTACAGATCAATCCTACAACACACCAAATGATTTCACCTTGAACCCAGCATCATCTGTTCAGAAAGTGAAGGAAAAAACACATGGAATACTACTGATATTTTGGCTAAAAATCTTATTTACTTTTCTAAGATAATATGATCCATGTACTCATTACCAGTGGGAAGAGATCTTTCCATGCTGCCAGATATCTTTTACCTGAGGCACCCCATCTGTTTATATTTGCAGGTTGGGGTGAGAGGAGGAAATCTGATCGAACTTAGCAGGTGCTCTTTTTTTTTGTTTCATAATTACAATGCTGCTATTTTCTTCTCTTTGTCTGCTCACTTGTTTTTGCCTGCAGGTCAACCATCACATTTTAACCATTTTAACCAGAAAGTTTTCTTGTTACCTTGTTTTCCAAACAAGGATTTTAATCCAAACAAGGAGTAATAAGCTTCTGTTTTCGTGTGTTGGTTTTTTTTTTTAGTGAATATAAGGTCAAAACTGTAATTAAATATCTCACCACTGGGAAAAGCATCGTGCTTCTCATTTCCAGTGTGAAAAACAGTTGGTGATGTCTCATTAAGTGTGAGCCTGTTTTGCAACATTTTCCTTGCTGGAAGCACTAATCACCTTTTTCTTGTCTACCCACATACCTGTTTTCACATAGTTCATAGAAGTTTAATATCTTAGAAATCTTTTCTGTTCTTTTAAATACTTCCGAAATCTGCTGGTTGTTTAAAAAGTTATTGAGGCTGGGGGAAGAACATTTACATAATGTTTTTGCACATTATGCTAAAATGTACATTTCTGATGTATGAGGAGACATCACAATGAATTTGACTGTGCTCCCCTTCTGAACTAGTGTTCATTATGCTGCATTTACTTGGCGTAATATTGCTTGTACAAGGATGCTGAAGCCCTCCAAATGCAAAGTAAAACAAATACTTTACAAAACAGTTGTCTAAAATTTTCTAAATTTTAATGGATTCTTTCTCTCATTTCCCTTTCTAATGATCGTTGATGTTATAGCCCCAAAACTGCTCAAAGCTGGAAGGTTTAAATTGTAACCACCTCTAAAATTCATCATTTTTAAATTAAAAGCAGACTCAAATATACCAGCACTGGAAAAGCTTCCTTCGCTGAAGGGTGAGTGAGCTGTTCAGATGCCTTTGATGGACCACACACTATAATACCTTTCAGTATTATCAAATAATAACTCAGAAACTCTTGGCCATATGCTATTTGAACTGAAGTCAGAGGGTGTATTTGGCATGTGGTTTGTAGTCCCTGGAATATGTTGTTACGGGTGGAATATATTGAAATGGGGGGCTAGGAAGCAGTGCTTTTTATTTGTAAAATCCTGTTTAAGATAATTAGTGTAGAGCAGAAGGAAGTCTTTTGCCCAAGCCGGTGGTTATCTCTGTATCATGGCCTAGCATGTCTCCTGTCTCAAAGGAGGATGTAATTCAAGAAGTGTCCCTATGAAAGGGAGAAGTAGCTTTTGTTCTGAAACCCAGCGGTGGTGTTATTGAGGCCACATGTTCCCTCATGGCCCCTAATCAGTTTGAGGCTGATTCCTATTTAGTTCCTTTTAACCACTGTTATTCCAGCTTTATGCTATTGGAAGTTCACTCATTCTCATCAAGTTATACTGGAGTGACTCTCTAGTGTGTCAGGTTCTGGGTCTATAGATACTGATATTCTTTCTAATATACTTTTGCTGCCTTATGCTGGGTAATATTTTTCTATATAATGATTCACAGTAACTGTGCCTTAGGCGATGGCTTGAGCTGGAAGGTTATGCAGCAAAGCTACAATACTGTAAAATACCGATTTTGGTTTTAAAGCGATGCAAGAAAAGGAGAGACTGTGCTTGGGCTTAGGACAGACTGCAAAATTTGAACATTTTGCAATATGGTAAAGGATAATTCATTGTGAAAACTCCTTTCTTCTGCTGAGCAAAGATCCTGCTGCGGTTGCAAAAGTTACTGGTCATGAACATTTGAGGCGGCACACTCAAATCAAGGTGGCTGTGCATTAATATTTTATAATTATAGCTTATTTTTCAGGACTGTACTTTTGCTAGAAAATGCAGTTGTTTCTACTTCCAGTTAGTTTCATCTTTAATTTGTCTGATAATTGATAATACTTACTTTGTTATGAATGCATTGGTGTTTTATCAAATACTGATAATTAGATTGACAGAGTTACAAAATAGTGAGTCTAATAAAGGCAATTCTTACTCAGGGTGTAGGAAAGCTGAGTTCTGCTCTCATTTCTCCAGAGGAACTTGAACCCCTGTCTCCAGCTTCCAGGAATGGTTTTAATCACTGTATTTGAGGATTGAATTTTCATTTTAAAGAGAGAACTTTATGTTTGCTGGATCACTCACTGGAACTGGTCTCTTGTCCTCGAGATGTGTGTCAGGTGCATAGGGCTGCTGATTTGTAGGTCATTCTCATTCCCACTTTTCTGGCTCGATGCTTTTTGAGGTTCTTCAAACAAGGGAGGATTATAAGTAGAGGAGGATTTGGGGGTCTATAGCCCCAAATATGCTGCACTACCCAGTTGGGAAACTGGTCCTGATGGGCTTTCTGGGTATACTTTGATTGAGGGGCAAGGAGCCAACTTGTCAGTTTTTTGCTCCTCAGCATTTAGAAGATGGGTTTGCCTGCCAAGCAGTTTTCCCCCAAGTTTCATAGAACTAACATGAGTTAAAATAATTCACTCTGCAATTGCTGTTACTAAACCCAGCATGACTATATTTCAGCCAATGCTTTTGTGTTTGAACCAGTGAACTAATGATAAAATCCATGGTTTCAAATTGCAACCAGTACATCGTGTTGTAAACATGTTGCAGATGGCCTTGCTACCCTGTTAGCTTCCAATTAAAAAGAAATAAAATTAAATTTACTGGTCACTTAACCCTGTATGTCTGAGTCTCAGCCTGGCATCATTAGTGTATATTTGTTGACTGGAGGAAGACGCTAAAATTCCCATTCTTGCACTTTTACTCTTCCTTCTGTTAGTGCGATCATTTTGAATTTGACATTGGCTGCAGAATTTGCAGAACGTAAACAGGTAATTTTTAGGAAAAAAACAGAGTTGCTGTGGGGTAGTAAAAATGATTATTCCTCCTTTAGCCTAAGTTACTCAATTAGCAACAGTCCTAAACCAGATCTGCTGAGCCTGAATTGGTGCTTCTGTGTAGTTGTTTGCCTGCTAAAAATATGAGAATATCTTTATTCTTTCCTGAATGCTAATTGTATCTTTATTACCTGCTTTTGTTTGAGACAAAATTTGTCCCAGCTCATACTTTTCCTTGACTACTCCAGCTCAGTAGCTAAGTGTGTGCCTAATGACAGTAACCTGAGCAGTATGACTAACTGGAGGGTGATTCCTTTTGCACTTAAGAGATTGTGACTGTTGGGTGGGTAAGGACAGTTATGAGCCAGTTCATGCTTTTTATGTCTTTTTTGGGATGGCCAACTACGGACTTTTTAATGTATTTTTGACAAAATAAAGATGCTTCTGTTAGATTCTGTAAATAGAGGAAGGAAACGCTTTTCAGGAGCAAGAGAGCCCTTTTCTGTCCAGTCCTAGGTGTTCGGATGTGCCTCTGGTTTTTATCTGGGTTCTTGAGCTGAAATGATTTTACTCAGTGCACGCTACTGTGACTTGAGCCAACTGTTTAGGATTGATCAGTGTAGATTCACTGATTTTGCTGATTTACTTCAGTTAAGAATCAAGATTTTTCTTCTGAAATAAACAGTGGCTTAAAGGCTGTGACCAGTCTGCAGTGAGCTTTGGGAGACAGCATATTTTTTGGCTGGATAAGTCCCCAACCATGGCACATCTTTTTTCCAAATATAGTCCAGTGGTACTGTTTTTTTTTCCCCAAAGCAGACTTGGGAAAATAAAAAGTAAGCAGTGGCATGTGGGAGGAGAAGTGGTTTTCAGAGGGAGCACTGGGATATCTGCAGCTCTGGAAAGCAGGCTACCTCCGTAGGGGTCAAATCCACTGGAGGAGTGCAAGGATGACAATAAAACATAAGCTGTAATTATTGTAGTGAAATATCCCCCCATTATTCTTCATTGATGCAGCACCTGAAACACCAGACCTCTGATCTCTGAGTGGGACTTCTGGGATATGCTGTTTTATAAGTAAAAATATGGAGAATAACGCTACTGGGACAAAACATGAGATTCCCTGTATTAATGCCTTTGCAGGACATGGCAATCTAAGAATATATTTGACAATCTGTCATTGTAACCACTGAAATCTTAAAGGTCCAATTAAAACCTCATAAAGAGTAATTCAGTGATGTTTGCCTAGGTAAACTAAAATGCTTTCGTAGTTCAGCTTTATGGGCATGTATGGACTCTAAGAATTATGAAAGCATTCGTGTATTTGTATGAGTGTCATGAACTCAAAATTATTTAGCAAATTTTGCCACTTTTTTTCTTTCTCTGCAGGCTTTCACTATTGCTTACAGCCCAAACCACAAATAAAGCATTAAAATTATTGATGTGAGCTAAGCAGGAAGGCTATTGCCAAAAATAGCAGTATTCACTCAGGCTTATTCTGTGTAGCTCTGGAAAAATTATTCCCATGCTACAGCAAAGATCACATTTTTTCCTTTCTTCACTAATAGCAAAAATATTACCTTTCAAGTGGTCTGTTATTCTTGCAGCTGGGGGATAAGCAGGTTGGGTGAAGTTTAAGGTAGCTAAATGAGCAAGTCTTGCTGATCCTGCCTCCTGCTAACACAATGAATGATTTATGATGTTTTTCTCTCCTGGTGTGTCCCCACCTCCTATTTTTGCTTTCAAGGTGATGGTAAAATGAGGCAAATGAGCAAATGAAACCTTGTATTTGATCTAACTTAGTTCCAGGAGCATTGCTCTTTTTTCTTTCACTTTAATGAAGGGCATGGGAGCAGTTTGAGTGTATGGTTGGGCTCTCAGAGAGTGTATTCAGAATGATGCTCACAGACGTGCCTTGCTGTGACCGAAAAGGCAACACCAGAAAAACCATGAGTATGCTGAAGTGTGAAAGGAGTACAGGTATGTAAGTGCATGAGACTTTTCTGCTGTAGTGTGTCAACATCCTCTCAGAGAGATTTGACTTGGCAGTCATGGAAAGACACTTTATTCTTGGGTAAGAATCCTGTGTGCAGTGCTCTCCTAAAGCTGGGATCACTGACTTGGCTGACCTCCTCCCCCATGGCAGCAGCAGCACACAGGAGGCCTGCTGATGGCTGGTTCCTAAATATACAGAGGACTCTGCATCAGGTGCTGAATAGAGTAAGCTCAAACTTACTTCAAGTTTTGCGTGTGACATTACTGTGCCTAGGGCTTGCTGGGTTTTTCAATGTAGCTTCACACAGGGGCTGATATGTCTTAAGTTCCATGAGGTTCCCCGTGTACATGTGACATGTTACAGATATTAATGCTGTGGCCTTGATATTGGAGCCCTGGGGGAGAGGCATACGAGCAGCCTTCATGGGCAAGGTCCATCCTCCACACTGTATCAGATCGACATTTCTGGCTGTCTCCTTCAAGAGAGCGCAACACCCTTGCTGACTGGTTCTTTATTAGTTTGTGACACTCTTATCAGATGTCTGCATGGGAGGAGGTGAGCCAGCACTTGGCACACAGAGTCTTTCAAGCCTCCAGAAGTGAAGCAGCTGTTTTATGGAGTTCAAACTGCAGTGCTGGGAGCTGTAGTGAATCGTACGTGATCCCAAGCTCAGTCAGTACCAATGGTAGAAAGAGCCCACCAGTGCTGTTGTGGAGGGGAGATGGGAGACGTGGGAAGGCAGGTGGAATTTACAGAGAGTGATAAGCGACCCAATAAAGTGCCAAGAAAGAAGGTGAGACACGTAAAGGAGAATCTTCTATAAAACCCCAATAGTCTAGAGATGTTACATTTTTGAAGGGAATGAGAGCCAAAGAATTGATGTTGTCCATTGTGTTAAGTCCCCTATGATCGGTACAACTATAATTACTAAGAAAATGCACTTCTGTGCTTCTTTCAGTCAGTGAGAGTTAGCTTTTATGCTAAGCAGTGCCTCTTTCTGCAGTGAGGTGAACCACGGCACAAAGACTCAGATGATTTGTTGGCTGGTGCTCCAAACGATTTGGAAAACAATTTGGAGACCAAAAATTACTTTGGAGAATAGTAGCAGCAGTCCCCAGGGAGGGCAAGTAAAGCGTGGGGCCTCTTATGGCTGCATGGTGAGAGCAAGAACAAATGATGCAGATTTAGGTCCAGGGACGATAAAAGCTTGTTAAACTGAGGGAGTGTTGGCAGTAAAGGTAGGACGTACAGAAAAGTAGGATCCTAGGAGTGATGTTTGCCTCCAAGCCCCCTTGCTAAATAATGTGGAAAGGAACACATGCACATCATTGTTGTAGGAGTTTTTCTCATTAGATCAAAAGGACAACATCACAGCAATCTGTTGCTTCTGTAGAACACAGCGCTCAAGAGGAGGAGGAGACACATGTGGGCAGCAAGAAAGCTCATGAAAAACAACTAAGGAGACAGCATGGAAGAAACAGCGTATGGGGTGGGGTCAGAGCAGTCCCAGTGCCGGCAGAGAGGAATGAGAAGGCAGCTGAGTGGGTGAGGACAGACACCCTACTGCATGTTGATTGTGGCACAGCCTCCATCTGTCCTTCCTTAGTGCACCCACTCCTAGTGCTAGGAATAAGCTGTGATACCATGGAATCAGATTGCTATTTGTAATAGTAAAACTGCTGCTGAGAAACACAATATTTGTTTCCTAGTGAATGATAAAGAAACAATAATAAATGGTGTTTACAGGCCTGAGTTGTTTATCCTTCTTTGCAGCAATGCTCTTTTCCTCTATGAACTGTTCTGCCTGTGCCATTGCAGCCCAGAGACTCCAAGCAATACACGCATGGGTGACTTACCTTTCTTAAGCTCCAGTAATTCATGGCTATGAGACCAAGGCACTTGGGTATCAAACAACCCTCACATGAAATAATCACCACAGAAATTAGTGCTAATACAAAGCTACATCCAAGAATTCAAAAGTTTTCACTGTTAACAACCCAGTTTTCAGCAATTAACACCTTCCTGTTGAGAAGGTTCTCCTTGAGGACTATGGAGTAAACTGAGTCTAGAGTTAGTTAAATTGTGCATTCCAGCTAAGGTATTTATCTAAAAATGTAATTTACATTCAGAAAGTAGAACACCTGCAATCTATTTTACTTCTTGATACATCCATCAAAAAGACTTTGTCACCAAATATATCTTCCCATCAAGGAACTGGACAGGAGTATCAGATGAAAAAGAGGAGTTTTTTCCCCTCCTTATTTTTCCAGGCAGAAGACGGAGGACAGAGCTGTTCAGAATCAGCCCTACTGTGCTGCTTTAGCTCACATATCTGCAATACTGGCATAGTATGAAAAGCAGACAGAAAGGTCAGACCAGCTTCCAGACCCCAGGTTTTGTGTTAGATGAGTTCTCTCTTGTGTGCTCAGCACTTTCCTTATGACTACCTTGATACTGAGGAAGGCTCTACATCTCCAGACACCTGAATTTTGTGTCGCTGGTAGAGTCGTGTCAGAAGACAGTCCTGCTTAAAAACCTCAGGAGCGGTTGCACAAAGGAACAATGAAATGTCAGAAGTAAGTGAAGAAATGTATTTTTGTTTCAGCACTGAATTTCCTGTGGTAGTATTGGCCATCACTCTTGGTATGGAATGACTGACTGCTCTACATGAGGGTGTTACCATGTTCTGAACCTGACTTCAGTGGGGGCCAATTTAGAGCCAGGAGAAGTCTCAGGTGAAGGCAAGCTGTGTGTTCTTGCCAAGGTAACAATATGTGAGCCTGTGGGTTTATTGTAGGCACATTTAAGGTGATAAAAAAGGGGGGGAAAGTAGCTAAATATTTATGAATTTTCTTTTAGGAGGGAACACCTGTCTGGTGTAATACTTCATTACATGCGTTCATGAGAAGTAGGAAAGCAGCTCTATTTACTTCAGCTTCATTAGTGGCAGACCAGCTTCTCAAGTGAGCACAAAGTTTCTTTTTTTTTGCCAGCCCCAAATGGATAAAATTACTACTTGGTAAATTCCACATAACCTTTAAGGCTTTCAATCACAGCAGTAAATGCTACTGTGCCCCAGCCCCTACTTTTACTAGATTGTATTATAAGCACCTTAATTATAGTGCACGATGTCTGATGGGCCATGGAAAAGGTCATTTTCCAAAGAACGTATGATAACAAGGGTGGTGCGATACTGGTCATTTTTCATCTGTTGGGAAAGAAAAGGCTTTGCAGAGAAGAAGATTAATAGTAAACAATGTTCATCTAAATATATCTCAGACAAAATATCACATTCCTTCAGGCTTGCCCTCTCAGGACGTGCCGCCATTAACCATTTTGCTACACAAAGACATGCTCCTCCTGTTGGAGCAGAGCTAAAAATGAGGTATGTTGTTGTTATTTTAATGATGAAGCTGCCACAGTACAATGAGGTCTCTTGCTTGCGCTGCTTTTAGCAGTTGAGTTCAGGGCTTCTGGATTGAAATGTAGTTCAAGGGCAGAGAAGTGAACAGGAATATTGGCAGTGACTTCACGGTGGTTTGAACAAATTCTCCACGCTGCTGCAAAAATGAAGAATCAGAACTGGGACTTACCTATAGGTTAGTCCTCTATTATAGCCTGTGCCTGCCTCTTTACTTATTTAATTATTTTTACAGGTCAGTTCAAATATAAGTTGGAGGCAGCTCGCATTTAATGTCTCTGCTGTGCTCAGTATAGCAAAAGCATCTGGCAGGACGATTTCATTCCTGACTCCCCTGCTAATGGCACGGCTTTGGGCCTTTGGGCAGGCAGGCTATCCTTATCACCTTGGCAGGCTTCCAGCTCCAAATAATAATCCATTAACGTCTGCCCTGCTGGCATTCTTGCCAAATGCAGGGGATATCTTTTAAATAAACATTGGCAGTTCCCGGTCAGAGGAAAGAGAAAGGGAGTAGAGGAAAAACAATCCTTGACATTTCAGTGACTTTGCAGGGCTAGCTGACACCTGGTACCACCCTAATCTGCGGGTGTTTATGGAGAGCTGCAAAACACGGCTTCTTCGGTTGGCTCTTTTGATTTCTTTAAATAGAACTGTAGAGACTTATAATGATAGGAGTAGCTTTCCTGGATAGGCATTCTTTTATTTTTCTTTTTTCCCAGGCTAGGGAGACCCCTCCGTTAACATCTGTGCTCCCGATTTCCTGTGAGGTTCAGTGAGAATAGTGTAGTAGGCTTGCGCGCCTCCTACTCTGCCAACAGTACTTTTTTTTTCCGAGTTTTTCTCCTTAGTGGATTAGATACAATGTAGGTTTGCTTTCAGGGGGCATTTTCCCACCTGACTTCCTATCTCTTCATCCAGCAAACCAAACAGCCTCATTGATCTGCCAGCAATCAGAGCAGCTGTGGCTCACCCCATTCTCAGTGTTCCCTGGGAAGAGCTTTTTGTTGTTGTTGCAACCATTTCACTTTCTTTCTCTGTAGCTGAACTCTCAATGACAGCTTGAGGTTTATTTTTCCAGCTGTTATATTTTGCCTAATAGCAATAAAATTACTTGTTTGGATATTTCACAGGATCAATAAATGAGCTATCTACGTTTTTTTTTTGTAGTGCAGCTAAGATCTGGAGTAGGATTCATTCTTCCAGAATGCAACTGGGAAACAGTAAAATATTTATTGTTCAAAGAATAGTGTAGTGTCAAACCTGGAGTTTGCTACTGGATTTCATTTCTGCTTGGTTTGCTTTGATTCATTGATTGTGCTGATGCCACCTTAGCACGTATCAGTGGTAGCTAAGGGCTAAACAAATATCTGTTATTCCATCTTTTATAGCAAGTTCATTAAAAGATTCAACAGTATTTTGAAGGATTTGAGGTCTTGATTGTAAGAATATTTTGGTTCTTTATCCTCTCCTGCTAATGACTTGGTACTTGGTTTGCAACTACTCCCATGCCAGAATTCCCTCAAATTTTATATCACATTTACAGTTGTATTCTACTTGCCCTTTTTCATCTGAGTGGTTGAGACTAGTCCTGTGTTTCCCATAGATTCAACTGTACCTGCCCATGATTAAACTTCCTATCAAGCTAGCATTATTACTGAATTTTCTGATGTGCAGCTAAATGTTTCCTCGAGCCCCATTACTTGTGTGTGGGATTGGACAGAGGCAGACTCCCTGGCTGCTAAAGGGCACACAGGCAAACTGACAAAGTCCAGAATGCAGTTTTTGACCAGATCCTCCTTTTGGGGAATTAAGCTTTTATGTTTCAATGCTTCCCTTTTTGAAGCATGGTGGCATTTGATTATGTGAATGTGTTTTTAATGAAGATAATTTAATCACCAGCATTTGGGAGCTTCTGTATCTCCTAATTAAAATGGAACCAATCTGAATCTCCCCAAACCACTTTGCTATGTTTTTAGTTCATTATACCACTCCGCCCCTGGCCAGCCTATATATGGTAAACGTTCTGCTATTTCCTGCTCAGTTATTTAATGCTGGAGCCTGGAGCCAAGATAGTTTCAGTTCCTGAAGCAGAACCAAGCAAAGCAAATGTGGTTAGAATGGAGTTAACTGGAAACATTCCCAAAAGATAGATGATTTACTCCCAAGCGCATACTGATCCACCTACAGTGGAAAAGAAAGATCATTTGCAAATCATAACCTCTTCACTCTGTTCGGACACTTGCAGGCCTTTGTTAATAGTCTGTACTTAAAAAGAATTTTGAAGAAGTGCTCAGTTTTTAACGCTGTAGGCTCTTCACAAGCAGATGATATTTGAAAATGCTGTTAAGCATCTTTGCAGTGAAAGTTATCCCCTTACGTGTTGAAATATTGCAGCTGAAGCGTAAAAAGGGGTCAAGAGAAGAAGTGTGTAATATTGAGAGGCTGCTTAAAATAGGCAAATGCATATTAAGCAAATGTGGGTCCCTAAGATGGATTAAGGTGACGCATCTATTAGTCTTCTTTCATTGTTTTATTACACTGTACCAAACCCATGCATTGTCTCTACTTTTGCTGGTCGGGAAGGTCTTTAAATGCAAGCATGCTCAGGTAGGGAGAATGGAGGCAGCTGAGGTTGCTGTGTGGGCTAATAAAACTCTGTGTTGGGCATCTTTATCAGGGAGGGGCACTCTGTAGTAGCGTCCATCTGAGTCCAAATCTGGAGCTGCAAAACTGTCACTAGTACCTGCTTCCCTTAGATGATAAGGCTTGCTGAGCAGAGAGGATTTTTACCACAGTTTTCTAAAGAAATGTCTGAATTTCTCCTCTGGTAGCTTTTCAACCTGTTGTTCAAATTAGAAGGGTAGAGGTGTTGAAAATAGAATCCTATGTGGTTAATGACAATAAAAAGTCAAATCCAGTGCAGAGAACTAAGTTGTGTCTCCCACTGTTGTGCCTCTCTCTTTCCCCAGGGGATGATGACAGAGGTGAAGCACTTGCTAGACACTAGGGGATCCAGGCAGGAATTATTCTCAAGGAACAAAATCATTGGCAAATCTGGCTTCGGTAGTTCTTCTGTTCACAGGGTTAATTGTTTACATGAAGGAATGCGGTAATAGAGACGCTTTGCTTCAGGCCTCTTTTACTGTGTAAGTATTTTCTAACCCAGATTTGAAGAACAACAATGTGTAGCTGTGCTGGAACAAGTGCTATTTTTAAATTTCCTGTGGTTTGAGAAATTGTCAGATTTCTCCGTCTGAAGGATCAAGGGATCCAGAAAACCAGTGTTGAGTTTCTGGTATGAACATTGAATGAATACAAAAATTAATAGACACTGATTTTCTGCATTGTGGCAGATGAAAGAAGACTAAGGTTCTCAGCTATGCTAATATCAGTCCAGAGCAGCTCCAGCATCTGCAGACTTTAGTTGAATAAATATTATTTAACCTAGTTCAGGAAAATCCCTCCACTACTACAAAACAAGTTTTTCCACTCTTACGGGTCATGACCGTATACGGAAGCAACCCACGCTGATAACCCATTGCACAACTGATACTGAGTAAGAGTCTTCAAAGAGCCACTCTCTGCCCCTGCTGACCTCCAGTCTGTCTAGCAGACCTGTCCATGTTCAGTGGATGTAAACTGCCATCCCCTGCGCGTATCGAGTCCTGGTCGTTTGCCGGCTGTGCACAAGTGGTGCCTTTTTTTTGGTGCAAGCAGAGACAGTTCACGTGCAGAGATCTGGATATCCTAGACAATGTCCCATTGTGCATGGGAAGACGCTGTCTGTCTTCCAGCTGAATCTGCGATTCTGTGGCCTACTTGCTGCTTTGTGCATTTTGTTACGGTGTAGTTTCTGGAGCTCTGCTGGCTCTTACTGGTAGGGCTGTTCCTGTGTGTGTGTTATCAGGCCTGGTATAACATGTTCAGACTGTGCAGTAAAGACTCTTTTTCGTTGTTATAACAGCATAAGTGCTATTTATGGGTTTGACAAGCTATCTGTGACAGAGCCTTTCTTGTCTCACAGCCAGAAGTGCCCATGAACATCTTTCTTCTCTGTCTGTCCTGCCTTTATATTCACATGACCCATAAATATCAATAGTCATGCTTAGATATAAAAGAGATGCAGTTCCAGTACTTGTGTATTGGCACAGGGGAAGCAGAGGACAAGAAGAGGTAAGAGTTTTGGTTTTATGCAGACTGAAACTATTACAGTAGCAGAAATGATGGCACTTACAGTAATGTTGCAGTCTCCTGAATAGTGTAATTCTATCATTACCTGGAAACGTAGCACTTATGCAGGAATGTATTCTACTATTAGGTAATAGTATAGCATCTCAGCAGATGAGTATTACTTTATACATCCAGGAGATCATGATGGCTTATGCCTATCTGTTGACAACAAGAGTTCTTTCCAGCAATGCTACTTGCATAAGCCTTCCCATGTGCCTTTGAACCAGCTTATCTTCTGGACCACACATAATCCTTTGCCCTCTGTGAGTGGACGGCTCTATGGACGGCTCTAACAGGTTGTGGTGGGAGCCTGGAGCTTACTCTTATGTAGACTAAGTGAAAGCACTGTGTTGCTCCTTGCAATTCAAAAAGCTGCTGGAGGCATACACTGGACTTTGAGGCATCTTTTTTTCTTTGTTTGATATTCTGCTCTCTGTTTCCTCATCTGAATTAACTTTAAGTCACTGACAGCTTTCCCACGTCCTCTGAGTTTGGCTTATGTCTCTTGAGATCTTCAGTAGTGGAGCGCAGTAGTAGTCCTTCTAGTTCACATTGATTTATAACAATCTAGAAGCTTTTCCTGAGTGACATAAGACCAGAGAAACCAGTGGTATTGTTTGACCCATCTGGGGGCAGCGTGCAGCATAGATACAATGCTCTTAGCATTGACTTTTGTATGAGAAATGTCACATTTTGTGCCATATAGTGCATTGGTCCTGGAAACAGACTTTAAAAATCTGATACGGGAATGTACACAAATGAGCAGTTGCATGGCTTGTAAAATTCTGGTGTGGCTTTACAATGCAAGACACATCTGTCATCTGGCTGAGAGAGCATTTCCACTTTTTTCCTACTCCAAAGTGCTTTCTCCAGGGGAAAAAAAAATGTCAAATTGCCTGAAATAACATGCTTTCAGTATTAGCAATGTATGGCTATCTGTGCCCTGTGAAAGTGGAGAAAATATCACATATACAATCAGCACATTATGTTGTTGACCAAAACAATGCTGGAAAATTTTAAGAAGAACCACTGTATAATGACAGATTGCCACGGTGTCTGGTTTGGGGAGCCCATTCTCTTCTTCGAGAGTTAATATGCCAACATATTGAAGAGAGAATGAAATGGAAACCAAGAAAGAAATCATTTTTCCTCTTTCCCCCCTCACCCATTCTATTTCTATCAGGAGTGTTTCTGTTTGTCTGAATAAACTTACCCATTCCAATACCTAACTACTATTTAGGATTGCTTGCCAGCTTGGGAAGTTGTTATGCGTGTTGCCCTTAAATAGTTTGCATTTGACTGCAGAGCACCTGTTAGTTGATTGGGAGACAGTAAAATTCAGGGCAAAGGCTTCCGGAACACAAAGGATTGCTTGTGGAAAAAGACCTTGTTGATGTTGGATGAAGTTATAACCACCACTTGATGACTGTAGTGAGGCATTATATGGTGTACTAAGTCTGTCCATGTGTTCCTGTGTGTGAAAAAGCAACACCTGAGCTAAACAGAAGAGAACAGAGCTAAACTGAGTCTCCTCTTAATGGTCTTTCTTCAAGTGTATTTTGTGGAGCACCCTTGAAAGGACTTTTTGTGTAAGTCCCTTGGAAACTCCTTTCAAAGCTGCTGCACAAAAGTGCCAGAGCTTGTGAGCCACCTTCCTGCTCAGAGCTTGCATCTTGTAGCTCACATGTTCCCAGTTCAGACGTTGGTCCATCGGATCAGGTGCTGTAGACTCTGCAAGAGCCATTTGCCTTGATAGGAGCTTGAGGAGCTTAAAATCAATGAGAATTTTTACAGACAAGTGTTTCCTCCTTATCCCAGCCCCTGTGTGGTCAACTGCTACCACATGCTGCTGCACCCTTAACTTTGTTTCATGTCTCCTGTTTGCCATGCATTTATCCCTCCTGTGAGTGTCAGCTTTGTATTCTGACTCATTCATTATTGTGTTTGTGGTTAATTTTATGGGGCAAAGCAACTGGGATAACCTTGTGAAGATCAAAACAGAGTGCTTTTAAATGACACATGGCTACAGTATTAATGTTCAAATATGTTTAGGAATAATATTGACATCCATTTGTTCTTTATAGAAGCATACTTGTTTTGAAAGATAGACAAGCCAAATCTTTTCATTATAACATAATTTACCTGTGACATAACTTGTTCTTTTTCAGAAATTCTGTTTTAAAAGGGCTACTCCAAACTGCCAGGATTCGTGAAACTGCTCACCAGAAGACATCCAAGTCTAATCCAGAGCCCACTAGAGTCTGTGAACATCTTTTTGTTTTGCTGACTTGGTTTCCTGTAAAGGACTGGATTATGAAACATGGTGACACTTCTTGGTCACCCTGGCTTGTGTCTGTAAGATCTCCTTGCTCCTCAGGACCTCTCTTTTAGTGGTTCAGCCGTAGCTTTCCTAGCAAGACAAACTTTGCACTGGCAAAGCTTGTGAAAATTTCCACTCACTTTCAGAGCTGGACAATTTAGTGAACTGGCGCAAATGAACAGACGTGCCCAAAAGCTCTACAGTGAACACAGCCATATCACTATATTTTGGCAAACAACTATATTTTGGGTATTTTGAGGATCTTTTGAATAACCACTCTGTCCTTTTCCAGCATGCTCTCAGGGGCTGTCGTGCAGGCTGATGGGGAGGCTGCTTTGTGCAGAAGTGAGATTAGCCAGTGGATAGGGCAGCCTGCTTCATCCATAGTAACTAGTCAGGTTACTTCATACCTTTCTTTTAACATTGCAACCAGAAATGAGTTATTTCTTAACAAGCATGCAAGGCAGCACCTCAGAAACATTGTCAAGTTTGGGATTTACCAGCCCACTACATACACAAAATACATTCTACCCCACCCCAAATGCCAGAATGAACACAATCCACGTTTGAATGTAAGGCATCCAGGCTCAGGTTCAGGGAAAGCCAAGCAGCACACTGGTCACATGCAGCAAGCTTTGCTGCAGTTTTTGTTTAAAACCTGATTATTTTGTGCAGGCTGGGTTCTGAAACATTTGGTTTGGAGCTGGGCAAGCAGAATTGACAATCTGAATGATTGCCCAGTGTGCAAGGCAGAGAAAGAAGGAGCCTTTGGTATCACCCAGGAGCTTAACTGTTTTTTTCAGTACGTATTTTTCAGTTCACAGCAGGCCATTCACACCAGAAAGTGCAGCAACAGCAACCTCAGTGGTGAAACTGCCGATGTTACAATCAGAGGGACATAAATTGATGTATATTTTGGAGTGGCAGTACCAGGAAATGGCTGAGACATCACATGGTGGAGGATGTGCCCTCTGTAGCGAAGGGACGTATTTACTTACAGGATAGACTTCCACCAGACTCAACCAAAGGCAGTTTTGGCTAGTTGTTTGAATTACCTGACCCACTTACAGTAGAAAGTTGTTATACAGATAGCAAATATGTACCCCACCCTTGGTAGGCAAGACAGGCTCTTTGCCAAAATGTTCTAACACAGTATAAAATACTTTACCTGTCTAGTTAAAACTGTTGTTGCGAAAACAGCTGCTGTTGTTCCAGTAAAGTGCTCCACTTCTTGGCATTTGAACATTGTGGAGAAAGCCTCTTGAGAGTTACCTTTTGTCATCATCTGAAACACAAATCATAGTCAAAGAATAAGTATGAAATTTTTCTAAGGTTCAAATCATTTGCTTTTCCCGCTGATGAGAAAAAGCTCCAGGACCCTCTGGCAGTCAGGGAAGTTGCCTGTGGTGGAGGCTACTGATAGGAGCTTTACAAAAGCATTCACTGGAAGTGTAAATAGACACTCCAAGACAGTGTTTCCTCCACTGTTTTGTTTTCATTTCTTGTTAGGAAGTCTGCAGCTAACTTAGCACATTTAACATGCTTGGTGATAAATTATTGTTGATTAATGGAAAGGGTTAAAATTTTAAGCAAAGTCCTTGAAATATTGTCTACAAGCTGTCTTCTTTTTTAAAAAAAATCATGTGGCTATTATAATAATTTGTAAATGTAAATTCTTTTCCCCATAAATAGATGAGATTTCACCAAAAACTCTGACCTGGCCAATGTTGACCTTTAGCATAACCATGCAATTTACCACCAAAATAAGATTCTGATCTTGCTTACATTAGAGTCTACGAGAAGACGGGAGATTTATAGTAGTGCAGCTAAGAGCAGGTCTGGTCCAAAATTTTAAAGTAAGAGGGCTTCTTTCAAATTAAAATGATGATGGCTTTTTCTTGGGCTGTGGGAACAGATGATGATAGAAAAGGAAGAAAAGAAGAGCTGTCATGTCCTCCACTGCCCAAATATCTCAGTTTAAATTTTCTTATATTTTGT
This sequence comes from Tapera naevia, assembly GCA_033556795.1. Classification (NCBI taxonomy): domain Eukaryota; kingdom Metazoa; phylum Chordata; class Aves; order Cuculiformes; family Neomorphidae; genus Tapera; species Tapera naevia. The sequence continues at coordinate 6,523,803 of JAUMJJ010000113.1, forward strand.
GAGACTTACATGAGTCTTATAGTATGTGAGAGTTCAGATACTGATACTTAAGATTCTGGGATGGGCTTGAGCAGTTCATTTAGCAGAAACTGAGGTGAGAATTTTACTTCCTTTGAAGGTTACTTCTCAGAGTGCAGGCGATAATTTTTCATTTTATAAAGCCAGAGGATGATCTTGCTTGTCCTCCTCTGCAAAACCAGTGAGTAGTTGCTGAAGTCGCCCTGACCTGTCTGTGTTCATGGGGCTCGTGTATTGCTGCTGACTTCTCTGCGCCCCACATGCTTGCTGCCTGGGCTGGATAGGCTTAGGAGAGACCACAGCTCAATTAAAAAAGATTTATGCTCCTATCCTCCTGGATCATTAGTCCTGTATGTATGGTATTAAGGACAACGTGTTGTTTTGGGCTCAACAGGGGTTATTAATGCTCTAAGGCAAAGATCTTAAAGGACATAAACACCCAGCTCTGAGGCTGGGATTTGGAAGCCTTAATTAGGATACTACTTTGCCTGCACACTGAGTTGGAAGAATTCAGTGTCTAATAATGGGATTCATATGTGCTAATACTCTGAGCAGGGGGATTGAGTTAGTGAGCTGGAAAAATGCTGAAGAAAAGGATATGTTTTTCAGTGCTTCAGCTGGTACCTAAGCCCTTTTCCTGGAACTAACTGAATGCTGAAGTTTTAGTAATGTGTACCAGTCGGCCTGTGTTTACAATTCCATTGAATTTCCTAAGGGAAATAAATCAAATTAAACTTTTTTCTTTTGATTCTGTGCGCTGGAGGCCCAGTGCTATGCTGGAGCCACCTTTCCCTTGTTTCTATTCTACTTAAGAATGCCCTTCATCAACTGATCACTGTTTGGCACAGTATTAAATTTAATCATTGAACTCCAAAACATGTAATGTGTCTACCTACTCCATGGTTCCATTTGGATGGAAATTTTCTATCTAGTTTAAAGACTATTAAAGCCCTGCCTTTCTTGCATGGAACAAAAGGGTATTGTTTACTTTGTTTTTTGTTATTTTCCTATTCAACAAAAGATGATTCTTCTGTCTCCTTGGTGCTGCAATCCCTGTGAACATGTAGGCCTCCTCTCTGCTTGCTTTTCTTTACTCTGGGTGACTAGAAAATAGAAAAATGTTCTTCACATGGTAGATTATGGTTGATGCACAAAAGTAAATATTATTTATCTAAACTTTCAAGGTTTTCTTGATGAAAGTATTAATTAAAAAGTTGATGTGAGGCATAGCTGAATAAAGAAACAATGTTACAAGGCACAGCATCCATAGCAATGAGAATAACAGACATTTATGATCAAGAATTAATCTTTCATGATATAAACCCAGTTGTTTCAGTGAAAACCTTTTGACCTTTTAAGAGTGATGCAGCAAACCCACAAACATGTAGTTGTTTGTTTGATTCTCATTATTGCTGTCACATTTTAACCTAGGGAAAATAGCTTTTTGATCCTACAAGGAGGCAGCCTGTGAGCAGCAGAGCGGGATTCTTGCTTTTTGAGAGCTAGCAGCCCATTCACAGTGGGTTGACTTTCAAAAAAACCATTTATTGAATGACTCAAGGTACAAATTATGACTCACTCTGCATAGGTTAAATTTGTAAAAATCAACCTATGTTCATCTTTCTAGCACTACACAGCTGCATAATGTATTTATTATCTCTAGAGTCCCATTAACCCTTTTAGAGGCTTAAAAGTGATCTGCAACACAATCCAGACAAACTGATGTTCTTATCTAGTGAACTGAAGTTCTTCTCTTATATCGGTAGTGATCTACTGAAAGGCAGATTTTCTTCTCTCTGGACAGGATTGGGTCACAGAGTGGCCCAGCAGTCTGGGTTTGAACATTTCCTCCTGTTCTAACAGCCCTCATAAAAAAAACGTTGATTGCTGGTGTTGTTTGCTGATATGTGTCACTCTGTTTTTCAGGTCTCAACCAGATGAACCAGGTATTTTTCAATCTCCAAGTCCTCTAATAGTCTCACAATGATACTGTCAGTCGTTGTTTTTTATTATAAACAGCTTTTTAAGCAGAAGTTTGACGCCAGACCAGAACATTTTATTAGTTGAATTATTTCCTTGTATTTCCCACTTGTATCACAACATATTTTTAATGATAGATTTATTGGCATAGGAGCAGTTCTGCTTTGTTTGCAAGACCTTTAAAAGGACAGAGCCACCTCTTTGCCTTCTCCACCCATCTTCTTCCCCATCTTCCCTCCTTTAAAAGAGAGACAGAACATCATGAAATGTGGAGATTGAGATGTGGTTCCTAAACCTGTGTCAATGAGGAAGGTCTACTGTGCTGCTGGAAATGGTGTGCAGCCACTTGTTCCTGTATTTCAGCTCTTCTTCCTCTCAGGAAACACAGACTTCAAGGGAAGGAAAACCCCAAATGACCCTTGTACATACATCATTGCCAATGGTGGTCATTGCTTTAAAAAGGGTGTTATCTTACATGCATGGCTTCATTTCTCCCCCTATTCTTATACTGCACAGGTTACAAATAATGGCAGCTATTACAGGACAGGCTGTATGGGATACACACTGAGAAATAAAGCATTGACCTCTCATCCGTTGTCCTAACTCAGTAGAGTTTTCCTTGCCTGGTAACATGGCCGGACTAGAGGAGAGACTGTACCTTCTCTTATTATTCTGGGTGAATAAATACTGCAAAAAGCCTTTCTCCAATGTTGAACCAAACACTGAGATTAACTTAACTTCCTCTCTGTTCATAAATACTGTGTGTCAGCTTTCTGCAAGCCACCGTATATAACCTACTTGCAGAGATTCCTACAAAAGGAAGTGGCAAAATTGCATAGAAGATTAATTACAACAAACTGTTGTGAAAAAAATGAACATCGGCCAAATATTTCCCTGTGTCTTTACTCAGGGAACATGTATTACCCTGTGAATTTCATGGTCAATCACATCTAAATATAAAATGTGAGATTCAGAATATATGTAGAGAACAGATTGGTATTGAGTATAAAGATATATATGTTGTTGTTTATGAGCCCGTAATAAAACTTACTGAATACTGATGAATAATAGATACATTTAAAGGAAATTACAATCTACTCGTGTTTAATCCTTGAAAGAAAAAAAAACAAATTCACTTTTGAATTCTCTGTAATAATATATTCTTTAAGACAGAACAATGGAGGTTTGGTACGAAACTCACTGGAATCAATAAAAAGATCCTCATTTTATACCCCAAGTTTATAATTTACACAGAAGTTTGTTATGGCAGTTGCCACCTTTGCTAACACACCAGGGTTCGGACCGGGTTCCTCCAGAGCTATAGCATTAACGGCTCTCAAGTCTCTCTTTGAATCAGTCTGATATTCCTTGTGGATCACCTGTGCGTTACATCAGTAGGTCTAGTATTCGCTGTTCCAGTTGTAGCTCTTGTAAATTAAACAGAGAAACAAGCTGCTTTTTTGCTTCATGCGACTGCTGAAATATGATCCAAGGCTCAGGTAGATTCCAGCTGCAATCTTGCTCCTTGGTTATGAACATACATTTTCATTTTCAAGACACTATAGCTCCCTCTACACAGGCAGAAATTCTAAAAAAAAAAAGAAAGAACAACGTTCTTTGTGTACAGTAGAGTTATTTCAAATGCCTGAGGGTTTGAACATAAGCAGACACTGTGTTTGCATACAATATAAGCAAGACTTCTGGGTTTTGGCATTTAAAATGACAATTAAAAATAGAGCAGGCATGTTTCAGCAACTTCATGGGATGCTATAAATATCCAGAAAAGGATTCTAGAGAAAATAAAGATTCACAGTAAGGATTGTTTTCCTCTTTTTGTGTCCTACATCAGGTTTTAGTGAGATGTGTTGTGACACAACTCAAAACTAATGAAATAAAAGTAAAGGGCAGAAGGTGTCTCGCTCCTTGGAAGCTATTGTACAAGAGAAAAGGCTTATTTGGGAGAAGCAGAGTTGACAGTCTGTACAGCTCTGTTCAGGTAATTTTTTTAGCTTCCTGCTCTAGATTTTTCTAAAAAATCTTGAGGAGAAAAAGCCCCAAACAGATCTGGAAGGTGAAAACCACTTCCCTTTCTCAACACAGAAAGAGGCACAATAGACTTAAAATCGCTCCCTGGCACAATTTTGCGTGCCGTAACACTACCTGAATTTTCTTAGATATATTTGCCCCAGGAATTATGCTACTGCAGTCAGCTGTTCCCACTGGAGCGTCCTGACAACATACCATGGATTATGAAATTGTATGGTGTATCACGTACCTTTAAGCAATGCGGTGTTTACGAATATATAAGACGCCTCTTGTTGTAAATGTGTTTTAGGCATTAAGCTAAAGTGAGAAGAAGAACCTGATTCTCAAGTTAAGGATTTAATTACAAGGTCTTTCTTCTGTGATACTTTTTTTTCTGCCACTTGTAAATCTTTGACAAAAAGAGTTCCTCAGCCTCTTTATTTTTTTTGTACCTGATTTTTCCTTAATCAGCTCCTCAATCTCCAAAATGCTTAGAAATGTTTTTGTGACATTGAATTTCCTCTAGGATGGTCCTCTCTTTCCTTGCCTTAAGATTGTAGACAAACTGCAGTTTGTTTTCACATAGTTCTGAAATCCATCTGTTCTCTTTGTGACAGTTTAGCAATGTGTTTTGTTCTGTGAGTGCAGTGACACCAGAGTAGCCGTTGACTGACCCAACTAACGATGCTCAGCCAAAACAAATCTCCCTCCAGCTTTCTCAGGTTTCTCTCAGTCCCTCCCCTTACATATGAGGGGTCATACCTGGCTTCTGGGTTTTGGTTTTCCACCTTTCACTTCTGCATTCTGAGTAAAATGTAAAGTCTTGTATAATTCTGGGGATATTTGCAGGAATTTATCTTCTTCCTCCATGCGGGGCCAAGGACCAGTGAGTTTCTTCTGTCAAGACACTGGACAAGGCACACCAGCATTCGTGTTGTTTTTCAGGAGTCAGGGCTAAGTGGGAATTAGATTCCTGCCACCTCTGAGTTAAGCAATACTCTGCGTTAGTGATCCAGTGTCTCAAACAGGGCAGGAAGCACACAAGCCAATCCACAGGGACTGGGAAGGAGACATCTGCCAGAAAACAGGGAGATAGAAAGTATCTTAGGTTTACATTTGTTTCCTGTGGCTGTGCATTTGCTTTGTTGTTGTTTCCTCTCCCCCTTACCACAACTCAGGACTATGGAGGAGCTATTTTTCCCCTTTACCTGTATTTATTTACCTTAATTAGGCAATGATTTTGCAATCTGAGGGATTCAGAAGCAATCGCATTCTCCCTTTCTGCCTTGCTAGCTATAGCCTCTTGTTCCTGACCCTGCCACAGTTGCAATGCCACGCTGTGAAATGAAGTTCAAAGGTCATTTTGATTTGTTTGCTTTTTTTCACCTTGCATTCCTTCCTTTTCGCTTGCATTCCTGCTCAGTGTTGCCCCAGCAGCTCTTTTCCACATGTGGAGCATCAGGCTTCCTACTGAATTCCTTACCTCCCTCAAACATGACCTTGGGCTGGATCTCACCTTTCATGCAGGTGCTCAGCACAGAACAAAGTTCAAGTCCATTTAAAAGCTGTTTCAGGGGCTTAAAGGAGGCATGAGATAGGGTGCAGTTTTAACACTCATCTTCTGTGCAGGATAAATCTCATGTTAATTGTAGTGAGACTGCTGTGGTAGATGGTCTTTGTAACAATGAGTGAACTTGTGTGCTTATTCAAGAATCATAGAATGGTTTGGGTTGGAAGGGACCTTAAAGATCATTGAGATTCAGCCTGCATGCCATGGGCAGGGACACCTTCATTTGAATCAGTTTGCTCAAAGTTCCATCCAACCTGGCCTAGAACAACTCAGAAACAGTAGCTATGTGACTTCTTCTTTTATGCAATCAAGCTGAAAATGTCTTGATGAAATAGATTTGTGATAGCAATTGCTGCTATCACAAAAATCATAACAGGAAAAGCAGTTTCAGTATGTCTCCAAAATGCTGTCTCCAACTTCTCTTCCATGCTGAACATTTCAGATAACTTCTCAGGTACTGAAGAATTGGAGCTTAACTGAACATTGGACAGATTTGAATAATCTCTTTTCCCTGTCCTTGCCTTTCCTTTCATTTGTTTCTGCTTTGCCCAGGCTGGTCACAACCACAGATGTTCAAGCAAGTGTATCACAAGCCACTGCACCTCAATCTTAGGAAATCTGTCTTGCTGTTCAAAACAATTCTTCAAACATCTTGACATTTACTCCTGTGAGTATTTGTAGGCTGTTATGTCTGCCCTTACCTGTTGTTTAGCCTAGCAATAAGCATTTAGCTTTGTCCTCGTAAATGATTTCCCCTCAGCTCTTTAGCTGTCTGTGCTCCTAAATATGAAAAACCCAGGCTAATCCTACCCTTTCAATAACTGCTCCCCTCAGGATTTCACTGGTGGCACAAAATCATTGCTCAAGCCACGATTTTATTCCTGGCTTATTGCATGATCCTTTGCTGATTATAGCGACCTAAGGATCTATATCAGCAGTTCCCTGGGTTTCTTTCCTGCATCTTCCACATGCTCTTAAGACTTGTTCTACCTCTTCCCCCAACTTTAAAGTCACAAATTCAGGCTCCTTGCCCTTTCTCCCAAAGAGTACATCTTCTGGGTGTAGTGGAGACTGTAGGGAGTGTCCCATTTCCTCCTTCCCTCTTCACTGAAGGACTTTTCTGCAGCCAGAAGCTGATGCCCAGGAGCAGATGGAAGATGGGCTTCCACTGCACATTTCCCAGGATTGATGTCTGGTAGGTGCAGCTCCCTTCGAGCCGGATAAAGAAGAGTGAATAACTTGCTGGATTCAAACCTTCTCTGTCCAGGTCTGTGGCAGGAGCTGATGGACAGGGAGCTGGGATGGGAAGCTTACCAACTGATGGGAAAGCATGGGAAATGGTTGCATTTTTACCCCTCCTGTGGACACCTGTATTCATTTTTGGAGTGACTAGTCTGGATTTAACGTGGATGGATTTCAGTTTTGTGATGAAGGTAGAATGTGCTGTTGATTAAGGCACCTTTGAAGGTATCTGAATATTAGAACAAATTAATTGCCACAAAACATTACCAGGAGGAATTCAGGAGAACCCTGAAAAAGGTACATTTATCCAGTTTATGAGGACTTTTATAGCGACTACCGAAAGGACTGAAAATAATTGAGAGTTGTATAAGGCACAAGGTTACTTCAGGGTGCAGGTCACGCTTTGACTTTTAGGGAGAAGAAACAAACTTCTTGTGGGCAGGTTTGCCCATAGCTGCCTATTGCAAACTTCCTTTTACTCTTTTTGTTAGCTTTTTTTTTTTTTTTTTTGTCAGTGGTTAAAACCACAGATACAATCTGGCACCTCTGATCATCTTATTAGCCCAAGATATCCTACTGTCACATGCAAAGTAGAGTATTGTTCTCTTTTTTTACTGGTAAAAATTTGGAAATGGAAAAATGATCATGAAAGCAAGAGAGAGGATGTGATGGAAGACATTTATTTTACTAAAAACTTGAAAAATCTAGACAAGCCTCAAGTCTATGCTGCCTTTCTTTCCTACTTGCAGATGCATTTTAACCCCTCCACTCTCATCTCATTTATTACTGTGTTAAATGTGGCTGATGACTGCAGTGTGATTTCTTTTAGGAGTCTTCTGTCTCCAGGTTGGAAGAATCATCCATTTCCCTTGTAGTAGAAGAAAAGTTCAGTTCTGTATTTGGGGTGACTTGTTGAAAAGCTACTTTTGTTTCACCTCTGATCTACAGACCCACTCTTCAGAACTGTGAACAATTATTTTGCTTTTTTCTGAAGGCTGAACTGTCTTCTGTCATGAGCAAGAGGGTCCGGTATGATCATGAATTAAGTTAAATAGTATCTAGGAAGTTTAGTCTTGTTTAATGGCTTTCTTCAGTTACTCTACCTGTTCATTATCCTTACATAAACATTAAAAACGTACAATCATTAGATTTTTCTCCTCTAAAATAAAGGAGATTCTTATAAGAAACTTAACTCTCTGCATTTTTTTTTTCTGTATGACTGTAAATATGCATTTTTTAATTTTGTTGGGTGACTCCTTTCACATTTTCCCCATGTGTTTGCATCTCTTCAGACACAAGGCAAGCACAGAACAAAATTTCCAAGTATAACCAGAAAGAAAGAAAAATCTATTTCCTCCCTTAGATCTTCATAATCATAGAAACACTGCATGTCTGCTTAAGCTGTTGTGGAAAAATCCACTGGTATTCAGCAAATGTATTAGGGTTTTCAAAACCATGGCATCATTTTCTGAAAACTGATTTTCTAGGTCCCAAAAGGAGAAAGGAAAAAAGATGCAGTAATCCACTTGGAAGTGGGGGGTCTTTCATTTCTGACTGGTTAGTAGTTTAGTAAAAGTTTAGCTATGCAAACACTTATTCACCAAGAAAAGTTAGTCATTGCCATGCTTTCTTATACTGCATTACCATCTTTCATGTTCTTTTTCTGTGCCTTTCTCACCAGGTCTGTGAAGCATGACCTCTCTTGCTGGCTTCTTATATTCCTTCATTATGTATTGGTCATGCTAGAATGATGATTTCTACAGAAACTCCTGGAAATAGGTTCATTAAGTATTGAGGCAGCCCTGGCAGTTGCTACACATTTATCAAACTAAATCAGAAACAAAGTTGAAATCCCTTCCAAAACTGAGGTTGAATTGAAAATGAAGCAAAGGAGATGTCATGGGAAATGTCCATATTATCACTGTCCTCTCTTCCTTAAACAGCACAAGTACTGAAGGAGTCTGTCTGACAGAAACAGAGAGTTCTGCACTTGTGTGGCGCAAACACGGAAACACTGCAGTTCAGGAAAAGACTAGGATCTGTGAAAATATGCTGTAAGCCCTCTCACCTCCTCATGAAGTGTCAACATATTATAGGGAGGGATGTAGGACCAAGCTAATAACCTTTGTGTTGGCAGTTCCAGCTTTCTTTGCTGTGAAAACATGGGACTCCTTGGTTTAAGGTTGATCCCATAGCCTCGTGGCCACTGGCTCAGGGCAGCATGTACAAACTGGGTAAGCAATAGCTAATTAACTCCTGTAAAATGTCTCTCCTCTTGAATCTGGGTGGGCCATTTTGTCCCAAGACTAATTGAATGTCTTTTCACTTACATTTGATTCAGCCTCCAGACAAGGCAGTAGGAGTTAATTTTCTGATTTTCCTGGGGAAAGAACTGGACCCTAACTTTAACAAGTTTGTGTCTCTGAGCAAAGTGGTGTGCAGGGTGTTGCTTAGTGGTGCAGCCAGAGCAGGAATACTGCAAGAGCCACAGGCTGAAGGCAATTGTCCTGATCCTACCCAGGAGAAAGCATTTAGCAGACAGAGCGGAGTGGGCCGAGACATCCTCTCTACTAAGCAGAAGCACATATCTCTGTGGCTTGTTCTGCAAACACCTCTGAATGTCAAATGAGGCTTTAATCTGCTTTGCAGCTTCTTTTGTTTTGTTTTTCTCCATTTCATTTCCCTTTTCAGTGTTAAGCTCTGACCCTGAAAGGTGAGGAAGTGAAGGAAATGGAGGAGTGAAATTTAGGGAATCTAAGGCTAAAAAGCCAAGGGAACCATGAGGCAGTCTGTCTGATAGTGAGATTGAAATGTAAGTGGACTCCTCAAATTAATTACTTTGGAACCCACTTACTTATGTATGTGGACTCCCTTAAGCGTAACTCTTACATTATGTCACTGAGATGGCATTTGGGCTTGATTTATGTTGGCACAGAACTAGCTATAAACGGCACACATGTGCCCATAGTAGCCTCTTTTCAAATAGAGCATGTTTATAGAAACAGGAAGCATGGCTGCAGGAGGAGTACACTGAGCCTCTGCTTTGTCAACAATGTCACAAATACAAGTATCCAGGATCTGCATTTTCCATGTATTTCAGCTCAGTCGGTAACTTGAAACGCTATTACCAAAGATTAGTGTTGGTTGATGGAGCAAAAATGACTTATTAGGTGAAATTTACTCCGCTAAAGATGTGTATCTGAACAAGAGCCACAATCCACAGTTTATTCTTCTCTTTCGTACTCTATATCTAATCTGTGGCTGGTATTTCATGGTGATAATCTCTCTTTTTCCCTCTTGGAGAATGAGGACACACTATATTCTATCTGATTCTGTAGTCACATAATTTATCCTTAAAAAGATATGTACTTTTCTCTCTGAATAAATTTGAAGCCTTCAGGTCATGTTTGGGGAAGTGTGAACTCTTCACTGTTCTTTATGGTACATTAGAAACACTGAAATATATATAAGTACCATTCAAGATTTTTTTTAGGAGATAAAAACACAGAAGGTCAAGAAAAGCAGAGCATTTCTTGTGACTGAGAACACCGTATTATTTGGTTCCTCAGTTGTGTTTATTTGCATATTCAATCTTCAACCTGTTTGAGCTGTGAGGTCCATAAATAGGTGCAAATAGCCCTCTCCGTGGCCCACACACTGCCATGCCTGTAAAAAAATAAGACACTTTCTGTGTTTCAGGAGTGCAGCACCCTCAAACATCTTCTCTGTGACACTGATGAAACCCTTCCCAGAAGGGGTGCGATGAAGGTGAAGGGAGCCATGAGGGCCCTATCTCCTCCCTCTGGGTTGACCTAAAGGCAGACTAAATGAGCTGCACACTGTAGGAGCTCCCTTTTGCAATATCCCTTTCTTCAGACTTTAAAGAAGTCCGTAACAGAGGCAATGTTGTTGTGTACACAAAACAGTCTCCTCTAAGTTTCTAAGGAGAACCAATGATGCAGGAGGAATCCTTTTTTTCATGTGGCATAGACCCCCGTCTTTCTCTCCTTCAGCTGGGAGAATCCGTGAGTTGGTATTTAAACAATCCAGGAGGTTTTTTTAAGGCGCATCTCATATTGGGAGCTGAAAGAGAAAAGTTCTTCATGTCTTGGAGAGTCTGGGATGAGATGTATATGAATCCTAAAGCCCAGCCTCAAAATAAGAAGCACTATCAATGAAGATTAGCTTGAAACAGGAATGAATACTGAAGTCTTCTAAATGGAAATACTTTACCTCTTGCACCTTTAAAGCTGATGGTAGGTGCAAGCAATGGAAGGTATAGCATTAACCAAGTAACTTGGAGAGTTTGTCTATTCTCAGACTGTACTGAAAAATAGCAGTAATGGGGGTTGCACTTTTTGCTTGGTGGATGTTGGTAATATCAGAGACAAACGGGTAAACCATAGGAGCAGGACTCTTGTATTACTCACTGAGGACCTACACTCCCTTTGGAGATGGTATGGGAATGTATGTCTGTCTGGGACATACAGTTCCCACATCAAGTGTCTTAGGACATGCTTATTTACTGATTGCAAGTCAGATAAATTTGTCAAAACATTTGTAATCTACAGCATGCAATCCAGAACCAAACAGCCTGCACTTGGTGTTCTATTGCATGAAATATTTCAAGTCTGATTGTTGAATATAGCCCTTGATGTCCTGGCATGGTCACTGTTATTAAAGACAGCAACTGTGGTGTTCTGTTGGGTTTAGGTTGGGACAGCTTTTTGCCCCTTTGGCTGGAAAATTGCTTGCAGGTAGATGCTGAGTTTGAATTATCCTTCTTTGCTGTTTAACTTGGGGTTGTACTGTTGTGTTTGGGACAGTATTAGAATGGAATAACAGGCATGCTTATCAGAAGAATTGGGAAACAGATACAGTACTGCTAAGTGGGTGTCATGAGGGAGAGTTTTTTAACTTCCCTGGAATAGTGCCCAGCACAGGAGTAGATGATAGGAAAAGTCATGTCGGCAGAGAATTCCATGTTGCATCTCTGTGGGTGTGAGCTGAGGACGCCCCACAGAAGCCTGTAATCCCATCTCTGCTTTCAAGAATAGCAGGCACAGGCAGCACAGCCTTCAGGAGCTCTTTGATGGCAAAAAAGGCTGCACAGTCTGTCTTGCCAGAGCAAAATCCATGCAGCAGTATGGCCTTAGATGCAAAAGGAAATGTTTGTTATAAATTAAAACATTTCTTTATAACAGATAAGAAACAGGACCTTTCCAAAGCTCTGCAATGTGTTCCAACAGTTTGAGAGAAATGATTCCATTCAAATTCATGGAAGTGCTTATATCTGTTACTGCTCACTGTTACTGCTCACTGTTCCTGTCTTGCAGAGATCTACTGCCTCTGAAGGACTTATAGTGATGCATTGTATTTGGATTAATAAGGTTTTTTACTCTAGCATTTGGTTTGTGATGTCTAGAAGGACTCTGAGAGTTGGGAGGTCTGTGGTGCATGTTAGAAGGTTACTGGACACCCAGTCAGTTATTTTTGTGCCTTAACTTTCACCTGAAAGAGAGCTCATGATGTTGTGTCCATATATTTGTGCAGTGGGAGTTTAGTTTTAACGCTAAGCTTTATTATAACCCCTAACAAATTCTCATGTGTTACAATTTTTACGCATACCAAATTTATGTTTTTCCCCTGTGTGTACTTGAAATTAATTTACATGGTAAATGTAGAGCAATCAGAACAGGATATGAAACAGGAACCTCTGGAGTGAGCGTGAGTAGGACACAGATGTAATAGCTTTCAAAAGCACACGCTGCTTGCTGACGTTTGTTAGTAGGGGAATGGCCTGGAATCCCAGCCCAAGCAGATGTGTTGCAATAGGCAGAGGAAGAGATCAGTCAGTGTCCCCTGATGGCTTCTCCTGAAGATTTGAGGTTATGCCAGCTGCTGCACCGACTGCCAGCTTTTCATCTGTTGTTCCAGACTGGATCTGGGATGAAGCATTTCTTCCCAGCTGTGATGTGTTCGCATTTTGATATCTGTGAAGCAGAGACTTGATGTGAACCTGGATGGAAGACCAGCAGCTCTTATAATTGTACTCTTATAATTGCCTCTATTTGCATAAAAAGAAAAATATTTATGTTCTTTTTGTATGTAGCACTGAGATCAGCCAGCTGTGTTGATCACAGAGGTCTGCAAGCCATGCTGCAAGTTTGCCCCAGAGCATCTTACACTGTGATTTAACCCCAGCCTCTGGTCCTGCGTAACCTCCTCCCTTTCCCCTTGCCCTCCACTAGATTCCTCCGTCTTCCTTATCACCGATACCTCTCATCTGACCCCTCCACCTTCCTCCAGAAGCTGAACAAATTGACAGATCTGTTGAGAGATGAGGAATGGAACCAGGGGTTATCTGAGTGTGCAGGTTATCTAAGGGGTTGTTCTTAAGAAACAGTATCTGTAAGCAGTACAAGTTATCCCAGGCCAGAGACAAGTAGGGGCTGGGCCAGTGAGTTCATCAGGGCCAGCTGTCTTATGGATACGGGTGCAAGATGAGAAGTCTGAAAATAGTGGTCACTCTGAAAGCCAGAAAGAGGTGCCTGTGATTGAGAAACATGGAAGGAAAGTTATTTTTTTGGTATGTATCTGGAGCATATGAATTAACTTCCTTGGTAAGGAAGGGCTTACTGGAATTCTTCAACTGGTTTTATACCCAGGAGGGAATTATTTGGCACTGGATTCAATGTACATATGGGATTTGACTTTGCAGTGAGACTGCCCTGTGACAAACCCCCTCCAAAATATAATCACTGAACTTTTCCTCAGATGCAAACTCTGTGTCTCTTTCCAAGTTGGACTCCCGCTTGTTCATTCCTCATCTGGGTTTGTCAAAACTTCACAACATTTAGTCTTGCTTTTCCTTGCAGTGCTGAGTCACTCTCTGATTTGAGTGAGAATTAAAATGTTTTTTGCTGTAAATTTTGCTAGCCCCTGTCTGAAGTCCAAGTGAAAAAATCTGCAACGTTGGTTTGCTCTAAACCTGGGTTTAGAAGGATTTGTATCCTCAATATTTTTATATGTAAAATTGCACATATTTTCTTTTCTCTGTCACTTGTGGTCTCTTTCATTGCACCATTGGAATCTGAACTGGGGCAGGATAAGATACACGAAAAGCATGACCAAAGGAAAAGGGAGTGTTGTTGGTTTTGAACAGATTTTTCGGTGTAAGAAGCAACTCCTCCAAAAAGGCAATGTGACATCCTAAGTCTGCCAAGTTTTATCCCAGTCCTGTAACAGAGTGTAGGATTTTTATGTTAGCCTGAGCTCTTTGGGGCTGTTGTATGATGCGCTGTTTGGGGTGTGCAGAGAACACTGCTCTCCAGTAGCTCTTTAGAGACTTAAGGCTTTAGCTCTATAGTCGTTATTTCTGTCCCTGTTCATCCTGGTCAGGCAGGAAGCACCTAAAGACTGGATGGAACAGATCTGTACACATGGAAGTTGGATGACAGTGCAGATGTTACAAGTAACAAGTCATAGGACAAGAGGAAATGGCCTCAGGTTGTGCCAGAGGAGGTTTAGATAGAGTATTAGAAAAAATTTCTTTACTGAAAAAGTGGTCAAACATTGGAACAGGCTGCCCAGGGAAGTGGTGGGGTCTCTTTTCCTGGAGGTGTTCAAAAAATGTGTAGATGTGGCATTTAGTGATATGGTTTAGTAGGCACGGTGGTGTTGGGCTGACAGGTGGATTGGCTGATCTTAGAGATCTTTTCCAACCTTAGTGTTTCTATGATTTTCCATGAAATGCATCCATTGCTGAGCAAAAGATGCTCACTTCAGGCAGGCATACCTTGTATCTGTTGAAATCCCAGAGCCACATGCAGCTGCATAGTGCTGACTGGGGGGGGTGCCCTGGGGGGCTCACGTCAATCACAGTGGAGCTAACAAGCTAGGCAGCTTCAGTGGTGGCAAAGCTGTGTCTTTGTGGCAGGAGCAGAAAGCAGGACACACTTGGTCATATAGGGAATGGTGGGGTGCGTAAGCACCACAAAGTTTTTTGCAAGGTACAGGGTATTGCGCAAATATAACCAAGGCCATAATTTTAAGGATTATACTCATGCACATAGAGGAAAATGTAGTTTTGAAAATTCTTTACTGGTGATGAAACATAATCCAGAAAGAACACTACTGGGTTTTCTGATGTCAGTGTGAGCTGACAGAGTTGGCAAGAAGAAAAATTATCCTTCAGTTATAGGCTGAACAAGTTTAAAAGAAGTCACTGAGACATAGCTGTTATGGAGCCCTACGTTGCTGTTATGATATTTGCCTTTCAGAAAAAAGACATGCTTAAAAATCCATAAGCTGTTCCCTCTCCTTCTCCCTCCTCTGTTGAAAAATTAGTCTCTTTGTCACATGTAAGAGTTGCACAAGTAACAGGAACAAAACATGTAGGTGTTCTGAATAAAGTCATTAAACAACATGATATTTGTTAAGAATGTCAAGTTCTGGATGAATGCATACTGTAGCTTTTCTGTTTCATGTGCTCAGGTGATAAAGAATAGTGCAGAACTTCCATCAGTAAATAGTTTATTTCTTACCTTGAATCCATTTGTGACTCAGAGTGGAAATTTCACTGAGACATGGGCTGTCGTGAGACTATATGACCACTGTTTCCAATCACCCTGTAATTAGAAGGGTTTTTTGTTGGTGATGCATGAGCTCAGATAACCCCTGCAGGACTGGAGCAAGAATTAAACTCCGCTTTCATCAGAAAAGACAGTAGCTTATAAGCCACGAATTGAAAAATGTTACATTCAGTGGCTCTTCATAGAAAGGGCACTGTTAATGACGTAGAAGCATCTCGTGGTAGGAAGTCTGTCCCCCCAAAAGTTAAAATGGAGTAGAAACACATTTTTCCAATTTTAATTTTTTTCTAAATAATCTCTCTAACAAACTTATTTCTGAATATTCTATGATCTGTGGTATGTTAGTGGTATCATAATGCTACATGATATGATAATAATGACAAATGATAAATAAAGATTAGTATTAAAAGTGATATATTCATATATATAACATGGCACCAGTTTGGGCTGTGGTGGTTGCCATCAACACAGGAGGAAGCATCCAGCCCTTAGGTTTATACACCAAGGAAGTTTGGGAGATTCTGGTCTTGGGGTTGAAGGCACCCACTACATTGTACTTTTTTATGCACTCCCACTCAGGTTTGAGTCTACCTACCTTCTCTGTAGAGTTTTTAAAATGCCATTACGCTGAATGATTCATCACCCACTTAGGGAGGGAGGAATTCAAATCGGATGGGGAGCAAAGTGCTCTCTGCTGGGAATTGGAAGAGGCAGGGCTTCTGGCTATGGGAAAAGTCAGGGAAGAAATGAAACCTCTGACAGGGAGAATGGAGCCCTATGGTATAGAAGGATATTGATGTAGTTAAGTGGGACCACAATGTCAGAGGAACAGAAGCATTAGCAGTGGGAAAAAGGGAAATGATTGTTCATCAAGCCCTAATTCTAGGAAGAAAATGGAGGACAATACAATGGCGTAGGATAAAAACCCTGGCCTTTTGCTTGAGAATACCCATCTTGCCTATTTGAGGCAACACTTATCTTTCTGGTTCATTCCAAAACTGATATCCCTGTCTGGAAAAATGATGCACTTCTGGCCATATCTATGCAAGCCTAAGCAATGGTGTTAACAGTGCCATCACCCCTGTGGGCTACAGGAAGCAGGACCACTGGTGGCACCTGGCACATACCAGCTCTCCCCTGCTCTTCTGTTGTGTCTGATGTACAGCCAAGAAGCCCAAAGCAGGAAGTGGGAGACATCTGCAACAGGAAAGGAAAAATCAAGGGAAAGTAGCTCTGCTTGCATCACTGGTTGAGGGTGTTTTCCTTACAAAGCTACCTATTTTTAATGGATACTTTGCGAAACCTATTGCTTGCCTTCTCTACAACTTGAAAGCAAGATACAATTTTGTCTTGTGAACATTTTGTTTTGGATTTGTTCCTGATCTGTTTGTCATTCTAAGTAAGAGTTACTGGAGAGGGAGCAGTGCTGGCCACCAGTGCAAATGCTGTCTTGACACGATCCAAGGCTTTGTCTAGCACATAAGCATCACCACATTTGTCTACATCAGATATCCACAAATCTGACATAGGTTTTTCTAAGACATTTCTAAGATGCTTTTTTAAAAAAAATCATTTAAGTGTTCCACATTTGCTTTCTTGTTCGGAATTCTTGAGAATGCAGATAGGTCACTTTCAGTTTTCTTCATGCAATCAAGTTTGAGAAGATTTTTTTAGACATAATTGTATACCCCCAGGAGCTGGATCCAGTTCAACTTGCAGAATATATCACAGCAGTTAGTAGAATTGTACTAGGTTGAAAAAGTCCAGAGAAGCAGCATCACAAATTTGTAAAATGCCTCACTTGCACTATTTTCTACTTTTTACTGCAAAAGTAGTGCAAAAGTACAAGCTCTTTTGTTTAGATAAAATCAACACATCCATTCCTAAAAGTGAGAGAGTGAAATCAGGCAATAGATTCTGATTGCTAAATTTAGACACATTTACCATCTTTCAAATACCACTGTTTGAGAAAGGAGAAGGTTAAAGTGGAAAATACCCACTCTTCATTATGCAGTGAAACTGCAAGCCAGCTGAAATGTTCAGCACTGAAGTCTTCTACTCTGAAATACGTCTCCTTCTGTCTCTGGGGCACAGGGATCACTGACCAAGTTGTCCGCACTGTTTGGATACTGAGGACCTTTGCACATCTCCGACTGCCCCTATTTCTTGATTACTCTCCTTTCTGAAAAGAGTCACATGCTTCTTGAATATATTCACTGTGTTTTGAGATAACATGTGAAAATGAAATGTCTTGATGTTTTTTTTTCTGTTAGTTGTTGAGGAATTCTTTTCCTTTTTTTCCCTTCTCAAATTCACATGACTCTCAGAAGTCGAGGAGCAGATAGGTAAGCACTAAAAACAAGTGCAGAAGAGCGAGCCATCTGGTGTGTGGAGGAGGGCTAACTCCTACAGCTCTGATCTCAGCACTAACGTACAGCATCTGTGCAGGACTGGGGATGGCATAATGGGGATGTGCAGCACAATTAGCCACAGGAAGAGCTGGTACCTAAACACCTTGGGGGGTGAAGTGCCTGATGCCCAGGCAGTTTTCCATAGCAGCCTAAGGAACAGGTTTAGGGCAGTGGGAAGGGACCTGGGGACACACATTTCAGGTTTCTTATTGGAAAGCATCATTCATGGGCAAGCGGGGCCATGTTTTAAATGTTGTTTGGTTTGTTCCTTGTTAAAAAAGTGTTGTAACTAGAAAATCAGACCAACCGAGTTTCAGCTTCCTTCTCTAACTAACCTAATGCACACAGTGTTCCTTAAGGAGCTGAGGGGACGCCAGAAATTCCTCACTACTGCTCTTTTGGGAGCTTCTTTGGACTCTGTCAATGTCAGGGAAAATTGGTTCTGGGTGGTAGCTTTCTTGAAAGTTAGATGTCTTGTAGACAAACCAGCCCCAGATCCATGTTTTTTCCATGCTTCACTTTGCTGTGCAGTGGCACTGCCAACTCTGAGATGAACTTGCTAACTCCTCACATCCATTGGGAAAAAACAAATTAGCTTCTCAAAATTACCACTGCTTTTGCTGTCTGTTGTGGGGTTGTGTTCAGCCCTCTCTCTATAACTGCTACTGAGAGAGACCTTTTCTTGATGGGAGTGAAAGTGATGATTCCCGAGGTTGGAATAAGATGAACTGTCATAAAGCCAGCAACAAAATGGCACAGCAAGCTGTTAGGCAGTGACATCCTACTCTGTATAAAGCCTGCTGTTTTACTTCTCCTTCTTCATGAAACTAATTATATTACTTAAGGATACTCCTGAAGACCCAAGTATTTCATATTTACAGCAAGCTTCAAAGACATAAATCGCTGCAGAGATGCAAAGTATTATTATCTGCCATTTCAGAAAGATGCTCCATGTTTCTGCAAGTTTTAAAGCAAAGTGGAAAATTAGGCTGTTTATTCTACATTTTACTGGAAAGATAAGTTTCTATAGAAACTACTACTTCAGAGGTATTTACATTTCTCAACTATGAAGCATCTTGAAAAAGAGCATTCTCATAAATAGCAAATAGAAGTCATTCCGTTTGGCATAATAAGATAATATTTACAAAAGACTGTATGTTCTAAGTATTATTATGGGGTTGCTGTATAAACCGTGGATCCATTGAATATGTTGTAAGGGACTCAGACCTCCCCAGAGTTAAAATGAGATAGTGACATGCAAAAATAACACGTACAAATTCCTTCATGCCCTCCCTGATGATGGGTCAGCACTGAAACAGAAGATTGAATGGACTATCTCTGACAAAGCTGAGTCTTTACAAGCTCATTTCTGAGTAACGTGACAAGAAAAATACTGGCATTTTCAGATTTAGATGGGATGCTGCCCATATATGCATGTGCTTGCAGCTAGAATTTGGGTATTTGTTACTGGTACTTAACTTTGCAGTTTCCTTCAGCTCTCCAGTTGTAATGCACCACATGAGTATTGCTTTATAGTTGTCTATCAGTGAAAACAGTATAAATAGAATAAAGGAAATATAAATAGTATATACTATTATTCACAACGGTGGTAGGGGAATTAGATTTGGAAAGGCTGATGAACAGTTAATTGTGTGTGCACATTCCTACATCTACCCTGTGTCCGTTGTTTGTAATGAATAGAATAAGCATTGCAAGAGCTTCTGTGCTTCATTTCCTGTATATAGGCCCTCGGTGATGAGATTACAACTCACACTAAAAACACCACCTGCTAGAATCTGCAAGCTCAGGCTGATTTTGATGGAGAATTTGGGTTGTCGCTGTTGCATACAGTGGAAACTAACCCTAGGGGAAAAGGTCGAGATCCAGTATGACATCCTTATTCATCACACCCTTTCTCCTGCAGATCACAGTGATTAGAAAATGAAAGAGGAAATTATGATACTGGATTTGAAGAAGGGACTACCCTGCCCATATCCTGTCTTCTGAGGATCGGTCATCATAGATACCTAGGGAAAGAAGGTAAGAAATGGTGACTGTAGCCTTCCTTCCTAGGCTGCCCACCCAGCATCTGGCAGTCAGTTGCTTTCAGGACGATCTGTTTAGTAATGTTGGTAGACCTAGGCCTCAGTGAGTATGACCTTAACCCAAAGACGAAGCAAAGTAGTTATACAGTCAAGCCTGAAACGGGAAGGTACTGAGTGCTGAGTACCTCCCAGCCTCCTCAGAAAAGCAGATTCCCTTAGAGATATAGATGCCTGAATGTCATTGATGTCCTCATGGTCAGTGGGATGCTTTGGAAAATGTTAACCAAAGCCTTTGATGAGACCAGTAACAGTGAAAGTCTGTGCTCCAGATGTAATTAATCACTCTTGATAAATAAAGGCTGAAGTGGTTCTTCATAGCGAAATGTCTAATGATGACTGCTGCAGATGTAGAAGTAAAAAAAACCAAGGTAGTAGTATCATCATTTCAAGACAGTTGTTTAATTCAATTAACTGACAAATGCAACCCTCAAATAACAGCCAATAAAAAAGGATGGGTCAGGCTGCTGCTTCCTAAATCAGATTTGTTGTCTGACAAATGACTGAATTATAGGCCTTAATAACAATGAATGTAGAGTATTGGTGCTGTCCTGACCCATTTACGTGATCATGGTGTGTCTCCCTTGCCTTTGTTTTGTTGTTTTTCTTGCCCAAGACTTCTCAGAAGCCTTGAATGCAAGACATAATAACACAGGTCCTGCCCTGGTAGCACATTGTGCAGTCTTCTGTTTCAAGCACACAGTGTGCACCCAGACTTGCTCATAAAATATCCATAGCAAAATCATGCGATGTCTGTCTCTCTTATACATTTTTAAGAGCTGTGCCCTAAATCCATTAAAAGACTGTGAGGTATGAATAGAAGAATAATCTTTCCTTCTGTATGGGTGAGAAAGGAGTTGGGATCAAGTAACTGGACATACAAAACAAACAATGTGAATTTCCCGACTACCAGACCCTGCTAGGAGACCACAGTACCTCTTGAGGTCCAGTCATTTTGTCTAGTTTGATGAAAAATATTTTGCATTACAGAACAGAGGAACTTTATACCATAAAAATTGATCTGGCATAAAGAGAGGTCAGAGAAACAGAGCTGTGCAAGAGTCAGAAAATGCTAAGGACCACATGTACTGATAAAAGGTGCTTTCTGATTTCAGGACAACTAAGTTGAGGGAAAGATGTCTATGAGGTGGTTGCTTTTACTCCAGAAGTGAACCTTGGAAATCCAATTCTATACATTGCAAAAAATGGCCTTCATTATTTTACCCTTACGAGAGAAACAGGGAACCTAATGACATCCCACATCACCTAGGTGGATGTTCAGAGGAGGAGAAGGGGATTAGCCACTCAGAATTGAAAGGAATTGGGTGTCTATGTCCCTAAGACACTTTATACAATTATATACTAACACGTCTTGCCAGGAATACTGTCATCTGATCATTTCTGTAGAACTGTGGTGTCTTTAATATGGAAAATTTACACTCCACCTAAGTCTAGGTGCCAGATACTTCCTTTTCCTATTCAATGTCTTGCATCTTGGAAACACTTGCAGGTACCCTCAGAGGTGTATTTCACTCTTTAGTCATGTCCAGGATCATCCACAGGAATGGGGCATATAAGCATCTGGTTTTGCCCCCATAGAAGCTGGGAGGGGGCTGGGAGGGAGTGGAGACACTGCCCTTATGAGAGGCAGGATGCTGTGTTCCTGCTCCTTTGTCACTGCCCAGCAGTGCAGGGCCCCTTGCACTCTTCAGGGTCCACCCTCCTTCAGCAGTGTGTAACTCTGTCTTGAGGCATGTGACAGAAATAAATTGCATTGGTATTTATTGTAAAATCTTACAGTTGTAAAACATAATGCAGATTTCCGTAGTTCAGCAGGTATGCGCTCTGACTGGATACAGCCCCTCTCAGCCAGTGCCACAGGTGGATTCCTTGGCAAGTCAGAAACTCTCAAGAAAGCAGCACAGCCTTTTCTGGGCAGAGAGAAGTTTGAGTTCTGAGTTTGAGAGAAAAATTGGCTCCAGCATTTAGGAACTAATTTCTGTAGGACCTACTCGCAAGTGCTTAGGTCTCTTGAATATGAGGCAATGCGTACAAGTCCTCCCGTGGTTTTGAATGCTTAAACCCAAGAGCCATGTGCTCTTTTAAAAGAAAACAGAAGAGCTTCATAATGTATTCTGGAGAGCTTTGACTGTATAAACTGTGGGACTACATGACTTTCCCATTATAAATTATCTTAGTTCAGAAATGAATTGCATATTGACTTCACTTTTTATTGGTGCCACTCCACTGGGCCTGGTGGAATTCCTTGAGTGAGCATTCAGTGTTTTCTATTTTGAAACAGGCTGGAGGACAGAACAGCCTCCAAATGCTCTGGGACTTCACTCTGAAGAAAATCCCATTGACAGAATCTTCAGTAACTAACTTATCGCACAACATTAAAAGCAAAGTTTACTGTAAATATTAATCTGGGATTTTTTTATCTTGGTCACCTGCTTTTTAAAATGACTTGTTACTAGAATTGCCTTTGTGATTCTCTTTTCTACTTTCAGTTTCCCTTCTGTACTGCTTCGGTTGTAAGTTGGCTGTGGTTTTCTGAAAATGTAGCTATGATGTTTGCGCTGTTTTCTTATACCGGACCTGTGTTCAAAAAATTAAAAAAATCAAACCCCAAATGACCAAGCAAAAAAAAAAAAACCTAGCCAAAATCTAATTTTTCCATACACGTATTTATGTTGCTACTATTAAGACAAGTTTAGCATACACAATATACTTGCTTCACCAGGGTACTCTTTTCACATCACACTGTCCTTATGCATGGGTTGAGATTTAGCAACATCTGTATTGCTGCAGGGTCCCATGATGCAGGGTGCATGTATGCATAGATTGGCTTGAACTAATGGTATGTGGATAATTGACCATAACTGCAGGTGATGAAGTCTTCACAATCGTAGTCTGCCTCTTGTGCTTGTTTCTTTTGCAAATAGCAAACTCAAACTTGCATTTATGTCCCTGGATCCCAAGTAATGTCAGGAGGCTTCTGTATTGGGTGGGAGCCCACACTCCTGGTTTGAGTGCTGGTGAGGAATTATGATTAGCAAAACACCGTGACTTTCTGCACTCTTCTCAGAAGAAAGATGTTGTTATTTTAGTACCTAATTCTCCATATTTCTGTTTTGATGTCTCCTTTGATTTTTATTTCATTTTCATATGGTAATTTTAATTATTTTCTAATTCCATTTTAGTTCACAAATTGTCTTGGTCACTAAGTGACCTCAGCTATTGTTACTGTCAGCTTGTGCTAAAATCAGCAATCCCTGTTTTCCTCACATTTCATCTGGGCTGCCAGATGTGCTCAGACAAGTTAGATTCCCAAATCAAGAGCATGTGATGCTCAAACTGCTTTTTCCTTCTGTGAGCTGACTTCTGTTTCTACCTGGGTGTTCAGCAGTGCCTCAGAGCTCACTGGAGCTGTGCATGCATCTCTGGAGGTTTGAAGCTCAACTTGTCCTTGGTGCTGCTGCCACCACCCCAGTAGATGTGATATCACTGATGTTCCCTGGACCGCTCAGTCATGGGAAGGATGTAGAGATTAACATTTTGTGTGGGTTTGGTTTGTTTGAACATGCTTAGCCGTCTAAAACTGTCCAGTCCAAGGTAGTTGTCTGGTCTCCCGCTGTGGAGAAGAGCACTTTCAGAGGGTGCTTCTCCCATCCCTCTTAGAAACCTTTCCTTGGGGTGACCTGAGAGGTAGCCTGAAAACATCTGCTCCTCTGACTATAGGGAAAGCCTCAGCTGGTTGCTGGCAACTGACTGCCAGGCAAGTAAAGGTGGATGTGATGAAGCCTCCTATTTACTTAGAGGAAAAAAAGGATCTTGTGTTTTGGATTTGTGCATCCAGTGGTGGAACTGGACACTTCTAGAGCTGTGCCTCCTTCTTCTGCACATAGCATTTCTGGGAATTTCAGTGAAGGAAGGAATCAAAAGGCAGGCTCTGCTCTCTTCCTCAAATTGAGGGATACCCTGTTGGCTGGGAAGTGCCACTCTGTTAGTTTCCTGTTTTCCATGAGCAGATGTGACCCAGGCAGATGTAATATGGAGAGTGGAGAGCTGTGTCCCTGGTGCACTGGGCTCTGCCTTTCTACTGCAGACACTCCTGCCTTCGTTTTCCTGCAAAGCTGCTCTTGCCATGTCTGGCCTGGCAGCTGACTCAAGTCAACCCTTCCCTTCACATCCCATTTGTCTGTAAGAGTCCTGAACTTGTTGACCTTTGTGCCTATTTATTATTGATGTAATGTTGCATTATTTAGGCTAGTTTCAGCAGACAGATACATTATTACCAGACAGACATTTGCCAGACAGGCTGATAGATGACATCCCCAAAAAAAGTCTCCAGTTTCGGTTGTCCAATAAGGACTGTAACTTCATTACTTCCTCCAGATCCCACTCCTCTTACTGGCAAATTAGTGCTGCTCTACCTTGAAACCTCAATAGAAATCAAAGTATAATAACTATCTCTTTAGGCAGCATGCTTAATCTTGACTTCGTTGGAGCTGTGGTCCTGGTGTTGGTCAGTCCTCTCAAAAAAACAGAGGAAGTCTTTTTAATTAATCCACTGAAGTTGTTTCTCTTAAGATACAATGAATTGGTTTGTTTTTCAAGCCCTTGCCATGGAAAGGAGAACTGATTTATCCCTGGTTGCTATGAGCTGTACTGCAATACTCCAGAGACACAGACTTAGCTTGATGTGCATCTCCCAGGGAAACCTGCCTTTGATTTTTTCAAACCCCACTGCAGTCATTTTGATTATGGATCCAAGAAAAAGATGTATGAAACTGAATTAGCTATAATTCGAAACATGCATGCTGAACATTTCTGAAGCTTTGTAACTGCAGTCTAGCTTCAGCTGAAGCAAGGAGGAAGGAACAGAGTCCTTCACATGGGTTGTATCGACATTACAAGCGCAGTGTGTAGTCACAGCTGACGAGCAGTGCTGAATACGTGAGAAGCTTGTTAGCGTCTGCGTGCTGCCCTCTTTCCTCTTCCTCTGCTCATCATGCTTCTCTCTGTCGCAACCAATTTCTTCTCTGATGTCAAAATCCCACTGCTTGATACGTTGTCCATATAAAAGCAGAAGAGGCAACAAAAGAGGAAGGAAAGAGAGAAAAGGAAAGGAGAATGAGGACAAGAAATGCAGAGTGTTACAAATCTGATGGCTGGTTTGTTTTCCAGGGCTTCCTCAGGAGAAACAGTTGGTTTTGAGGAAACAATTTCAGAAAGACTCTGCTGTTGTTTTTGAAAGTGATCTAGCATCAGCTTCTTAATGTTGTGTGGGTCCTTACTGCTGCAGTTAGGCACACTGGGATTTTCAGAGCTATGTAGCCTCCTGCTGCCTTGGGTGCCTGTGGTGAATTTTTTCATCCTTCATGAGTCGCCTCTGTCTCATTTCTGATTCACTGCTACAGCAGAACCCTGGCTGGGGAACCCCCCTTCGTTCAACCCCAACTTGACTGATGTGTTTGGCCCCATTGTTTAGGGTCATTGCTCTCTCAGACTCTCCTTACCAAATGGCTACACTGACATTTTCCCTGGCTTTCAGGAACACCAGCCTCATGTGCTATCCTTCCTCATAAAACAGGACCTCAAGCCTCAAAGCCTGTGCCAATCCCTTCATTTCCCGCTGCCCCCCCCCCCCCCCCCCCCCGCCCGCCCCGTTCAAGCAGTCTTTCCCAGAGGTCCAGCCTTATTTAGCAGGAGGAGGTCAGTTCAAAAGAGATCCTTTAGGTTTATCAAAAATTATTAACAGACCTGGATAAAACAATAAAAGAGGAAACATGCACTGCTTTCCTCACTGCCTTGAAGTGTATTGCCTGTCCTTGTCAGCATCTTTCAGATGTCCAGGTTTCGCCCAGCTCATGGCTTCCCCGCTAGTTTACACAGTCTCTCTTACTCCTGCTGACCTTTTTGTTGTTCTTTTTCCAAACTGATTGGTGACGGACTGTCATGTCATCTCCTTTGTCCAGTCTGTCCATCAGTCCTATGAGACAAACCCAGCCTTCCACTAGACAATCATTTCTCACCTCTTTAAAGTCTGCAGTTGAAAAATGGTTTTCCTGAACAGTAGCCAGCTCTTTTTTCCCGCTGTTCCTCTATTTGAATAGGTGAGTGTCATAGTTTAGCAGCCCTCCCTTCTATTCCTAATAAAATGTAAGAATTTATCCCATCACGCAGTGTGGATTTTCTCTCCATGTAGGGACAGGGAAGAAACTAACTCCCACACTCAAATCAAATTTTAATTCTGACACAAGTAAATGTAGGAAATGCAAGTCCCTAACGCTGACTTCACAAAATCTTTGTAGATTTTGTAAATTATTTCAGGCTAGTTTACTGAAATTAAATTCCATAAAAGTCCTACAAACCAGCACATTATTATGTAAAACTCTACAAAACGAGTGCTGTGATTTTAACTGAGTTGAATAAATAAAGCATTAAATGTAATTTTTGTTCAGGGCCATGTGTTAGCTTTTGAAAACAAAGAGGAAATCAGTGAACCAAGTCACACAAAACATATGCCTGCAGAATAATGATAAAACATATACTATATCTGAACATCTTTTAAGCCTGGTTTTAATTCTTGCTGCTGTTGTGGCTGAAGACTTTTGCTGTACCAAAGGGCTACAATGCGTTCCTATTACAATATAGAATGACTTTTATTCCTACTGTGTCAGGATTAAGGTAATCCTTTTGCAATAGTGTGGTAGGTTCTGAGTCCTTCAGCTGAGACGCCTTCCCGGGGAGAGCTGGAATCTTGTAGAAAGACACCATTCAGTCCTGCTGACTGTTTGTAATATGAGTCACCTATCAACCCACCCAGGGTGCAAAGGGGACCAACTTTGCCTTGGTGTATGAAACTCTAAACTTTGAGACTAAGAATTCCAAAGGGAGGGTCAGTTTGTGACCAGCTTAATTTAATAAGTCTCATACCAATATTTCTGTCACTATGCTCTTAAGAGTTGTTTTGTTAAAAAGCCAAATGGGAAGTGGTATGTTTCTGTTTTCCCTGCTGTGTGCAGGCTGCATTTTGGGAAGCGAAGCTGTGGTGGTGACTCTGACCATGCTAAGGAAACTCTCCTGCTATGTATGGGATAGAAAGGCACTTATCTCTTGAGAGGTTACGATTCATGCCAGGATTAACCAAGAAGGCATGCTCAGAGGTATTTACAAGGTAGCTGAAGACCTTCCTATTCCCCAGATTCATCACTGCCCTACGATCTGTCATCCTATCATCTGCCTGAACTTGTCTTCTACAGCTGATACTGCAGCCTGAGCCCTGGCTCCTGTGAACTGATCTTGAAAAACAAGTACCCTGTCTTGCAATTCTGCTCTTGCATCTTTGTCATTCTCCAGGCAGCACAGTTGTGCTGCATTTCTTACAGTGTCCAGGGCACAGGCCAAGAGTGCAACATTTTAGTTGAGCGTGATTTCATATGGTAGGTACACGTGCTCAGCTGTCAGCCTGATTCTTGCAGCAAAAGGAAAAACAAACCAGTAATAAATAGAGAAGTTGCACAAGTAAATCTTTAAATAATGGCATTGGGTGGAACACGTGAAATAGAAGCTGTGGCTACAAAGCAGATTACTGCTTCCTGTTCCTCCTGTGAGCACGATACAAATTACAGCTGATGCAGCAGCCAAGGACAATAAGCCTGAAGATTCCTCTGTATCCCTCCTGATAGTCCTGTTTCAAGTTTGTAGACCTAAGAAGTGTAGAACTGATCCCCCAGCCTTGTCCTCTTCCACTGGTTTAGTTCTGGTGTACTGGGAAAAAGCATCACAAATTCACGCTCATATTTCCTGATGTGACAGTCACTGGTGCTGCACAGGTCCCAAGTCACGAAGAACTAAGTAATCAGGCACTGACTTTTCTATATACTTTTGAAAAGCTGTGGGAAGGGATTTCTGAATACTTAAAGAAATCAGGCCTTAAAAATTGAGGCATGTTATTCCAAAAATATGGAAACAAGCCTATTAAAAGTCTTCCATAATTTTATTTTTTAGGGGATCTTAGTTTAGATTTACAAGGTCTTGACTCATTTTTGGAGCATTTCATTGTATCTACATGAAATGTTTTGTTTGATGAAGTCAGGTTAATGTGACCAGTAGAGGCATATTCATCTATCAGTACATTTGTATTTAAATCAATGAGTGGTTTAAATGATTAATACCATTCCAGATTTCTTCATACATCGTCATTTAACATTAAGACACAAATGTCTTCTTTTGAAATAAACATTCCTTCAGACGTTTGTTTTTGAAGCTGTGATGGTATCATGTACCTCAAATATGAATGCATTTAGAGTGGCAGAACGACCTGATATTTTCTTGTAATATAAATGCTTCCAAAAACATGTTGTAAAAATTAGATTTTGAATCACCAAATTCCTCAAGATTCCTACAGTTCTCTCAAGACTATATAAAAAATAGAAAATAAATACTGGATTTTAGTCTTTCTTGTAGAAGTTATTGACACAACTTCTACTGACTTCATAATTTACATGCCAGTATCACAAAATTCTGGAAAGAATGACAAAAAATGGGTTCTTTTGGACAGAGGTAAGAAGCATCTGCAATACCATGTGCCAAAGCAATTCTTCTAACCTCCAGCTCAGCTTTGCCATGCTTTTTCTGGGGATTTCTCTGACTTGGGCAGTGAGTTATGATGGGGAATTATTCTGATGCTCCACAGGTGACCCTGAGCTCTGCTCTTCTGGAGAGTCTCAAGTGCCCTTCCTTGTCACGGAGCCACACGTGTCCACTGCAGAAGGCAGCTTGTAAGAACAGCCTTCTTGCCACAGAATAGAAGGGAACAAAAATAATAAGCACCATGGCTTTATGAAACAAAAAATGCTTCAAACCCAAAAGATCTTGATGCCTTCATTCTCAGGTATTTCAGCTTAGTAGACACATTTGAAACTTTCATCTCTAATGTGTTTTACAGGTGTCTCACACTTAGGGGTGCTACCATAGCAGTCCTTAGGATTTTCTCCTTTCACATATTAAATTTATAACCTTATTTTGGTTGTGACTTAGCTCGTATCATTATCTAGGACAAATAATGTTCTCAATTGAAATGTTACTGACAAATTTGTTGTTTATTTGAATCTAGACACAAACATGGCCTTTGAACTTCTTGAGGAAGAAGTTCCTTTTTAACATGCATTTTTCACCAGAAAAAAAACAAAAACTTGGAGATGATTTAATCCACAATTGTTTGCTTAATTGTCATCATATTTTTTTAATTGAAATGGTAATGTTCTGGGAGGGAGGGAGGAAGGAATAATTTTCTGGGCAGTTGTGTTCTGAACTAAACCCAGCCAACATGGATATAATGAACATTTTACAACTATTCAAAATGGATCAGAGCAGGAGGAATTCATTTACACTCCCCTGGATGCGAGGAGTGGTGCATATGCACTGTCCCCACAGATATTTGATTGAACCTCAAGAAGAGTGCTGTTATGCTTTTTGCACTAATTGTGCTTAAAACCATCCCTCTAATGATACTGGGGCGAATTTTTAATTGATACACTTAAAACAAATCCTTCATGGACAGACGTTTGTTGATTATGGACTCATTTTTATGCATGGCCACTCTCAGAGAAAGCAAGCTAATATTATTCCATCAGCAGTCAAGTACATTAGGGAAGCAGTTGCTATACGTCTCCTTCTGATGTGCTTTGATGGTGCTCATTTCTTCTGGCATGCTTTTAGCTCCCAGTGATTCAGATGTGTCAGCTACTATAGCTGTAAGAAAACATTGGTGATGGATTTATAACACCCAGGCTTCAACTTACTGAGCTGAAAAATGGCTAAGTATTTGCTTTTGAAGCAAAATTGGTTCTATCCATACCAAAAAACCCACACTTCCTTAGTTCCCCTATCTGTATTTTAATGAAAAATTTTATCCTGCTTATAATTCATGATTCTTATCAGATAAAGTTTTCTCAATGAGGCACAATTGGGGTAGCTACTGAATTTAGGGCAAGACATCAACTTAATCTCTTTAAAAATGAAATTGTCATGTAGGGTGGCAGTTGAACTACATTGTATAATGGTTCTGAATTGTCTGGCTGTCTATATTAAGGAAGAGTTACTCTAGGGAGAGAGATGTTAGAGCTGTGTCAGGATAATGGTAGTCCAAGGAGACGTGCTTTTCAGATCTCCATCTGGGAGAAAATGGAATGTATTGTTGTTCTTACTGCTGTTGTTATATTGGTTTTAGAGCAGCTCCTATCAGGTCTCAGCGGGCTGGGTGCTGAAGAGCCATGGAGAGCACAGCTTCTGCACCAAAGGTTAACACTGAAGGCAGATAGGTTAGAAGAATCTGAGGATTAGTGAAAAATTGCAATATATGCAGATGGAGTTCTCTTCCTGCCAGATGAGTTCCAGCAGAGAGATCAGATATCAAACCTCTAGTCCTGCCATCCTCATGCAAAGAGAAATCCAGTTGTACATCTGAGCAAGATATTCCAGCATAAATGCCAATAGATTATTCAATAATGAATTGGATATATCTTATATATATTTTCCATCTATGTTATTCCAGCGGAGGAGGAGCTCCCTGAGATGCTGTCAGCTCTGAGCCATTCATGCTAGATTTGTTGAAAGCATTACTGAATCTCCTGAGGAAAAAAACAATCTGCCCATCAATGATGCCACTGGATGAAGTGTGGAGACCTTGGTTCACTTTTCAACCTGACTACAGATTTCCCTGTGTCTTTGGATTAGCTGTTTAACCCCATTCTTTCTCAGTTGACCATCAACAAAATGGAAATTACAGTATTTCCTTCACTGACAACGATCAGTCCTCTACTCAGATACTATCCTAAGATGTAGGGATATATTCTTGGACTGTTTTGTCTCAAGTAAATAGGCCCTCCCATGTACAAGTTAAATGGGATATCTCTCATATAGTTCTATTTTGAGGGCTAGCTGGATCAAGAAGGACAAGAAAAAGGGCCCGAATATTTTAAATGATTTCCATGCTGCATATCAGTTTAAGTGTTTTGAAGTTACGTAAGATCATCCCCTGTTGATGTTGGACAGGAAGAGTCAGATTATTTGGCTTTAAAGTACATCAGAAAGTGGCTTCTCCTCCCTTCCACGGCAACTACTATAACATTTCTTCCATCCCACAGGGATAATTCAGCTTCTGGTGCAGGCTACCCCTGGAGCACCTCAAAGCTCATTTCTAATAGGGCCACAGGGATTCTATAGTATATAATTCACAACCAGAAACACTTCCCTTATGGACAGCTTCCTTGACACACCCTGGGCTGAGGGCAGAGAGCTCTGGTTTTCCTTCAGCTTCAGGAGACTGGGTTAACCTTCTTTCTGCAAGTCACTAATGGAGGTATTTATCTCTTGTCACCCCTGCTTCTGCAATGGTGAATGGAAAATAGAAGTTACTGAGTGCTGAATAGGCAGAAAACAGGCAGAGAAATGCAAGATGCCCATATGTACTGCTCTACTTGAACCTTAGCTTTAGCCCTTGGCCCCACATTGAAGGTCCAGTTACCAGAGTGTTTTTTATGTCTTTGACCTCCCTGGAAATACGGTGGAATCAAAGGCCACCATGGTCAGACAGCTGATGGCTTTTGGTAATTACCACACCACTCTGGATGTTGACCTGTAGTGGGT
Organism: Tapera naevia; assembly: GCA_033556795.1. Taxonomy (NCBI): domain Eukaryota; kingdom Metazoa; phylum Chordata; class Aves; order Cuculiformes; family Neomorphidae; genus Tapera; species Tapera naevia. The sequence continues at coordinate 6,555,403 of JAUMJJ010000113.1, forward strand.
GCAGCAGGAGAGTGAATAAAGGAGCTGTTCTCTCCCGACGGAGAATGAAAGCATTTGGGCTCCTTATACCAGGAGAATGGCCCAGCAGGGAAAGCAGAGCTGGATCACAGTGATGAGCTGTGTAAGATATGGTGTTTACTTGCCCATGCAGGGGACTGAGAACTGGCAAGAGGAGTGATGTGAGACCCACAACCACAGAGGTACAGAGCTGTGCTCCTTGGCCTGAGGAGACAGCAAAGCCCACAAAGAGCTTTTGCTTGTTTGGGGAAGCAGAAAGAAACCAAATCCATTTGCCTGCCCTTCTCCCACCCCTCTCCCCATCGATGGAACCCCACCAGCCTCCTCAAAGGGGGCCCCAGCCACTTCGCCACTGTGTGAGAGCCTGCACTGGGAGTTCCTACCTGCTCACTTGTTTACAGTTCCTTGCTCAGACTTGATGTCTGCTCTCTCCTTTCAGCTCACTGGCAGACAGAGGCCTCGAGGGGTTTGGAGTGGTGCCATCAAACTCCTGCTCACTCCAGCGGTGGGATTCTTCACCAGACAGTGACTTCAGTAGCCTCCGGGCGCCCCAGAACCTCCTAACAAACATCACTCATAATTGCCTTATGAACTGATTGCCATAGCAAGATAATAATTAACACCCTTACCTGTGTCTTGGCTCAGCCGAAAATATTCTGAAGTGGACTTAGAAATGCATAAAATAAATAAATCATTTATGTTTACTATTTTTAATGGAGCTACTTATTAGCAACTCTCTAATACAGAGCATCATAAAACCACTCCTGATTTTGTTACAGATTTAGAACCTGGTAATGAAAAACTGTAGGGAATAAAACAGGGAAACACTCCCTGAGCCAAATTCTGCTCTTGGTTGCATTTAAAGATCTTGCTGAGTTGAATCCTAGAGAGGTTTTGACTGGAATAGAATTGGAATGGAGAGAAATCTCTATCATCTGCTCATTCCAACTCGCCCATTCAGAACCTGTACCGGCCAGGAGACGGGTGCCTACCCTGTAGGTACAGACACAGTGAGTGCAGGGGGTGTGTATCTGTAGCAGATCAGAAGGGCCATGTTTACACACGCACTCTGCGTTGCGGGCTGAACAAGGCATGAGACAGTGGGGAGTCTTACCATGGCAGCCTGACATAGCTGTGCTGGCTTCAGGATGCAGGCCATGCAGTGCCAGCATCTCTGATCTTGATGGGAAGTGGGAAGGTTCATGTGGCAAATTTATTTATGTTGTTTCTTACAGTGATAGGAACATAAATTAGGAGGACAGGGCGGCCTTCAGAGAGAGCTCTAATGCAGAACTTGGGCAACAAGAGTGCTACAGTTTGCACTATTGCTGGGCACAAGAAATGACACCTTCCTCCATGTCCTCTATACAAAAGGGAAGCAGGTGCATTTAGGAGCCTTGACATATGGAAACAGAGCATGTGAACTCTTCGCAGTAGGTGAGTTTACTCTAATTTAATTCTTCACCCACAAATATTTTTTGCTACGCTGTTCCTGAAATGAAGAGATGCGAGTCCATCGCAAGCTGTGTGACACACAACACACACAATTCCCACTTTTGTTTGGCTGACCATCTAAATCACACTGCTTTATTCCAACTCAGAGAGGAGACCCAAGCCCTGCCTCCTACTTACTTTTCAAGATCTTCTACTGATACTGATCTCTTTTCAATGACAATAACAATGCAGGCAGATATCCTGCTTGTGGATTTATCCTTAGATCCATATTTAGTATTTAGGATACTTCCTTTTCCATTCACCCTGTCCTGCAAATGCCAATAGAATGCTTTTGCAAATATCATTAAATACCTGCAAATATTTTCTTACTGTCTTTGCTCACATCTGTTGTGAGAATTTTGTCCATCAGCTGAAAATCCCTACAATAATCTGAAATGCCTGCCTAGAGCACCATTACAAGCATCTGATTTTTCTTCTGATGACCAGGATTTCAGCACTGTCTGAAGAATCAGGGCACCTCAGGGTGCTGGAAGTGTCAGATCATTAGTCTTAGAGATGCTAGAGAATTTTCCGAACTACCATTTTTTTTAACTAATGTGTAATAAACCGTCCTGTGGATATTATCAACATTTCTTAGGCAGTCCTATCAGTCAGTCACATACAAGCTAAGGGCTACAAACTACACTTGTTGTGAAGAAACACAGTATTTTAAGATAAATACCATACCAACCTCCCTGGTGTGTCTTAAAATGATGTATTACTCTATTTTTTTTAATTTCTAGAAATAAAAATGGGTTTGCTTCAGGGCAGAGACAGTCTAAAAGCTTGTGCTAATAAATCTATGCAAGTTTACTAGCACTTAATACATATTCTGCTTCAAGTGCTTTTTAAATGCATTATCACCTTTAAGTAAATATAGTGGAAGACTGCCAAATGCCTGGATGCTGTTCTCAGTAAATTTATGCATTTATATCATTAATGCAATGAAATGTTTAAACTTTCATTGAATTTTGCTAACTGATTTGCAGTTTGAATAATAGTAATTTTATGCATTTATCAATTACCATTTAAGTAGCTGCTATAATATTTCTGTTTAGGCAGGCAAAGCACACTCAGCAAAATACTTTTCATCTAAATTAGATTTGGAATGAAGTATTTGAGTAATCACGAAACAGAGGACATATCCAAGGTAGAAAGAGTTCAGATTTGCTCATTTCTGATACTTAACAATATTGAGCCTTGCAGAAATATATCTAGGGGGTTGTCTCATGTTCTTAGCCTGCTTGGCAAACGCTTCTCTGCAGCACACTTGTGATCCAAGTGGGTCTCAGTGGTGCTTCGTCAAAGTTATTATCGATCTATCATGTGCTGCTGTTATGCTGAAAACCCGTGTGCTGTAGCAACCCGTGTGCTTTGCCTGTGTGAGCTAACGAAATGCACGACCACGTTATGGAGCTGTCTGTGGCCAGACAGGGTTCAAGGTTCAAGGCAGTGACGAATTAAGGCCACTGTGTTGTGTCACAATGCCACGTGTCATCTTTTGTGAGCTATAAATGCCTCCCACTCCTTTTGTTCTTCTTGACTGTTCTCCCCGCTGTGTCCTTGCTGCTGTTGGTGCCTGTCCAGCCTGAAGTACCAGGCACTGCAATAGCAACGGCAGTGACAGCTTGAGGAGGTGCTCCCATCACTGACAGCCTGGCGCAGGGCCTCCATCTCCGTGTCCTGACTGCTGCTGCTGTCAGGGGTGGCTGGACAGGAAGAGCTGATTTGTAGCCATATGGCACAGATGGACGGGACCCTGCCCCATCTCCATCCACTGCCAGGGTGGAGGGAAGGAGGCAACAGACCACATAGGTGTGCACCCACCTCTTCCAGTGGCATTGGCATGTTTGGCTTTGGTTTTTAATAGAGAAGGAAGAGGAAGCTGCTGTGGTATTCAGATGAGAATCCTCTGTTAGAAGTCTTTCACCAGCTATTTTCTGTAGTAAATCATGCAAATTTTGTTTTCAACTGTTCCTCCTCCAGGTAGGCAGGTCTGTAGGTTTCATGTGGGTTATGTATATGTAGCTGAGAGAAGATTTACCTACAAAATGGTAGCAGATATGAGTATCAGTAGTTTGAGACCTCTCACATCCAATAGATGTCAATATGCAGCAGCAGAGTATGTTTACACATTTTAAAAATCAAGCCCTACCTGTTTAGGAGCCTAACTGGAAGTAGACATTATAACAGAGTAATTCTAAAAGGGTTCTATACAGTCTTTTTGAATTTATGTTAATTTACTAGAAGCTTTTGGCAAAAGATTAACATATATGTTAAAAATAGCCTCTAGTTTATAAGTGAGCTAATCCACCTTAGTGGATGATAATTCCTCTTGAATTTTTGCTATAAGAAAAAGAATATGTAAAGATCCTGTACATTTTTCTGCCTGTTTTGCTCAAGTTTCAAGTTTAGAAATAAATGAAGAATGGATCAAGTGCCTTGTTTGAAGATACAGAACAACATTTTTCAGCTCCCACTGGGTTTAGTTTTCAAGAGTGACTAATAAGAAGGTGGTGAGTGCTTCATTAGTATGCACTGAACTGAGTGCACAATATAATTACATATTTCAGTTATAATTAGAACATTTAGTTGATTTGTTTAACTATATTAAGAGACATTATTAAAAAAAAGATTTGTGGCAGATTTTAAAATGTTTTCCACTCAGCCAGCTTGGTTCAGCTGAGCAGAAATATCTGTCTTGTTTCTGAATAATGTTATGAAGATCAAAACCCTTGCTATTAAAGAACTGTTACGAAATAATCTTGTGTTTCTTCAGCAGTCTCCTTTACATGGCAAAAAATTACCAGTTTAATTTCACAGCATTCTTATGAGATGGGTATGGATACCTTTGGGGAGTGGAAAAGTGAAGGGTAGAAATAACTCAAACAGGTGATATTTCCATGCAGTCCCATAAGAAATAGGGTTAAAATGCAGATTTCCTTTTATTAGGTTCATTAATGGTAACTCTGCTACCCAGTCAGGCAAACACAAACATTATTTAGAAACCATCTTCCTCCTTTTGGTCACCTACTTCCCTCTGATTTTTTTTTTCTGGTTGGCTCCATTCTTCTTCTTGATTCTGGGTTATTCTAACAAAATGGCTTTGCACTTCCAGTTTTCACCATGGAAGCAGAAATGCTGGTACGGCACGAGGGAGGTTCTGCACGCAGTGTGGCTGCTAGATACTCCTAGTGGAAGCATGACGAGACCTCTTCCATCATTTTTTTGCCATCCTTTTTTTTCTCAGAGGATAAGAGGAATATTCAAAGGAAAGCTGAGAAAGTCTGTAAGTTGAAATCCATCTACAGTATTTACATCCAACCAGGTGCTTTATCTACCTGGGCCACTGGATCCATACGACCCACAGGGGCTGCTCAGCCAGCCTCTGATCCCAGGGCTGGGAAGGCTGGGAAGGCTGGGCATCCCAATTCAAGAAATGCTTCCGCAATTGCAGTTCTGTGTGAAACTGATTTGTCTTTTCATTTCTGTTTCTGTGGATGATACACTATTGTGATTTTTCCTGACTTCAGTACTCGCGTCTTGTAAAATTCAGTAACAGCCCCAGAATCTACCCCATACTACTCATTATGAGAAAAATGCTGCAAATAAGCATGGAGACAAGGATGCCTGGAGGCAGTGGTGGTTTGCAGCTCATGCATATCTGTAGTAGCTGACTGTAAGGAGTAGTTTAGAAACCTCTGCTGTGAAAATGAGGCGAGGCAGATGAAAACTCTGTGGCTCCTAAATTTATTCTGCCCTTACATTTACAAGAATACGTGGAATTGGGTGTGTAACTACATGCACACAGAAAAGGAGAGAGAAAAACTACAGGAAAAGCCACAGCTGGGCACCCTTCTGGTAAAACCCATTCTAGTTTTCAGGAACAGCTCATATTCCACTTGTTTACAAACAGCAGTAACATCAATGTACAGCACAACTGACTCATATTGAGACCAAACCACACAAAAAAAGAAAGCAAAATCCCCAAATAGCCACTGAGTTCTGACACAGAACACTAAAAATAAGCAAATTCAGATTGAAAGTTACAGCACTGCAAACAGCTCCCTTCTATTAATGAGTTGTGTAGGGACTCTGCACTAAAAATGGATGAGACAGATTTTTCTCTGAAATGTTTTTCTTTGAAAATATGGTTTCATTTGAACTGAAAATTTCTCCAGGAACTTGTCAGAAATAATTTAATTTCATTTAGATATCTTTAGGCAAAGCGATCCTTTGATAATATCTATGATTTCATGTCAATATTTTTAGAAAGTGCACTGCATGTTTTAATTATTTCAAATGATTGTTCATTTTTACATATTTTTTTGGTTCCTTCAAGAAAATCATACTGAGATGGATTCATTTGATCCAATGGAAATAATCCACTTGAGACATAATGCTTTCCTATTTTTAATGTCTTTCTGTGAGGAATTACAAAATTTATTACAATCCTGATAACACAGACTCCCAACCTATGGAAAACTGTTTGCTTTAACAGCGATTTTACCAGGAAATCTTGAAATGCATGGTTTGTTCTAAAAGCCATTTTGTGTTGTGTTTGCATTGAGAGTGTTGGCTGAATCATTATGGTTCTGTTTAGGGATGAAAAAAAGTTTTGAAATAACAGCTTCTAATGAGGGAGTAATGTAAGTTTTTTCTGAGCTGTAGGAGAAAGCAAGGTTCTCAAACACCCTTTAAAGCACAGAATGTTCTGAACTCTACAGTTAAACCAAATTACAGCCATGGGGGACGTGTAGGGAAAACTTGTACACGTGCTGTTGATTTGCACATGGACTGCAAGGCTGTATTTTGCTTTGCTGTGAACAGTCAGCTCGACATTCAAAACTTGGCAGCCTGGGGCAGGAGTGAGGGTGTGCCTCTGCTTGGGCAGGGCCAGCAGCTGCGCCTGGGCCCGGGTGCAGTGGGGGGATGCTGCATGGATACAGTTACATCTGCAGGGAGCTGCAGAAGGCTGCTCATCCCTGAGATGTGGATCCTGGTTCTGCTACCCCTTTACTATCTCCAAATACAATCCTGGTTTTCAGACATTTGGAATACTTGTTGCTATAGTAAGAAAACAGTATATACAGGAGCTTAGCACCTTTGGAAATATGGCCTTATACACCATGTCATATTTCCATTTTCAACAGTAAAATGAGGAGACTTCTGTTGTTTCCTGCCTTTCCCCATCTCATCAGGTTAGACTGTTGGCTGTCTCATGCTAGCTGTTATAAGTCCAATCTCCATTTACGTCTGTAAGGTCAATTACATTACTTTTATTATTAATATATATTATGCTTCTGCAGAAAAATACAGCAAAACAGGGAAGGAATTACGTACTTGGATCATCAGCATATCAGGATGATTCATAGTAAGGAAACAGTTGGTCCCTTTTACTACCCTTTCTACCACTTAGTAGCCAAAATTTGTGGTTCATAAAATATTGGGAGTATTTTATATCTTTAATGTACAGCTGTTATAAAGAATTTTTCTGAAAGGAAATACATGTAGTTAGTCACTTGCTTCTTGGCACTCCAGGAAATCCAAACTTCTCATTTTGGTGCCACGTTGCAAAAGGAAGTAAAAAAGGTCTAAAAAATGGAAAGTGAAAGCACACCAGCCCACTTTGGGGGTTGGAAAGGCAAAGTTTAAAAGCAGAAATACTAATCAGATCTCAACTTTTCACTTTTAGTGAGTATAGATTCCACAGCCAAAGAGTAAAATTAAAGAGTAGTCCCATGTGCCCTTTTAAATTTTGAGGTTTGTAGTCTTTTCTCTTTTTATTGTAGGAAACTAAGAATCTGTTTATTATCTGTTTATTATAAAGCAAAAATGCTTTCAAATGAAATATCTTTGAATTAGAAAAGACTGAAATTCAAATTAAATGGAGAAGTGGAATGCGCTATTGAACTCCTGCTTTCTCTTAGCAAAATACAGGAGTTTCTGGAATCTCAAAATAAATTGATATAGGAGTAACAGTGATAGTAGTAAATTACATTAGGTTTGAAGCAATATATGTGTGAGTGAAGAGCATTAGAGAAGCCAGTGGAACTTGCTGAAGTGAGTTTCCTTTTCTGGAAGAAGCTGCAGTCTAAAGCCAGAATCAATTAAACATATTAAAAGGTATCTATTTCTTTGCCCATGTGAGAAGTCTTGGGGAGCAAACCACAGCATCAATTAGCTGTTAGTTCAGTGGTGGCCTAACAGTTTGTGCGTAGCTGATGATTAGGTCTCAATGCTTCCCTGGGCATATAGTGCTTTGTCCAAAACTTGGAAGGAACTATGCAGGTGTCAGGAGGCAAGGGTTTGGATGGAGTACCAGGGAGCCAGCCCGCACCCCATGCCATGGCATTCTAACACCTCTGCAGGTAGCTCTCAAAGCCACTGAATCTTTCATTGTTTGTGGGATATGGGGCTATGAGTGTGCTTGGATAATGTCTGTGCAGAAGTGTCTGCAGCTCCCAGGTGCTCAGAATCTACTTAGCCCACCTTTGACATCAGTTGAGCCACTTTCTGTGGCTTGTCCTGTCTTGTGGCTGTTGAGGTGGAATGGCATGTGTTTTGCCTTTCATTTGCAACTTCAATCTAGTCACGCACACACTTTGTAGGCTGAGAAGCGTATGCTGAGAGATTTGGGCTTCTTGTAACTCATTAATGATGCTCAGAGCAGTCGAAGAAGAAGGGCTGTAATGAGAAGAACATCATATGGCTGATCTACCAGAAAGTACAACCTGGGGGTGGTTTAACAGCTGTGAAGAGGAGGTTCTCTTTGTCTTGGCTGTGCTTTTGAAATGTAATCAGGTGTTTCAAAGAGGAGAAACAGTCTGAATGCTCTGTTGGATGTAGCTTGTCTCTGCAATGACTGATTTTCTCACATTTCTCCTTTATTTCATTAATGTTTGGTGGGATTTTGGTCCATTTGGTCATGAGTTCCACTGAAGTATTTTGAATGGAAACACATAAAGCAATCAACTATGAACAACCTGGGTCAATGTAGGCCCTGTGGCTTATGGTCTTAGTGGGGTTTGTTACTCACTGAGATAGTTTGTGGTGGGTAGAGGGGTATATTCCAGAGCTGTTTGAGATTTCCTAGGAAATCTTCCTACTGCCTGGAACTGGCTTAGGTGATCCATCCATTTGAAGTGATACTTTCCTCCATCATGTGTCATCATTTACTAGTTAAAATGCAGATTTTTAACTGGAGGAATAATAGAATGTCAGATAACAAAATAGGGGAAATGTATGTAATTAGCTTGGAGAGAGAAGTCAACCTCAACAAACAATAGTCAGCAGCTGGGACAGCAGGAGAGTATTCTGCTGTGGCATGGCATGCTGCTGAATCACTCATTCATGGCTGAAGAGTGATGTGGCCAGCAGAGGCATCTGAGAAAAGGCAGTAAGCATGGGCTGAAGGTACAGAGAGGACCAGGTGTGAGACTATAATGGGAGTCTATACCCTTTAATCCTAAAAAAGGAGCATTTCACCTGCATTAACTGGCACAAGATCAGCATGTTCTTTAGAAGAAGATAAGATGTACCGGAATGGTGTACTCAACTATTGTGGAAAGCAAAAATGTGGGTTGACATTTTCAGCCTCTTTATGGCCACTATGACCAAGTAGTGTCACTCCTGCTAGAGTGATGCTAAGGCTAGTATTATTTCCAAGTAACTCTGGGGATTAGAATCCTACCCAACAGGTAATGTCCTGGTTCCTGGCTCTTGCAATGTTACCCTTTAGTTCTCCGTATCCTCCAGGAAAACTGTATTTGCTTCAAACCCTAGGGTTTGGCATTTCAGAAAGGAAAAGTGCTTGTCCACAAGAAAACCTAGTTGAAGTAACTCAGTTTTTGAAGTCTTTGTATAAAGGCTTGATTCATTTTCAGAGGATCTCTTTAGTGATCATTTTGGCAAGCTTCCTGGCACAAGGATTACTGGAAAACACTTAATGTCTTGCTATTTCTGCTCATTTACAGGGAAATGTTGAGTCTCCCTGTTATGGTAGTAAAATTTGGTAAAAAATAATAATATCTGCTTTTCAGCCCTTCCTGAGAGTGTTATGTGTTGCTTCAGTACTTAATGTTATCAAGTAATCATATCAAATACTTCAAACTGAGAAAAAAGTATCTTTCTGGAGAACAGTGAAGCACTACAGAAAGGCACAAATATATTATTAGAATATTATTACTAACTCATATCCTTCCAAGAACTGTGACTTTTCTGTGCCTGCTGTTTTTTGGTTGTTTAAATCAATGTAGTAGTTTGTATAGGTTAAGTGTTATTATACTAAGAAATGCATAGCTAATTTCTGTTGAGAGATAAGTGGAATTTGTAGAGAAGGAAAAATACATTTTATGTGAGGTGAGGCTTATGAAGTGTTTTGCATTTAGCATAAACAGTCTCCTGGCTGCTCTGTTGTGTAGATTCCTAATCTTGTTTAATTCAATTTACTTTCCTCCTGTGGGCAGCTGTAGCACCTTTTACACCAGCTTTAAGAGCTATAAATTATGCATTCAAATCATCAGCTACTACTTTCCCTGGGGGATTAAGGAAAGCCTAGATCTTGGAGCACCCAAAAAGGGGTGCTTCTACCCGAGCTGAAGAGTTAATCTGATGAAAACTCGAGTATGGCCTCAGCTGAGTCCTGTGCTCGGTTGTGGTATTGCGCCAGGGAAGGACGAAGCCAATGAGCATATTCTGGCACCAGCTCTCAGAGGTTACAAGAACCTTATGTAGCATTTTATGTATTTTCTTTTCATGTGCATATAATCAATTCCAGTGGCGAGGTTTGTGTTTTGGTTCATACGGCCAAGCCAGGCAATTGACTTGGCTCCATTTTCAAACCTCTTGGCTTGCTAAATGTCAGAGCCTAAGTAGGGCTTCTCTTTGTACTCCAATCTCATACAATTGGCCTGAGTTATGCATGTTCCCTGAGAGTACATGCAGAGCCGTGAATACAAATCAAACCCAGTTAGGAGCCAAACACAGAGGTCAGTGAAGCAAATATTTTTGTCTCCCCAAACTACCTGCCTCCTGGCACAGCTATATGAGGCCCAAGTTTGGCAAGTCTTCTGAGACCCATATGCCAAGGACTGAAAATGAAATAAATTAATAATGCTAATAGTGTAAATGCATTGACAGTTTCTGTTAAAGTTCCCCAGTGACTTACTGGATTCTTGCACCTAAGGCAAACTATAAATTCTCTGGAAGAGGGAGGCATTGGAGGTTTTTTTGTGATGGTTTCTTCAGAGTGTTGATTATCTTGGATCTCCTTACCTAAGGTGGTGGAAAATACAGATGCCTACAAACAAAAGTGATCAGTTCACCACAAGATACTAAAATTTCCAGTAATATCTAGGAAACAGTGCAATAGTGAACAAAAGAAAGTTTAGGGAATTACTATCAAATACATTATCTTTAGATGAATCTTACAGGCTTTGAGTGAAGATTCCAACAGATGCAATTTCGCAAAAATGTTATTGGAGCATGGTCAGAGATGCTATTCCAGTTGCAGCTGAACTGAGTCAAGAAGCTATCACTCTCAAGATGATCTAGCTCAAGCAACAACAACAAAAATCCCGAACAATAAACCTACTAAAAAGTATTTAAGTTAAGCTGGATCATTCTGACAGAGCCTGATTTGGGAGTGTCCACACATGTGGCTGTTTGGCTCATGGAAAAGGGAGGTATCCCCTAATGGGGGGGCAGTGGATAAACAGCTGCCGGTAGGCTGGAGGTGGTAACCTCTTAACCTGGTTCAGCTGGTGTTGGAGCAGCAATTCACTGTGCCCTTACTTCCAGAGAACTGGGATTTCTTGATAGACCAATGCTTAGATTGAAGAGCAAGCTGCTGTCCAAGTTTGGGATGGGATGTGCCGCATCCCATCCTGTGTGCTTAAATATACATTCCCTGAATGTGTGTGCTAAGTGAACATTCAGTCCTTAGGAGCACCAACACATAATACTGGCTCCAATCCCCCCTGTAGCCATCGTGGCTGGAGCACAGTATGTTCCAAACAGCACATTTTGCTGCACGAGTCTCAGCTGTAGATCTCGAGCAGAGAGAGGCTTCTATTAAATGCATCTGTACTTGTGTGTCTTTGGTCTGTATCAGATTCTCCTTAGGTTACTTAAACTGCTTCCAGAACAAACTCTGTTGTGCCCCCACTGCTCCATGATATTCTTAACCCTCTCCTCACCTACAATCCATCAATCAGGACAAGACACTTGCCTGAACTCAGTACAGCACCCAGCGCTGTTTTGCCTTGCAGGAAGGGTTATTAATTGGTTACAGATGAAGCACACAAGCTGAAAAGAAGGCACTGCTCCACAAGTCTCTCTAAACATGAGGAGAAATGAAGGGCTGTGCTTTGCTGAAAGGTCATGGTGAGCTCACGCCATCAGGAGGACAGCTTTTTGGGCAGGGCTCTCGCTGGGTGGAGGGAGCTGCCTGAATCGTTCCAGGGCTGAACTGGCGAAAGGCTGCGTAGAGAGGAAAGCCTGACCACACCAAAAGCAAAAGGGGTGTGGGCAAGAACTGGATATAAAGACTCCTAGTGTTGTATTTGTTTAGATTTGATGCAAAGAGATGCAAAGATGTGGTTTACCGCTATTGATATCTTTGTTACATTTTTTTTCCCCCAAAGCATCTAAAAGAGTAATGATGAGACCAACCGCATGCTTTATCATGAGGCTTTTTGTCCCATACCCTGTCAATCTCTGCTGCACTGCAGGACCGCAATGCTTGTGATTAAGTGGATCACAGAGACCCTGTAGCAATTAGTCCTAACCCAACTCCTCAGTGTCCTGTATCATTGGAGGGGTTGCTGCCATGCCCTGGGCTTGCCATACACTATTCTAAGAAGAGCTCCATGCTCTGCTGACTTCTGTGTCTTGGAGAACGTGAAGTAGGGAAGATCCTTCATTATGCTGCCCAACTGTCCGTCAGGCATCTCCCTTTGTCTGTTGACCTGCTTTCAATGCCCTGTCAGAAAGGAAACCCTGCGGCATCAAGAAGTTACCGTGAGGTACAGCTGCTGGCACCAAGTCCTGAGTCTGGCAGTTCTCTAAAATATCCTAGATTTGGAGACAGTGCAGTCTTAAAATCCTGTAGACGCTCCAAGACGGAGCACTCCTCTGGTACAATCCTCTTGCACTCTTCTGTTTATGGAAAGGCCATCTGTCCATGACAGTAATATTTGGAAGTCTCCAAATTTGTTTTTAATACTATGAGCCTCTGTGGCATCAATTTCTTTCTCAGAGTCAATGTTTTACACTGCTGGGATAGGTCTCAGGGGAAGAGTGAAAATCAGATTTTAAATAGGATATTCATAGAATCATAGAATCATCTGGTTGGAAAAGACCTCTGAGATCATAAGTCCAACCGTACCTGTCCCCTTACTAAACGATATCCTATAGAAACTCATCTACCTGCCTCTTAAACACCTCCAGGGATGGCGACTCAGCCACCTCCTTGGGCAGCTGTTCCAATGCCTGACCACCCTTTCAGTGAAGAAATTTTTCCTGATGTCTAATCTGAACCTGTCACTTGCAAGAAGAGACCAACACCCACCTCGCTACAACCTCCTTTCAGGCAGCTGTAGACAGCGATGAGGTCTCCCCTCAGCCTCCTCTACTCCAAGCTAAACAACCCCAGATCCCTCAGCCATTCCTCATAGCACTTGTTCTCCAGCCCCTTCACCAGCCTTGTCGCCCTTCTCTGGACGCACTCCAACACCTCAATGTAGTGAGGGGCCCAGAACTGCACACAGTACTCGAGGTGTGGCCTCACCAGTGCTGAGTACAGGGGCACAATCACCTCCCTTGTCCTACTGGCCACGCTGTTTTTGGTACAGGCCAAGATGCCATTGGCCTTCTTGGCCACCTGGGCACACTGCTGGCTCATATTCAGCTGGCTGTCAACCAACACCCCCAGGTCCTTCTCCTCCAGGCAGCTCTCCAGCCAGTCTTCCCCAAGTCTATAATGCTGCATGGGGTTGTTGTGTCCCAAGTGCAGGACTCAGCACTTGGTCTTGTTGATCACTTAGGATTTGCAAGATGAAGTTTGTGGATTTTGGTTTGGTCTGGCATTGCTGAAGAAGGTGGATGCCCTGTGGAAGACCTTGCTATTTCCACCTGCAAGTCCTGCCTTGGTAGCCCCATCTCTGCAGCAGACAGGCTGTGGCAACCTGTACTTCATCCAGCACAAAGCACAGGCGCCAGTCCTGGCTTTTCTGGCTGGTGTGTTTTAATAACTGATGGTTTTGGTGATGCTCAGAAAGATGTCATTCAAACCTGATGCACTACAGGACTTTCCTGACACTGCTGCTGCCAGGGAGGACCATGTGCCAGAACCTGCAGAGCTGTACTTTCGCAGGAGCTGTGGAACCCCTTGGGCCCTGTGTCCTACTGAGAGAGGATGACTCCCTGAAGTATTTATACACGAAAACTGGGGGAAGAGGACCGTGAAGCAGCTCTTGAGAAAACATGAGAGGAAGTTAACAACCAAGTGAGAGGAGGAACCCATACGGATGTGTTTCAAGGCCCAGAGAAGGAGCAGGGCTTTATATGCATTGTTTCTGAGTGCTGGCCGCATGTTTAGACCTGTAGAGACATAAGAAACAACATTGTACAAATCTTGTATGGTTTTCCAACTTGAAAGGCTAAGGTTCAGCTTAGCTTAGTTTGATTATAATATTTTTAATAGAACAGACTTTATCGCTTCCAAAAATGAAGAAAAGCATCATCTTTAGTTGTAGAGATACAATTTTATAGGATCAGATGTTCACCAAAGTGGTTTAAGAAGGGCATCCTCAGGGTGGTGGTGGGAGCAAACTACCAGGATAAAGCAGAGGCAATGTATTTTTTTCTACAGGGTGTCAAGTGTGTGTGGTTCTTGGCGTAAGGTTTCTGAGTGACCCTAGCATAGAGATATAAATTTTAATTGCAACTTTGAATGATGCTGGAACCAGATGTTTGAAGACTAAAGGAACACTGTTAGCTCTGCCCACCTCCTCTCTGTAACAGCTTTGCTTGCAGAGTTTGGGGAACAGCTTTGGGAGAGGACTTAGGTAAGGATCATTTGGTTCAGAGATAACTGCAGAGTTGGAAAATCTTATCTCCATCAGTTTGTTTGTATGTGGATCAGTGCTGTGAAAAAAGCTCTTAATGAGCCTTATGGACCATAATAATAGATTGTGAGACCTGGTCTGACCTACCTGAAGCTGGAGGCATTGGTACTTCAGCATGGCCAGCTGCAGTGCTGGGACTGAAGGACATGTTTGCAGCTGTCCCAGAGTACAAGCTGGGTTGTTCTGCCATCCAGCAGCACCATTTTTCAAAGACACAGGAGATCCCCTTTCTGTGCTAGTCAGCTGCTTTCCTGCGAGCAGTTGCTTCCAACGAAAATGAAAGACTAGAAGCTTTGGGAGAAGTTGTCGAGCGTATGCTGGGGTGATGATCAATTAGTCCACTGCATGCCTCTTTCTTTGCTAGCATTTGTGAGGCATAAAGGTTTCCTACTCAATGTAATGTCTTCAATAAATGTGTAGTTTTATTTCATACCTAAAATTTAATGGTGGTTGCAGTTAATTTCACGCAGCAAATTAGACAAAATACTTGAGCCACTTCCACCATCTGAACTCGACAAGAAATGAAAATAGCTTTTTGGAGGGTAACTTGAGAGTTACTTGAGAGGGTTATATGTGTCTCACCGGTGCACTCAGTTTGACAGGCTGATGCACTTTGTCTAGATGATAGATATGAAAAACTAATATCTCAGTTTTCAGAGGGGGTTCTGAAACCTAAAATCGAAACCAGATGTGCAACAAAAAAGAGCAGTATGTATTACAAAGTGTTGTGAAATAGCCCAAGGGAGGCAAGTAAGCAAAAACAGCCCTGTGTCTTAGCAACCTGCAAAACAAAACAAGTAACAGCTTGGTTGGCATCTGACAGGGCAGGTTTTGGTCTCTGCAGTGGAGAAGGAAGACTGGAGAAATCTTGGAATAATTCTGGAATTTTTGGTGGCCCAGAAACACCTTTCTTTTCAACAGAGTTCTTACCTGATTTCTCTCCTCTCCTTGATCTCCCTCCTCCTTGCAAATGCACAGAAGTTGAGAAACACCAGTGCTCTCTTCTTGTCTTTCCTATCCCGTTACACCCTAATGTGATGTGGAACATCAATCTCCCTTTTTTTCCCTTGTTTTCCCTCTTGCTAAAGCAAATCACACCCATGAAGAGTGAGTGCAAAGTGAATGTAAGAGTTACCAAATCAAAATAATTTTGAAGATTTTGTACAACTCTAAATGTCGGGGTGAAGTTCAGTTCCTCAGATGTGGAGGAATATCCAAGTGTGACTTTTCTGTAGAAACATAAAGAAGTGTTCAGTAAGTAGCAAGTTAAAATTTAATACATAATTAATAATTTCCAAAGCAGTATTTAAATAATTTTCTGTAAATGGCTCTCCTTTTTACTTAGATTTTATTCCATTTCCTAGTTAAACTAGTGCATTCTTTTACTCCCACAAATGAAAAATTCACAGCTGAGATGCCAAAATGTTATTAGATAGGTTTAAAATTCAGTCCTGTAAGCAAGACAGGCACTTGGTCACTCCAGTGAGTGCCATGATGTGCGCTGGAAAGCTCTGTTGGCACAGCTGTGTCCATCAGGAGAGTGAAAAAGCCCTACATCTCAGCAGCAGCTGTGCTGCCAGGTGCTGTAATGGAAATGGGCTTCTACCTTCCAACCAGTCTGTCTGGCAAAAGGGCTTCTGGTCCACAATGTCCATCAAAGCTGTTTGCAAAGGTAGATCTCTGGTATTTCTCTGAGAAAATTCTGAGAAAATCCTTTCTAGCCTGGGCAAGCCACGGGATATTCTTGTCATCAGCCTGGCTCTAGGACTTATAGCTTGAAGGAAAACCACATCATGCCCTGAGGTTTGTAATCAAGTTGTGAAAGGTAGCATTTATGATGGAGAGGGAAGGTGGTAGGATTTGAATTGGTTTGGTTATTTTTATTATTTTTATTTATATTAGAAATACATATATATATATTATATATGGCCAGGTTTTATGGTTTTGGGGTTTTGTTTTGTGTTTTTTTATTGTTTTAACAGAATAAATTTCTTTTGGAAAATGCTGTCTTTGCTGAATTTGAATTTTGAGGGGAGTTCATCTTGATGAAGTTTTCAATGGAAAAGTTAATACTTCTTGAGACTGAAATAGTGACTTTCATTTTGACTCGTTGTTTCAGAGTTTAGCTCTTTTTAGCTTCTAAAAATTACTACAATATTAAAGATTAATTATAGATATGAATTGTTTGACATTATCAGATAGAAACTCTTAATGAACTAATAACTCAGAGTTTCCATTCCACAAAATATTTTATATTTTGCTTTTCTGTCTGATTAACAGAAAATAAAATATCAGTGTCAGATTCTTCCATGGGATGAAAATCCCACTTTTTGGCTAAGCCTTTAAGTCGCTACCAAACTGATTAGATCTGAATGCATATCTTCATAGCAAAGCATGGGTTTATTAGTCTCGGCTGCAAAACTGGAAGGGAACAAGGTTGTGTTACTGACTTCTTTCTCACATACCGAAACCATCTTTTCTCTTGAAGCATCCAGCAGTTCTGTAGGACATAAGGCCTCCTCAGCTTCGAGTCCTTTTAGAAAGATGCAACCAAAAGTGATGAAAGCAATAGAAAGTGATCCCAAAGTGGTATCTGTAATAAGGGTCACTGTCTAGTTTGGTCCTCTTTCATGGGACCCATGGACACCGTCATGGCTCAGCTCATTTTCCACCCAGCATTTTAATTCTTTCTCCGGTGAATCAAAGTGCAGGACTTGCCCTCCGGTGCTGCCACATTTGCTGGAGTCACTTTTAACAAGTTTTACTCAAACAATGCACCAAAAGGAAAGCAGCACAATGCAACAATGAAAAAAAAGCAGGGGTTGGAACTGCCTAGCCCAAAGAAAATCATAACTGATCAAGATGTTGTGTATCCTTCTACCCATTTCCTGATGCTTCTGCTGTTCCTGAGCAGTGTGAAAATCTTCTTTCTTTCAGTGGGATTTCTGGCAGGGAAGTCCCTTGCCCAGGCCCCTCAGTAACAGGCACTGAAGTAAGTATGTTTTGGGTAGAACTGTACTGCTCTTTGCAAATGTATTATGATGCAGAAATTAATTTTCCTGATGAGGAGGAGGTGGACTGTTTTTGGCAGGCAGAATTGTTGCTACCTGTATCTTGCAGTGGCAGAGGTTGCTCTCACTGGTAGCATGCAGCAAGGAGGGATGCAGGCGCTAGAGAGGTGCATGGGCAGGTTTTCTACATCAGTGCTAGAGTCTCCAAAGAACCATCTCTGTCATTGCAGAGCAGCAGCAGAGTGTCATGGAGATTTACCTCTCAGTAACGAGGTGTCCCAAAGCTCATCATACATTTCTTTTTGTATTGCCCCATATAACTATTGCAACTGGTTTTCCTGCATGAAGAGGAGAGTAATTCTTAGATTAAAAAATAACGTAACGGCGAACTTCGTCCCCTGTGAGGTGTTTGCTGGTCTATTGTATTTGTAGTTTGTATTATACTCAAAGTTAGTACACAGTAAAATGTGTAAGTGCAGTTCAGGTCAAATGCCAGCCAGGAGGGTGCAGCTGATGTTGCTGTGCACACTCATTTTTTCATCTGTGGAGTGAAATGTGGGCATACTTACTATTATCAGTGCCTGAGATCCACGATGTTTAATAAATTTCTTTTCAAATTGCAAAGGCTTTTACATTTGACTTGCATTGGCCGAAGAAGTCCATTAGTGCCTGAATAAGTGGTCATTAGTGTATCTTAGCTCCCTCTTTGTAAATCACAATTGACAGCTGTGGGATTCTTCAGCAGCCCCTGACCAGTCCCTGGTAGTGTTTGGGAAGTGATCATTTCTGGTTGTCTTTTTGTAGCCTTGAAATGGGGTAACCCATCTGTGGTGAGCAGCTCATTATGGAGGATGTTCTTCAAGAGAGGGAATACTTAGGGGCAGATGGCAAGTCCAGCAGTCCTGGGATATTCACGTCTCTTCCTTTGGATTACAAGATGCATTGAATTCATTGCAACTCTACTATTTATAAGCAACCTCCTCCTGCATGGTGTCTTCTGTGTTCCCCCATCAGGCTCACAAATGTCACCGGGTCTCTTCTCCTCCTCAGCTTGTGAAAGGTGGCACTCATGAAATGGTTGGAAGTAGAGGATCGTAGGGAAGACAGAGGGGTGCATTTTACCTACATATAATTTTCTCTTGAGGCAGCTTTGAGGTAGCTTTGTCTGGAATATACGATATTCCAGCTATGACTGCCTCTGTGAATCAGGCAAGGACATGCTTGAAGCTGTTGTGCTTCGATTGTTCTCTTGTCACTCCTTGAGTGTCAATGATTTTTCAGAGTGGAGTGTTTAGATTGTGATTAGTTTTCAATTCTGCATTTGAGGGTGAACTGTTTCTGTCCTAGAAGCCTGTTTTCAGTGGGAGGCAATCCTAGTCACTCTGTTACGCCAGTAATTCCTTTCACTTTATACTGGTGAACTTCAGTATCTGTCGTGATATGGTGCTATCATTCATAATTCCAGGAAAGATGAGCAGAGACACAGCCAGGCCTCATGACTCAGTGTAAAATTATTGATCAGATTTGACACCCATAAGTCAGCTTTGATGCTTCTCCTAGGTACCTGTTCCATCTGTGAGAACACACAGAGATGGATGGATGAGGAACTTCTCGTCACTTTGCCGCTGCATTTTGTCACAGGATGAAAGTGTGCAAAATACAGATCAGATACAGCTGCTGAAAAACAAATCAAAACAAAGGGTCTCACAAAGACAACGGCTGCAGCCAGAGTTCATAGAAGGGCTCTATATGCTTTCTAATGTAATAAGCCTTTATTCTGCCTGGCTAGCCCTCTGAGTAATCCTAAGAGAAAAACTGACATCCCTTTTCAATAGGAAAGAAGAACATTTATTTTATTCCTAATGGTTTTAAAAAACCTCTCCATGATGAATTATATATTTATTGTAACTGCACGCTCCAGAGCCGCAAATTCTTCCAGTCTCTTTCCAGCTGAAAGTTCCAATAAAAGACTTCCCCAGATAAAGGCCAGAGGATTTGAGCCATGGTTTTTGTACTTAGGTTAATTCAGTTATTTTGATTTCTCTGGACTGGAGATTTCACAGACCAGATGAGTCAAGAGTATAATAAATGAGGTTATAGAATATTAAAAAATAGTAAAATAGTAATTGTGGAGCCATGTGCCTCAGCTTCTGAGAGCTTCCTCTCTTGATTTTTATTTTCCTGTTTTCCCCCATCAGCTACAGCTTTTCATCTCTTTCAGTCTTCTTTCCTTCATATAACACTGAATCCAGCAATACTGACAACTTTTCTTCATTCAGAATAGATGTAAAAAGCAGTCAAGTTCCTTTAGGAAAAAAAAGGTAAAAAAGGAGCCATTACCCCCAAAGAAACAATAATTTCCAGGCAGGATGAAATTCAGCATTGTGGGCAGAGGGGATTGTTCAGGGAAGCTGTGTGCCCCTGGGAGCAGAAGCACTGGGGAGCAGCCAGGAAGGAGGCAGACAGACAGTGAGAATTGAAGATAGGAAATGAAAATGTAGCCATGAAAGATATTGCAGATAAACGTATGTGTCCATGGAGGAGAGGAGGAAAACAGGCTTTCCTCTGTGAGCAAAGACCCTGGCTCCAGCTGATCTAGTCCTGTTTTGTTCTGGGAAACAGGACCTCATAAATAAGATTGCACTGGGGAAATACCTGACACTGTTTTGTGGTTGATGGAAACATCTTAAAAGAGTCTGAATATAGGCCAAGTATGTGGGTCAGAAGAGAAACTACTATTTATATTTGGTCCTGCCCATGAATACAGAATAATATCCAGCTGTTGGAAATACCAAGAGAAGTTGCAAAAGTGTTTTTTTAGCTATAAAATGCCAAAGATTTTTCAGGTGATGTTACTCTTAGAAATGCAACTTCCGTCTCCTGTGAAATCAGTGGGCAGCTTCTTAAAAGTTCCCATTTGGCAAGGTTATCTTTAATCTGGTGAGTAAAAAGGATCTGCTCCATGAGTAAAGACCTCGCTGAATCACAGCATAAAACTGAAATATGAAATTGCATACACTGAAAATGAATATTTAAGTATTTCTGAAGACTTTCAGATTCTAAGAATTATCTCCCTATGCTTGCTGTCTCGAGAAGTCCACTTCTGCCTTGGGAAAGCTCCCACTCACAGGGTAGAGGATGTCAGGAATTTTCACTGAGTTTGACCAACGCATGCTGCAGGCGAGCTCTATGCACATGCAGAACCAGGGGTTTGAAACATATGAGTTCCCTACCCACAAAACACGCATTGTAAATTGTCCTTGCCTTGTAAAGAACATCTGTTACAGAATTTAGGATGTGATGCATCCCTTATAAAAAGAGAGGGGGGAAAAAAGGTTGCAGGAGTTACTGATGCTGTAAAAAGGGTGTTCATTATAGTTTCACCACAAGTATTAGCAATGAGCGTTTTGGGAGATCTAGGGCTGAGCTTCATTTTGGAACAGGCCCATGGCATCAGTGGGAGCTTTTTTTTGGTGGGGCAGAGGACTTTGTTTTCCATCAGAGCTGTGGGGTCTTGTTGCTTATTATAAAAAATGTATCACACTCCATTCTCTATTACATCCATTGATACAGGACAAAGGCTGTTACAGCCAAGCTGGGCTGAAAGTTTTTGGTTTTTTTTCAAAGTCCTTTTATGATTCAAATCTATAAGAAAACAGTCAAAATGTAATTTTGTACTCAAAAAGGAAAAGGACTTTTTTCTCCATAAACACAATTTAGACAGTAATTTGAGTTGAAGGTGCATCTGGAAAGAAAAGTTAGTTGCCCTGTAGAAGGATGTAGTTGTGTAAAAGAAAGTTTTCCAGAGGACATAGAGGGACTGGAAGGGAAGAAATTGGCCATGAAACCTTCTAAACAAGGCCAGAGTGCAAGTTTATTGCTATCTTTAACAGCCTGCATTGCACTGGCTGAAGCTCATGCTGATGGGCTGAATTTTGCTCTTTACCATCTCTTTTGCTGAACTTAATATGCACCTTACCTGGGTGCAATCCTGTTTATTCCTGGTGATGTGTATTAGAGGGTAAGTGAGAGCAGAGTTATATTCCTTGTATTTAGATACTAGCTCTTTCTGAAAGCCTCAAAGATCTGCAAATAAACCCTTCCTGCGAAGTTAGAACAAATGGAGAAAATGATGTGCGGGAGAGAGGTCAAGTCACCAGAGCACAATGACAGGGTGAGAGCAAGGTCCCAGTCAGGAACCTCTGGTTTGCTCCCAACCACAGTGTGTGCCATCCTTCACCCTGCCTGAAAGAAGTGGAAAAAATACTTTCATAATCCTTTGTCATGGGGTTGGGTACGCTGCAGGTCAAAGCCATTTGTTCAAGTAGCTTAAGCTAAGAACTCCTCAAAAGCTGTTGAAATCTCACAGCCTCTCCTTCCTCAAAGGAGTAGAGTCCTGCATCCAAACTAAACATAGATGGCTCCTTCCCCACTTAATCTTGAGCACTGACCAAGACCTGCTTCATTGTTCTCAACAGTGTCTTTTTTAATCTGAGAGATTTTGCTGCACTTTCTGCAGCATCCATTAAGCACAGTAGGCCAAGATGAACTAAAAAGTCATCTTTCACTCTGAATATTTTAAATTATTGTAGTTTGTCAAACTTTTTAAAAGCAGCAGCATTAATAATATTTGGTGGTTTGGAGGTTTGGCCAAGTCCCTCACTGCTGGTGTTGTTGTTGATGTGTCACTGTCAGTATTTTGTACTGAACTATCTAACAGCTGGCTTGGCTTCCTTCCCCACTGAAACAACTGCTGCTTCACAAAGAACACAGATAATTTTGTCTTCCTTGATATTAACAGATCAAGAGAAGCCTTTGCCAATACAAACTCATCTTTTATTTTTACAGTCTGAGAGAGACCCTTGCTAGAATTTGTTGTTCCCTTTTATTCTGGACTTGGAGACTAGTTGACATCTAATCTTTTCATTTCAAGTGATCCTGAGTGGGTGGGATGTCTAGAAGGGGGAAAAAAAAATCTCTCACAAAAGAATCGAAGTCAAAAGGAAGCCAAAGCCAAAACAAAAAGCCCTGCACAAGGCACCAAAATGAAAGGACTCGTTTGAAGGCAGGAGAACAGTAATAGCACAGTCTTCTAGGTTTTGAAAGGCAGTAAGATGAAAGGAGCTGCACTGAGATTAATGTTCATCTCCCACCACATCCAAACATTCCATGCTTGCATGTGGGAAGGAGAGTGGCATCAGACACCAAATGCTGCTCCTACTTTAAAAGTCAGGCCTAGACAAAGGTCTGCAGTATCTACAGCAGGCCAGCTTCCTCCTGTTCTACAAAACCTCTGCATGGTGACAGAGGTGTTCACCATGGAGTCCTTCACAGTGTAGAGTCTGTGGAGTGGGATACTGGTTCATTACCACTGTTTTTAGAAAGACTAAAATACAAGCCTGTATATGGATGGTCACTGGGCTTGTCCACAAGCTTCTGGTCCAACTGCACTCAGTGGCAGCCATCCTAGTGTGGTCAGTGGTTTAATACTGAATGGGAGGCCAGGACTTGGTACCTGGTACCTGTTGGTGATAGGAGGTTAGATGTACCCAATGCTAAACAGGAGGAGAGAGTCCTACCTGATGTGAAACTGCTTGCTGCTGTGATCATACTAGATCCATTTTTTAGTGAATTGTCCAGCAGATCAGTTACTTTTGGATAAATATAAGGCCATTTCAATTTGAAAATAGTGGGAGGGAGGTTAGAGGAAAATTTTAAACTCAGGTGAAATTTTGGGATGTAAAATAGGGACAGGTTTTTTTTTTAGTGTCACTGAGAGCAAAACTCCTGTGAAATGCATAGTATTGAAGGGTTTATCCTGCAGAACGCCCTACGGGATTTTTAGATGGTGAATCTCCCAGCAATTCAGAGATGATTTAGTTTCTCTGAAAAATCTGCTGAGTGCTTTGAAGACTTAGCTTGTGACAGCTGCAGGCTATTTATTTCCAGCAACTTGGTCTTTAAAATTCCTTAAGTCATGCATTGCTTGTCTATCAGGCGGAACTAAGGTCCTTTCCATGGCATTCTCACATCTGCAGGTTGCATCCCAGCCACCTCAAAAGTCACAGAGCTTCCTTTCACCTGTTTCTTCTAGAGACATCCAGCCAAAAATGCCATACTCTTTCCAGGTGTCTCCCTAATGTTGCCTCTCTGCAACAGAAGATCTTTTGGGTCTTTCTTATTTGGACTGGTTGAACGCAACTGTATGTTTCAGTGCCCCTTTGACTTTATAGCAGTTTTTAATGGACTTGATTGCAAACTGAACAGTTCAGGGGGGATGGGAGGAGCAGAATAAAAAAATTTTCAACACCTAGGGTGAAATCCTGAGTTTAAAGTCAGAAAGGTGAGAATTTCATGCAATCTGATTCAGATTTAGAATTCCAAATTCAGGTCTTGACCTTGCATACATAAACATATGTTGTTGTGCATAAATACATACTTACATTTACTTACACTGGTCTGTTTAACAGTGAAAGTTACCTCTTTAGCAGAGTTGGTTGTAGAGTATTCTTGGAGTCATGATGGAAGAAAAGTAGCACAGCAGTGTGGGGGAAATCTGCTAGTTTCACAGTAGATAGGTGGGTAAACAGCAATACTTCTCACTCCCTCACTCCTACATGGATAATGAGCTGAACTTGTCCTATGAGTAATTTGGTTTTTAAGAATTGAAATTGCCCCTGGATTAGAACATCTGTACCATACTTAATCTTGTTGAAGAGACTGGAGGCTCATCATTTGAATTTGGCAAGGTGGCTGCATTTCTAGAAAATGTATTAACATGAAATGATATGGGGAAAGGATCTTACATCAAAGACATAAGATTTTTTTAAGCGACTACCAGAGGTCACCTGGGCAGTATGATATACTATAAAACCTATAGAGATTGCATCAGAAAGCATTCTATCCCTCCTCCCTTACCCCAGCATCAGTCAAGCAATTCCTGTTTAATTATCACGCCACCTCAATGGCTTCAAGTTCCATAAATTATGAATGCCTACCTGCAAACAAAAAAGCCATTTATTAAATTGGTGGACTACTCAGATATTTTCTTTTATGTTCTAGATGTTCCTTCGTCCTAATGATAGCAGACTGGTGTACCCAACAGTTCCTTTGCATTTCTGTGTCATCTACACAGATTGTGTGTAATACATGTTACATCTGGTGTAATTTTCATGCCTGGTTAAGATGCCTGCCTATCAGGTTAATATTTATTTAATAGCTAGTGATAGGTAGCAAATAAGCAACATGTGTGACAATCTGTGTGAAGAGTAGTACATGTTAGCTAAGTACATTGGTCACTGCCAGGTCACCCTCTGACTGCAGACAGCACACACAGCTGTTGGCAGGGTTGGTTTTGCCTCCCACTTAGAGAAGAAAGCTCTTCTGACAGCTTGTGTACCCATGTGGTACTGTGGACACATTGTGACTCTTTAGTGGTTTTCCTATAAATAAAAGCAAAATATCTTTGTTCCTTCTGTAAAGGCATTGGAGGTGTTTTGTTAGATGTTTTGCAGCAAAGTCAGGGTTTTCCACAATATTTGTATGATACCAAGTCCCTGAGGCTTCTCCAAAGGCTGTACCAAATGGAAGAATTCATGATTGCTCTTCTGCCTCTTCTCTGTGTGCTATGTTCAGTCACAACCCAGCTGCCCGACTTCTGGCAGAGAAACTGGACAGAATTGGAAACCTGGCACCCCCATCAGCTCTGTCCTGAAGTCCAGGTGCAGTGAGGTCCAGCCACTTGGCTGTGTGTAGCTCAAGCCTGAATGCAAGCAAGGGAGCTTAGGCATGGCCAAGACGTTTCTGTTTCAGCACTTATCCCTCAGGAACAAGAAAATGCATAAGGGGAATTCCTGTTCACTCCTCCTGCACCACAGGTCTCAGGCTTGTCAGGGGGAATGAAAGGGAGCTACAGACAGGGTCTGAGGAGGGGAGGTGGAAGAAAGAAAGGAGAGATGGGAGAAAAAGAGCCAGCTTCCATGATCATCTCTCCTCTTTTCTTACCACTGTGAATCCTGACCACAATGTGTTCACTCCTGTGCCAAGACAACCATCCTGAGGTCACAGGACTCCAGTATGCTCATGTATAGGACCTTACCACCACTTGCCATTTCTCCCAGGCTGCTTCATGCAAGTGCGAAAAATCCGGTTTGAATTGCTAACTTTGTATGCACTAAAACTGAGTGAGCTGCTGCTGGTGCAGCTCTGGGCTGATACGGACATGCCCTTGTCAGAGCTTCTGCATGGCTTTCAGGTTCATCTATAAATTCTGTTTCAAGTTTTCAGTGGAAGCACTGACACGATCTCTACCATGGCAGTCTGACTGAGGCACAGAAGGCATAACTTTGGATGACCATCACTTGAATTGTGTGCCCAGGCAATTTTAGTGCCTAGTCTTCCACTGGTGTCTAATAACTTGAATTTGCTCCTTGTGTCAAATGCTTAGGCCTGTCCTTTCCAAACTGTTTACATAAAATACAAATATTGAGGCTTTTTAGAGTTTAGAAAATTATTTCCAAGTTGGAGGGAAGCAAAAAATGATAACACTTCAGCTGGAAGTAGGAATAAGCAATATAATTGTTTCTCTTGGTAAATATTCAGGTGAAACAATCAGTTATGATGACCTATACCTAGTGACAAGCCCTCAGGTTCTGCAAAGTAATACCTATACCTATACCTATACTATTTTCTAAAAAAAAAAACCTTTCAGGAGTATGAGTTCATCCCCAAACCAGCAAGATCCTAAACTACCTAGATATACTCAAAAATTCTCCTGCAAGTCTTAGGTTAGAAACATTGACTCATGAGATACTTTAAGGGCTGAGTGGTTTGAAACAAGATCAAGAACTCTAAGACAAGTTAATTAAATGTACTGAAACCTCTTTTTTTCTAAACCCTGCTAATCCAAACGACTTGCCCAGCTGAATGGTGATGTGTTATCCCCTCTGCCACTCCTGCTGCCATGGCTACATTTAGTCTTAAGTTAAAACTTTGGCTTTAAGGAAAAACAGGGGAAAAAGAAAGCAGCACTCTGGTATGTCTGACGATGTACTAACATTAGCAAATATGACCTTGAAATAGCATTGACTTTCATTAATCTGAACGCTGTTCTAGGCCCAAAATACTCAGAGTATTAATGTTCACTGCAATTTTCTTCCCCACGCCACTATCAATAGCAGTCTTAATAACAATGTTACTAATTGTCTCAAACTGCCTTTAGGCAAATAAATAATCCTGTGATGCAAGATGAGGGAAAGAAATTGGATTTCTGAGTAGGTTAACTTGGACATTTTCCAGTCAGCAGATACGTTTATACCCTCATTTAGATGTTTACAGATTTTCTGCTACATGAGTTTGGTAATACATTTAATGCCCATAGGTGGAAACCAAAGGCAAACCTGGGCACTCTGTGCTATTCTTCAGCTGGTGAAGTCATTGTTGCTCAGCAGAAATCAAGAGCTCTTCCAGCTGACACCAGCTACTGCTTTGAGAATCTGTGAGCTGTCTCTGACGTCAGAGCTCTGCTCCATCTGTAAAGTAGGTTTCATGGCTTCATACACACATTGACAGTATGACAAAGCATTCAAATTAAAGGTTTCAAAGGAGTGTCTTCTCAGTCTCTGAGAATGTGAGAGCACATCTTGTAAGATGTGTTTGTATGTAAAGCAGATTTTAAGTAAATGCTAATTGCTAAATGGTGTATTAATTTGTCTTCAGAATGCCTTCACTCAGCCTAAGAAAACAAACTCTAGTACCTACAAAAAGAAAAATGTTAATTCCTTGTATACAACCATGCTTGTCCTAATTGGTATCTCTGAAGCAATTCTAGACACCCACATACAGAAAGTTAATTTAGGATTTTAAGAATTATTAGCTTTCCCTGATGCTCTCTCTCAGCACCAGCTACATAAATAGATCCAGAACACACCCAGTAAATTTAGAAGGGGTAGGCAGAGTGGATTTGATTGTGTCTGGGTCAGCTGTTGTTGATGTTCTGGCTTCACCATAGTGGATTCCTTGGGAAGACAGCAGAGCTCTGTACCCATGTGTTCACTGTTCCTTCAGAAACATAACCTGTGCACTGCTGTCACCTACCACCTCCCCTGAGAAACCTCAGCCCTGGTCAGAAGGGATACAAATTGCCTTTTCGTCTCTCAAGCTTCTCTTAGGAGCTGTAGGTCAGTCAAGGATTATCAATAGGCTGAAAAAGATAAGGAACACACGTGGTGTTCCTCATAGTTTTAGTCCATGCACTCCAAAACAACTTTGTGGTCTCTGGACATTTTTTCTAAAACTCTGGAAATTGGAAGACCTGATGGTTTCATTAAGCTACATAGTTTTGGTGACACCACGGACTGGTAAAAAATACACTAGGTAAAAGGGCACAGCTTCACTTTGCAAAAGACGTAGCAACTGGAATTTTTCCTCATCTATTGCTTCCACCCTACGGTATATAAAAGTGATGAGGTGCCTCGTGTCAGCAAATGCTCCGTTCTGATTTCTATAGCTTGCTGATTTTTTCTCTGCTTTGGCTTTTGAGTCTCGCATCCCTGAGCAGAGCATCATAGGCAGTTGTGAGTCACTGTACAGGAACTAAATGTCAAAGTTGAAGTAAAGTTTACTGCCACAGTTGGTGTGAACAGTGTGACTGGTGGTGTGTCATTCCCATAGCATGGATGTCTGGGCACGGGAATGCTCGGTTGTCCTCCTCATAGAGGAGAGCATAATTCGACAGAGATGTCACTGAAAGCACAGCAGCTTCTGCCTTAATGATCTTTAAAACAGACATTTAAGGGATTCAAGAGACCTTGAAAACAAATGTGGTGTCCTAAAAGGACATGCAGGGCCAAGCACCCTCCAAGCCAGGAGAGCCGCCTGTGTGCCACGGCGTGACTCTGCAGACATGTCCATGCCCCAGCAGGATGGCGTGTTTTCATGGAACAGCTGTGTATGGATAACTGAGGACATCTCAAACCTGAGGTGTTGTGCAGAAGGCAAGGCTCTGCTGGGCTGTCTCCCATGGCCTTATGCTGGAACAGTATGTGAAAATTGTCCGTCTCAGATCCTCATCTGACCTCCTCTCAACAGAAACCACTATAGCACTTAATGGGGAGAGCTAAAGGATTGTGATAGAAAACTCCTGTATTAGGAAGTAACACTCAAGATACTTGATTTGGCTCATTTCCTGTTCTAATGTTACCCCTGCCATCATGGGCTACCCTTCTTGCAAGTCATGACGTGGAAAATAGAAGGCAGACAAGTCACTATGGCAGAAGAGACAGGGCTCTTTCTGCTGATGACTTGCCCAGGTAGCTCTGGTCAGTTGCTACAGTGTGCTAAGGCTCTGGTTTATCTTCTGAAAACTGTGTGGGGTTTTTTGAACTGTTTGGAGATCAATGGCCAGAGCCTGTTGTGCCACAAAACAGAAAAATTCAGAACATGAGAATTAAAAATAGGGAGCAGAAACAAAAAGAGTGGCAAGAATTCCTTGCTACTTTCATTGAGATTTCTTGAGAGAAAGGATGATCCTGAGCAAGTGTCTAATGACAACTATAAATAGTCAACAATGGCTTAGGACCATGGCTTTAGGCTAGGTTCTCCCACTCTGATGGGAACTAAGCACCTTTGATTTGTAGGAGTGTTAAAGGCACACAGAGTATTGCAGTTTGAATATTAGCTTTTTCTCTTTTCTTACCTGCCTCTAAGGCTTCATCCTTATTCAGTAGAACTCCACAAATAAATAACTTTTAAACCCCAACAACTCAGAAACTGCCTTCTTGGTATTTTTAAGGCTTCTATGGAACCTTATTTACAGAATATTATTTATAGATTTTTTGATATGGTCCCAGCTAACCTGCCTGGCTGGATTTTTGCAGAAGCCTCTGCACTACTACAGTACATAGCAGCACCTCTGTAAGTGTTGGCATTCCTCTGCAAAGCTGGCACTTCAGCAAGGACGTGCTAGGTACATGACCCAGCTCAGGAGGTACGTATTGTCCTACATACAGTGACAGTGCTGAGCCTGTTCCAGTTTTTTTAATTCCCATTGCCTACATACAGCTGGAACATTACAACAGACAAAGATTCATTCTCCTCCTAATTCATGTCTTGTGGTTGTAGTCTGTAATGCTTCCTAATGCTTCTGTAATGCTTTCACTCTGTGCTGGGTTAGGAATTGGCTGGATGGCTGAGCCCAAAGAGTGATGGTGAATGGTGTTTCATCCAGTTGGCAGCCGGTCACCAGTGGTGTCCCTCAGGGATCGGTATTGGGTCCCGTCCTGTTTAATATCTTTATTGATGATCTGGATGAGGGGATTGGGTCCATCATCAGCAAATTTGCAGATGATACCAAGCTGGGTGGAAGAGTTGATATGTTAGAGGGTAGGATGGCCCTACAGAGGGACCTGGACAGATTGGAGAGCTGGGCCGATTCTAATGGGATGATGTTTAATAAGTCCAAATGTCGGGTACTTCATTTTGGACACAACAATCCCATGCAGAGCTACAGACTGGGGACAGAGTGGCTGCAGAGTAGTCAGGCAGAAAAGGACCTGGGAGTGCTGGTGGACAGGAAGCTCAACATGAGCCAGCAGTGTGCCCAGGTGGCCAAGAAGGCCAATGGCATCCTGGCCTGCATCAGGAATAGTGTAGTAAGCAGGACCAGAGAAGTTATCGTCCCCCTGTACTTGGCACTGGTCAGACCTCATCTTGAATACTGTGTACAGTTCTGGGCCCCCCAGTTTGGGAAAGATGTTAGGATACTGGAATGTGTTCAGAGGAGGGCAACCAAGATGGTGAAGGGGCTGGAGCACAAGACCTATGAGGAGCGACTGAGGGAGTTGGGGCTGTTTAGTCTAGAGAAGAGGAGGCTCAGGGGAGACCTCATTGCTCTCTACAACTACCTAAAAGGAGGTTGTAGTTGGGCAGGGATTGGTCTCTTCTCTCAGGTGACCAGTGGCAGAACCAGAGGGCATGGACTTAAGCTTCGTCAGGGAAAGTTTAGACTTGATATGAGGAAAAAATTCTTCACTGAAAGGGTGATTGGTCATTGGAATGGGCTGCCCAGGGAGGGGGTGGAGTCGCCGACCCTGGAGGTGTTTAAGGGGAGACTGGATGAGGCACTGAGTGCCATGGTCTAGATGATGGTTGGTGTTAGTGTTGATGTTAGTGTTAGTTTATAGGTTGGACTTGATAATCTCAGAGGTCCTTTCCAACTGTGATACTGTGTGTGATACTAAGGACAGGAGAGAAAAACTGGGAACAGTGCATTGTAGAAGTCTGGGTCTGTGGAATTAAATTCACGGCAAGAAGGGAAGTCATCAGTGGCCAGAGTTCCCCAAATCAAAGTGAATTAAGGAAATCTTTTTAAATAGGAATGAGACAGGGTAGAATTAATGGTTGGGAGGTGTCTTGGTAGCAGAGTCTTGGTGGATGCAAATGATAGAGATCTGGCATTCTGAAATGTGTTACGAACCTGGTCCTGCCAAAGATCAGTTGCAGTTGCTCTTTGTGTGTGGTTGGTGGCTATTTGCCAGGACTAGGCCTGGGCTAAATGCCTCTGGTTTCAGAGAGGACGTAAGGCGCCAGGTCAGAGTGTAAGCATTGCTGACTCGCAGCAGCTGTGGCATGGCTTGGATACTGTCAGGGTATTCTGCTTTGCTGTCAGCCTCTGAATGTCACATTGACTCTTTAGGCACTTCTGGCCTAAAAGACCCAGTGTGTGCTTCTGAGACTGAGTCCTTTCCGCAGATGCCAAAAAGGCTGGAAGAGCCAGTGGTAAGAGGGCTTAGGTTTAGCTAAAGGAGGCATGTGTAAGAAGCAACTTTTCCCAAAACTCGAGAAAAGGTCAAAGCACGTGGAGCTGGAATTCTGGGACAGCCCTACTGCTCATAACTCATGTAATTCTATCCATCTGAAGCCATTCCCAGCTTTCAACTACTTCCCAGGAGAAAGTGAAACCATTTCAACTTTGAGAAAATACCTGGGCATCATACTTACCTTCTGTAGACCACTTATTTCACTTTCACCTCTGTCTCATCAGATCCTAAAATTAACTAATTTTTGTCTCCAAAGCCTTGATATCTCTCCAAGTTGTGCTCTTATTGCTTTTGGACCTCCAGCTCTTGTGAGTCATATCTGCAAATTACATGAATCGGATTTCAGTGGTGACCACCTCAAACTGGCTGGCCATTTAAGGTGGAAAAATTCACCATTAGTTCATGCATTTTTATTTGGTCTGTGGTCTTTGTGTTGTCTTTGCCATTTCTCTTTTCTCTTATTTTTTAAAGTGTCATGACACTCATTTATAAATTTGCATTCAGGGCCATTGTAAGGAAAACTTTGCTCTGCTGGCCTTGGAGCCACTGTTAACTTCTTAAGATGTCCTTAAAAGGGAAAAATGAGTTTCAAGTTCTCTGATGTACTTAAAACTGGTGGAGTCTGCAGGTAACAAATAATACAAGGAGCCTGAGCAGGCCTTGGCAAACTAGAGTGCACTTGGCCAGCGTGGCTGTGCTGAGCCGCGGTGATGAGAATTGACAGGCATAAACTGTGGGAAGCATGTAGGTGCCTCCAGCTGCTGCCAGGAATTTGCAGGGACGCCAAGATAAGATGCACTTGCCATGCAGAAGGTAATACAGGAAACATTAAGTTTCCCAAAGCACTGGTGGGGAATGGCAAAGAGTGTCCTCTATGAGCTCCAATTTACAAAAAAGAAAGCATTTTGTCAGCTGCAGCTTCTGACAGAATGAGGGTTGTGGGTTTCTGCATTCAAAACCAGATTTCATTAAATTGGCAAGCAGCTACTAGTGCTAATGTGAAGAGTTCTTCCAGACTCTGAGAGAGGGAATTTACACCGTGCTGAAAACAGCAATGAAGTCAGCCTGCTTCCGTCCTTGCTGCTGCAAGCCTTTGTACTGTGCTCACCGTGCCTGCTGCTCCGGAGGAAAGCGGGCACTGCTCACACTGCTTGTCTGGAAGATATGAACAGAGTATAAGACAGCTATTCAAAGGCTACTGCTGTCTTGCCAGTGATTTATGGTACGCAGGAAAGATTCTGATGTGTCATGCTGCAGGGGGAAAGGAAAGTGGGACTGGGGTCATGAACAAAAAGGAATTTGCTTATCCGATTTCCGTCTCTTTCTGAATTTGATTGGAACTCACAGTTGTCAGGCTGTGTTTAAGTCTCATCTTTACCAACGCCTCCTTAACTGTGGAAGGTCAAAACCAATTATTGTTTTGCCTCCAGGGACTTTCCTTCTTCAGAGGGACCTTACAGTGAATATTCTCTAAACCCTTTTCCTTCCAATTAAGGCAGCAAATGCCTTTTTTAGAGGGTTTTTCAGGGGGTGAGGGGACAGTAATCAGGAGACTGATAGATTTATCAATAGGCTTGGAAAACAAAGCCTGTGTGTCTCAGGAAGCTTGAAATCTCATTCCTTTCAATGACTTTTCTCACTCTGAACTTTAAATCTGTCGTTTCATTACACCCGGAATGGAAAGCCCCTAATTTTCCCAGGCTCCAGTTTTCTTCTGTTTTTTAACCCTCAAATACCATGTGGAGCTGTGCCTCTCAGTACCTGATATGTAAGTTTTTCATGTAGATCAAAATGTTTAAATTCTGTTTTTGGTAGGAATGCACAGCTTTATCAATTGGAGGCAGCTGTGAGAGCCTGTACACCGGGAGCTGCAGTGGCACAAGGAAATAAGAAATATTCCAGATCTTCAGGGTGGAAAGGGAGAAGATCCTGAGACACTTAGAGTTTTTTTTCCTTTGCTTTCTATCATGGTCAGCCCTGTTTTCAGTTTTATAGACAGTAGCTCCTTCTGCTCCAATCCACTGATACCTATTAAAGCCTGTGTCAGCAAAAGGCTTTTTTAAATGCACATATGTATCACGGGCTTCTGTCGTAATTCTTTTACACACTGGAGAGGTTAAATGCACTGTTTCCCCTGTATTTTGAATGTACCACTTGTTGTAGGAGAAGTAGCAGCAGAACAGACAGAAAATAATGTCTCTTGAAAGAGAAAATCCAACTGAAGGTCAGGGGAGGAAGGCTGCAGAGGGACAGTAGGTAGAGGAAGCGATACTTAGGTATTGCAATTGGTGCAATGCGTTGCAAAAATACTTTGTAATTGCTATTTGCATCAGGATGAACTGTAAAAACATAGTACTTGGTGTGAGGTGTGACCCCTGCACTTCACCAGATACTTCTGTGTACGTTGTGTTTAGGTGCCTGAGACTATATTGACTGCACTGGCTGCTCCTACAAAAATACTAGATTGTGCAAAATATTAAAGGAAATCTGTTTTTCTGAAGCTGGCAGATTTAAGACCCGTGATTAAATGCATTCACAGCTTCACTGAACAATTGCAGAACTATGATTATGTGATTATAGGGCAGCTGCACTCTTGTGGACTGAGAATAAGGACAGGAATTAGGAGATGTGGGTCCTGTTATTGATCTGCCACAGTCTGTTTTGTAAGATCCTGGGCATGTCACCTAAAATACCTTGGCTACAATTTGATAGACCTATTTTAGGTGTTTACTTTTGAAAGATTCAACTCACTCCTTTGACTGTGTTACCCACAGAGAGAGTGTGGAGTGACCAGCTCAGATGCTCAGGTTTCCATCCTAGATGCCTGCATTTAACCACATAAATCCTATCTGCTCTGCATAATAGGGCTGATGAGTGCCCTGTCTGTCGAGATACTATTTGCAATAGGTTTATTAAGGGTTATATCTTGATCAGTCATTACATACAAAGTTGAATAAGTCTAGGGACTGCTGATAGATGACTTACAATTTACTGTTCCTGCCCGCAACGAGCGTGTAACAGGGGATAGCCAGATATTTATCCCTTATAAAACATTTATAAAAAAAACTTGTATACCAAGTGTGGCTGAGTACTGTTTGCTTTTGACATGGTGCAAGCCTCTAGCCCTGAGATCACATCTGGGCAGACACCTCAGCAGCAGCACTGAGAAATATTTTATTGGTTAAAAAGAATGATTCCCTTCTTTCCCAGAGTGAACAAAGTCATCTAGACCTAATAATAACTTGCTAATCTCACCCCACTGGACTTACGCAGATAGCGCAACGGAAATTTCCTTTGCAACTGCTGGGAGAGCCTGTCCCTGAAGAGGGCTTTTCTTTTGATAAGGTGTCTCTCCTGTCCCGGCTGCTGAACCAGCCTGAATCAGCACGTCACCATGTGAGTGCAGGAAGATCCCAGTCTCAGCTGCTGAGTCACATGAATAACTGGAATAGTTCTGCAAAGCAGAATTAATTCCCAGAACCTCTTCAGGCATATACCAGCAGGCACATGCTTTTGCTCCAGCATTATTTTACAGCTCTGTGAAGTAGTGGAAAGGAGACTACTGGTATTTTTAATTCAGATAAAGCAGTTTACCTGGTCTTAGAGTGTTAAAGCTTACAAGTTTATTGTTGACACTCTCCTTCCTTACAAGAAGATTTAAGAATAAGCCACAACATAACTGAGCTATTAGGGTTAAGCTCAAATCAACTGTGCAATGACTCAGAGCTTGTGTAGTCCTTTCAAACCAAGTGCTGGGGGGAAAAACTTATTATTAACTACTGGTTAGCTTGTGGATCATGCAGACTGTTTAGCCAGCACAGATATGGAACAAAACTCTCCGGATTTTTTGATATATTATACTTTGGCAAAAAGATCCAAGTTACAAGAACAGTAAATCAGCTGTGCTGATTTAGCAAAG
The DNA here is from genome assembly GCA_033556795.1 of Tapera naevia. NCBI lineage: Eukaryota > Metazoa > Chordata > Aves > Cuculiformes > Neomorphidae > Tapera > Tapera naevia. Next base: position 6,590,792 of record JAUMJJ010000113.1, read on the forward strand.
TCCTTAGACTGCAGGTTTAAAACTTAGACAGAGATATGGAATTTCTTTAAAGAACCATTCAGTCCTAAAACTTGTAAAGGCTTCCTGTATGTTAAAGAAATGAATCATCTAAAACAGAGAAGTAAGGGAAGCAGGCTGTGTAGCAAATGTAGAATCCAGGTATTGCTCCAAAAAGTGGATGAGAGTGTGGGGGCTATAACAGAGAAATAGGATGAAAGAGAATAATAGGAAAGCAAGTGAAGGGTTAGTGGTTAATAAAAATTGTTTATCCTTTTGAGGAGTATTTTATGTTGTCTGGATAATAGCGATAAGCTGACCAGGCACACATGAGGATGAAGAAACTTCACTTGTACTTCCACTTTTTGCTAGTGAATATATCATAACGGGATACAGGATAGTCTGCTGTACAGTCTAGCATCACTGACAAGGGGAACTGATTACATAGCTTTTATTTCTGCCCTCTCTTCTTTGTTCTAGAATAGTAAAATCAAAATTCATGCCATTTTTCTACAAAACACTGTAGATTTTAATAGATATTAGAACTTTTCAAAACCTTATGTAGTGTTACTCTAGGCCTGTAATTTTCAACAACCATCAGAAAAGAACACAAAATTTAGAAGTTCAACCTAATTGGGAAATATTCCTGAAGAGGAGCTCTAGACCCAGCATTTAGAAGTCTGGATGACTATGCTTTGTATTTTTCCCACAGATGAAAATTTGCTTGGGCTCAAAAGCAGGACCTTTCCCCGTGGTCTATCTGAAACACATGCTCTCCAAACCCAAACATTATTTCTGACATCTGTTGTGTTTGGATGGCGAAATTTGTGATAATGGTCAGAAGATGGTATACAGTCCAGTAGCCATGGAAACCTCATATAGTTTTTTCCTGGGTTTTTTTTCTGCTTTTTCTAGTGAATGAATTACTGCTGAATCCAGCTGGATGGCAGCCTGAGAGACTACAGCCCTTGGCTCTGCCACAGCACAGGGCAAAACGAGTCAAAACCAAGGAGATTTCTCTTTGCATGCTCTCACTAAAGTGCTACTTTCAGTAAGCAACTTCTTTTCAGGAAGAATAGTCCAGTGCCTCAGGACTAGTGACCATTTGTTCCCTGGTGTCTCTGGCTAGAAAACAAAATAGCCCAAAGTAGCATATCATGACTCATATCCACATAATTCAACTCTTTCCCCCCCCATTCCTGCATCCCAAACAGGTGGCTTCATCCAGACTGCCTACTGGGAACAGTCCTTGGCTTTTGCTGTCACCCAAGTGTGCTCAGGCACCCTCTGGGAGAGCACCAGCTCAGAGAGGCCAGTGCCATACCAGGGAGCATCTTAGCAGTTACACAGCAAGAGCTCATGGACCAAACCTGTGCTCTGGTCTCCTTCTGAGTTTACAGTAGAGATTTAACCTCTATGCAAGCTGTAAACAGGAAAGGCAGATAGTGCCAGCAGTGGTTTTCGTTGTGTGACAAAGAGACACGAGAATAAAGCAGCCTTTTCACAACACACCTCGGCTCCAAATGCTAATTGACAGCGGAACGTCTCTCCAGCCAGGGAACCCACAGGTAGAACAGAGATGCATGAGATTTTCAGGCACTGTCTGAGGTCGCCTGGCTGGTTTTGTGCAGTACCTACATCTACAGGAACTCGATCCATTCCTGCTGCACTGAGCTGCCACTGCAATTCATCTGCTAATTCTCGGTACACGGCTGAACAATTAAGGTGGTTTAAACACATCTCATACTGTCTAGATATTGTGCAAGTGTGTGCAGTCATGACTTGCATACTTTATCAGTGCAATGCATAGGAGAGACGTACTGTCTGCTACCAATAAAATGTTTCTCAAATTTGATTTACACTATCATATTTTGCAACAAAGAGCACTGGCATGAGGGCTCAGCCGAAGGATTGTTGGTGCTTATGGCAGCTTTAGTGTTGAGTTCAGTGTATTCAGTATCAGGTTATCAACATTTTCATTAGGACAACAGCAGTGACACTGCTAAATGTGCTCAGCTGCTCTTACAATCACTGCTTCCCAAAAACTGTTTGAACCCAGTCAGCACCTCCATGCAAATGAAACCAGTGTGTTGTTTCATCACTGTCTTCTGAAGAAGCCAGATAAGTCCTAAAGCTTTACAGCTACTTTGTGTGATATTAATATATTTTGTAGCTCCATCAAGGAAGGGTTAAACAAACATGTAACACAGCTGTGTTCAGCTTTGCCTCTTACTTATTTTCTCCTCAGAAAAACAGATGGTTGATAGCAAAATTGTGATTTTAAGGCTATGTAGTTCAGACAATAGATCTGGCTGAGCAGTAAAGCTCGGTTTATAATCCAAAATGGAGCAGGACAGGTATTTATTATAGGAAAGCCCCAGAGTGCAATAGTTAGTGGAATGCTCTTTCTGTAAAATTTTACAACCAGTTTATAGAATTCCACAGAGAAGATTGTCAAGATGCAATATTTGTCGTATTTCAGTCCAAATCTCTGTGTGGCTTCTAAGTAGCTGTAACAAGTTTGCCTCTAAATGGACTTGTTCCTGGTCACATGGGAAGTGCGTCATGCCAGCATTGATATCATCATTGGATTATCCTACTTGTTAGCACTTCTACCTTCCTAATGCACTTTGAAGTCTTCGGAGGAAAAGCTTCATGGGAATATTTGGAGAGCCTGATTCAGTTCTTAATTGGGACTGATTCAGACTTAGTCACCAGAAGATCCATTAGCTGCAACTTTAAAACTGAACACATGGGTTTTCAAAGGTCTGAGAGCGAATCAGACACCCACAGCTGCTGCTGAGGTTCCATAGGATTGGGATAGCTGTGCTCCCTGGAAACTGCTGATTTCTGGCCTACCAACCAACACAACTCTGGCTGCCAAGCCAGCCACTTTCTGTGTTCTTCTGAGACCCCGTTGACAAACTTCTTGCCAGGCAGCTTTGTAAAATTATCTCCTACTCCCTGGATTCAGTGTCACTGGCATCTATTACGCATAAAGAGCTCACCACACCCACACCTTGCCATGATGCAGGAAGTTCTTGGCTAATAGAAGCAAAGTTAAATGCAAGAAACATTTTTCTTTTAATTTCTAGGAAAGGCTTTTTACTCCATTAATCAGCTGCTCGAACAAACAGTAAAAGGCAGTGAGTAAGGCACCTGATGACTGAAATCATTTAGGTTGTGGGAAGCAGCAGGATTTGACGTTGAATAAAAGTCTGAGTGGGATTCATTTCACCTAACTTAAGCCATCTGAAGTTAAGCATTCAGTCTAAACAAGGCATCCAACTCTTGATCTGTTATCAGTGGGGATAAGTACGTGCTCTGAGGTGGTGACTCATCCTGTCTGTCTTCATTTTGCTGGGCTGCAATGAATTGCCCTTTGAAGTTGCTTCCTAATACCACATCCTAATTCTTGACAAAATGTGTAGAGTATCTAAGGTGGGTAGTTTAGTGTTGCTGGTTGATGTTAGGCAGCTGAAGTTAGGTAAGATAAAGACTAGCACTGATACATTGCTGTGTGCAAAAGACCATATTTAATAAAAGAAAACACTGTTTATAAGGCCAAAGTCTGACTTGTATGAAAACAGTCATGGAAATTGCCTAAACTGTCTATAATCAACCAGATATAACTGTTCCTGGAAATAAGTCATACTGGTACTGACACATGCAGATGTAGGATACAGCATCTGCTCCTGCTTTGCAGGTGTGCTGTAGACGCTAGCAATTTTCCACTTAACCTTGTTCCAGACATGCCCATGTAGTGAAAGTGTCTTAGCAACTTCCTTTTCTTTTATAGGTGGAATTGGAGGTAGATTTTTGGCTCATTACCACTCCTTTTGGGGTGGAAAAAAGACACGCAGCTCATCTATGGACCACCTTGTGAATCTCTGCAATATTAGACCCTTTCCTAGAGGAAAACATTTGCTTCATTCTGCAGCAACAACACCACAATGGATGAGATGAGCAAATGAGCAATTCCAACCATTAGGTTAATGAAGGGACAAGATAAGGACTGCTCAGTCATAAAATTACACTTTGGCAAGCTTTGCCAAACTCACGTGTGTGTTCTGGACCCACATTATTTTACTATGTTTTGAGGATCCAGAGGAAGATCTACAAACTCCAGTAGCATTATAGGGTTGCTGAAATGTCCATCATGGAGATGCAATGTGGGCCAAGATTTGAAACCTTGGGTTTGTTAGAGAAAAAAATATCCCTATGAGGTGTTTGCAGAACTGAGGAAGTACTAATGCTACAGCCTCAGCTGAGGTGTGATTTTGCTTTTTCATTTTGATAAAATGAAACTCTAAAACTAAGAAAATGAATCCCAACTTAGACTCACTAAAAAGACACCATGAAACAATGTAAGTGATCTGTGACAGCTCTCTCTGAACAGCTGGGGGGGGTTGACTTGAGAGTAACGGGGCAATTAAATATTGAATGTAATAAGAAGAATAACTCCTTTGTGTTTTTTATGACAGTTCTTCGGTTAATTATATCATGCATCTACTGAATGTGAAAAGTTTGCTGCTAAAAATTTTCCACTTCTAAAATTAATAAAAATGTGCCAGAAAACTAGATGTGTTATGAATAATACTAGAAATGTTACACCTGATGACGACTATGAAGGCGACAGGCCTACTCCCACAAGTGAAAATTACCAGGCATGAATAAGAACTGCAGGATGACAACTATAGCATTTTAAATCTTTAAACGACTTCACACACTTTCACCCTAGAGACGCCTTGCAACAAAGGAGAGGAGAGACGCAGGACCTGATCCTGTACTGTTACGTCAAGCAGACCTTTGCCAATGACTTCAGCAGGTCTAGGATCAAGCTGTATAATTTGCCTAAGGTTGAACTGGATGTCAGTGGTAGGATGAGCTCAGGCTTCTCAACTCCAGCCTTGAGTACTTTCCATGAGACCATGCGACCACTTACGCGGTGTTATCCTTTAGTCTGGTGGTTACCACATCAATCACTCCTTCCTTTCAATTTCATATCTTTCGAATGTTGACATGGCTAGAAGTTTAGGAAACAGCATTATTTATATATATTTATATCCACACATATATAGACTTAAGAGCTGGATGTGGAATGAACTCCTTTACCTAAAACAGCTTGAGGACCATGAAGACTAAGGCTGTTTTAAGGCTTTCTTTCTGACGCCACACTTATCCCTCCTTGTATCCTAGGGAAAAAGTAATAGAGCTGAAAGAGAGCTGGGGTAGTAAGGGCGAAGCAAAGCAAAATGGAAGGTCTCAGGGGACAGTGTAGAAGTTATTGCTGTTTTTCACAAGATTGATTAATGTGTAAATCTGGAATAAACCCTATGTTTTGAAAACAGAAGGGACTGGCAGAGCTAGACAGGAAGGGGAAGGGGCAGATCTGGCCCTGGTTTCAGCTTGTATTTGGGGCCTATTCCTATTGTTGTATTATTCAGTGATGTTTGGCATCCTGGTACTTGTAGGTTGTTATTCAGGAAGAAAATCAGTTGGGCTGACTGGCATTATGCGGGGTATGTTGTGCTAGGGGTAACATTTGATGGCGTAGATAGTGTACTTATGTTTTCCCCACACCTGCAACACGTTTAATTCCCATTGATGCTGGTGATGCTTATTTGTGAAAAGGCTAAGTGAAGCCCCAAGTTATTTCACTTTGCACTATTCAATGTTTCAGTCTGAACTGACAGCTGTATTTATGAGGACTGATCCGACTGAAGTCTCTCCATAGATGTTACAGGGCTTTGGGCTGGGCCCTAACAAAGAGCAGCTTTTTAAAGTTATTACCATATTGCAAAAATGTTCCACATTGTTTACTTATTATTTAGTAATACTTGACTTTGAAACTTCTTTTTTCTTCCTCTAGTAAAATGAGAAATCTGGAAAATCATTGTTTTATGAACGGAACTGGTAAAAAAAGAGATTCACCGTATCTTCTTGAAAGAGAAATGAATCTATCAAAACCACACAACATTGAACACTCAAAGAGAAAGCAGTGTCAGGAAGGAGAACCAAGGTTTTCATGGGTTGTATCCTTATTTTACGCAACAATGTCTTGTTGCTGTTTTGTTTTTTGTCAAGTTTTCTTTTTACCTTGCCTTAGTTACTACGCTTAGTCTTTTCAAAAAAAACCCCTGTATAAAATGGAATGATACCTCAATGGTTAAAAAGATATTCCAACGTCATATCAGTCCTTGAAGAAAGGTAGGTTGTGCTAGGATTATTTTAGACAATTTTTCTAAGGAAAGAAGACTCACAACCAGCATTTATGTGGTAGTCTGTTATTCTCTTTCTAGTAATCCTTGATGGCTTTGGCGGATGATAGTAACTAAATTTTTCTGGGAAATAAAGGTCAAAAGCATAAAGTTTCTATAGATTTTGTGCAAATAGATGGCCAGGCAAAGGCCAAAGGGTCTTCCTAATCTCCAGTACAAGGAAAATGCAAATATAACCCTCATATCAGAATCCACATGGTAAAGGCAGAGTGGGAAGTAGGTTTCTTTGGTCCTGGTACTCACAGAGCTATTTAGAAAGCAACAGGTTCATCCATCTCTGTAAGGAAATGCAGCATATAGGCTGATTGGGTGTCTTTGCTTCATGAAGGAAAGGTACTTTTCAGGTGGCTTTGGAGAAGAAGAAGTTGCCACCCCATACTGGTGAAGCCTTTGCAGATAGGAAAAAGCAGAGGTTTAACATCTCAGAGAAAGATCAAAATAAGAATGCATAAAGATATAGACGTGGCAGGAGAAGGGATGAGTGAAGGATGTTGAAAATGGTGACTGGATCAGATGGCTGGGCAGAACTTCCTTGTGTCTGGCTGAGCACTGGAAGTGAAAGCTTCATGTTTGTTTCAGAGCACATGAACAAGCAAAAGGATAAATTAAAAGAGGTGTCATATGCTGAAGAGGGAGTGAGGAACCTGATCTTAACAGCTACATTTTTCATGCTGCGTCCTTTTAGAAGCACTGCCCAGTAGAGACGTAACTTAAGAACTCTTGTTTTGTTGGCAGAAGCAGAAATTGGTACAGAGTAGGACAGGGGTACTTCCAGTGAAGAATGGCTGGGTCTCCCCTCTGGGCAATAACACTGGATATTTTTTTTACATAAAATAACACAGTGCCTTTCCCTCCTTCTTCGCTTTGTTTAGACTCGGTTCTAACTGAAAGCAAAGGGAGTTTCCATTGCATTTCTTCAGCTTTTGCTGGTCCTTCATATCTTACTCTCTTTCAGATACCAGAGAGGTTCATTTTAGGGCTTAACACTTAGGAAATGTGGAAGTTTATCTGAATTGATTTTTAGTGCCAAATTAATGTGCTTGCTCTGTCTCTCTCAGAGTTCATAATAGGATAAAGGTAGGGTGTGAACGCACAACGCACAACATTTCAGCATGAAGTTCTTTCTGCTCTTGGAAGTTCATTTCTGCCCTCATGCTACAGGTTACTATCTCCTCTTAGTGCTGTGTGTGGAGGTGAGCTTTAAATTAGATCATGGAAATAATCTATGCTAAAGAAAACAGACCACCCTCTGATTTTTGTTTGGTTTTTTTTTTTCTACTTCAGTTGTCTTAGTGATCTTGTTCTCCATGCAGTTCCACAACAGCTGTCTTGCCACATGGATGGTTTGCGAGCATAGCATGGGGGCAGAAAAAAAGTTTGGGAAATCTTTGCTGCGGTCATAAGGTATCACTGAGCTCCAGTGGTGTGTGCTCCCTACAAAGTACTGAAATGCTTTGATTTCACGCTGTGTCTCACCTTGCTTTAACTTGCTTGTGTAGTTACTGCCAAGGCCTACTAACAGCTATCAATCAGCTGTATCTTTCTTAAGCAAACCACCATAAGAGCCTTTCATGAAATAACTTCAAACCTCACTAAAGTTTAACTTATTAACTTTAAGATGAGATCTTGCTTTCTTTGTTATAAGTGACAGAACTCTCCTGATACTGAGGCTGGCTGCAAAATTCAAAAGTCATTGTAAATGCTTTAATACCAATGGATTTAGGGATTTCCTCAAGCACTTTATAGTTGTGTTCCCAGCTTTGTCTCTGCTTTGCTGTCGATTGTCTACTGTTGTCCCTAATCCTCCCTGGGCTTTCTGGAGCTCTATCTTCCCTTCCTGCTGACAGATAAAAAATTATTGTTGCCAGCTTTAACGTTTTTGATGTATTGAGATCTCATTCCTTTCATGTAAATATAAGAATGTTTCGGTGTTTTCTTTTAGACTTGAATTGTTTAAAGATAATTCATTCAATTTATTATTATGTTATTATTAGTGAACTAACATCTGAGCCCTTAATTAACGTTACTGTTCAATTAGTTAAAGCTCACTCATCACTTTGAAAATATTAAATACTTTAATAATGTGATTATTTTATATTTGCTGAACAATTAGCATCAGGACATTTTTAAGCTTCTCCATGATGGAGTAATAGCCCTTGTCATTTCCCTCCAGAAACCAGAGATGTAGACCAAACCATCCATAAAGTATTTTCTTAACATCATTTGACTTCTGACAGGGAAAGATTTAGCTCTATGCTACTTATCATTGTATTTGCCTCAGCTTTCCCGAGTTTTACAGTCCTCTTACTGCTATAGATTCTTTTCAAGTGGTTGCTTAAATGGATCCGAGAAAGACCGGGCCTTAGTGCTGCTGATGCATTTGTCTGAAGCTGGACCTACTTGCCCATTCCAGGAGTGTATTCAGGGCACACTTATTTTGATTTACGCATTGGGAGATTAAAATTCAGAGCACCTTGGTTGGTTATAATTACAGAAAAGCCTCTCTTATGCAGTAACAGTAAATGTGGAACAACTGTCTGTCCGATGTTGGTCTTTGTCAGGGGAAGGAATGCAGGCAGCTACCTACGTACCACTGAAGCTGTGTGAATATTCACACTGAAAGATTAAACAAACGCCCTCAGAACTCCATCTTCTTTTTTTAAGGCAAGTTACCTGCAAAAGAGATGTTGTTTACTCTTCAATAGTAGTCAACGTGGTGATTCTGATATTTTTTTCTTGTGAATCACTGTAATTCTCTAGAACTGTTACTTTTAAATCTTAGGATTTATCATTACTGCTCATTATTTGCCACTTAAGCAGACACATGTTGTTTCCTTATCAGTGACTGGATAACTCCCAAACCCACAGAGACTCGTTGCTTTAATATGGCTTTTTTTTCTGAAGCTGATTTATGCAAAGAGAGTTCTGTGAATACTTAGAACACCTCTCTTTCTGAACATACTCCCTCTTTTAAGTCTTTGTTGAGAACAGTTAAAAGATGAGATTATGGTTGAAGCAAATTTAGTTTGTAAGCATTTGTACCTTTTGCTTACACTTGACCAAATTATTGTTGCAAGTGGTCTCAGTGTGAGAAATACTTGAGTTTCTAGTTTACCCTGATTTTGAGACATGGAAAAATTATGATAGCAATAGCAACAGTGAGTTCTTCAGATTCAATTTTCAAGAAGACCATTAGAGACTTTTTTTTTCTGATATGATTTCCAGTCTTTCCCTACTCAGCTTTGATAATAAATATCCCTTGAGGACAGCAAACATGAATCTATTAAGAATCTTGGACGAGGGGTTTTAATGATTTCATTTAAAGTGCTGTTCGTTCAGTTCTTGCAATCTGTCTGTCTCTTTCTTCAAATCCTTATATTTTTACTCCAAGAATTCTCCCTTCCAATTAAGTGAATGAACCTTAGAATTAAGTAAGGCTGTCACAGGAAGTAGAATGAATATGACTGATTTTTATAATATAAATTGGAAGCAATTACCAGTTTTTCCTCTTTGTGCCTGCTTGGAAAATTTACACTTAACCCAGAAATGCACCTTAATTAAAGGTCTATCTGTCTATCTATATAACCTTCTCTTTCTAGCAAAAGTCCTCTGTGAGCTGTATTAAATTTACTACAGCTTCATCTCTTTATTAATAATCTTTTCGTATATTTTCAATTAAGTTTCAGGTCACATTATAGCACTGAGGTAAGAGCTTTGTCTGACCTTTAGCAGTATATGGATAATATAACATCTTTGGCTTATGTTCTCTTTTGGTAGCACAACCTCCCACTTTTACTAAAAACATCTACAGAATTTGTAGACAGCTAAATCTGCATGGTGCATCAAGAAAGGCTACAGCAGGCTGCAGTAATAGTGGATGGACATCCCTTCACAGTTTCAGAGACTGGACAGGGCTTAAACACTCACTTTTTCTTGATTTTGTGGCCAACACCAGTGGGAGATAGTGTCTGACTCTTAACATAAGATTAAAATATTTCACTTTGCTTGATATTTCCCATATGGCAGTCATGCTTCTCCCCACATGAACCTTAAGGAGTGTACTGTGGGGCAAGAGGTGTAGCTGCTTTCTGATTAGGACCAAATCGTATTTGAATTCAGATATTCATCTTCTGGCATTTGGACACCAAGTAGAATTGGCATTTAATGATATAGAATACTAAGTGATGTTTATGCTCCCTTCAAGCCCAAATTATTTCTGGGTGGGAGGGGTATATTTGGTAGCCAGCCAGGTTTTGTCAGTACGAATATCTGAACCAGCTGCTTTTCTTGCTCTGCTTCTGTGATTGGATTGATTCATTCTTCTTTATGTCTTTGTCTTTTTTTCTTGTAACCTGTAGCTCATGATGCTCTTAAAAATTTTACTGCCAGAGGTTATCTATCATGTATTTTTCTATTGATAGGTGATGATCATTTTACTTCCCCAAGTATGAAAATTCCAGCTCCAATTCACCTTCATTTTTTGGTTCTTGAATCAGCCTTTCCCTAATTTAGTTCAATAAATCATAGAACCAGCCTCACCTGGAAGTTCCTAAAGCATAAAGAGGACAGAGTAAGTTAAATTTGCCAAGGTGATATGTCTCTGCATTGATTCCTGTTGATATTTCTGTCTCTGTGGATATCTGAGTATTTAGGAAACCTCATCTGGCATGTACACATAAAGCAGAGTCTAAAGATCAAAGCAGTAAATTTGTCTCAGATGAGGCAGGGCTTGATATTTCAGATGGAGAATTTGATCTGTGACAGATCCTTGTGGGATGCCAAAGGAGCAGCTCTGGGATGGGCTCGGCTCAGGTCAAGGGTTCCACTCTTGCAGCAATGTGACTCACAGATATTCCCACATGGGTTTGTCCTACTGCCTTGAATGCATGTTTCACTGATTTACTGGTTGAACCTGTTGGTAGATGTGCCCTGTCAAAGAGTTGTGGAGCAATATCTTCCTCAGGTGGGTGCTTGCCTCTGAGCACCACTTTGGAAGTAGCTGAGATCCCCAGATAACACTCCCAGAGGTTGCGTTATTTCCGAGTTAGTCCTGCCTTGGTTTAGATGCAGTCCTTGCCCCGGAGCAGCAGCATCTCACAGTCACTGTCTGGGCTGTTTCACGCTGAGTCAGCAGGACTCATGCGTCATAGCTGTCCAAACTGAAAAGGTATTCATCATCACTGTCCTTTGTACACCTGTCACGATACCGCCTTCAGCTCAGCCCAGCCCAACCAATTTATCGGCTTCTGCCACAATTATTTCCATACTTCCCTTTGTGTCATAGACTATATTTCCAGTATGAACTCCCTGACTTTTTCCACCAGGCTCTAAGTCTTTTTGCACTTAGCCTCACTTAAATACACATTTCAGCTTGTTTTTCCATGCACCTGAACTTATGTCTACACGTTAGATTTTGTTCCCATTCTACTATCCACTTTCTACTTCCCTATCTGTCCTGAGATTGTGGGTTGAGGAATAATCCCTTGTTTAACATGCAAAGCATGCAAACACATGCTAAATAATTAAGCAAATATGTTTCAATTGGTTTTATTGTGATTTTTGTTATCATTTTTTGGTCTTATGGTGGAAAAGTGGAAGCTGAGTGAGCCAAAGTACCTGTCTGCAAGTAGAACTGGGACCAGACCCCAAATTTCCTGATTCCTCCTCAGGTTAAAGCATATGGCTGTCTCCACTGTATGTTCTCCCCTGGAAAACTTTTATTTACAGAAACAGTAGATCTGGAATTTGCATAACTTTATGGCAGCAATTTTGCACTATGCCTCAAAGATGTTTTTTTACATCCAGGCCATGTCAGCCATGCCAGCTAATTTCTGCTAAATCACAGTAAAGGAGATTGCTGTGAACACTGAATACTTCTTTACTGTTTTATTTCCCACCATGAGTTTGCTGTAGTTGCTACCAGGTTTTCTGGTTTTGGGAATAGGAGGGAGTGGCATAAGAAAAAGCATTTGTTTTAAAATGTGGTGCACTTTGGAAAGTGCCTCCAGAGCCATGTGTCTGGGAATTGCATTCAGGTTTGTGTTTGGGGGTCTGTTAATGAAGTCTAGTCCTAATTGCAGAGGAGGGGAGGGACAGTGAAGCAGCGGATCTCTTTCTGTACATAAGGCACAGAAGGAAACAGGAGGGCAAAGCCAAGGAGGGAGCTCCTGTAAGCAGCACTTGTGCTTTGGGAGTCATCTCCCACCAAGACCAAAGAAGCAGAATTGTGCCTAAGGTGCTGTCAGCTTTGCCCCCTCAGCCTGCAGCCTGGCTTCTGCTGCCTGGAGGGCCAGCCCAGCAGAGACTAGCAGGGCTGCATGCTCTGGAGATACAGAGAGAGGGATCGCTGAGGGATGCAGGATGCACCATCTCTTCCTAACACGTGCTAACAGTGAACTGGCAGCCCGCTTCTTTTGTATTCGCTTTCTTTCCCTCTCCAGGTAAATCCAGCTCCCATCCAGTGGCCACTTCCAAACCAGGGCTGAATGTGAAATGCCAAAAGGAGAGGACAGAATGCTCTGGGACATGGACATGCAGGATTTCCTCCACTGCCAACTTAGCCCCTAACAATCACTTTGTTTTCCTGGATATAATCTTAGAAAGAACTGGAAGGAGGGAAACCTTTCCTGCATCTGTCATTTCTGGAGTGAAATAATTTCTGGAATGAAAGTTCTGTTGCTAAAAGGTGAACACAGGGGATTTAAGAGAAGGAACAGAGCTCTGTCCAGACAATCCTGCAACTGCCTCTGTTGTTCATCTTCCTCACCCTGCACTGAGGACTTTGGGAGGGGCTGAAGACATGGTAGAAAGAGCCTGAGCAGATACTGCAAAGTAGCACATCCTCCAGTTGCTCAAAGAGGCACTGAGGTATGCCCCAGTGCTGGAATGCCATGGATCTGTGGAAAGATCTTCTGGAAAGAAGTTGAGGCAGAGCAGAGATATCAAGCAGACTGGAAGATGTGTACCAAGGGATTTTGCAAAATGAGGGCTTGGGCTGGGTGAGAAGACTGGCAAGAGGATGAATTTGCTGGACATTCAGGAGAAGATGTATGCACAATATTCAGCTCTTTTGTGATTTAATCCAAAATTGTTCCCTGCTTTCTATTTTGCAGAAAAACCCAGTTCTTATGCCATCTGATTGTGTGAAGATTTCAGCCTTGAATTAGAAATAATTCTACTGGTTCTTCATGTCATAAAGAGAAGCTTCACAGAGATAATCCAGTTGGAAAGGCTGAAAGACTAGGGTGCAAACTGCATCCCTTTGTGGTAATATGTGGGTTTCCCAGTGGTGTTCACTGTATTATTTTTCAGAAGTCACCCAGAGCCAGTCTGAGCTGCAAACATGTATTTGGGGCTTTAGGCCATGCATTCTACCTAAAATGTGGTACATCTGTGGGAGGAAGATGGAACAGCCCAGAAATGGCATCATTTTGACACATGGAAGACAGTGATTCAGTTATTTCACAGGTACATGGACTACTGCAAATATGCAGCTCATAAAAATCTTGACAGTGTTTAAAGAGGCAGTTTGATCGTGTCAGTCCCCTTGTCATCATGCCAACTGGTCATTTTGTTTTGCCATATAAACAGAGAGCTAAAGGAGCAGGTAAGTGCTTGGTTAGCCTGAAGAAACATAACTGTCTTCTAAGGAAGAAGCACTGTGCATGAAGCTTTCATTGTTATTTCTTGATCGGGACTTGTCCTGTGAATGAGGAGCGGACTCCAGCCTCTGAGGATGCTAATCCAGCACTTCTTGCTGACCTTAAATTGACCTACCAAACCCATGTACAAGTGACACAGTTCTGCTGAGAAAGTGCAGTATGTGCCAACACTTTTAATATTCCTTTATTTTTTTTCCTGTTTAATCTAGTATCTGATGTGAATGGAGGGGAAAACAGGATGTATAATATATTCCTTGCACCCAAGTCTTATAAAAGAAAATGTAAATGCATGAGTATGACACAAACTCCCCTTCTGTTAACGTGCTCACAGACTTGTTCAAGTTGCCAAAAACATAGTTAGCCAGCCTCCAGCGTGCATATATGTAGTTTACTGAAGGGAGGGGACAGATCTAATTTATGCACTTGGCCCTCAGACCATGGTTTACCTCAATACTTTTCAATGCGCAAATTCTGTAAATCTTACTAAGAAAAAGAATGTCAGCTCACGCCAGGCTCTGGACATGCTGAAAATGTTGCTTGCACAGATAATGACTTGTGTTTAATTTGCTGTTGTGGATGGGCCTGAACCAAACTCTCTTGTTCCAAACATCTCTAAATTTAGGAGGTTTTGGCATCCTGGTCCAGATATGAGTCAATAGTTCTCTGTGTTCCAAAGAATAAGTATTAGGTTGCAAAGTGGGAGTTGTTATGTAAATGGAATAATATAAAGGAATATCTATATTAATACTTTTGTTATGCCTTGGAGCTAGGGGGTTGCCAAGGCTTACGTGGACTCAGGATGAGCTGGACACATCCAATTAATGTAAGTAATGTGACTTTTCTTGAACAAATGTGACTCCTCAGTGCACATTACAGCTGCTGAGTGTTCCAGCTCTGTTGCATCTGGTCCTCAGAGGCTTAGAAATGTGTATTCTAGTGTTGAAGCTCACTCTTATTTCTGATTTTGTTTGGTACTGAATAAACGAGTTCTGAATTTCAGTGCTTCTGTCAGGGAAGTAAAAAATATTGGTGTGTGTTATTGATGGATATACAAGCCCTAGAAGAAAAAAAAGACAGAATATGAAATTAATAATTTTGTTTCCACATATGCAAAGTAAGAGCATTGGACTTGCCATTCCCTTTCCTGATGTCACTGCTGTATTCATAGTTTTTACATCATGTAAAAGTCTTCTAAAGCTTTTCTTAGTGTAGCGTCTGAGTTTCTTCTATTGATCCCATAATTAACATCTAATCTGTTCTGCTGCTTCTCTTTCTTGTCCAGAGGGAAACTGTATGTCCAATTTATTAAGGGGCTTGGGTGCTGTCTCAGACCGAGGAGGTGGAATACAAATGCCTTGAGCTGGGCAGTTGTACTTTGCGCTTTGCAGATGTCCTGTGGATTTTAGTCATGTCATTCTGCTCCCAATTCCTTCCACAGTCTTCTACAGAACCCTGAATATTCTTGAAATGTTTTGTGATTCACCTATCGTCATATACCAATCTCACTCCAGGATGCCTCCCAAGTGATGGAGACTCGCCACTGGAAGGGAAGAAAAATAGTGGCACTGAGGAAGATTATTCCAATCCTTTTTATCGCTTCTCAGACTGGGAAAGATAGACAGTTTCCCCTGCTCCTCCATGTCTCTCCCCATGGCTTACTATGATCTCGACCTCCACTCACTACACAGGACCTCTAACCGGAATTGTTCTTTGCAATCAAGTTGTCCCTTGCTGATCTGAACCATGCTGGTCACACTGTGGTAGAAGAAGCCACTTTTAGTCCCTTTCTCTATGCTGTCTGAAATGCTGCATTTTGAATTGCCCACACATGGAAGCAGTAGGCAGGTCAATCGAGCAAGCCCAATGTACTACATGAGCGTGTTGGATCAGTGACACTTGACAGCAGAATACAAACTGCTTATTCTTTTTCACAGCTGTTCTTCCAAGCATGCAGGAGATTTACGTATTTCACTTCCATTGACATGGTAGAAGAGACCCTCTTCACTTGCAGATTTGCTCTTTTAATAGGCATCCAGCACAAATGGGAATTAAGTACATGTGTGTGTCCAACAGAGAGTAGACCAAAACCAGCTGTAGGCACAAATAACTGCTTAGGAGGCCCATTTTTTTTTGCTGATTTGGTAACTCACAGGATAGCCAAATCTTCCTTTTTAGGAATGAGAAGATCAGGAAAACTAGAGGACCTCATCTTCAGATTGTATCACTTGTGGAAGAGGAGAGTCAGCAGGGAGAGAACTCTCTGCATGAGGTTCTCCTTTCCCTGCTGGAGAAAAAAAGGTTCATTGTGGGCAAATGTGAGCTCATTTTGCCTCTACTCCAAACTGGCAGAAAAGTCAGGGTGTTTTGGGTTCTGAGTCAATGCTGTGATAACTCGCTCGCGTGACTTACTAATTGTATTTTGAGATTCTGCAAGATACTGAATGTCTGTGGCATAGACACGATCCTCTTGATCTTAGTTGTCTTACACACTAAACTTTTTCAAATTGTAAATCTAAGGCAAATGTGTTGCAAATGGTAGAAGGATATGGATTTGGGGAGAGGCTGGTAAGGTTCTGTATGCATTCTCAGTATTGGGAGATGCAGAGGTGAGTCATCTGTGTTGCATGATGACAGCGCAAACACAAGAGAACAGCCCTCAGCAAAGTCCTTTCAGAATTAGCCACACAAAAGTTGAAACTTAAGGACAAAAGAAAATGGTATTAGGAGGAAAGCAGCAGCAATGACTGGAGCCCTTATTCTGATGCCAGTGATATCTCAGAGTAAGCGATTTCCCAGAGGCTTGTCAGAGATGTGAAATGAATTGTAAGAGCTGTTTTACAGTCATTTGTGGGCACACACACCTGCATGCAGCAAGGGAAAAGACAGTGCGTAAATGTCTAGAATATTACATAAAAGCTGTCTGGTAGACTAGGCAGAGCAATTAAAATCCATCTCGCTTAAATGAACCCTGAGTGCAGGTCAAACAAATCTAATTTTTATTGTTCCTTAAGGAGATGCCTGTATAGGAGACAAAAGAGGGATGCAGCCATCAGGTTAAAAAATCAAGATGCCTTTAAAAAATTAAATGTTCACAATAGTGCTACAGCAAGCTAGATAAATGATATATTACAGCGATGGTTTAAAACTAATTGATGACTAATGTTGTAATGCATTTGTAGCTACACTGATGTATTATATATCTTGGCCAAGCTGAAGGGACACTTCAAGGAGAAAAATTGCTAACAGTTTTAACCTGATGGAACTTGGGGAAAAAATAGTTACTTTAAGAGACAAATGGAAAGGTTGTGACCTCCTAATGTACATCTGGATCTTGCAATGCAAAATCAAATTATCATTAAACAGAATGTGATCTGTGATGGAATTAAAACAACTGAAAACCAGCACAGAAATTTCTGTAGAGAAATACAATAGTGCAGCTTGAGCTGGGACCAGTAGCTGATAAAGCTGCCTGGATAACCTGTAACACATTGGTATGGAGTTGTTTTGCTCTAAAATCAAAGTTCATATAATTGAAGACTGCATGAAAAATGAAGCATATTTACAGCAATTTACATATGTAAGACATTTCTATAAACATTACTTAATTAGTGCATAAATAATTAACAATTTACCCTAAGTTCTAAGTAACACGTGTCTCTGGCTCTTGGAGGGGAGACAGGAACCCTCATTTTTGTCATGCCAGAGGCTTGTGCCCGCTGGGTTTTACCCTTACAGTTGGAATTCAGAGACTGTGTCAGTCAGGCTCTGCTTATTTTCACATCTAATTCATGCAAAACCCAGGTTTCCTCCTGAGGCAGTAAACTGGCCCAGATTTGCTTTGAAGTTTGGCCTAAGTTCAGTGAATGACTCACTTTAACTAAGGTACATCCATCTTCCTGGCTGAAACACAATGCAAGAAATGTTGTCAAAGAGCAGATACCCCTGTAGAACTGAAGTTTACAGATTAAGGACCTTAGAAACCAAAAGTAATGGCTTGTTTCATCCCCTGGTTTCCTGTTACCCAATAGTAAGGATATTCAGTGGGTGTAACAAGAACATTATTACCCAACTCAGAGAATCAGTGTGTATTTTTGCATGCTAAACAAGCTGTAAATGGTAGGGATAGATTGCTGGGAGCTGAGCTGGGAGTCAATAAGCCTCCATGGTCACAGGCTCTGTGCAAAGTTACATGGAGGAAATATGGCAGCAGGTTAAAAATTAGGATAACAGTTATGGGTTGCTGCTAAAATATGGATTACCTTGAAAAGGCTGTGATTAAAAGGCCAAAAATGCCACTGAGATCCTTAGCCTTACCCTCAACCTCTGAATTGATTCCCTTAAATAGGAGTGTGATATGAGAGCAGTCTCACAAAGACAACCCTCACCACAAGTGACACTAATTTTCTTCTAGTTAAGAATAAGATAATGTAGCCAGAACATGACCAGGCTGTGATATTTTCTGAGAGCAATGAATTCCTCTATGATAAATTACCCTTCTAGTGGAAGGGAAATGACTGCAATAACAAATAGCAAATAATTTATTCTCTGAAGGGTTTAATGTTCAAACCCCCAAAAGCTTCTGTATAGTATAACTGCTGTACTTTAGGCTTCCTCCTTTGTATTCATTCAGTTTGCTTTGATGCCCAATATAGGCAGCAGCTTGAAAAAGTAGTTCTCTATCTTGAGACAGAGCAGCTAAAGTCTTGATTCCAGAAGCCTTCCTTTTAAAAGGCGGAGATGACTCGGGTCAAAATTTAAGGTACTCAGATCATGGTGTTGGTGTCAGTTTTCAACAACAGTAGAAACTCACTGACACAAGTACCACTGAGCTGACTTAGAACAGGTATTTTCTCAAAGGATGATAAATTTTTGCAACCAAAATTAATACAAAACAAAGAGTGGACATAGTTAAAGCATCATTCCCTTTGAAGGCAACAAAAGAGAATATGTATAGAGGTGGCAGAACCTCGCCAGCCTCCCTCCCCAGGACTTGCCACTAGCTTAGGAGTGTCTGTACAAGCCCCCATGCACTCAGAAACCACATGTGACTCTAGCAGGCAGTATGTGCCCATCATGGTGGAGTTGTGCCCTGTGCACAGGCTTGCTTCATAGCTGCTGACTTTCAGCGGCCATAATTCCATTGAGGGAAATGATTGCAGCCTATGGGATAATTATCTGCCACTCTAGTTTTCCAGCTCTGTATCTTCCAATATGATGGCTTTTCAGTGATGAGGTGTCAATTAAAACATCCCATGATAGTTCCATGATTACAACACACTGTAGGTAAGAAAACTGCTCTTGTGTTTGGATCACACTCATAAACAACCCTCTCAGCAGTTCTTAGGGTGGAGTCAGTTACACACAGTCTCATACTCCTGCTACTTTTGAAACAATCAATCAGATATAAAATAGTCTAAAGTAAGAGTGCAGTTACTGTTTATTTCCTTCCTCAATTTTTTTATCTTGCTTTATAACAACATTTTGTAGCCA
Source organism: Tapera naevia (assembly GCA_033556795.1). NCBI lineage: Eukaryota > Metazoa > Chordata > Aves > Cuculiformes > Neomorphidae > Tapera > Tapera naevia. Next base: position 6,610,221 of record JAUMJJ010000113.1, read on the forward strand.
TGGCTGACAGAAATGGGAAAAATGCACAGTATTTCTAATTTTTGTTGTGTCTTGCTTTTTATTTCACTGTCAGTTTTTCAGACTGGTCAATGATTCAAAAAGTTGATTAAAGCTGTAATGATTTTATCATTGCTTCAGAAAGACAAATTGTGAAATTCAAAGGTCAGCAATCAGAATGTGATTTTAAAGAATGCTTATAGCATTTTCGTTCTGCTGCTTGTGCCTAACACGAAGAAACTCTGAAGTGCAACTGTCTTTTGTGCAAAAAAGATTTTTAACTTTAGAATCATATTTCTGTTTTAATTTACTGACAGCATTTGCTCCATTTTATGACTGCCAGATTAGTATAAGCACACAAATAGTAAATTTAAGATCTTCTTTGATGGTTCTCTTATATTTATTATCTTTTCCCATGTCCTTCCTAATATTATGTCAATAGTCTAAAAGAATTTTTAATGTGATGCACTGAATATTCTCATAAAAGAGCTCAATATTGGGTACATCATTTATCAGTTCATGGCTGTCAAAAGCCATTGCATACTTCTTCCCTCTTGACCCAAGCTTGATTGATCTTTCCATAGTTTGGGTTCTGATACGGTTTTGAAACAGTGTTTGATTTTCCTAGGAAGCCTTATGTAAGAACCTACTGTTTCATGCTGTTGGGGCAGCTCAAGGAACTGCAGAGGGAATGGAATAATCTCCCCTAGACTTCTGACAACATCGCATTTCCACGGTTTGCTACACCCCCACCCTGTCACGGTACCAAGTACATGTAGCACTGGCAGGAAGAACTGGACAAACTCCTGTTCTCTGGGCCATGATCTGTGAAGCTGCATGATATTAGGAAAGACTAGGTTAGCTCCAGGAGGAGGAAAGTGTTATAGCTCTTTTCCTCTGATTCTGCATATAAGTCAGAAGTTTTGAGCATCAGTGTGTATAATCTGATTGCCATCTGTCGTGCAAAGTATAAATCCACTACATGAGATCAATCACACCCAAAATACCTAAAATGTTAGTGAATTAACATTTTTCCTTACATTTTGCTCCAGAGTCCTAAGTAGTGCAGACATTCTGTTAATCATATATTACAAGCTCAGGCAACACATTGAGTTTGGAAAATAGACTTATGTAACAAAGATCAAGCAGAATTAACTGGATTCACAAATGTCTTTCTACTCACAGCTGTCTATAATTTTTTCATTACACATCAGGTTTATCCTGTTTTTCTGTGACCACCTCCTGGCAATGTATCTGTAAGGAATGAAAAAAAAAATTCTAATGCGTAAGACGTACAAAATGAATCCTGTGACATTTTCTAATATATTCCTAAATATTCCTAAATGCCAGACTAAAACATCCCTCCAACAGTTTCTTTTACGGACTTCCTTTGTTCCAGAAACTTGGCCTGAGTTAGGAGGAAACCCCAAAATTGTCCCTTAAAAGTTAAATTGCATCAGTATGAGTAAGATGTTGAGCAAAATTCTTCAATGGTGTAATTCCATGAAAATCAGAAATACTACACCAGGGCTGAATCCACCCTGTGGTATAAAAATTATCTCCCTAGAGGTAAGACTTTTGGAAACAATATGGTATTTAATTACAAGCAGACAGTTTGTTTTGGGTTTTGTACAGAGCACGAAAATTTAACTGCTATAGGAACTAGCGACATATATGGTGATTTTATTCCTGCTTCTAGAGCTATTTGGTTTATTTGTCCATGATTTGCAGGTGGCTAAAGGATCCCACAAACTTCTTTTTATGTACTTGAAGGAGCCCTGTTAAATTGAAGATTTTAAAAGATTACAGTGCTGGCTTTAGAACATCATTTGTACATTTTGCAATGAGTTTAGGAGAATGGCCACACGTTTATAATCTGGGAAGTACAGATTCCAGTTAACAATCTCACCTTTAGAGAACACACAATTTGATTTTTTATGAATTAACAGATGCTGATGGTACTTTGCCTCCCATGACCATGTTCAGTAGTTTCTGAATTCAAAAGGCAAAATAGGATCTGCCTCTTGCAGAAAGTCCCAGTCATGACAAGAGGACATGCTGCTTGGGAGTGTGGTTGAGCCTTCTTCAACCTTTCTCCATGCTGCTTGGATTTTGGCATCACTGTGAGATATATCACCACTGTAACAAATGACTTCATGCAAGCTGGTCATAGTCTATGTAAAATGTCTTGAAAGGATGTTGCAGAAAAATATATAACCTCTGCTGCTTATTTTTCATAAGCTATAAGGTATTGTGAAATTTAAGGAGCTTGACAGATTTTCACAGCCTGGCTTGTGAAATTAATTTCCAGCTCAATAGACTGTGATTTCACGGTTTTGTACATCTGGATCTTGCCGTAGAGCTACGATGGAAGATGTTTCTGGCAAATCTGCCTCCCAGACAGAGCAGGGCAGTACATCTGCTCCTGGTCAGTGACGAGTCCAGTCCTGTCTGTGAGCTGTAACCCACTTGCCCTCACCTACATAGCAAAAGCTGCACAGCTGTAGCTGGTCCTGACAGCAGTGATCTCAGGAATTACTTGAATATAAATATTAATTGTAAAGTCATATTTCTAACATGTAACGAGCATAAATGGAAAAGCAGAAGTTGCAGGGGCATCTGTACTGTGTGTTCACAAACTGAATCCATTCCGGGGAGTAAATAGAACAATTTCACATGCTGGCAATGTGGCTGGGTACGGCAATAATGTGTGCGAAGACCATTAAGCACCCTCTCTGCTACACTGCAGCAGTGGGCTCCTTTTCTGACCCAGCATTTGGGGTGCATGTCTTCTCCTTAATCTAATCTGTGGAGATGTAACAGTCTTGCCAGAGGGGAGGCAGTTGATAAAAACACTAATTTAAGCCAGATTTTTTTCAGCATTTGCACTACAGAAGGGGAGTTTACAAAGGTGGCAAGAGTCATGCGCAGTTTCCCTTTGTGTATCGCTGTATGGCAACAAAGTCATCCTATTTTCCCACCAGGATCACACGGTGTCACAGAACTTCACTAATTCTTACTGCGTTGGCAGTGCGGTTTTGGAAGAAAAATCCCCGTCCTGTCTGGAATGCTCAACTGTTGGGTACAAGAGTTAGAAAACATCCTGCTGTGAACGTTAGGAAAACAGAGCAGCCCTGACTCGAGCGCCAAGGGTTTTTTTGGAAGGCTGACTCCCCTGAGAATAAAGGATATTGGTATCCAGCCAAGAGGGCAGGCAGGAACAGGCCCTGGACAAGACACTGGAATTTTGGTGGAGCCTGGAATATTGTGTGCTTGTTTGTATCGGCTTCTGACTTTTGTATTAAAAGGTGAGTTACCCAAAATGTAAGGAAATGGGTCATAATTTGATAAAATCTGCATTATTTTTTCTAGCTATATTTAGAGCTGCGTAAAACAGGGATTTCCCTTTTTGGCTGCTTTAGAACCTGAGAGTAACTTAATATCTCTGTTGAAAGCAGAAAAAGCCCCCCAAAGGAAATTTCCTTTTTTTTTTTCCTATTCTACACTAAAAAAATCCCTTCTTGTTGCCGCATAGTATTCAGTTATTTTTTACTTCCCAATTTCCCTGTTTGAATGAATAGTCCTAGTCTAATGACTCAGTAAGCATTTTCATCCAGAGCATTCCTTGGCTTCTATGTGCTATGCCAGTGTTATACCGCTTCTTAAAAGTGAGATTGAAAACCACCCTCAGGTGCTTGCATGAACTGCCCAAGCAAGCACGTGTTACACTACCTTTTAGAAATCTTTTGTCCCTTCAGTTCTTATGCTAATCTATACCTAAGTAAGTGGAATTTTTGAATGCTCAAAGATCCATTTATGCTTCTATGAGTAAAACAATTTGCTTATCTGCTTTTTTTGTTTTGATACATGGTTTTAGATGAGGTTTTCTGCACTGAAATTCTTGAAAACACCACGCATAAGTGAGAAAATTGCAAAAGAGGAGATTGTATATAGATTTAATATTATTCATCTCCTCTTTATCTCAAATTTAGAAAGATTTGAGAGATGATAGATTAGATCTCTTTGTGGCTTTATTTCCAGTAGCCGTGCTGGCTAGTCTCTAAGCTTCCGCCTTCTCTGAAAAAACATAGATAGTGTGAAGCTGTCTTGGTGACTCTACTTATGCCATCCTTGGCCTCGATGGAAGATACTGGATGCAAATATGTCCCTACAATCTCTCTTTTACCTGTGCTGAAGTTTGGTGCTGAATCTGTGCGAGAACTCTTTTTTTCCTCAGCGGTGGTAGTTTCAGTTATCAATATGTACCCACGCTTTCTGATTTGGGGCCCAAAACAAAATTTCAAAGCTGTTCAGCCTCTGGGGCTGAAGTGCACTGCACTGGACTGAAAGATCTTGTCTGGTGTATTTGAGAATCCTGAACCACTGGATTCAAAATGCCAATTTTTCCACTTCCTTATTTTTTCAAAATGTCCTGTTGACTGCAAAGCTAGGCCCAGCATTTGCATTTCCAGCATAGCTATGGTGGGCAATTCAGCAAGACATTCTGCATACAATGTTTTACTGGGGCATCTCGCTTGTGTACGTGTGCACTCCTGAACTGACAGTTCATATTCAACAGCAGGCTGGGGGAGAGAGATCTTTCTGTGTTGATCTCAAGGGAGCGGGGCTGGTCTTCACTTCCTCAACAAGGGTGGAAAATGTTCATTCTGTGCCTTTCCCCTTCACACACATATTTTCTTTTCTTTATAGACTAAGTCATCTGTCTTTATCTCACCATTCACCTCTCTCTTTGATTGCAGTTAATGGAATTGTCACCTTTATGTACTCATGTTCCATTTCTCAACCTGTCTGGACTTTGGCCTCCAAAGGTTACCATTGCTAGTGAAGTAATATGATTAAGTGAGTCAAAAAGACAGATTTATGCAAGATTTCTTCTCCAGCAAGTGTCACATCTAGTCTAGTTCTGCAACAGGGAATATTTCAAAGATGCCAACTGTCATCTAAAACCACTAAATTGTTCTGCAGTGCTGGTGAGAGGACTGCAGGCCATCTCAGAGCAATGGTGATTTATGCTACTTGAGGCTGTATCCCTACAGCTTGAAATACGGGCTTTTGTTAATAATGAAAAAAAAGAATGTACCTGTCCCCCAGAAAGCACATTTAAAATGGAATTTTCATTAGTTACTCTTTAATGAAAAGGCAAAAGGGTATATTTTAAGTGAATCTGTCCAGAATCTTGGAAAAAGAGGGAGGTTATTTGAAGCAGAACTACAATAGCCACGCTCTAAACAGGAAAAAGTGATCTCGTGACCCATTTAAGGAACAAGCATCTACAAGACATTTTCAAGTTTATAGAAAGACTTTGAAATTATGAAGGATTCGCTGCACACATCTCTACTCTTCCTGCATTTAATATGAAACACATATTAATCATCATTATGCTGCAGTAATATAACACCTCCTAACCCCCAGCTTTCAGAATATTTCAAAGGTGTAATGAATTAAGCCTTGTGGTCTTGGAATATGTGATATTCTAAACTTTGATTCTTTCGTTTTGAAAAAGTGCATTTTCATTACTTTTTAATTTTGGAGTCTGCAGATTTTGCAAGTGTTCTTGAAAATATCTTCATTTGTCCTTCCCTTGGGAAAAAAACATATGAGTGCTAGAGAAGTGTAATGAAATGGAAAAATGTATTAAGAAAAACGGAATACATTTGTCTGTACTTACAGATATATAGCTATTTTTTCTTGTTATTTGGAGCAAAAAGACACGGATAACTTAAGGTACTAATGTGATATAGGTGTGAAAAAAGGCAAAATTGATCCCTGTCTGTAACTAAAAGGGTACACAGAGAATTATTATTGCTACTGTACAAGTCATTAGCAAGACGTTTTGACCATTATGCATTATGTTGTGCCATGACCACTCATGTTAAGAATTCTGACTGAATCAAGTGCACAGAAAGATTATTAGATAATCTAAAACCTGCGGTTATGTAGGAAAATGTAAATGGTTAATGTTTAACTTAGCAAAACAAAAGTAAAGGAAGTATTTGAATAATGTCTACAAACACTCTGTGGGAGGAAAGCTATTTTATTAAAGAATCAGCAATCTATGAATACAAGGAGGGCCGAAATAATGAAATTTATTTTTAATGAACAGAGGAATAGGATTCTGGAAAAAAGCAAAGAAGTGAGATATTTGGGAGGATAAAGAGCAAGAACTATAAACTGGAGCTCAGCAGGCATGTGGAAAGGTTTATAGGATTTGACTGTCAGAAGTAGCAGCAGACTCAAGTCCATTTCTCTGGACTTCATTTTACTGCTTTTCAGTTGGACAAAACATTTTGGTATAGCCACAGTCACAGCACTTTCTTTCACTGAATTAACGTGAAACAGCTTGTTTGTGTCCCTGAACTTTATACTTTCTCTCTGCAGTGCACTTCCTTGGTCGGAGTGGTAGCCTTGTGCTTACGATTTGTCCCCTTGGGCCAGATGCCCACTGGCCTGGACTGCTGCAACTCAGATTGGGATGTACATGTTGTAGAAGAGAGAAAGTTGCATTCCACCACAGGAGGTGCAGAGCTCCCCGGGAGCAAAGCAGAGCATGAGAGCAACACTCCCACCATGCAATGAGATGACTTGGAATTAGTCAGGAGGATCTTTTTTGGAGGATCTTTTTCTTTAAAAAAAAACCAAAACAACCAACAAATCAAAACAATGAGACCAATGCAATAAAACTCTAAATACTACAGTTCGGTCTAACATCCTTTCCTACCCCACTTAGGCGCAAGGTATTCCCAATGGAAAATATATTTTCATCCATAAGATTTCAGTTTTGTAAAGTGTTTTCCATCAGAAAATAATTTCAATGGAAAATTACTGATTCTAATACAAAGCACTCTCAATATGATTCAGTGGCAAAGTTGGAATGAGAACTCACATCTCCTGACCACGAACCCTGTGCTCTAACCACGAGACAACACTCATCTTTCCCTGATCAAGGTTGTTCTACTCTGGGAATGTTGCAAAAGAGCTTTATGCTATACTATTTCCTGCTGTAGAATATTCGGGGGATAACGGGAAAAATCCCTGGTGGGTCCCTGGGGCCTCTTCAGAAGTGTTTGCACATCATGGGAATGTGAGGGTTTCCATCTGCTCTCTGCGCGCGTCTGGTGGGGTCGGGTCATGCCCACCGCTGGAACGTGCTGCCACTGCCTGGCACATCTCCACTTTCAAGCGATGCGTTTGTGTGCATCCTACTGCTTTGTCCTCCCTCCATTTTAAGCAAACCTTAAATAAACTCTGTTTGTTCCTTACATAGGGAATTTTCCAACTCTTTAGGTAAAATTCTCAAATGGAGCAACCCTGTGTAGAAAATCTTAACTCAGAGCTTGGAGTCGTGCTCTATTTATTTAAGAAGTGATTATACATTTGTGGGTTAAGGTGGGGGATGTTTCAGCCTAATTCTGGTGCAGACGGACCTTTCTGCTTGTTTCGTGGTGTTTATTCTTCCCCTGGCTCTCGGTGTAGCTGTCGCTCCGCTGAAACGCTGACTGCTTCTGCAACCCCCAGTATTTCTGCTTTATGTAGAGCAACGGGGCTGCGACTAAGAAAAACGATTTAGCAACGACCGCTTCAACGAATAAAGCGCCCCCCGCCCCTTGCTTATGTTTTATTCGCTTTAAAATAAAGGAGAAATACGATTCCTGACGGGGCACGGTGCGCGCTCGGCTTTCCCAGCCTTGACAGCTCTGCCTGACACACAGCAGAGCCCTCCCGGCGCTCGGGGAGAGCTCCACACGCAGCCCCAAACGCAAACCAGATGCCGGCACCGGCCACCGCCGCCTCCTCAGCCGCGCGGGGGAGGCCGGGCCGCTCCCACCTCCCGTTCCCCGCCCCGCGGGGGGGCGGCGGCGCAGGCGCGGCGGGGCCGGGCCGGGGGCAGCGCGGTGGGTTCCCGGCACTGGTGCGCGGGCGAGGAAGCGCTCTGTCAGGAAAAGCGCGGTTTCTGTAGCCCGCTCGCCGCGCGGCTAATGTAGTGTCTCAGTGCGGACAAGTAAGTGCCCGACGCTCGCCGCGCCCGGGCGAGCTCTTCCTTCGCCGGGCGGGGCCGGGGGCCGCCCCGTGAGGGAAGCGCGCGCAGGGGGGCTGAACCACGCGCGCGCCTCCTCGGCCCCCGCGCGCCCCCTCAAGCACTCTGCCTCCCCCAGCCCCCGCGCGCCCCCTCAGCCACGCGCGCCTCCCTCAGCCAGCCGCGCGCCGTTGGCGGCCGTTAACGGTGGCGGCGAGGCCTTGCCAGGCCCCGGCCCCCTCCCGCCGTCCCCGTTCGTGAGTCGCTGCTGGTTGAGGCACCATGTGGCTTTTGCGGTGTTTGTTTAACCCCCCTGTGGTGACGGTGTGTAACATCCCGCTCCGGCTTGTGCCCTCGGGAGGCCCGGTCACTGCATGCAGCTTGTGCATCCCTGCCTCCTTCCCTGGAGGTGTTTAAAAGACCAGTGGGAGCTCGGGGATCTGGTTATCTGGCTTAGTAGTGAACGTGTACGGTCGGACTCAATGATCTCAAAGGTCTTTTCCAGCCAAGGGATTCTATGATTGTAAGATTCTATGATTCTGTAGTTTAATTGCCCCAAATTAGCCTCAGAACCCGGTTCTCGCGAGGCTGGAGGGGCGTCACGGGATCTGCACTCCAGTCTCCCTGCCCGGCTTCCTGAAGTTTGCTGTCACTGATGTTTCTCAGATGCACAGCCTGTACGTAATGCTGAGCTGTAATGGGAACGGGCCTGCCCTGTTTCACAGTCTGCGTGCCGAGAGGCTCCAGGCAGCATGGAGGCATTTAAGATTCTGCAGGGCTGGGGCTGGCATAGGCCATAGTTCCAGTGCCTCCTCCTGCGGACAGAGGTGCAGGAGTCACCATTTTACCTAACGCCTTTAAATGGCAGTGCTTAGGTGACCTGATGTAGGTAGATGGGACACGTACATCACTTACATACTTCCTTAATCTTCCAGATCCCGAGGAGGTTTCCTTAAATGTATGTCTTGCCCTTACTCAAGGTGGTAGTTTCCAGGGTTGTATCTCTGGCAGAGATTTTGCTGCTACTGGTGTCCTCTCACCACTTGCTTCTACCCCTTCCTCCTCTCGCTGTCCTCTTGCGGTTCTGCTTTCTCAAACTTTGCGGCACTGTCTCCTTCACATGGCAATTGCTCTTGTGTTCTCATAAAGCTTGTGGGCTGGCACAGAGCCCACACCAGTAACCTGGTGTTTACTTTTGCTTGGCTTCAGACCTCCCTGTAAAGGCTGTGTTCCTTGCTAGTGATGTCCTCTGCACTAGTTAGGAACTGGTGACCCTGCAGATTCTTTCTCTGCTCAGGTACCTGGAAATTGTTAGCTAGTTTAATAAATTTAGCATCAGTGCCTCTTCTCTGGAGAACATTTAAATAAATGTCTGGCAAGGAGAGGAGAGGGCTCTCTCATCTCTCAGGTTCTTAGAAAGTAATACAGAGACACATTACTGTGAAGGTGGTCTCCTCATTTTAATTCCTCATGTAGACCTTCACCCTTGAAGACCCTTCACTTAATTTATGGAAATTAACCTTCCTCTAAATGTACTTAAATATAGTACAAAACCATGTTGGAATTTTAAGGTGCCTTTAAATGTTAATGACTCCCTTTCCTTCAGGAATATGTACTGGCACATGGTAAGAAAAAAAAAAGCAGCTTTTTTTTTTTTTTTTTTCTGGTAGTGTGCCTGGGATAGGAGGGTGAAAGAAGAAAGCAGGGAATTGGGTTCTCGTAGGTACAGCTATTCCGAACTGTAAGAATCAAGGCAGAATTATAGTTTCAGGTCAGACTAAGTAAACTAGTAGTATGCTGGGAAATTTTTATGTGTATTCTTAGCCACTTCTGTTACTCTGTCCTGTGCTTCTAATAGTCCTCAGCTAAATTATCATTTTAAAATGTTGGTTCTTTTGAAAAAAATGTCTTCTTCGTAAGTAACAGCTCTTATCCCTTTTGTTTCTTCCTCAGTAAGTCTGCTTCTCTCTTTTTGGAAGCCATTCCTCCTTTAAGTATTCTTTTTATTCTCTTAGAGTTTGGTCTGTTTCCTGAGAACCGGTGGATTTACAAGAGAGGAACAGAGTAGCTCTCCTGTGTGTTCCTGGTTTGTATCTTGTGCTTTTCTAATGACACATAGAAATTTTTCCCTGGTACCTGCCACTGGAATATTCAAGACCCTGGTGTGCAAAGTCAACAGTAAGTGGCACAGCCATGGTCGAAAGGTATTTCTGAGCTTCATTTTCAAAGGGAGATCTCTGATCAGCATTGTCTGTTTTTTTGACCCTTGTTAATATCTTTTGGTTGGTGTCTTGAGCTGCCTTCAGTTTTCCCACATATGAAAGGGAGAGTACTCAGACTGTTCATAAAATAATGTTTGAAAATTGGTGACCTTCGGCTGTCTAAGGCAACCAATCTTACAAGCTCTTGACTGCTGAGGTGTTGTTGAATGTAGTTGCAGAGAGGTGTTGGCCTGATACCCTTTCAGGCTTCTCTGTGAGAGTTTGAACTTATAAGACTGATAGGATCATTATTAAGGCAGATTTTGTATTGATAAAAAACAAAACAAACAACCCCCCCTCCAGGTATGTATTTAGGGAGAAGGGAGAGAACTCAAGGGGTTCAGATCGACGGATGTGGTTCTTCTTTCACTGCAAAAAAGAAAGTGATGTAGTCAAATTACACATGTATGGTGTGTCTAGATATCTGATTTTTGTGCAGAATTTGTGTCTCTTTTAACCTAAGCTAATGTGCAACCTCACTTCCTCTTAAGTGGTGGTGACAGGAACTTCAGGACTAGTGTTTTTGGAATTGCAGCCCAAATAAATGTTTAATTTTAAAATGACAGATTACTTAGGGCTGTCATTCTTCTTGTGCTCTTACTATGCAAGAGTGAGCTGCAGATTTGGCTTACAGACGCAAGTTTGCTTCTGGCATGAGCATATTGAAAGAAGCGGTTTACAGCATGTCTTTAAAAATTGATTTCACTGTTATATCTACTGCTGGCCTAAGTGTTCCAGTGTCTGCCAGGAGTAATTATAGACAGTTGGTTCAGATGTTGCTTAAATGTGTAAGCCTTGATGGGAAATGCAGTGGATTTCAGCCAGAATGGTAATTTTGATGTTTTGTCATTTCATAAAACTGTGAACTCAGAACAAATTATTTTTGTAGTGATCTGCTGATACATAATCACACAGCTAGTGCCAGATTCAATCTCAATGTAACATTGGAATTTATGGATGTGATTGAAGTTAAGAGTATCAGTACTAGCCTGCAGCTGGCTAATTTGGTATCCACAGTGGCATAATGGCTTTATTTACCCAGGATTCCAGGTAAGCGTATGTGCCCTGCACTGAAGCTCATGGTGCCAAGGCTGGTTTGCTCCAAGAATGCAGTTTAAAGTCAGGGCGTGTATGGTTACATGAACTGTAATTATGCCTTTTGAATTGCGTTCTGCTGGAAGTTCTGTTTTATAATTTAAACAGATACTTTGCAAATTAACATTATTGTGCTAGGGAGATGTTTACTGTAGAATTCTGTATTTTTGTATGTATGGGTTTTTTTTTTAATTATTTATTTCTCCATTTCCATTATAGCATAGAAGCAAATGAAAAAATGCAAAAGTCATAGGACAAGAATCTGTCTCTCTTTTAAAGGCAGAGATCATTCTTTCTGTCCAGCATGGAGTAGATTAATGAGATAGAGATACAGGAATAAGAAAGATCTTCCTTAGCATTAAATTAATAAGCTGATGGATTCAAACACTTGGATCCATCAGTCATTTTGGAGCCTGTTGCCTCCTTTCAACTAGTCATGAAGCTGTTACAGTGAGAATTTATGTAATAATCAGATGGCATTTTTTCCCCCCTCACAGTCAGTGTAAACAAGATAGTGTCTTCTTTCAGGAGCTTCAGGCGTTCTGCAGTGTCATTTGGTACATGTCTGTCTGCCAGATCATTAGCACAGCCTTTAGGGATGCATGCAGCTGCCCGTGTCAGAGGAGGGAATGGATCTAAATAGGTGGATGTACATGAATTGGATCGATTGCTGTTTACAGAGGATGTGGAGAAGAAAAGGTGCTGCTATATACCCTCTTAATTCCTTAGGTTTTCCTGTATAAGAACTGTGTTTTGGCATAGACTGATGAACATTTCCTCTGTTAGACAAATTGTAGGTTATGGCAAGCATTCAAAATCCTGTAGACGTGTGAGTGCACCTGTGATCTTCACAAGTGTCAAGAGTTTAATCCTGAACTGCTAATATGGTTGAGAGTTTTCCCACTGATTTCAGTGGCTGCAGGATTAGACCCAGCTTTGGAAGTGATCGCCTAGTCCAAGCCGGGCCAAGAGAGCCCTGGAGGGAAATGGAGTTGTGAGATTTCCTCAGTAGCATGTGTCTTCTCATCTCATTTTGTGTATTCTTGTGGCTCTTTGCTCTGCCTTTCTTTTTCCAGAGAGCTCCTCTCTGCAGCTGCTTTCTTTTGTTCCTGGTGTTAGATGACCAGCAGAGCAGAGAGAGTGCTGAACTTAATGAACTGTAAGTATAGTTACAGGCTGTGGAGCAGCCCAGTTTACCACTGTCATGTTAATAATCTTAGAGAGAGCCGGTCTGTTGTCAGTCTCACAGACTGTCTCTGATGAGGCAGCCTGGCTGCTTTGTGAGGCACGCAGTGGCGTTAGTCTTGTGCCTGTAGTGGTGCAGAGCCTATCAGGACATGCAGCAGCCATGTGAGTGCCTGGATCTTCCTTCCAAAGAAAACCAGGATGAGCAGTAGCCTTAAGTCTTCTCTTAGCATATAACTGGGAGGAGCTCCCGGATTCCTCTGTTTAGAGACACTTTGAGGGACAATGTGTTGGGAATTGCCTGAAGACTGAAATCTGGGGCCTTCTCTGTTCCTCTCAGTTAATCCCAACATGTTGTTTTTCCACTGTGAGCATTTCTGAGCAGTATCTGTACTTGACCAAAGCAGTCTTGGGATCATTACTTGCTGCTTATTAGTACTTAATCCTGCACTGTATTATGGTACTTACTCTTGCTGCATCCATGAACAGTCAGAGAGCAGAAAAATACGTTTTATTTTGCGTGACCGCATTAAGATTGTGAGTTCAACTCATCACCTATGGTTGGTGGATAGCTGCAGCGAGCTGTCTGGGCATGATGTACAATGTCATGTAATCACATCTGCATGGAGAAGGTAAAACCAGAGCAATTGCTTAATATCTCCTCTAGCTGAGGAACTTGGGCACGTCAAACAAAACTAGCAGGTGGCACACTCAGAACAAATGAAAGAACTTTTTCTTGCATTGTTTATACAGTTCTTTATAACTCATTGCCACAATAGTTCGCAGTTGCAAAAGTTTTCCTGGATTTAAAAACAGCACAAACAAATTCGGAGAGGAAAAAACCTTCAAGGTCTGCTAATCCTAAAGATAAAATTTCTTGCTCAGGAAGTGCCTCTACAATAGATAGTGGAAGGAAGAAGTTGTCCTGGGGAAGTATTGCTGGATGAAAAGGGCAGGCATATGCTTTTCTTATGGCTTCTGGTGTTTGTGGCAGGATACTGCACTAATTGGACCTTTCATCTGACCCTGTGCAGCCGCGCTCTTCTCTTTAATTGAGATCCAGAATTCCATTGCTCTTATTTGATCAAAGGTACTGTGAGCTTTATCTACCAGTGTGAGTTCGAAAGAAGAACTGAAAGGCGAGCAACATTTTTCTGTTTTAGTACAAATCTTTTCAAGAGCAGATTATAAAGAAAAATAGCTCTGTTGTACCTTTAAGAGCTTGATATTTGTTGAGACTGGTCAGGCTGACATTTTTCTGCTGTTCATGAGTGAGATATCTGTGTAGGCAGAAACAGCTGAAAATAGATGTATTTTGGATCTAATTTCTTAGAATAATTTGCTTAGTAATTTTCATTTGTCTGCTAACTAGTTACACCAAGATAAACTAAGATGTGCCTTGCTTTATATCAGAGCAGGTGAAAGTAGTTTGGCTTGAAAGTATTTAAAATACAAAAGATAGAATTAAAGAGCAGAAGGCAGCGATTAAGTAATGGCTTTGTCTTGGACACTGAGAAAGGAAAATGGTATGGAGACATTACGGAAGATTTGTACATAGTGAATTATTCATAGAGAGAGAAGGAGATACTAGAAAATAGTAGAACATTTTCTGTCCTTTGGTGGGGTTTATTGAGAATACGTTACAATGTTGGGGAGGGTAATTAGGAGAGCTTTGTGGATACTATCTGGATATTCTGGGACTGGGAGCTGGGGTCCGATTCTGCTGCTAAAATGGGATCTCTTCTGCTACTTGCAGTTAATTTTCCTTGTTGTAAGATGTGAGAATGCTTCGTAGAATTTGCCAGAGAATGGATGAAATTATCCAGAAGTGTTTGTTTTTTTAGTGAAGAAGCATACTTTCTCCAGCTTGGGATTACCTATTGCAGTTTTGCTGTTGTTAGCACAGACCTCACATTCCAAAGACTGAGAGATCTGCATGTATGTGTTTCTGTTTTGGGAAGGAAAAAGGAGAGAGGAGGTGTGCTTTTGTTTCTTGTTTTTTGTTTGTTTGCTATTGGGGAGCTGAATAATAAATGCTTGTTGATAGTTACAGCATAGTCCCTTGGGCATTTAAGGGGTTTATTTTATATCGGTACTGCCCTTCAACACAGCATTAGAATTCCCCGTCTGCTCCCACTCTCCCACACAGACGTGTGCCTTCTTTGTCTCTTCACATCCCAACAGGAATTAAAGATCCTGGAAGAGGAAATGGAGTTTACTGTCTTCAAGAAGACACTGCCTCTGTACTACCACCAGTTTTGTTAGTTTACTATAACCCTGAAAAGCCAACTAAGACCTGAATTTCCAATATAAAGTAAAAAATGCTTTCATTTTATCTCTGTTCTGCAATGGAAAAACGGATTTTATTTAACATATTTAGATCTTTTTACACTAAGATTATGAAGCCTAGTTTGAGCCTGTTAATCTTTTTCTTGGTAATCCATAAAAAAACACAGCTGCACTACTAAAAGCATACTGTTTATCTATGACCACTGGGTCTGGGCAGCCTGCGGCATTCCAAAGATCAAAGTTTAAAACAAATGTGCCAGTCCTTCATGATTCCTTGTATTTAAGCATATGATACCACCAAATCTATACTTGCTGCTGACATATACTTCTGCTGAACTTCAGCCTGTGTGTATCTCTGTGTGCAGCCTTCCTTCACCGTAGCTTTAACAGAAAGATATGCTCTGCAATATGATAGCCGTGAAGTAAGGTAGGACAAACTGAGCTGAGTAGTGAGTTGTAATGAAACAGTTATCTGGTTACTTAGTCATTCCTTTTAAATTAAAGTAAACAATGTTAAGGATTTTCTTTTTTTTAAAGAAATATTTTTGCAAATGACAGTTTCACTTTTTTTTTTTTTGGTTGCCTATGTGGGAAAACTAGCACATTTGTTTAAGGATAAACTGAGAAGTCTGTGGTTTCCAGCACACACATTTTGAATAACATTTATACAGACTATTATTTAATGGGCCATATAAATATTTATCATATGCTGTAGCCCTTTGATCATAAAAGCTTGTTTGAAAATCCATTCTGTCCCTGCTGTGATTTGCAAAGCAGGAGACCATTGTTGATTTAGTTCTTGGAGTGGATTTTGGCTTTTTGTTCTGTTTTAGCAGTTGCAGTCACGGACTAACATTGTCAAGCTGGACGTATCCTTTAAAATTTTTCTTTCCTCTCTCCCCCTCTTTCTGTTTACAAATGCAGATAATAAGTTGTAAATATGAGGTCCTAATACTGCAATGGGCGGGCAAAGCCTGTCACCATCCATGGAGGGATTTAAAAGCATGTAGATGTGCCGATTAGGAACTGATCTCCCTGCTGAGTTCATAGGTTCTCAAGGCATACCTTTAGGCAGTCCCTAATTGGTGACACACATGACCTGGAGGTGATGGTGCTTTTTGTGGATCTGGTTGACAAGTAGGTGGCATACCAAGCGACTGATATTCCAGAAAAACCCTTGGCATCAAATGATGTTTTTGCAAGCAGACCAGATCCTATTGCAGAGATGCTATACTTTGAACAGCGATAGTAATTTAGAGCTTGCTGTGCTTGAAAAAGGATTAATATTTACTGTTAGCCTTTTTTTTTTTGTATACTGAACTATAGCTTTGTAAAACTAGGTGAGCTTTATTCAGAGAAAGATTAGTTTAAATCAGTTTGTGGTTCTTTGTTTTGGACTCTGTCACTTAACTCTTTCTTGCTAGTTATCCATGGATATACAGAAATAAAATCATGGATACGTGTAGACTAATACTGCTTAAGCATATAACCAAACTCAGTGTCCTGCACAGTCACTCACATATGCACATCCTGGTTGCTTGGTAAGGAAAAAAGGACAGTAAACATTACATGGGCCGATTGGGTTTCAAGTTTCAAATGTTTGTGGGAAAAATCCAATGCAAAGCCATGATTTTAAGTGCTGAGTAGGAGGAACTATGTGCTTAAGTCTCTAACATCTGTTGAGCTTGTTCTCTAAGTAGCAAAAACACGTTAATGAGCTAAAATCAGGAGTGCCATACAAGAAAGATAAACAAAAATTTGGAGTAACATGTGTGTGAGAAGGAGGCAGGGTGTAAAATACTCCTTTTGCTATTTGTATTCTGTGGAAAGCAAGTAACAAAGATTTGTGTATGTTTTAAACCCCCCCTGCTTTGCAGCTTGTGGTTTATTCTCTTCTTTTTACGAGTCAACAGTGCTGAAATAGGGAAAACCAGAGAAATTAATGAGATGATAGTATCAGGAACAGCCTTATGCAATGTCTTTATAGTAAAATTTCTTGCAAGTAGCTAGCAGCATCTGCAAACAGCCTTTTAAGTGTTGAGGAGATGGAGTGCAAAAATAAAAAGTGAACATGATCTGTTTAAATGAATACCTTAAAACTGCTTTTATAGCCAAGAGCTAAGAGGAAGATGCAGAGTGCTGTAAGTATCCCCAGCTGACAGTTGCAGTATTAATCACTGATATCAGGAGAGTTGTCCTCTCTGTGACGGAGGCATTAGCTTTTGTTAGTCTGACCAGGTCACAGAGCCAGGGCCAAGAAAATAAAGTGAGCTTTCTTGCCAGTATTTCTAGGTGTTAGACTTGTGGCACACCATTATTTTTAGCTGATTGCTCATCGCTTGAACAGATGACCTTACTTAACAAGATTAGTGTGTATTTCACCTAATCTACTGCGCAGAACCACTATGCTGAAAGAGAGTAGCTACTATTTCCATCAGTACCGCAATATGCTCTATAGCATTGTTTTTTTTCTAGTTTCTGATTTTCTTAGAAGCTAGTGATCTGTACAGCTGCCTCTAATGACCCTGCATGCAGAACACGGTGTGATAGCTGCTGTGGTTTGTAGCGGGCTGTTTAGGAGCTTTAGTGATGTACAGAACTCCCTCACGCTAATGTCAGGCAAGCGAAGAACCAAAAAAATGCTCCCTGGCCCCCGGCAGTGGTAACCTAAACATGAAATGACAGATTCAGGTAGTACAAAATGTTCGTATGGGACAGGACGTGATAACACATTTCCACAGACTAACCGCATTTCCATGAGCCGTTTAAGGGGTAGGATGAGGGGAAGCTGGGTAGATTTCTTTAGCCGAGGTGTTAGCTTATGCTGTTTTAAGTGCAAGTGAAACTTTGTCCTAATTCAATTTTTATACTGCTTAATTATTATCTAGGGTGATACTTGGAGTTTTCTGAAATAGAGAAGTGACTTTTTTCCTCTCCTTTTTATCTTCTTTATTTCACCTGCTACCTCTAAACTTCAGTGATAGTAGATTTGTAATAGCAGTGGTTACTAGCCAGCTGTACACGTAAACAGTCACTTACGCTAACACTGTGTTCGAGATGCCACCTAAGGATGGGTTTCGACCTGTACTCAAGATGTTTCATATGGAAAAAAAGGCTTGCCTTCCTGTTTTGTAGAAGTGAAATGAGTGAAAAATATTGCTTCCAAAATCAAGTACAATTTACATGGCTGTATGAGTAGCTGTTGTAGTCTGTGTGTAGAAGGAGGACTTTGACCTTTTTCTGTTCCACTGCTTTTTCTATCTGGTTTTGGTGTACTTCATCACTTCTAGTTATTAAAAAAAAAAGTATTAATTTGAAATGTGAATAATCCAATTATTCTACTGAGCAGTACTTTCCGAATCTTTCCCCCTTTGCCCATGTCCTTCCTGCTAAACAACCCCTCTTCCATATACTGAAGTTATCTAGGTCGCTTCTTTGGGAGAGATGAGCCATTTTAGTGCTCTGTAAATACTCTATCTATCAAATTATAGTGGATCCATTCATTTTCTGGAAATCAGAAGCTATCTGTCAGCAGGGTTTTGTGTCTTTCTGAGGCTTACTGAGAGAATTCACAGGAGCACTACTAAACTTGTAAACTGATGTTTCAAATATTTTCTGTGAGCTCTTCCTTAGCATTCTCCCAGCTTGATTAAAATGTAAATGTTAGCTATTAATTAAGGACAAACAGTGAGAAATTAAGTACAGAGCATTTGTCACTGTATTAAATGTCAAATAGTTAAATGTAATATAGTGAAGTAAGCAACTCATTGTGAGTAATTAAATCAATTAACTTAACCTCACTTTGTTCTTGTAGGTTGTCAGAGAGCAGACAGAGACTTCCTAGGATGCTCTTACATTTCCAGCAAATTATTTTCTGAGTCTTTTGAATTGTGTGGATTGGTGGTGGATGGCTCTTAAAAACTTCACCTAAAAACCTCACCAGTTTGTTTTTCAGGTGTTGTTTGGGTTTTTTTTCTTTTTCTTTGCAGGGCTCAAACTTGGATAATATTTACCAGATTGTCACTTAGTTATTTTAATTATCAGCATCACACGACTTTTTTGGGGAAGGGGAAACTGTTCTCAGATTGGGCAGAAGTTCAGACTGATTCGCTGTCACATTTAGCAGTGACGTGCCTCTTGGTTCTATGGGAGGCAGCAACTCTTGGCTCTGTGTTCCTTTAGGGTTTAGTGGAACCAGGCACACCACCCCTGTCACAACTTCTGGAGTATGATTTGTTTGCACTGAGGCAATGCTTTATCTGTGGTGGCTTTTGCTGTCTTGTCCAGAGATTGATTCATCCTACCAGGCATCAGTAGCTTCCCCATCTGCAAGCTCCTGATTGCTACTGAGTTTGGAACCATATCGTTTGGAACCATATCGTTTCCCTCCCTTCCTATCTCCTTCCCCTTCCCCCCTTTTCCTTTTATGTAGGCATGGTTCTGTGTGGCCACAGCTCGGTCCCTTGATTGTGTGTGCATGAACTTTATCATTGCATGCATATTCTTATGTGCGAATTTACATTTTGCTTTTCAGGAGCTTCTGTGCCATACAACTTATATACAAATATTTGAAGAAAAAAAAAGTACAACTAGTGCAAGACTTGACAACTCTAATTAATTAAAAAATACCAAGTCAAGTCTTGTTGCAAAGAAAAGAATTATCAAGCAAAGTGCCTGCACAGCATCTCTCCTGTGCTGTTCAGCATAGTTTTCATCAACAGTCATCTCTTTTTAACCCCCTTTTTTTATGTTTTCTCCCAACAGGTTTTATTAAAAATGTACAGTGAGAAGCAGGCTCCAGTGAAATACTATGTTGGAATTGATGTTGGGTCAGCAAGTGTTCGTGCAGCTTTGATAGATGGCTGTGGGACAGTAGTGGCACATGCAGATCAGCCAATCCAAGTCTGGGAGCCCCAGCCAGACCACTACGAGCAATCCTCTGCAGACATATGGGCTGCTTGTTGTTCAGTCACAAAGGTATGCAAAGAAAAGAAAAAGAAGGAGATCTGTTGCAAGTCACTGGTCAGGTTTTGAAAGTGTAAGGTCTTCCAGACACTGGCCTTTAACATTCAGTTCTGTGCATGCTGTATTACTTTATAACTTGTAACCATCCTTGTGCATTAAAGCACCATTGGGTTATGGCTAACGTAGCCTCACAGTGCCTGTTACGTAGGTGAGGAGCTGAAAGCCAGAGTGAAAGAAGCTTGTGCTTCTACTGAAAATAGAATAAAAAGCCTTCTTTTATGCTGTGAGCTTGAGGATTCACATCTGTAGGTTTTGTTTCATTTGTGTATACTCTAGTCACAAGATAGTTCTTTGAGAAGTCAGGATTGCTCATAACCTGGTAACCCATATGTTTAAAGATGTGCATTTTGCTACACTGGAGTCACGAAGGAGTATTTGTGGATGGTGCCTAACATAATGCCTGTCACCTGTGATCCTCATTTAAGATGCCTGTCAAATATTATAAGATCAAAATAAATTATATGCATTTGAAGATCATATCAAGCATAAACCTACATTGAAATAAAATTTACTGTAAAAGAAGATTTGTACCCTCTGATCCAAGGATCTGTCTGTATGCGCTGGTGGTAAACGTAAATTAGTGGCCTTGCTTGAAAGTGCACATGTACACCATTTCATCATTCTTAATAAAACCCAAGTTTGCTCTATGTTCTAAGGTTGGCTTTTTAAATATTCATTATATGCTTGGTAATTTGCAGATGGACAGTTCACCCGTTCTCTTGTTATTGATCAGTCTTTTCAAACATTAATGAGCTTGGCTCTACAAAAGTGCCCTGAGATGAAGGAGATGAAGTGAGGGGGAAGGAAGGAAAAGAAGGGAGTGACAGAAGTGATACGGAAGAACAGCTTGATGTTAAAGCAGAGTCTTCTATTCTGATTACTTGATTTTTCTCTTTGTGAATTGCTTTGTTCTTGCTCTGGACCTCTTTAAATACAATCCGTTATATGTAAGCAGTAGAGTATAGTCTTTGAAACTATAGCTTTACAGAGCCTGTAAGAGACTGGCAATGTAGCAAGTCCAGTGAAAGGCTTTCATTATAGCACTAAATAAAATAATGATATCTTTATTGTTGCTGAGAAGTGGCAATTTATTACTGTGTTACATTTTAGGTGTCTTGCAGCCTCACTTGGCACTTAATTCATATGGGTGTTGTGGGTTTTTTTTTCCAGTCCTGCTGGAAGTCATGAAGTTCAGACTTTTGGGGTAGTGATTTTTTTCTTTTAAATCTTCCAAAAAGTATACTATTCAAACTCTTGGTAGTGAATCTTTTGAAAAGGGGTGCATTCCAGAGTTATTATGAGTGCTACAGTTTTATGAACTTTATATTTGGAAATCTTCACTATTGGACGACAAAAAGCTGTGGCACGATATTACCAAAGCAATTCTAGAAAATCATTGCTTCCATGGGTGGCAACTGAGTGAATTCACTGATGGGAACACTTGGCATTAATCCTGTGTCCATGTCTCATATGTAGCTCAATCCCAAGCTTTTAGAAAAGAGAGAAAATTATTATTGCTAGCTTTTTCCTGCCTTTATTTTCTGATATTTTTGTGCTTCCTGCTTTCACCCAGTACTGTGGCTAGTAAAACTGAAAAGCTATTGAAGAACTTTTCATGGACCTTTGAATTCAGCTTTGAAAACCAAGGTATTTTTAGTTATTATTTGGTGTATGTTTGATTAGATGTGTTAAAGAATACTGAATCTCAAAAATTTTGGAGTCTGAGCTTGCATTTCTAACTTGTAACTCATTTTTGGTGCTCAGTAGTTCACATGGTGCCTGTGTATATATGGATATACTGATATTCATGTGTGTTTTGTATATTTGCAGAAAGTTGTTTGTGGAGTAGATGCCAGTCAGATTCGAGGGGTTGGTTTTGATGCTACATGTTCCCTTGTTGTTGTCGATAAACAATTCCGACCTTTGGCAGTCAACTGTGAAGGTAGGACTATGCACAAAAATTAGTGTTGCTGTACATGTCTTGTCACTAATGTGAGTGAACGTACAGTTTAATCCAAATGCCGAATTATGAAGTTGACTCTTGGAGACATAGATGATAGAAAATCTTTTTTTTTTACAAGAGTTATTTTTTTCTGATTTTACTATATTATTCTGTTGCAAAATTAAATACTCGTACTGTTTGACTAAATGTTTGGCATCCTAAGATCAAATTCATTCATCTTGGTTCAGAGAGACTGCTGCTTAGGGAAATCTATGCTAATTTTTCTTTTGTGCACGTTTTCTCCTCATTCAGACATAGCGTGTATAAATGCCCATCCACACTGACTAAAGGGATGCTAAAGGACTAAAGGAATGTAGTGTTAGTGTAATCTAACTGCTCACTCTGTCCTGGAGCTGCAAACAAGAGGTTGAACTTGTGTATTTTATTATACTGGTGTTCTGTCTTTGCCTAGGACAGTGCTCAACTTTGGAAACAGTCTATGACCTTTTTCTAAAAGATCTATTTTTATAATCAGTTTCTGAGTAGGAGATTCAGGAGACTCGAGAGGGCTGTGATGTGCTTGTTTTTTCAGTGAATGCCATTTAATATTAGGTGTGTGCTGAATCAGTAGTTACAGAACCGTAATTGCAGTTCTGTTATGTTCCCTTTGTATTCTCAAATGTGTTTGTCATCTCCTATCCTTCTCAAAACACCAGGTTTGCCCTCAAAATGTCCTTCCCTAATTTTGGATGAGATTATTTATTTTTCAGTTTGAGAGTCCCTTACAAACTGTTCAATGCCTAATAATGTTTGGGGTTATTTTGGTCTATTGAGTCAAATTCAGTTCTCATTTTTTATTCTCAGTATCCCCAAGAACTTTTGAGTTTACTCAGTGCTGTTGTTAAATAAAAATATAATAATGCACTGAATACTGTCACACTGGAATAGGCGTGCAGTGGTTTGGTTTCGGGCCATCTCACTGTTCCAAGTTGTATTTCAGTTCATGTTAGCAATTCTGGTGTGCCTCATACTTCTGGTTTCTGTCAGCATTTGCAGTGCTCATCATGTCTTAAGACTCAGATGACAAGAGTTTTATCTTGAGATACCTACAGCGGATTTTAAAGCAAATGGAATTTGAGTTTCATATGTAGAAATCAAAGTGTGAAGCGAATTGTAGTGTAGTAACTTACAGTACTGAAGTGTGGTTAAACCAGACCTAAAATAATTTTTTTTTTCTCCTAAGGACAAAACAACAGGAATGTTATCATGTGGATGGACCATCGTGCAGTCAGTCAAGTTGAGCGCATCAATGCAACGCAACACAGGGTTTTGAGCTATGTAGGGGGAGTGATGTCGGTGGAAATGCAGCCACCTAAATTGCTGTGGATAAAGGAGGTGAGTACGTCTAAGACTGTGGTGCATTTTTACTAATGATTAATGCCCTTTGTTAATTTCTGGGAATGAAATTTCTGAAACGAAAGTCCTCAGCCATAATGTTGAGCCCAAAGATGTGTGAAGTAAGGCTAGCCTTAAGTTGTGATGAAAATGTTTTGAGATTCTTTTTTATCTTCTCAGTTACTTAGCTTTGATTTTATTGAAATTTAGTGTTTATAGTTTGAAACATTTCATATGCATTTCTTATGTACTTTTAAACTTAGATATCCATACAAATTTAGTTGCACATGATGAATGAGTTATGGAAGCATACTTCCTGCTTTAAGTGCTGAAGCTGGGCATGCTTACAGGCTGTAAGTGCTACTTCTGGGATGTATTTATAGTGATTTGAAAACAGCACCCTCTCGACACTGGGTGTCGTGGCCAGAGGTGCTTCCTTTGAGGCATTGCACCCAACAGTGAGGGGGTCTGTAATGTCTTTGGCTGCTGGCAGAGAAGTTGTTCAGTTAAGGCTTCATGTTAGTTCTGTCCCATCTGTAGTAAGCAAACCATCTACAGAAGAAAGGTGCTGTGTTTGTAATGTAGAACTCTACCTCCATCTCTTGTGTTTAAGTTTTGTATGTTACAGGGTGACATGGCTTTCTAATCATGACTGCCAGATAAAAGAAATGCTTGGCACTTCAACTTTTTATAACATCCTCCAATCTTGCTTTTACATTTAGTCTCAATAATGCTTGCTGTCATTTTAGCAAAGCCCAAATGTAAATTACTTGCTGCCACTTTTAAGCAGCCAAAGTTTCCTGTCCTTATAAACATGAAACATCATATAGTAACAAGGTGCAGACTGGGATAAGTTAAAGGAATTTACTGGTAGAAGCAGATACTGACAGATTAATGATGATAGAGGATCATTAATGTTGTTTGTAGATGCTGTGCTGAAATACAAATATCCATTTTCTAGTTCTTTGCTTCTTGAGCTACGGGTATAATTTCAGTCATTTCATAAATAATAAAAAGTGAAACTGTAAAAACCTTGAATGAATCCACTATGTTTGAAACATTTTTATATTGCAAGGTCTAGAATATCAATATCTGACTGATCAGGAAAGGCTGGATTGTGGGGTCTCCAAATGAGGTCCCCCAGAGATGTAAGTCTATGCTATGGCCTCAAAATCCTCTGACATAATTGCTGTGATATAAAGGGGAGAGCAGATATCACAGGGCTTGGTCCCTCTGTGAGCAAATGGGAAATAAAATTCACCTTACCCAGCATGCCAGCCAATGAGATTGCCTGGCAGAAGGGCATTACAGAACAGGGCTTGCTCATATGTTTCCTTTCCGCTCCTGATATGCTAGCTAAATAGGTTATTATCCTTAAGAAGAGGGGCTTTTTTACCTCAGTATCTACTTGCTGAGCTGCTCACAACAGTTCCTGTGTCCTGAGTGGACTAGAAAACACATCCTATTAAACTGCTTAAGCTTACTCTGCTTGACTCAGGCAGCTTAAGCAACACCTATGGTAATAGCTAAGCTCATGAGAGGAACAATAACATTTATTATGGAGTTGATTGTAATCACTTGAGATGTGGGGCAGATAGTGTTAGACTTTTTAGCTTTAGAGAGGTCTGTGATTGAATCTTTGCTTACTGCTTCTGTACCTGCTATAAAGCAGGAGGGTGAAAATTATATGAAGACTGATGGTTTCTTTTCAGTGCCAATCAAAGTGATTTGCCTATGTATTGCATGACTTTTAGGGCTAGCAGCAAAGGTTCGTGTTAGCCTCTGAGAGCTGAAATTCAGCCTTATGTAATGAAAGTGTTCTAACTTTTTGCCAAGGAAGGCAAAACTTTGAATGTCATATTCTCCAAATGAGAACAAAACCACCAGTTTGTGCACACATTGCTATTCAGTGGAGTGTCTTCGAGTGGTCTACAAATAAACTACTTAAGTCTCTTTGGACTCTTTGTTATTAATAGTTTATAGATTAATAAACTATGTCACAGATATTAAAGGCATGATCAGAGAAATACCTAGAAAATGATGCTCAGTGTTTCCTTCATGATTTTTGAGTTGTATTGTTTTCTCTTTCTGTGTTTGGTGTATTTCCGTCTTGCTAATCCTGCACAGTTCTCAGAGGTGTGACAGAGTTATGTTTTGATCTAGCTCATGCACAAGGAAAAAAAAACCTGTATTCTGATTGCAGGATTATTTCTTAAGCTAGTGCTAATGCACAAGATGGCAAAAAGAAAATTTGATTTTCATATCTCTTGGGAGAGTCATAAGATTAGAAGAAGCATTGTGTTTTTATTTTCCCCTTTTTAACTGAGACTATCTGAATGCTTTGCAAACTTGAAACCAGGATCCCCATTGTGCTTCTATTTAATTTTGAAAACTGGTATTCAGAAAATAACTGCTCTGTACCTGGCTTGCACCAGCCACATGTTGAGGAGTTGCATAGATTGGAACTTCATGGGCACAGAAGTAGACTATTTTTAAAAGTGTTCCCTCAGTGTTGCTGAGCGAGGGCCAAAGTGAGGTCGTTATGGGCACTGAGTGATAGAGTGGAGATGCGTTGGCAGAACTGCCTGAGGAAGTCTGTATAGTATCTACCCCCACTGTGTGCCTGGCTGCGATCATGGCCTTTGGTCTTTCCAGCTTTCTTGGCTACTAAATGTCCCCAGATATGCTACAGCAAGGTTTTTTTAAAGTATTATAGATCTGAGTAGTTTATTTATCATATTTGGTTCCTCACCTCTGCTTATGTTTCCTGTATCACATGTGAAGTAACCTTTTCTACCAATCCACCGCTTGCTTCAGTGAACAGTGCAGTCTTGGGAGCTGCTTTAAAATGAAATCCCTTTCAAAGCATTCCAAAAGTCTGTAGCTATATTGTATAGCTCTTTCCCAGAATATTCTGCCACCTCTGCAAATATGTGGTTTGGTTGGTTCAGTTTTTTTCTGAAAACAGTTCCAGTATTTCCAGAACTGTTTCCAACCATCTGACTTTAAGTGATGCAGCCTGCTGCTTGGTGCAAGAGCCGTATTGGGTTGGACAGTTTGACTCTGTATTTGTCTTATTAGCAGTGAGTATTTTGCACCTAGTATAAGAAGATTCACTGTTGATTTTTGCCTTGAATTCACTGAACTCTGCAGGAATTTAATGTTTCTGCTGTTTCCCCCACATACCTCTTTGCCGGGCGTTGATGCTGTGCACATTCCATATCTACTTGCATTGATTTATGTTTTGCAAAGGGGGTGCTGTGATGAAAACAACTGCTGTATATCTGAAGTTAAATAACCTGGTACTAATAATTAAAAACAATTTATAGAACCATTGAAATAACCAGTAGAATTTTTTGTATAATTGTGAAAATGATTGTTACTTTTCTTTTTAATCAGATCTTATGCATTTCTAACAGTAAATGGTGTGTAGTTGGAAGAACCTTAAAATGAGTCTTAGTGAAATATGTGCCTTTCAGTGGATCCTCAGTTCTTTGGAACTCTCAACATTGTTTTCTTGAGTTTCAAAGTTTACTTAGGCTGGCTGGCATAAATATAAATGTGTCATTTTGAGTTTATTGCCTAACTGATGAATATTCAAGATATTCCCTTGACTTTCCATGTTCCATATTCCATATTTATGGAGTCAGTCATCTGAAACTGCAATCTTGCTAATATAAGATAAATTGCATGAATGTGACTCTAAACTAAATTTGTTAAAAGTCATTTAGGAGAATAGTGATTTAGGAGGCTAACTAGATGCGCTTTTTGCAGTAAGCTATTTAAGGTGTTGGTACTAAATGACCATTTGGGCTGCTGTTATACCTGTAAATCGACTGTGTGTGCATTGTCATCAAAGCCTCCACCTACATTTCCATGATGGCACCCTGACTATGTAAGGCCACATTAGAAGATCTGTCTTCTCCCTATTTGCCATGGGGTCTCCTAACCATAGTACCTGGAAACCTGACACCTGTGAGGAAAGGTCTGATGTAAGTCAATTCAGCAGTATTGCTAAGTTTCGAGGGATTAGGCTGTGTCCCAAAGAAAAAAATTGAATTTGTATTACTTGAGAAATCTTCATCTAAGCAATCAAAAGTATTACTAAAGAGTATGACTTCGCATATTTACTCTGAATTGATTGGAACTAATGAAGAGGAGGCAGAAGGGGGAAAGGGCTAAGGTGGCCTAACTGTGCTTTTCCATTCCCATCATCGTCTTGTTATTAAAATTGAAGATGACCTCACTGACTGTGAGGAACCAGCTGATGTCATTATATGAGAAGTAGCTGCTGGTCCTTATCTCTTACGGCTTTTCTGTTACACTTGTGTTTATTTGAAGAGTGATGTTGCAGTTTTTCTTCCAAGTTGCAAGTTAGTCTCATCTACTTATTTTTCACATTTTTTCCCATATATAATGCTTTAACTTGAAGATTTCTCTCATCTCTTTACATTCCCACTGTACACAGAATAGAGATTTAACCTAGAAATTAGAGGCTTCAGGGCATATTCTGTTTTTCCAACTCTTTATATCTATTCGATTTTGGTTTTCAATTAAGAAACTAAACTATGAAGGCCATAATAGGTCTTCTGAGATCTCTTGTTTGAATTGTATTTGCTTACTTTCAGTTTAGTTTGATTGGTGCCAAATCATTTTACCTTCAAGCGTCTAACTGTTGGTGTACATAAAATTAATCGGGTGGCCTTGATGTTTGTGATTGCAGATAGGTGTTCATATGACAAAGCCATCATTGCAAGTGGAATTTGCATGTCAGGGACAGCTGTTTGCAGTAAATGACCAACTGAATGCAGCTACTGTATTGCCTATGGGGCAGTCTTGTTAAAGCATGCACATCTGTGGTCCACTTATGAGGAGCATTGTTTTTCTCTATCTGTGTGGGCCATGTGTGTTGTTAAAGAGAGTCCAGTGTTAAATCTTTA
Source organism: Tapera naevia (assembly GCA_033556795.1). NCBI lineage: Eukaryota > Metazoa > Chordata > Aves > Cuculiformes > Neomorphidae > Tapera > Tapera naevia. The sequence goes on from JAUMJJ010000113.1 coordinate 6,638,385, forward strand.
ATGTAAAACAAAAAACAGTATATGATTTTTTTTTTTTTTTAGAAAAATTTCTGTGGATATAGTCATATTTCACTTTTGAGTGTGGTCAGCTGAATTAAGAACGTCAAGTGCAGATGAAGTTTCTGGCCTTTTTGACCTGGACTCAGCTGCTCGCCTGACTTGTAGTGAGGATGCCTCAGGGATTTGAAAGTACGTGCATGTGTCTAGGACGGTGTCTTGGTGGCAGAGATGGTGTTGTCTCCAACAAGGATAGGATTCCTGCTCAGAGCCTGTCTTGGGTAGCTCTGTTGCATGGCTTGGTGTCTGATCTATAATTGGGACATCCAAGTTCTAAGTTCTTGCTTTGTATCCATGAGTGTGTGCATTAGGTTTTCAGTTGTTCTCTTTCTTCCTTTCACACAATGATGTATTATATTCTGTAATTTAGAAAAAGTGAGGCTAGTATTATACATAGTCTACTACCATAGATTGCCTAGGAGACTGAGATTCAAATTTGGGGTTGAATTGGGAAAAGCAGACGGTTTGTTGGTGAACGAGTCTCTCTTCTGATTTTCAGATTTTGGCCAGATGTGGAACTTCAATGCTCATGCCAACTTTTTTTTTTTGCAGTAAATGATAAATCATTTGTCTGCTTCCATCTGTCCCTCCTGGTTTTAATCTACATTTCTAACACACCATTTTGGGATGATTTTTGAATTTGTGGGTTTTGGCCATGAAATTCAAACTGGTAACCTGTGCTAAATCAGATATCTCGCTTCTAGTCCATCTTTAGTTAATCCCATGGCCAAAAGGGATTTGATATAAAGGCTGTCTATAGTGGCATTTAATAATTTGATTAATATTTAATCTGTATTAGCAATAATAAAATTCAGGACATCTTTGGTGTTTATACACACATTTTACTCCTGGTGAAAAAAAAAAGCATTTTCGCAAACATTACATACCTGAAGATCGCTTCATCTTACAAGAAAATTGTATTCTCAGTATAAGTAGAAATCAAAGGTTTCCTGTACAGAAACAGACTACCACATCAAACTTCAGTAAAATATGAATCTTTCAGCTTTCCCAAGGAGAAGGTGCCTCTATCTGTCTCCAAAAAAAATGTATCAGATGCTGCAGCTCACATGAAATTCTGCATGTGGTGTGTATGTGTATTTTCAGTTCAATTAAGTGAAAAAAAAAATTTAACACAATACCAAATTGTGCAGTTCAACTTCATGATAACCTTTTGATTTGTCAAGGAATAAATGGGCAATGGAAGCCTTTCATATGCTTTGTATTTGTCCCTTAATCCCTCACCCTCCTAGACTGTTCTTGTCTAGGAAGATTAAGAGATATTGTACATCAATAGTTCTTGCCCCCAGGAATTTGGTATTTTCTGTAAAGTTCTCAAAAAATTATCATTTTGAGGTATAGTTGTTAAAAAACCCCAGAATAATCAGAGAGAGATGAAGAAAAGGGTCTCCATAAGTATCCCGGGAAAACAGAAGAATGGAATTAGTTTCTTTACAAGTGAGTCTGGAGGGTGAGTTTCAGGATGTGAATACAGCATTGGGAACGTTCCCGGATCTTTTCCACAATCCTTTTAATGTGGTCATAGATTCCTGACTGTGAGCAAAAATAAATTCGAGTTAACTGCAGTGAGTGTCGAAAAGATGGAGACTTTTAAATTTGTTTGGAAAAAGCATCAGGGCATGCTATGATTTTTTTTTTTTTTTGTCTGTACTAATTAGTGATGACAAAGCATCAAGATGGCAAAGAATGAATCATTTGGCTGTTCATGAGGCAATGTATTTTAGTGTCACTCACGTGGCTATGGGGAATTCTGGAAGTAATAGAATAAAGGGTCCAAGGAGTATCTTTGATAAAACAGAGTTGTTTGAAAAGGACAGTTAATCTTATTTCTTTTCTGATTAACACTAATAGCCTAACTACTTCAGTCCCTTCTTGAAGACTGTCAACTATATTGCCAATATGCAATGGCTTCTATTACCAAAATAATCAGTCAGAGTGATTTTGTACTACATTATACATCACCTTTGCATTCCCATACAAAGTGAAATTTGGTGTAAGAACATTTGGAAGGCAAGCTTAAGCCCAAATGCTTAGGAACAGGCATCCAAAGGTTGTGCATTTCATGTTAAAAAGTTATGAGAGCATTTTTTTTTTAAATCAATAGGAATCCAGTAAATTTTAGAAACTTTTGACGAACTAAACTCAAAGAAGACAGAGTCCTTGCGTAATCCAAAGCTAAAAAAAAATTTGTTTTTTTTTGTACTTACTCAGTTGCACCTTAGTTTCTGGAATTCATAGATTCCGTGTCAGTAACTTTATGGACTTGTAAGAACTTTTAAGGACTTTTAGTTTGAAATCACATAGTCTCAGAATTATGTTATGGAGTAAAATAGTACTCCTTAGAATTGAATTAACTTCTATTTTAATTCAGCATGTATGTTCTTGGTACTGCATGTAATTAATTTTTGCTCCATAGACCTGATGGTAGATTTTTAAATACGGATAACTTAAATTGTTATGCTTGTTATAAACAATTTATTGTATAATTTGAAACAAAAAATGCAAACTTTGAAAAGAAAAGATTTACAGAGCTGCTAGAACTTTCACTGAAATGCTTTGGGTTCCTGCTTAACTGTGTGCCACAATTTTATACAGAGGTTTGCCGGGCACGATACTCAGAGTTGCTGTCAACAAAGTGTGTGCTATTGAGACAACTTTTGCTTCTTTAAAAAATCCTCTGCTTCTGCAGTCTTGTACAAGAGCCTTGGGCTGAACTTACGGAGAGTAAATGAAAAGTGTGGGACCTGAAAGCTAATAGACAAGAAGGCAAATAAATTATCCCTCAAATTTCTTGTGTAGAGGTGAAGAACCACATAGTTTCCTGTCTCATGTTCTTCTGCTCTGTGTTATACTGCTAGATGCAACTGTTGACCTAACTTGTGTTCTCACCGAAGCTATGCCATCTAGCAGGCTCCGTGCACAGCGTACCTCATTTAGAATTTGCATTTCTAGTACAACAGCTGCTCCTCAGTGAGAAAACTTTGTACTGTTTCAATTATTTAAAAAGCTGGTAGATATTTTTAAATCTATCTTGTCTCCCTGTGGAAATCTGATTTGTGAACCTTGTGGCTGGCAGCCCTGACTTTTGTTTGGTTTTGATATACTTCAGTTATTTTAATGTACTATGGTGGCCATTGGATGGTATTGCTTTATTGCAGAACAGCGATGCTCACTCTTTGTGTCACATTGGAATAAAAGGTTACTCTTGGGGAAACTTTCTTCCCAGTCATCATGGTCTAATACCTGTGGCAAGTCTGTTTTGGTGGAAAAGTAATTTTGCTACCATAAGCTGAAATCAGACTGTCTTTGGAGATAGAAACAGAGAATAGAGCCTGGCCCAAGTGGTATGACCAGTCTCTTCAAACAGACTCCTGACTTTCAGGACCGCTATCTCTCTGCAGAGTAGAGTGCTGCAAACTCTGTATTAATGATCTATTTTTGTAGAAGACTTTTTTAGTAGTTTGGAAGTAACACGGAGCTATCAGGAGCTTTGCAGGTATCATAATCTCAATTAGAGGGTTTTCCTGTAACTTGTCTTCAGTTTTTCCCTGAGCTGAAGGAATAATGTTAATGATCTTTTCAAATGGAAACTTATGCTGCTCTGTGCGCTGTTATACATTTCAAGGAAATTTTGCACAGGGGGCACAGTTTGCAGAGTTAAACTTCTCTTAATTGTTGCTGTGAATTCATGTGCGTGCTATGATGGCAACTGTAGGGTGGTAGTGTGCATTTAAAGGTGATTGTTAATGGTTAATCCAGGCAGTTGGGAGCTCCTGAATGTCCCAGCTGTGGAAAAAACTTCACTGAAAGCTTACAGGATCTTATATACTTTAATCATATTTCAGTCAGTTTGAAATATGTTTGAAGGCTTTGTTCTTGTGCTTACAAAGTTGTTTGTTTTCTTCCTGTTCTTCTTATTAAAAAATATTAAATTTAAAATGATTAATTTTAGAAATGAAGGCATTATTCAGGCAAATGTCTTTTGAGAAAGTTGCCTATTGACTTTGAGACTGGTCTGATGCTGAACAGCTGACAGGGTTCTGAGAGAGAGAGCCCACTTATTGATCTGAAACATGTGCCTCCATGAACTCTTCATGGGAAACTCTTCTTATGATCAGTCTGTGGTGGGGGAATCACTCAGATCTTCAGGCCATGAATCACTGTGAAGGGAGTAGAGCAGACTGGATGATCAGAATATTTATTTTGGAAAAATTGCCATTTTTATATAAATGGCAGCTTTCTTAATTGCATTAAAGTAAGGACGTGGTCATGCCTGGTCTCTAACATCTGCATTTCTAATTTTTTTGGTTTTTTTGTTAGAACTTGCAAGAATCGTGCTGGGAGAAGGCAGGCTACTTCTTTGATCTGCCAGATTTCTTATCTTGGAAAGCCACAGGTGTCACTGCAAGGTATGTTCATTATAACGAGAAGATTTGATTGCCTTTGTGTATTTTCTTATGTATGTTTCTGTTTGAATTCATTTTGAATGGCCATGGTGTTATATACTTCTGTCTGTAATTTAGCCTGCTCCAGAGCATCTTGAACGTATCTCCTGCTTCCATTGTGCATTCCTGAACACAGTTGTTCCTGTAAGCAGTATAATTCACAGATACAGTATGTTGCTACAACTGTCAGTTAATTGGTCTTGTACTTCATTTTGGAGCATAAATGTAACTGCTCTAGTTACTGTGAAATATGCTTCTAATATAGAAATCTGTTTTTGTTGACAAAGTTATTGGCTTTTTTTGAGAATTGGAAGAAAACACTTTTCCATATGGGAGGGATCTGGTAAAATCTTGTTTAAAATGGTCATTTCACTGTAAAACACAGCAGCTGTATTGTTCCCTGAAAGCATCCTAGAGTACTGGCTAAGCAGTTTGAGAGAACGCTTTTAAAATCTTGATTGAAGTGACCAGTATAAGTGAAGCACATTTGCAGATAAACAGGTCCTTGTGAAAAGCGAGGTACAATATTATTTATTTGAAATAAAGTGCTCTGGACCAATTATATGCACATCTCAGTGCAAAAATAAATCTGAAGTGAAAACTTGTCACAGGATAGTTTTAGTCTCTCTGGAAATGGAAGATAGTTTTGCATCAGACACCTTTTTATTTGAGTTCTCTCTTTCTCCATGATTACTTTCCATGATTGACAGCTGTTGTTAAATATCTCACGTTACAGAGTGGGAAAGGTGAAAAGATTAATTGTGCAAGGGCTTGCTAGATGATAATTGAAAGGACAGTATCTCAAATCTGTCTTTGGACTTTCAGTGAGGTTCTGCTGTATCCTGTGTATCTAACCTGTACAGGAGTACAGTCTGAATTCCTCAGATTATGATTTCCAACCTCCTTTTCAGCCTTTGAATGCAACCAAATATATGGCAGGAGGTTTAGGAGGAAGTTAGGAAGGCATATGTAGGAGCTTGGAGTGTGATAATAGAGGTGCTGTCTACTGTCCCTCATGGATGCCTTAATTTAGGGGTAGTGTTATTTGTGGTTGTGAGAAAGGGAAAAGAAGAGAAGGATGGATAAGAGTAATGCTGTGGACTAAAGTGTTGTGGTGCTGTCAGCTGGTGTCAGGCTGTCATGGCTTGGAGTGAGCTTTGAGACTGACTGAGTTCAGCTCAGATTTTGCTTTGGAATTAGTTCTGAAAAGGGAGGGTATGGTGGTAACAACAGTTCCTTCGTCCTGCCTGGCTCTGGCTTTGTGTTCTTAGGTGTAACTTTCTGGAGGTGAGGCGGAGAATCTCTTGAAAAAAACCAACATTGCTGCAGAAGATTTTACTCGAAAGTAGAGCTGGCTGAATTTGTTTGACATTTTGATAATTTGAAACTTTTTTGATTATATTGCTGAACATTGCTAGGGAAAAAGAAATGCTGGGAAAAGACTTGCTGGACAAAGTCTTGCCCCACCATTTGGTTGAGAGTCTTCTATTTTGGATAAAATAGTTCTTTGTAAATCCTCCTTTGCTGCCTTAATGTGCTACCCAAAATTAAGCCCATTGTTTTGCTTCTAGTGGAATGTGTTATAGGGTAACAAAGCAGGAAGAAAAGTCAGGAAAGTAGAACAAGGGATGTTTTGTTGGAATCGAATCTAATTTTTTTTCTTTCTCTGCCCTCTCCCATGAACACCTGTTTCTTGGGAATTTCCTTGTAGTTTTGTGAGATAATTTGTCCTGCATGTACTCATAATACTAGGAAAGTGTGAATTTATCAAGTGTAAGATTCTTACCACCTTTTCTCCTTTGAGCACAGAGGGGCCTATTCACAGGGCAACACACAGTGTTAGTCATTGTGAATCATACTTGACTTGACCCTGATAAAAATAAAAAAGAAATTTTGTTTTCTAAAATTTCTTTTCGTGATGGGAATTTTACAAAAATAAATGCAATTCCAAGGACGCTGTAATGGGAAAGACTTCTGCACGCATTGAAACTATTACTCTTGCCTCTTAAGTTTTTAATGGGCTCTTAAAACATTTTGTATGTATTTGACATTTTGAAAGTGTGGCTTCAGTGAGATTACTCAGTGTGCAAAGTCTAGTAGTGTCTTAGATTAGGATTTGAAGTATTTGAAAAGCAATTCTGGGTGTGTGTTTCTCAGTGATATTGTTTGTCTTTCACTTTTGATTCTGCTGGCTTGAACTGCCTTGTGGCCAAGTATTTCCAGTGGATGTATAGTAAACAGTAAACGCTTTTTAAGTGAAAGGTGGAGAGTCGAGCATATTCTGAGACTGTCTTTGAGATTGCTGTGTATTTCATCAAACTGCAACCCATGAACTACAAGGGATAAGTTCCAAATCATTAATTCCCTTTGTTCTTGAAAGATTGTTTCCTCTAATATTCCACATTAGAAGTAGTTATTTTTATTATTTCTCCTTTGGGTTGATGAAGAAACATTGAATTTTTCTAAATGATCCAGACAGCTAATTATTCTGCGTTAAAAAATTGTCACTGAGAGCTCTTTAGTTAAAAAATTTAAAGTTTTGGAAATTCTCCTATTCTGCCCCCCAAGGTTGCAACAATGAGTATTAGTTTTGCTACTTGAATACTCAGTTGTCTTGTTTCGGAAATGCTGTTGTGGAGAGGAGGAGAGTGCTCTTTTTTTCACGGATGTGTTAGCAATGCTTCTCAGAGGCTCATCACTTTTACTTGTGGTGAGCGTGACTCACTGCTCTCTTCCACCCATCATCTATAGCCTCCGATAACTTTTCTTTTATATGGTATTTTAAATAAAGCTGTTTTAATAAAATCTAAATGCTTGTCTGGTTTAGTTACAGGTTACTATATTATGGCTGGAGAATTCTTATCAGAGATGCCCATTTGCAATTTTATTGTAATTCTGTAGTTTCATGAAGGATTACATTTCAGATAATAATGTGGCTGAGATGTTAAATTGAGTGGAATTCACACACTAATTTCTCAGAGGTTGTGTGTGTTTAGATCCAGTCTTCTGTTTCAGGGCCATTTTCAATCATAAGCAATTCATTGGAAATTTAGCTAGTCTGTACTGGATTTACATGGTTTAAGGTGAGCTGTAACCAAAGAGAGATTAAACCTTTGGAGGAGGGTTTGGAAATATACGGAAGAATGTTAGGCCAACATTGTTGAGATATAGTGTCTAACATCATACTATAAACCAACTCCCAAAACTACAAATAAAAGTTGGAACAAACTGAATATTTGTGCAGAATAGTTGTTTTTATATTGTTACGCTCTAGGTATCTTAATAGTTGGGGAAAGTAATGTGTTCTCTAGTAGAGACTTTGTCTCATACATAAATGTTGACCCAGATAATTTTCCTGTGGAAATACTTGTCCCATCAGTCTTCAGCTGCAGCCATTATGACAGGGAAAATGGTGTAACAGAGATGTTCCATGTACTTTCGTGGGATCTTTTGTAAATGGTCTCCTTCCAGCAGAAATCAAGATCATGAGTTTCTTCAGATAAAATCAGTTTTTCAAGAAGAAAACTCATACTGTTATGGTAACTACATTGTGAAAGAAAAGTGGCTTTAGTTCATAAAAGCATTTCTGGGAACCACAGAGCAAATATTAGGTTATATCTGTGTAAGAGAGAGTGGTATCTTTCTAATAGACAGTGTATTTTCAACAGGAAAATGTCTTGAAAAATTTTTTCTTTCCTTTATGAGAGAGAGGCTTGTTCCTTGGCTTGCACATGTTTAAATAGTTGGCTTTTTCTGTTAAGCAATTATTAAGTCCTTAAAGTTTATTGCTAACCTGTTCCCAGTTGCTTGTCGTTAGGGCTAGAGGTGGCTCTGTTGCAATAATTTAAGTCCAGAGGACTCCTCTGATATTAGTGGGGTTGATGCAGAGTATGCTGGGATAAATACAAATGGAGCCTTGTCCATTGCTGAACTGCAGAGATGGAAGTTTGTAATAAAACCTTAGAGGTAGGAAGGTGCTTCTGAATTGAAGAATCTAGATTCAAGCCTTTGTTAGTTGGAGAAGTGAATTGAATCTATTATCTTTGGATGAGTTTGGGCAGCTGAATATGTTTGAGGATTTCTTCCTTGTTCATCACTGTGTTAGTTCATCATCTGTTAAACTGATAGACACACATACTCTTAGGAGGTTGCTTACATTTACCACTGTGAGGTGTTTCATCACTGTGGTTAGTGGAGCACTCACCAAATATTTTATCCAGATAGGCTGGGAACTTTGAAAACAGAGTTTGAAAGAGGAGATTATGTTTAGAGTTGCTGTTGAAAAAACAAACTAGTGTGAGTTAATTGATTATCTGAAGGATGCCTGTGTCTTTTTAAAGGATTGGGCAATCCTGGTTAGCAAGATGTGGTAGCTGGAGCAGCACAGACACCAGATTCTTGAGGCCAGCTGACTTTCCTTCCTGGCCTTGCCATGACTAATGTATACCCTTTGGCTGGGATTCTGGTGTTTGGCCCTTCTTGTTTTTCATTTTGTGCCTACTTCAAAAGATGCCTGGTCTAAAAATTAGGCCTCTCTCTGGAAAGAAAGGGGCTAGGGAATATTTCAGAAAGCTTTCGTGATTAGCACCGCAGCCCATGTGGCGATGACGGTATCCTGAATTGCACTCAGGTTTGTGTCCTGTTTATGAAATGAAACCCAAGACTTGCAGACTTGTTTGGAGAAGTCTCTGGAGAGAGAAGAATTATCTTGAAGGGCTGGTTGGGAGGGGAGGGATGGTGTTTTTGTGGATTGGACAAACAAAGTACCATGAATTTCTTGTTGTGGAGCCAAAAACAAGTGTCCCTGTGGTGGTATCTTTGCCAAATGGGAGAAACCCACTTCTATCAGGCTTTTAAGAAATTCAAAACATGTTCTTTGGAGACCAGTGACACACAGACTGATCCCGTGTAAGAAAATAGGAAACGTATGACTGTAAAAGTTATCAGGACTGTGAAGGGCAGGTGCAATGTGAGCCATTATATTTTTTTTTTTTAATTTAAAAATGACCTGTCCTTGAGTCTGCAGCGTGTTCTGAAAGAGCTCTGTGTGCTAAATAAGAAAATTGTTAGCAGGTCTCATTGATGTTAGCCAGGAAGCACACAGGCAAACAGGAAACTTTAGCTATTGTTATTGTACAAATGCCCTTTACAAAATATTAGCAAAAGAAGCTTAATGTGTTTTCCACAAGAACAGGAGCGCTTCAGTGTCTGTCTGTATCTGCACAGTGAAGAAAACCACATTGTCCCTTTCCAACAGCTTTGACATACATTGAAATGTTTCATTTCAGAGACTTGCATTCAGGTCTTCAAATATTTACTACTTTCATTTTTTTTTTAAGATGTGAGGATTGTTAATTAGCTGTGACAGTATCTAGCCCTTAGTTTTCTATTGTGTTCATTTGCTGCTAAAAAAAAAGGCAGCTAGGTCAGTGTAGAAAAGGATTGGGGGCAGGCGCGGTAGTAGATGTATTACTGGCAACTTGCCACAGAGACAGTGAACTCTGAGCCAACTATGAAGTCATTTTGAACTCAGGGCGTCTCACTAATCCACGGCGATGTGTCTTAATTTGACAAAGCTAAGGCTGCTTGATAAGCAGCCCCCACTAGAAATGCTGTTAAACAGGAATGTTTGTAAGTTTAGATTGTGGACAAGAAATGTGGTGATGTGGAAAGAATCATCTTATTTTCAGATTCTTATTCCCCCAAGTCCAAAGGCAGGCTTGGCTCTGTTCTCCTCTGCAGTTCAGGCTGTGCAGTGGCTTGATGTGAAATTTGAGAAACATATGTAGTTTCTATTTCAGGAAAATGATCTCAGGGATTGAATGTGTGTTTTGTTGGCTGTTAAGCTCTGATCTTGCCTAGTGTGGTAGTTTGAGAGCGTGTGTATATGTGAGTGTGTGTCTGTGGCGGCTAAGACATTCTCCAGTGCTTTAAAAAACTAATCAGTGTTCATATATTCATTACTGTTAAAGTTCTAATTTCTTCAGTCTCAAAATGCGCATCCTATGTCATAAGAAGCCTCTTAAATATAGTGTGTACATCAGAAAATGTTTCTCTTTAATTTTTCCATAATGGTCATTAACATTTACTTAAATTGATGAGTGGTAACACACGCTTAAGTTTTCCATGGAAGCAAAGGTGCTGTGTTTAAACACCCCTTTCATTGTTGATCTTGTGTAGAAGCAAAATATATATATATGAACACTGTAATTATTAACTTCTCTGAGAGTCAGATAATAATATACTCTTAATAAAGTTTATAGAGACATGGCTAGGAGTCTTTGAGATGCATCTTGCTGATGTGCTGACTAATGGTGCAACTGGGTAACTGTGCCTCACTGAAGCTCGTAAGGGGCAGGGAGTAGGAGTATTGAAGGAGGTTGTGGTGTCATGGCCTTAAATTCTTAGGAAAGACAAGGCAGAAACCACAGAGGAGCTTGTTGACTTTCAGTTCTTTTAGTCTATTTTCTTTACAGTCATCTCTGTTCTCTTCAGATGCAGGCTTGATGTTCAGTGTGTGTGTTTCTTTTGCATTAAATGCCAGCAGGGATCAGACCCTCACGTTACAAGGCATGTTATAAACAGTCCGTCATTTTTCGAACTCTTTCTTATATGAAACTGCATGGAAAGCCCCATGCAAAGCTCTTGTCCATGTGAGACTGGGTCTCTGTTCAGCAAGAGCAATGTAACAATTGCTTTCTTGAACCAGATAAGAAAACAACCATGTTTATGAGCTCCTGGGTCATTTACAGCCCCAGCAGTGCTGCCGTGTGCACATATATAATGCATGTATTCACAGTAAATTCTGAAAAAAACACCCCCTGAAAACAGTAAAATTCCAGGAATATTCTCATCCATGAAGAAAAGAAAGCTATGTAGCATGAAATCTGTGCATTGTATGTACATAAAATGCTGAAAGGTATTAAAACTCATTATCACACAATATCACAGTATCACAGGGTTGGAAAAGACGTCTGAGATCATCTAGTCCAACCTAAGTTTTTATTCCATGAGAGGATCTTTCTTCCCTTTTTATTTTCTAAACTTTACTGCTCTATGATAGCTTGCATATGAAGGAGTCTTAATAAATTCAGCCTTAAAAATGCTATTCTTATGTAAGAAAGTGGCATTATTAAATTACTAGATAGGAAAATAGCTGTATAATTTGAAGGGTAGCATTTTTCTAATTGTTTAGCTTTGTGTCCAGATTTCTGTCCAATTTGCAGTGAGAATTAAGTGTCCCATTCCACAGGCTTTTTCACAGATTGGGCTATAAATTATTTATTCTGGACCAGTTCTTCCTCCAGACTTCCCAAACAAAAGCTTTTCACCACCAGAGTGTTCCTCCTATCCTTTTCATGGTAATACATGGCTGTAACAACAGTCTTGGCCTGGAAGGCAATTTTCTTACACGTTTGCTTTATTTTGGTTGGTTGGCTATCTAAATCTGTTCAATGTCAGTAACTTTCAATGGAAATTCTCATTGTGCTGTAGGATGACACTGATGATGTCGAGGTTGATATACATTATCTCTTTAAAGTAGCATTAGCTTACACAGGACTTTTTCTTGATTTGTTTTAGCATTCATGTTATCCAAAGAGGAGCCTTTTAACTTGAAATGTAAATACTCTGAAAAAGCAGACTTCAAAAGGAAGTGATTCTTTGTCCATGGCAGGGTTACCAATTTTGCCAGCTTTGTAACCTTTAAAATAGTGTACTTTTATGTTTGACCTGTCATCTGCCTATAAAAATAAGCTGAGATAAATGATACAGTGCTTTCAAGAATGTGTCTAAAGAAATTAGACATTTTTACATAAGGATTCTGTCATTTTTTTCATTGTGGTAGACCATCTGCTGCTTTAACTATAAGTAAGATCTGGTTATTGATTTGGTGTAAGTGCCTGGCTATGCCTTCTACTTACACTGAGACAGTGAATGCTTTTACTGCAGCTTACAAATTGATGTTGCCAGATAGTGAACCTGATATTACATAAATATATAATGTGTTATGGGAAATCACCAAGGATTTGTTTTTTCCTTCCCCTGTTCTTTATTCCAGTGCCATTCCATCAAGCTGCTTATTAGATAAAAGGTTGTAATTCGGTCTTCAGTGGATTAAATGTACACATACTTATGGAACCAAAGACATTCCAAGAAAGTTTGTTTATTTTCTTACTACCTTCTTTAATTAAATTTTGATGGTAGAATTCTGACTTTCTGACTGGGGAGAAATAGATGAAGCAGTAATGACTGCAGTATGATACAGAAAAGGTGACTGAAGCTATGTTTATTGGTTGTCCGACCCTGTGTGCATAAGAAACTCATTTCTCCTGTGGATAGGATAGTTGAAATTTCAGATTTTACCATGACTGTTTTATTTTAAGGTCAAGGGGGAAATCTATTTTATCTTTTAGTATCAGCTGGCTTCGGATCATATTTGAATTTTATATAAATTTGGCTCAGAATGCTCACATTTGGCTTTAAACTGCCTCTGGAGATGCTAATCCAAGTTAAAACCTCTGTTTGTCCACTTATTCTAGTTCAAGAGTGCTATCTCACGTTTGTCAGCCTGTGTTATGGGTTTGCTGGTGTTCTGCATTATAGATGTATCCTTGGACTCTCCTGAGTGAGGATTTGGAAACGAGGCATTATTCAGAGATCTTGTCCCTGTTACCCACGGGTCTGTAGTCAGCTTGGAGCCCTAAAGCTGTGGCTCTCCTGCCGTCACTCCCAGGCTCTACGTGCCAGCAGCTGTTAGAGTAGAAGGGAGTCCCTGGAAGGTGGCCTAGCAATTGCCTCTAGTACCCACACACAAGGAGTTTTTGTCAAAGTGGAAAAGAAAGTAAGAGAGCCATTCATGCTGCAGGAGTAGATCAGGAAGAACTTACCGGAGGATGCACAGAGATATGCCTATTCTATTCAAAACCCTCCCCACCTGCCCCCAAAGCTCACTTGCATTTATGCATGTGTAGTGAACCTTGTTAGGATGAAGGAAACAACTCCAACTTTTGCTTACAATTTTGAAACTTAGAACTCTGAAAGATACTTTCCTCTCCTTCCAACCTCCTTTTTCTGAGTTATCTATAACTAAATATCCTATTAACTCTTTCGTGTTATATCTCTTTAAATTTGGATCATTGTTACACCTACTGAAATGTTAGGAGTCAAGAGATTTCTAATTGCCCAACTATCAAGAGATGTTAATCAATTAATTAAAGTAGTAGATGCTCATTTGCTTTGGCACAAACAGAACAATAGGGAGGGAAAGGAGGACAGAGAGTAAAAAGAGTTATATTCAAAATTACATAGCCCAAATTACCTTGTAACTATATCTATAATACTGATGGAAATCACTTCAGGCCGATCACTAAAGCTTCATTTGCTATCTTGTTTACTTGTTTTTTTTTTTTTTTCTGAAAAGGCCTCTATTTGTGTGTATGTGAATATGCACACGTGTGCCTAAAATAGGGAATACAGTTTTACCTTATTAAATTTGAAAATCTGCTTGGAGGAATATTGCTCAAAAAAGGCACATCAGGGCAAGCTTTTGAAAATGCAAACTGGTTTAGAGAAAGCATTTTAATATATTGAAGTGTCAAGCCATCTACCGTTGCTCCTGAGACCTCTACCTGAAAACTTCCAGGGCTGAATTATTTAAGATTTGGGGGGTTTTAATCTTTATACAAGAAATACAAGTCTGATGTTTTATTTTCTTAAAGTCTGAACTCCACATAACTTTTTTTCAATGCTGTTTATCCTCACTCCAGACATGAACCTTGGAAAGGTGGCAGAAAAAACAAACAGCTGCTGTGTTTTTGGGCAGTCTGCATTCCTTTAAACTCTCTGAGATCAGACTTGTGCTGAGATTTTCAAATTATTTGTCCTAGGGCTTAACCACTTTCACTCCTGCTTAAAAGTCAGTGACTTTGCCATACCGGTGCTTGTGAGAGCTGTCATGAGGAGCCTTAATGATTCAAGAACTATGAATATATGATGTGTTCTTAGGGCTTTTTATTATTATTTCATTCCAGGTTTACCTACCTCTCTAATCATCTTTCCACTTTTGGACTCCAGTCTTTTTTTTTAAATTAGGCATTTTGCTTAAGATATTCTAGGGATTTTGTTTTCATTTTTGGTTTTGGGGTAAATTTGATACATATGGAAATGTTATTAATGGACCAAAGTGGAGGTAAAAAAGACTGTCACATTCTTCAGGAATCTCGTAGCTTGCGTTTCTTTCCTTCACAAATGGGAGATGGGGAAGAAAAGCTGTCAGTATTGTGGCAGTGTTTTGTGCCCTCTTTCTGACGTCTCCAAAATATATTCTCTGAAGATGGATGTAAGATGAGGAACGGTCAGGGCAAGGCAGGTTTGTATGGTGAACTACTAAAAGAGTATTTAGTGGCTGGGACCTTCATGTGGATTTGTGTGTCAGAGAGACCTGAAGGTGCTGCTTCTATTTGTGCCTTAAAAGTAGCATCAATCCCAAGCATGTCTTGCAGTTCCCTTGCTTTCCAATTCATGGAACTTCCCTGAGTAAAGTGATTGGTTGTACTGTGTTGCTATTTTTGTAGTATGGGTTAAATATAATGGGCACTGTGCTTCGACCAAATGCCTGTTTACTAGCAACTAGAGTTAATGGAAAAACAAAGGCAGTCAATACAATTCTGAGGGCTTTTCAGTTAACTATGTTCATTCCTTTGATTGGGTGTTTTCCAGCAAAGCACTTAGGCACGTGCTTAAAGTTAAAGCGTGTGCTTAAGTGCTTCACTGGTCTGGATCCTTTATTTGCTGTCCAAGCATGTTGGTATGAGCAGGCTCTTGGTTGTATGAATGTTTGGGGAACTGTTCTTCTTACACTGTCCAGTTTTCTCCTCTGAACTTTTTGTCCCATTATGGCCCAGAAAAGATACTTTGTGATTTCAGTATGACACAGATAATGATTTGCATACAGTCTGTAGTTATTGATTGAGATTAATAGGTACTGGTCATGAAGGAACTGTGTATTTGGAAAAATCAAGGTCAGTCCACCCAGAGGAGTTTTCACCAAATATCTTGCCAATCAATCTGACTGGCAGCACTTACCAGAGGACAAGAGCATCTGCAGACAGTTAAGGAACTGGGGATTTAACCCATGGTTAAATGGTTTACATGGTTTAACATGTTATTCCTTGTTCCAGAAAATTCTGTTTAAGTAACTAGTGCCTTTCAGATGGCATTTGCCGGTATTTTTTGATTTGGATATAGATCTGTTTGTTTATTTCTTTCTATTTTTCATTACTGCAGTCCAGATTTGCATTTCTCTGATTACTGCAGGACAGCAGGTCTTGCACTGTCCCTCCTCCTCATTTTCATACCGTCCATTGCAAGTCAAGACAGGAGAACTCGGGTAAACTGAGGCCTTAGATTCCTGTCTGCATTTTTCAGTGGTGAAAGTTGGCTTTTTACCTCTAGAGCCATCTTAGAACATCAGCAAGTTAATTGTCTTTGTGCTTTTCTTTGTCAAGGTGCAAACGGCTCTACATTAAGGAAAATGTCTTAACTATGCAGAATGTACAGCCTGATACTGCAGACTTAATTGCTGGAGTTAGTAAGGACTATCTGTATAAAGTCAGGCACAATCCTGCAGTTGCTTATGCAAACAAGTGACTGACATAAATGCTGTAGTTGATGACAAAGACACTCTTCATTCAGGTCAGGTTACTCCCACCCAAGTATTTGTAGGACCCAGCTCATAGATATATAGTAGTTTTCAAAACTGCATTTAAAAAATTGTTCTTAGTTTCTTTTTCATAAAAATGTACAAGGTTTCTGTGAAGAGTGATCTTTTTAATGCCATCACTTAACTTGGTAAAACACACAAATGTGGAAATTCTTGGGTTTGTTTCCTTTTTTTTCATTAAAAAGATGCAAAGCATTGCAGAGTGTAGAGTGCAAAGAGTAAAATTTTTGGGTGTTATTAGAACTTCATGAAAGAGTTCATTAGAGTTTACAACAGTGGTAAACTCCACCCTTCTGGTTCAGTCATCACCTTTCACTGTGTTTAGTGTAAGGCAAGCTGAGGCATTACCCAGCTTACCTGTGAGGGTTAGCTTTGTCTCTGAGAGCGCTGCCTATGTTCGTTCCCAGATGGATTTTTTATGATTTAAATGAATGTAAAAACCATTGATGTCCACGTTCCTTGTGTAACAGGCTAAAGCATCTGGCATTAGAAGAGCAATATTTTTCTTTTAGCCAGTCTTCCAAGAACCAATGGGTTGATTTGTTTGCTTGTTATAACGAGTCAAAGTGAAGGTTCATTTTTGTCCCAATCCCTTCTCTTAACCAGTGGCAGCAGAAGTTGTTTCAGAGGAAAAAACGAGGAAGAAATCCTAGAATTGACAATGTGTTAACTTCATTCTGGGGACAGTTAATTTAAATCATGCACAGTTAATGAGGGGTTATGTTCCCTTATGTTATTTCTCTCTATAATTATGAGTGGAAGCAGTCTCAATATCCATGTAGTGTAGGTATGGGTTGTTTGGTTTTTTTTCTCCTGTTAAGGTTTTGGTCCCAGCAATACCCTTTGTCAACTGCATGACGATTGCTTGTTTTGTTTGAATGTTTCTATTGCTGTGTTCTGAAGAATAGTGACACCTGATTTATCTAATCTGTAGCCTTCCTTTTTTTTCTGTATTGATCTCCCATTCTTCTCCCTGTTGATGTAAATAAGCTGGTTTTGTCATTCTTACTTTATGAAAATTTGTGTATGCTTATACTCACTTCTGTTATCTTTTTCAGAACTCCTTATAATTCTGCTTGGCAGGATTTTCTTTGTTTGGTTTGCAAAATCACACAGCTACCCAAATAATATGTTGATCTCCTTGCTTTTTGAGGTTTGCTCAAAAGTTTACCCTCTTTTTTTACAGGAATACCATTCCAAAGGACTGTAAATGCAAATTATTATTACTATTATTATTATTTTTAAATGCACTCTAGAAATAGGTGCACTGATACTGTCTTTTAGAAGTTTGAAGTACAAGCACACAATACAGTACATGATTTATGTGAAATAAAGCATCTTTTCTTTTGATTTATGCCCTACCTTAAAAGCTAACCATCAAAAAATGTTTTTAAAAATGGATAATAATGGCTATAAATTTTGAATAAAATGTAGGAATGTCTTGTGATTTTAAGAGTATACCTTGACTTAATGGATTTTTGTGGTGGGAGGTAACAAAACACCTGTGCCTTTGTAAGAATCCCTAATGTGCATAATTGATTCAGGTGCACGTGGCAGCTGAATCCTGACATCCTAAATTGAGTAAGTCTTGAAGGTGGTTTTCCTGAGTAAAGGAGAAGGGCTCGATATTGGATTTTAGCACGTGAAATTGGATCAGTCTGCAATCAAAATGTACTTATTAAAACTTTCTTTTATTACAGTACTCTTGGAAATTTTGCTGCTTCTGTTCTGGTTTCACTCAGGCTTTGTCTGGCCACAATTGCATGACAAGCCGGGGTTCCAGTTCAGCATAGTCTGACTAAGCTGGTAAAAACTCCCATTAACTCTACTGACATTTCTTCAGTACTTTATCTTGCACATATTTTCAAGTACTGTGCAAAATTAACCTCTCAACAGTTTTGACATTAGGAATAGAAATATTATTTACTTACAAATTAGGAAAATGTGTATTTTTAGTGAACTTGTGAAAAGACTTTTGGACTAATATTTCTCTCCCTCAAAATATCAGTGTTAGGGTTGTAAGGGTGTTGTTTTTCTCACCACTCTGATTCTTCTCGATTGTATGAAAGCAGCATAAACCACATCATGAAATGTGGCGTTGCGTTTGTGGAGATTTCTTTGCTAGTCAGTGTATGGAGTGTCAGTGTCTGAATGGCTGCTGGCCAGACACTGCCCTCAGCATCATGCCACGCTTTGTGAACCACTGGAGAAGTCTACGCTGCTTCCTAAGTCTTCGTGCTCCCTGAACATGGGCATTGGTGGTCTATGTCCTGTGGTTACTTGTCGTACGGTAGAGGGATAAAGTGTCATGGAGGTAACAACTGTGATCTTCCTGTACCCTGCTGATGCAAATCTTAATCTTGAACAATCAAGTTTATTATAATACAGCTAAGAGATGTGAGGATATGTATGGCCACATGATGGCCAGCGGCTGAAGCATCAGCTGGTACTGACAGATGTGTCAGGTGATGTACATGTGGATGTGAGTAGCGGTGTGCTGCGGTTACTGTAGTGGGAGAAATTCATGTTGCTGAAGTGGGTAATTACCCTCTGTCAAAAGCCATATGGTGGTGAGGGAACTTGCCTGAAATCTGACTTCCTTTTGCTTGGTTGCCTGTTGTCTGTGCTTAATCTTTTTGAGTAGCTTCATTGAGTGTTTGGTGAAGCCTTGAAGTATAGTAAATTTACTCAAGTTTAAACTTTCAGAGGAAAACTGTGTACTGGCTCTGCATACTGATACTTCCAGTTTTAATTATGTCATAGTTTTAACTACCAGAAGAAGGTAACAGAAAAAGATGTTTTGCTCTTAATTGAAATAGATATTTGACTTCCTATTGCAGAGTGGTTTGCTTGAAAGAGTATATTTTTTTGAATAAATTGAACTGAAACACTGCTGATGTTTCTTAATGGCAGGAAGTATTTCCAGAGGAACTAGAATGACCGGATACATGTGCTTTATTTCCAGTTTTGCTTTTCATTTACTATACCATTTTTGAATGATTTTTATAACCTCTCCTGTGCTTATTAAGCTTTTAAAACTTACAGTGGTTCAGTTTTATATAGGTCCACATTTCTTGTTACTCTTATCTTTAAGTATTTAGACTGCAGCTGTGCATGAGAAGATTTTTAAAATGTGCAGCAGCATAGTATCTGAATGTTGTCTTTCTGCCTGGGTCTCTAGACTGAGTCTTTGGAGTTTAAGATTCAATTCAGGTGTCTGAATAAGGTTTATGCTTTGTCCCTTGGCCAAGACACTCAATTTCTTTTGCCTCTGTTTGCCATCTTTTAAGGGAATGGATTAATATTTCCAGTCCCACGTGCTATGTCTGATTTGTCTAGACAATACATTTTTGTGTCTAGGACTGTGTCTCATTATGTGTTTTTCAACAATGCTGAAGACAATGGGCTTGAATCTTGGTTGGGTGTCTGTAATATAATACAGAATGAAATTAATAAAAAAAGCAAACTGTCTGCTGACTGTTTGCTTCCCTTTGCCTCATCACATGGTGAGGCGTATGTGGGTGGATAAAATATTCTTATTTTGTACTTTCTGGTCCAACTCAACATGTTTAGCTAAACGCATCCCCAATATGAATCCACTGAAAGTACTGTATATACCCGAGCGATTAATCTGACTCAGTATGTTGCACTTGAGATGGGTGATTCCCTTCAGGTGTGATGACATCACTTCTTCTAGGAAAACTGATTTAAGAGTCTAAGTCTTAAAATCTTTTGATAGTGTGTTCAATTGGACTCTGTTACAAAGAAACTTCATCTCGGTTTAGTCAGTGTGATTCACTTCTGTTTTATGACTTCTGACATTTCCAGTGTTTGATGAATTTAGTTATATTTTTTAAAGGACAGTTTTAAATTGATTACAGCCCACAGTTACAGACAGGCACACTCTCCCAATCCAAAGTCAGTATCTGTATGTGTATGAATACACGTGTGTGTGTATTTATGAAAAAATAAAACATTAAGAGTTTTTCTACTATACTTGCATATCAAATACGTACTTTCATATCTCTGGCAAGTTGTACAAAAGTTACATTTTTAAGTTACTTTTTTCAACGCAGCATTTTATGTGGTTGGGCTGAGTATCACAGAAGTGTTTTTCCAACAGTCTGTTATTAAGTTTGAGGTGTATCTGTAAAATACAATAACAGTCTCATACCTCTTTTGGAGTACAGGAAACACCTACAGTTTATACTTCTCAAGAGACATCTGTGCTTATTGTGGTGGTAATTGGAGGTCACTATTCAGTCTCTCTGGGGTGGTCAGTAGGTTGATACCAATACCAGAGTTTAAAGCACTTTGCTGCTTTGAAACCTTATGTTGCTATGTAGTCTTTGAAAATGATCCTATTGTTCATCTTTTTTTTCTCTCAAAGTGACACCCAGGTTTTAAATATAACATGGAATCTAGTCAGGGAGTGGCTGTAATCAGAGATTAATTATCGATGTGGGTGTAGAAAACTGCAAATGTGAATTGTATTTCTCATACAATAAAATCTGTCCCTTTAAGTAAGTATATATTTGCTTAGGGAATTCTGTAATTTAAAAAGCTAGCCAAAAATCTAAGTGTTACAGCATGAAAACCAAATACTAGAGTGAGCTTTGAGTCAGTTACTCCTTTTTCCCCTTTATAGAAGTAATTTTAACTTTTTGATTTACTAATTGAAAGGCTTGCTTTCCCGCTTACTAATTATTGCTGAGATCTGGGAGTGGGACACCAACATGCATGTGTGGAGGCGTACGTCCAGAAGAGTCAAGAGTCCTGCTTCTATCTGCTGTATTCTGACCAATGGTAATAAGCCTGACTTGAAATGTCTCCTCTTGTTGAAGTGCTGGAAATAAGCTGCAAGGAAATTATGTTATGGTTGTACAAGAAATAGTTTTCTTGTATTTTCTTCCTGGATATTGTCAAGAACTTATATAATACTGAGGTGGTGCTGGGCGGCAAGTGGGCATGGAGCAAGTGGGCATTTGTGAAATGTGCTTAGCCAATGCTTTTCTTCACATGGTGCAACCTTTGCCAGAGTTGGAGCTCCTGTATGGGAAAACAAGTTGTAGCCTTATCTTTCTGTTTTGCCTGCCTCTTTGTTGTAGAGGGACCAGTTTTGTGTTTGAATCTGTAGCATAGGTTTCCCTGAACGTTGATGAAGGCTGATGTAATACCTTAGAATTTCTGAAGAGAAATTCTCCATTTCACCTCTGTGGGAACTGGACAAAACCCCCTTACAGACTCGTGCATTTCCTTGTCTGATGAATAGGAAGTGCTGGTTTAATGCCTATGTTTGTTGGTCAGAGATTTGGTGGGTACCAGTCCCTCAGGGACTTTAATGTATCTGCAGTTCCCTAACAGCCTTGCTGTTAGCTTAATAGGGAGACTTACAGTGGAGGAAGGGAGACCTATTTTACATTTTTAAATAAAAGCTGTGCCACCAATTAAGTGCGACTTCTGACTTCCCAGATGTGAGGACAACAGAGCTGCTGATTACAAGTTGACTAGTACTTAACCTTAGATAAAGTCTTGTTGATTGTGAAGGAGTCTTTTATGATCATGCAATCTCACTGAGTCAGCAGTGTTCAGAAAAGATAGAGGGAAGAGTTTATCTTGAAATCCAAACAAATACTTTAAGCATAGATTTTAAAGAAAACTTGTGAAATCATTAGGCCAAACGTAGTTCTTAAACACAAATTTTTTTTGCAACAGCAAAAAAATCACTTGAAAGGGTTTGGAAAGGTATTACATAGTCAAATGTAAGTGTCATCATTAGCTTCAGTGTATCCAGCTTATAGGTCATGAGCGGTTCACTGTCTTTTGAGTTGGTGTCTTTGTGGATTGTTACCTTCTACCAAACTTGAACACCTTGAAAAGAACTCTTTTCTGCTAAAACTTTCTATTTTGAAATTGAAGAGCTTTTTTTCTGAGATTCATTTCAGGAAGATCCAAATAATTTTTGGAACATTAACTTTTGAAGGCTGAGATCTGGAGTTTAATCCTGTTTCACCTGTGAAATAGGACAAAATTGCCATTGACTTTAATGTTTACAAATACTGACTTTCATTGCCTCATGCAAGAGGAAGGAAATTGAACCTAGATTTTTGTGTCTATACTTACAGATTTCTTTTTTTCTGTGCAATTTTAATGAAGATTTCAAAGTGGAGAGAAAGCTTTGATTAGGTATTAGGAAGAAATTTTTTACTCTAAGAGTGGTGAGGCACTGGCATGGGTTGCTGAAGGAGGTCGTGGATGCCCCATCCCTGAAGGTGTTCGAGGCCGGTTTGGATGAGACTTTGAGCAATCTCATCCAGTGGAAAGTGTCTCTGCCTATGGCAGGGGAGTTGGAATTGGATGATCTTTAAGATCCCTTCCAACCTAAACCATTCTGTGTTTCTATGATTTAGCTTCTTAAAAAGTATTCTGACTGCCATTTAGATTTTTTAATTATTTATGACAAATACAAGTGTTACCCAGAGCATGAAAAAGATGAAGCTGGTAGAATTGCTAACGGTGATAACCACAATTTTCTCGCTGCCTTTATTGGCTGGATTTAAGTCCTCAGATATGTAAAGACTGAAAGTCGAGGCCTTTGAGTGCAACTGATATGTGTCTGTCCCAAACAGGCTTCCCTGCCTGTCTTATGCATTTGTTATGGTCAGTGTTTTGTTAGAAGAAGAAAATACTTCTCAGGCCAGAGTCATGGTGCACTACTGTGCTGGGACAATGGGTTCAGGCAGGCAGGAATTTTGTAGACTTTGGGTCAAAGGCAGTAATAACAAAAAATGATGTGTGGTAAGTATTAGCAACTTGGAATTTGCAAGGTTCGTGGATGGAACAGACCCTGACATGTTTTGGTTTGTGTACATGCAAGAGCTGTTGAATAGGTGAAATGAGTAAAATACAGACTCTTATGTGAAAGAGAGCACGCTCACTTGGCCCTGTGGTTTAAAATCTAATCTGCCTGAGATCTGCTACAGTCACTGTGTGACAACAGGTGCAGTTCTTCTTTTGCTGCGTTGAGCTCAGCCCACCCCGCTATCCTCCTTTTGATCATACACTTAACATGGGCAGCATTTCATCCAGTTTATACATTTCAGAACTAAATGACTAGGTCTCACTTTTTTTCTCCTACTACCTGAGAAGTATTCCCTTAGGACAGATTGCTCTCTTCTTTTCCTGTTGATTTAAAGCAGCCAAATGCACCAGGCAGACAGAGACATTGGCATGATGGTTATAACTAACAACAGTGTATGTGGATCTAATAATCTGGTTCTGTTTCAAAGCTTTGTATTAATGTATATGGCATTAGCTATAGTGGAGCAGAGATTAATTATGTTTCCTGTTGCTCTGTTAGGACCTCTGCTCTATTTGAGGCTCTTGCAATACCGATTCCCAGTTCCTTTTAATATAAAGCTTGGATGCTGAAGCCAAAATCAAATCTGTGATTGTGTTGGAGTAGTGAATTACTAGTTTTTGTAAAAAACTTTGAGATTCTGGGATACATAATTTTGGAGGACATTGACAGCTTGGCCTAGATGCCAGTGTGTGGAGAAGTTCACTTGAGCAGAACCTAAACTGTGGTTTTCAATTAGAATTAAAAATCTGTTTTAAATTTGAAGTTTGCAGAGCAAGAGGCAAAACATATTTGGTGTTGTGACAGTCACACTCCATTGTTCCAGGTCTCCTCTTGCCTTCAGAACGTCATACAGCTTTCTTGATTCTTGGTTCTTTTTATCTTTAAATAAATCTGGGTAACAGACCACAGAATGTTACTTTATCCCACTGCATGCTATTTTTGGGGGGACCTGAATATGCCCTGTCCTAGCTCCTGTAGGGCTTAGCTTTGGTACAATCTTCAACAGGTGCATTTGGGCTTAGTTTGTCACCACAAGTCTCTGTCAGTGTGACAGCCAGGTTGTAAGGACATTTGTCATGGAAGCGATCCATTGGACATATCTTGTGATTAAAATGTTACACTGTTAATGATGCCTGCAAAAGTAGTTATGTTAATGAGTTTTAAGTCATTTCTGCCCAGTTGGATGAATTAAGCAGATTCTTTTGATTTGGAATCAAGAGCAAAGCTTCCATTCCCTTCAGGATAGTCAAGACAGAGTACTACACCTTTAAAGCTGGTACCAACCCTCTCAGGTGGAAAGTCATGTGTAAATACCTTATGGGGTCACTTTTCAGGGAAAACCCATTTATTTTAGTAACTCTCCTTGTTAAGACTTTTATACTAAAATATAGTCAAAATTAGGATGACTTCCAGAAGGCTACTGCAGTTGTATAAAACTGCCCCAAACTCTGTTTTGTTGTCAAAGATAGCAAGTATTCTTCCAGCCAGGACAGATTGTCTACAGAGCTGGGAGTTGTGTCCTTGCTTGTTTTATCCCTTTCAGAGTGAGAGAGATGGTGTCAGCAAAGAACAGACCGAAATGTAAAGCTATGACAACTTTCAAGTAGGTGTGGAGAAGTTTTTGGTGACCTTGATCATTCAGTTAAATTTTTATGCAGATAACTAAGGCCATACAGTACTTCCCATTTATTTTATGAGTGTATCTGTTTCCTTCTCTTCAAGTAGTGCAACAGAGTGAGCGATAATACCAGAATGGGTAGACAGTGCGGGAAGAGGTACATATCAACTAACTTTGAGCACTTGAGTTGCTTTGGCGACAAGTCTAGTTGCCCTGGATCCTTTTGAAACCCAGTGGGGGAAAATAGTTGCTTCTAAACAGCATTTTGGAATTATCAGCGTGTATTCAGTCACTACAGACTCCTGAACCTTGTGGTTCTGCTACGAGGACATACTGCTGGTGGGTTTTTCAGAATGCTGAGATTCTGGTCATATAGGACTTCAGCTCATCTGCAGCCAGTCCTTAGGAAAAGGTGTGCAAAACTTCAGAGCTAGACAGTGGCAGAAAGGATTGTGTAATATACTGTGCCAGCCAAATCCAATTCATATGAATGTGTCAGGCATTATTTTTTTCTTGAGGCTGTTGGATGCAAGTAGGATCCTATAGTTCTTTGTAGACTAGAATTTGTAACAAACTCTGAACATAATTATGTTCCCATTGAAAATCTGGTTTAAATAAAAGTTTTCCATGCAAAAGAATTGTTTTTTTCAGTAGGAATATTCTAAGCAAAACTTTTTGTTCTAAGCAAAGAAAGGGAATTTTTCATTTTATTGTATTGGGAATATGCTTGGGGAAAACAGTCTTCAAATTAATGGTGTTTCAGCCTAGCTAAATATGGCCTGTGCTGCTGAGAGGTTCAGCACCATGTCTTGAAGTCCTGCATTAGATTAAACAGTTGCAAGGGGACCACTGCCTAGATAATTGCTCTTGACTCTGCGCCTTTGAACCCAGTTGATCGTGGTGCTGAAGTAAGGGGAACATTTGCTTCTGTCTATCTGGTTCATTCAGCTTTAGCTAGTGCAAGTCTGCTGTTTATTGCCAAATAATTGAAAAGATACTACCACATATTTCAGAAAAAAAGGAATCTGCCGCAGTGAATTTCGGTACTGTTTCTGTTTAATGGCTGCTCTTCATCTTACAAAACTCAGGAGCTCCTGTGAAATACAGAATTTTCTAATATTTGAGGCTTTCTTTATAGGTGTAATGATTTGATCCCTTGACTTCCTGTTTACCATATGTCTTTCTGGCTACAATTTTTCCAAATTACGGGTCGTGCTGTCACTTTCTCAGGGTGATGCTCTGGAGGAGAATTTCTGAGTGATTGCCCAGAAAGCTAATAAATATCTATGCCATTGGTATTCAAAGGTGAAAAAATGTGAACAAACTGCTCTTTCTGCATATGTCTGCAGCTCTCTAGGATATACAAATTGAGCAGCTGTGCATAATTCTTAGAGCATCTCATCAGTTAAGTGGATGGCGTTTGAGTTTAACACATCCAAGTTCTTTTAAAGCATGTAGTGAAGTTAATCTGTCATTATGGGCATCTCAAAGGAATCCTTTTTTCTTGAACTATTATGTAAGAGGCGAGAATGCCTTTCTGCATTATAATCCTCCTCTTAGATATCAAGGATTTGTATAAAGCTACGTTGTTTGATTAAACATGTACTTTTTACATTGCAGTTGAGTGGTGGCAAGTGTGGAATAAGGAAGTTGATCCCTAAAAAGTGTAAATACTTGCATTGCATTTGCAAGCATTTTGAGGTTCATGTTTTAGCCATGAAAATAAAACCTACAATGTAATGAGTTAGTAGTTTATCTCAGATTTGAGATCAGTCTTTATATCAGAATCTTTCACTTATCCATCTGCCAGTTCATGCATTTGGGAAGAGTTGTCCTTCCCAGATCACGTTTTCTATATTGTATTAAAAATTCAACCAGAAATTATCTATTTATCCTTCTTCTGTAAGTGCTTTGCATTTATAAATCTACACAAATTGGATGAAAATGCTCACAGCTCCATTGCCATTTCATACTAGAATATGTTCAATCCAACTATATCCATTAAGAGAGCTCCAATATGCTGGAATTCAGTGGATTGTCCCTATTCACACTGTTTCAACAGGCATATGTATGTTATGTGGGGTTACTCAGCATGAGCTGTATGGAAGTACTGGTCCCTGTTTAAAGCATGCTCTGGAGCCCAGCATGGCTGCTCCGATTTCTTTTTGTATAAACATGGAGATTCAGATGGAGTTGCTTTGTGGTCTCTGAAAGTGAAGAGCTGTGACATTTAGCTTTCATCCTTAGAGCATTTTTCAGGGCGTGGCAATAGTTTATAGCATTGATCTAATTAAAAAATACATGTTCAGCTCTGATGATAATTTGTTATGATTTGATATTTACCATATTTGGGAAAACTTGATGTATTATTGTTTCAATCTGTGTCTTTTTTTTTTCCTAAAGTGATGAAATGATCCTTATTTCAAGTATCCTGTCTTTATTTGTCTTTTAAATGAGAGGTTTAAGCTGATTAGGGGAAAATGTTTATTGTATCCCATTATTTTCTTCAGCCTAGAATTTATTTATTCACAAATTTTTTTGTCAAAGCTCCTAATTATATTTCTGTGTCTGACTTTTAAATCCTTGGAAACTGGAGTTCTTGTATCAACATTGTCATTGCTGTAGTTACAGTACACATGCTTTTCTGTTTTCAAACCAGACACTGAATCGTAATTGCCTAATCTATTATTAAAGTGTTTAAGAAAAAAAAGGCAGGTAGAATTTGTGCAAAAATTGTTTGAAGAGTGACTCTAAAATAATCTCCATAGTATTTATAAGGACATCAATAGTTATCACTATTTCTTTTTTCCCGCAAAATGTGTAATGTTAATAAATTCTCTCATTGCAAAGAGCAAACAATGCACGTTTGTAAACGGTGGGATTGGGAATGAAAACCAGTCTTCTGGTTTTAGAAACACGGTCCCTCCAAAAGAAGAGAGTGACATGAAACGTGATGCATTTAAAGTATACATTTCTGTCCTGGGTGAGGAAATGGGAGTGTAAGGAGTCCATACAATCATCTGATCTTCTGCTCGGTGTAATATAAGAGGATGTACACTGAGGCTGAGAACAGTGCCTTTAGCTATCCCACCCTCTGGGAATCCTGCCCTCACTTGCACATCTGGGTTCTCATTGTAAACGCCCAAAAGATGATGAATCCAATTTCCACAAGGTTTTCCAGCTCTGTGGAGTGTTGTTGTTGTCCTTATTTGGCTTTATTGCATATCAGTGTCCAAAAACCTTGGCTGTGATTTGTAGTTAGTAAATAAAAAGAGCATCTCCTTTTCTGTTCTGTTTGAAGATTTCTTTGCTAGTTCCTTTTACTATATTTTAATGGAGGAGAGGCACTCATAGTTGCATTCACAGTAGCACAAGGTTGGAAGAGACCTCTGAGATCATCTAGTCCAGCCTATGACCCAACGCTAGCACCAGCTTGTCGTTTAAACCGTGGCACTAAGCGCCTCATCCAATCTGTTTTTAAACACCTCCAGGGTCGGCGACTCCACCACCTCCCTGGGCAGCACATTCCAATGGCCAATCACCCTTTCAGTGAAAAATTTTTTCCTAATATCAAGCCTAAACCTCCCCTGACAAAGCCTGAGACCATGTCCTCTTGTTCTGTCACTGGTCATCTGAGAGAAGAGACCA
The DNA here is from genome assembly GCA_033556795.1 of Tapera naevia. Classification (NCBI taxonomy): domain Eukaryota; kingdom Metazoa; phylum Chordata; class Aves; order Cuculiformes; family Neomorphidae; genus Tapera; species Tapera naevia. Next base: position 6,666,755 of record JAUMJJ010000113.1, read on the forward strand.
AACCCTGCCTGCCTACAACCTCCTTTTAGGTAGTTATAGAGAGCAATGTCTCCCCTGAGCCTCCTCTTCTCTAGGCTAAACAACCCCAGCTCCCTCGGTCACTCTTCACAGGGCTTGTGCTCCAGCCCCTTCACCATCTTTGTTGCTCTCCTCTGGACACACTCCAGCATCTCGACATCTCTCTTAAACTGAGGGGCCCAGAACTGGACACAGTGCTGTGGGGTATTTTTATATAAATGAATGTGAAACTATGACAGCTTGAAAGTAGCAGAATCCTTTCCCTTACTGGCCTCTTTTTCAAAAACACCAGCTCTTTTACTACTTGCTGCATGCTTTTTGCCACAACTGTAAAATAAGACGCTCTGCTTTGGCTGCATAGGAAAAGGGCAATGGGATCTATACTAGCAGCAAATATTTTGTGTGATGTTTTGTCTCTCCCTTTGACTGAATACTTGGTGTTTTGAGTATCTAGGTGTGTTTTGATTGTGTTTTATAGGTACGGGTTGTAGGTGCTGATCCATATGACATTGTTTGGGACACCTCACTCTATCTGACTATCAGCTGTGTTGCTGTCTTATTTTTAAGTTTTTTGAAGGCAGCAGTCTACCGTTTTCGTTCAGTAGTTCTAACCTTTCTCTAGACGGTGGGGTCATTGTCCAGAGCTGGTTTTCCTAGGCATACTGGTAATGTAAGTGACAATATTTAATACAATAACAAGACATATAGTTTAATTCTCTATATCTAGGTCCTTAGGGATCTCATTTGGATGAAAAGGGGGGTTTACTATAACTCAAATAATGTTTTCTTTATACAGGAAGTTTGTTTAGATTTTACTTATGTAAAACTGCAAGAAAAAGTCAAATGCTTCAGGAAAATTCAATTTACTTTAAAGATACATGTCCGAATTGTAACATCCTAATAAAAAGAATGTCTGTGAAAGTACACCTTGGCCAAAAACAAGTCTCAAATAAGCTGTCTTGTGAGACATTAAAGAAAATCCATCTCTGAAAGGGGCTTCTCTTCGAGAACACTTACAATGTTGTGTTTTCCTGAGATGCATCTAAGTTGTCCTGCGCTCAGTGGTATGGTAGTAGTCTCAAGGCAACAGGGAGCTGGAATTTTCAGTAGTATTTAGCTTTTTTAATACCTTTTAGTTTATTGACTTTTCAGGCACAATTAAATACTCATCTTCTGAGATGGTTCTTAGTGTTTAGACAGAGAATAGTGTGTAATACTCAATCTTCAGTAACATTCTTTGTGTTTTGAGGGGGTAATGAGAGGTTGGGGATATGGACCGTTTTAGGAGAAAAACATTCTGTTTGCTTTGATTGTCGTATCTGCAGTTTCTCTTGGGTTTTTTGTGTATATTCTGCTCCTGTAGTCTGCCCTTGGGATGCTGTCACAGTGACATTCAGCATAAGCTTATCAGGAGGGAGACTTGAAACAAGAACCTAATGCTGCACTCAGCTGCATCATGCCTGGTACTGTTTTTGCATGACACTTAATTGCCATTGGCTTCTGCTGAAATACAGACCTGATGACAGTAGTACCTGAACACATGGCTATGCATCAGTTCAGGTAACTGGATGTGTCTTTGCTTGTACACATTTACCTGAAAAAGATTATTTTGTACCTTCAGGTAGTGAAGCAGTGCCATTTAACCTTATTATCAGTACATACACAATCTCCTGTAAATTGTAATTCAGCTTGAATATAAGTAAATGAAAGTTTTTTTGAAGACATAGCGTGTGCAAAACATTGCTGTTTAGATACAGCCTGGAAAAGCAGGAATCTTCCTCTGAGCCGCTTGCTGCAGAGCTGTTATGCTCATGCCATGCTGTCTTCTAGGCATATGCATGGCCTGTTGCTTGACTGATTTAGGCAATGAAATGTGCAGACCAGGAGTTGTTCCAGCAGAGAAGAATCTTAAACATAAGGTCCTTTTCAGGTATCTCAAGATACGTGCTCCAAACCGTAACCAATTTTTTCTTAATGTTAGCATTATACTTGGAATTTTTGACCAGTGAATGAGGAAATCTTTTTGCACAAACTGCTTTTTAGTCACAAGTGTAAAACCAAATGTGTTTATTTTCCCAATTCTGTGCTTATATGGTCTTTTTTTCTAGGTCCCTCTGTACAGTAGTATGCAAATGGACGTACACTTCTGATGGAGGTTGGGATGACAGTTTCTGGGAAATGATTGGTTTGGAAGATTTGGTGAAGGATAAGTATGAAAAAATAGGTATGTCAGGGGTTTGCTTTGTTTTATACATACAGATATGGAACTAGATGATCTCTTCCAACCAAACTTTTCTATGATTCTGTGATTCTATATCCATATAAATAGATCTTTTCCTGTATTTTTGTGATGTCAGCAGAAATGTAGCAGGACTTGATGGAACTTTAGATGGGTTGATAATGAGGCTGGATGCCCATAGGTGATAGCTTTCCTAAGTACACTTCTTACTTGGCATTGTCATGAAAAACTGTTTAAATTTTGTGTCTTCTACCCTTGGGAAAGGCCTAGCTAGCCTTTCTGAACTGCTCAGCCTCAGCAACAGCAAAGTAAGTGGGAGCCACAGCAACTGATTATATGAGGGAAGCACCTGATATGGGTGTATTGGATGCCAGGGTGCAAGAAAAAAGCCACAATGTAATAATTTATGATGGCCGTCACTGATAGCATGTTTTGTGACCTGTATCAGTCTCCCTTCTAGTAATTTTTAAAAAAAGTCCTACTTCTGCTTATTGTCTTCATACTGGGGTTTTTTCACTCTCTTAGAGCCTAAGTTTAATTACAATAGTAGCATTGCTAATAGCAATTCCTACAGCAGATATTCATTAAAAGTCCATAATGTTAATATACCAGAAAATTTCTAGGATAACTTTATTAGACTTTCCCTGTTAAGTTAATGGACTTTTAATGGATGTCCTAAGCAGACATGTCATTAACAAGAATATTACCAGACATGAATTAAAATATGCTCGTTCATCAAAGTTAATTATCTGAAATTTCCTTTGATTTTTTTTTTTTTATGTCTAGGACTTTGAACAACTTTGTACAGCAGTTTAAAAGCAGTAACATGAAATGGAAATGGGGTAGGGAGGACTGTAGTGAAATGAAATGCAATGAAATATATAAAGTTTTCTGCCTATCATAAAATATACTATAAGTCATTTTCGAGGTATCAGATAATTGTACTTGAAAGCTCCCTTAATAGATTTTAGCTTCCCCCTTCCTACTGAAACCGCTTATGCAAAGGGATAAAACCTAGTAGGAGTATTAGGCTTTTAGCTTCCTGAGATTTTAGTTTGAATACTATTCTTAAAACATCTATCACACAAGGTTTTTATGAAATCTTCAACAAGTTAAAATAAGACTTGCAATAAATACACGTTTTTACCAGAAAATTGAACATCATGACAACTGGTGGTCTCAAGGAAGAGTATTTTAAAAATAAATTATTTATGAAGCGTAATCTAAGGCTTTGATACAGTATTTATGCACTGCACTTCAAGGACAGTGCAAAGCAATTTACCGTTTTAAGTAACTAAACATACATGTTTTAAACTATAAAGTAGGCATTAATAAAAGGGTCCATTTTTTTTGTGATAGAAGCCTCATAAAACTAATCTATAAATGGCTGAACATTTAGAAAGACAAAAATCAGAATCCGACCTCCAGAGTCGCACCAAACTGTAGGCTAGAACTTGAAGCTTCTGAAGAGCACAGATTTTTATACACCGTGAGAAATCATTTGATTTTCAGATTCTTGGGCTGATTACTTGTATCTAAAGTATAAGACGCTTTTTATTTTGCATAATAATGCATTATAATGCTGAAACCTGGCCTTAGGTATAATATATGCTTATTCCTGTGACCGTTTGACCAACCTTGCCCTTTTTAAAAAGGAAGATGCTATTCTCATTGTATTTAGCTGTGTGATAAAGTCATGAAAGAGCAGGACAGTGACCTTCATTTATGTCTATGAAAAGGGAGTAAGAATCTATATGAATGTGGAAACCAGATAGCAACTACTCTTTCATTCTAAACTGTGCCTGTTGTAGTGTCTTGGAAGAGTCTAGCTTCAGAAGGAGATAAAAAGACACCAAAATAAAGCAACTCATTCCCTGCCTACAAGCTGTCCAACACTGCTGAGGTCTGTGTTGTGTGCTGTGAAAGTGCTTTTCTTTCTGCCACCCCTAATCGTGTAAGTGTCGCTGTACATGGTAAAATGGGATTGGTAACATTGTTGCAATGTAAGTTTGGGGTTTTTTTTCTTGTTTTAATGAGTGTTCATTGTTGTTGGGCTTGGGAAGAGCACTCTGAATAAACTCGACTTTCCTTTAATTAATTGAAATTAATCAGGACAGTGTAGATCTGCATCCTGGGAAAGTGCCATGCTGTCACTTGAGTAACACTGGTCAAACTGCATTTGGAAAGGCCTTGTATAGTGGAAGGCTCCTTCCTGCTTACTCGCAAGGTGTCAGCATTGATGATGAGGCACCATCGCTGCATAGACCGAGGAGCCCACAGGTCATATGCTGAGCATAATGAACACAGGATCACACCTTGTACAAATTCAGCTTAAGCTCTATTTGTAGCATTACTTCAGGGTGCCGCCCCGTAAGTGAACAGTCTCAGTTTCAGTTGTCTTCAGCACATTATACAAAATGAAGGCAATTTCTTTAAGTAACTCGTTTGGACAAACAGAATGTCTGCCTACAGGAGGCACAACACTGTGTTACGACTGACAGAAAAGAATTCAAAGCAGGAGACTTAGCTGGCTTGCAGATTAAGGAACTCAAAATTCCCAGATAACCTAGGCAGGAGTAGGTTGAAGGGAGATTGTACATAGTGAAAAACTCCTCCTAAAAAGAAAACAAAACTGAAAACCTAACAAGTCTGAAGTAATTCTAGTGGAATTTCCTTTGTTGTTCGTAAGCTTGTCCAAGTCTGTGTACGTCTGCTCAAGGTTTGTTTAGCTCAAATACAAGGTTGTATTTTAATGCCTGCACGTTCCCCTTGTAAAGAGAGATAATGGTATTTTTCTCACATATCACTCCTAAAAGATTAGTAGGCTCTGAATTGTCATTTCTTTCTAAACAAAGCAAAATATCACAAGATAAAGTTAGCAACATTTTCTTACTGTAACAAAGTAAATACATTTACTTTAAGTTTAAAATAGGCAGAAAAACTATGTGGGTTTTTTTTTTTTAATCACTAGTGTAATCATTATTGTTTTCAATCAGAGGAAATAGATTAGTAGTTATGACTAGATTTTTTTTGGAAGTAGCTTTAACTTTCATGGCACTGGAAATATTTATGGAAATTAGCTTAGGACAACTTCTTTAATGTACATATTTCTTTATTCTGATAAATACACTTTTAAATATCAGTTTTAAAATGTCTTGCCCTTGAAAAAAATACGTTTACTGTAATCAGAGTGGGTTTCAGATAGTACGCTTCTCTTAGTTTCAGTTTAACTTAGCATGTGACCTTATTGATACGGGAGACTCTCACATCTGACCTTTAGGGTCTTCTACAGACCTTTCCCACACCAAGGTGTGGGTTCACATATGAAAAGTCCCAGGCCTTTTACATTTTACATTTCTCAGAACAGACTAACCTTTCAAGGAATCCACATAATAAGCTGTTTGTTGTCCCTGCTGTACATCATTAATTTAGTGATTATGTTTGGGAAGGTAAAGAGTCTTGTCTGGAGAGACTGCAAAATCTATTGATCGCATTAACTTGCCCACCAACAGAGTAGAAGATGGTTTGTATTCAAAACCACGATGAAAGCGTTGTGTACTACAGGCATTAACATTTACCTGCTGCGGTAAAGGCACATGATGAGTATCTCTTTGTGGTATTCTAAAACCTAGAAAGACATTAACAATTGTGTTAAATTTTTATGTACTATAGACCTCTTAGGGTACTGAATTATATATTCTATTTGGAGGAAAATGCCTGATAGATTTTCACCATAGCCCTCTGCTTTTGGGGCTACTTAAGGGACCAAATAATGATTTTTTACTGACTGGTATTATTTTATTCCAGCTGTTTTTTTGGTGGAAGATGGTGCCTTTGTCTTAGAGAGCATTGCAGGTACTATAGAATAGGTTTTATTCTTCTTGTCGATCGTGTATTGAAGGCAAAAATACTGATATTATAAAGAGATCTTGGTCACCTTCTTTCATCCATGATGGAGCAGCGCATTGGTTGTAAGGAAGTATTTTTTTGAAAAGTAAGCTTCACACTTGGAAATATAGCTTTTCAACATGATAAGGATTTCATAAACGCATTAACGCATTTCCTGGCTTTACCTGACAAGCAATTTACTGCCACATCCTCAAAAGTGAATAAATGCACAGCTCTTATGTATGGGATCTTTATGAACTGAGAAAAGTATTTGATTTGTTCAAATATTACAAGTTTTATGGAAATTCAGTGCTGGCCTTGAACTTCGAGTTCTTGAAATTAATATGCTTATGAAAATAACTCTTGCAAGGACAGATTGTGGTATCAGCAGATAGATAACCATGTAGACAGCCATTGTCAACAATCCTATTCACAAAATCATAGACTTCTAAAATTGCTTGGATTTTTTCCTTAAGCTTTCATATCACTGCATAATATGGAGATCAGCGTCTTGTGCCTGTCTTCAAGCACCACGTCTCTCCCTGTTTCATAATTCCAAAACTGTAACTTTGCTTAATTTGTTTTAGCATGAGATGTGTGGAATTCTTTCGTGTTTAATTCTGACTTTGCAGGTAATGATGGTGTAAGGAAGAACACCTTCTGGTGTTCTCTGCATCTCTTTACTTAAATCCCACTCTGGATCTTCTACCCACTTGTCTGTCCTAGACACCTTCAAGAATAATGCTTCCCATTTTCCACAGATTGCCTATAGTAGAATTTCTTCTGATTTTTTTTATTTTTTTTTTAATTTTGGCAATGTGTTTTCAATTGTGAAGGATTCAATTTGACTCTGAAGTGCATTTATGGTTAGTAGTCTTTACTCCTGTACGTCAGTGCAATAGCGTCACCCTCCTTGTTCCAGCTCTCTGACTGTACTTTCCTATATGGCCCTAGGACTTGTCTCTTGCCTTACAATCTCTTGTCTGTAATCCTTCCCTTAATTCCAGGACTTTGAGGACTAGAAGCTTGATGTTCACATGTACTTGGGAACTTGTATATACCATTTTTGAGTCTGCTTAGGATTTGTATTTTGTCAGAAGTAATCAGTTTTAATACTTGGAAATTCTACTTATTTGTTTACATTTAGGCTGAAAATGGAAACTTTAGTCCAGGGTGGGAGAATAGAATCGATATTAACTTAACACTACAGCAGCTGTAAGGGAGTGGTTGATCCATTAGTTCTGCCAATTTTCTGTCTCTTCCAAGGCCTTTGATGCCAGATGCTCCAGAAGTATATGAGAAAGTGATGATGATTTTTTTTTTCAGGTTAGTTTGTAGCTGTCAGTTCTTCATAGAGCTTGATTGTAACAATGTGCTTTAATACCATTCTTTGCAAGTGGTAAAAGGAGTCTCTAAAGTATGGGCTCTCTTCATCTGTCATTCTTTGGTCTTCTGCTATCCCAAACAAGTTACAACATGTTACAATTTCAAACAAAATTAAAAGGCTGAATCAGAGAATATCTACACTTACATGCTGTCAAAATCCATGGAATTTACAACTGAATAGTGTTCCAAATATGCTAACATTTTTCTGGCTTCCTGTCATGTCAGTCTGTCCAAAAGCTGTTGCAACTGTAATGGAGCTGAAATTGGCATACCACGAAGAGGTTTTAGGGTGTCTCCTTTCTCAAAGCCTGAGGCATTATTTCATAATGATTCAGCAATAAAAAGTTAGAAATAATTTTTTCTCAGAAAAGCTACACATTCCTGTGATTTCTAATTTATTTCATGTTTTTTTTCCATCTTGACATCACTGAATCACAGGAATGTCTGAGGTTTAGGAGGGATCTCTGGAAATTAATTTAGTCCAGCTCCCCCTGCTCAAAGTAGGGTCACCTACAGCAGGTTGCTCAAGGCTGTGTCCAGTTGAGTTTTGAGTTTTTCCAAGGATGGAGACTTCAAAATCTGCCTGGGCAACGTGTTCTAGAGTTTTGACCACCTTTCCCCAATATGAGCATTTTTTCTTCCATTTATAATTTCCTGTATTTTAGTTTGTGCACATTGCCACTTGTACTGTCACTAGGTGCTACTCAGAAGAGTCTTGCTGTGCCACTTTTACTCCCTCCCATCAGATATTTATATACACATTGATAAGATCCTCACTCACACCTTCAAGCCTTCTCTAACTCTTTAGTAGACTCGGCTAAACTTGAGTGGCTCAGGTTTCTTCACTGTGATTCATGGGTGACATTTTCCATTCCTCTTCCACTGCAAGGAAGGGAACCATCATTCATCATTAGATTGAGCCCTACTGGGAGGTGCTGCTTTTCCACTTCCCCTCCTCTCTGCTGCAAGAAATCAGGAGTAATGTCTAGTGCTCAGTCATCCTCAGGCTCTGTCAAGAATTAGACAAAGTCATAGTAAAAGCTTAGAGCTTTTTAATAAAAAGAAAAATTTCTTACTGTCCACTTCTAGAATTCTGGTCTCAGGCTCTGTCTGCCTGGGGAATCATATTTTTTTCTACTGTAGCAACATAGTGTACTTGTGAACTTTCTGTCTAGTATGAAAGCTAGGAGCTTTTTCTTTGAATTTCTACTTTTAATAGTCATAGGAGAAGCTTTTAGCAGACTTTAAGCTTTTGAGCCTGTTGTAATTGTTTAATATTTAAATTTCACAAATATTTTTCTCCTTTGGTCTTTTTAATACAGTTCTAAAAAAAAAAAGGGAAAAAGAAAGCTTTTCTCAGAATAGCTCTGGGTCATTTCTTCTTTTTACCTGACTCTTCCTCTCCCGGGTCCTGATTTGTTCTTCATCCTTTTTTTTTGCTTAAGACTCATGCTGAGATCAGTTTTAAAACAGAGATGTCTGCTCTGTAACTCAGGATTCACAAAACCAGGAGGACAATTTCAAACAATTTGCTGACTTCCTCCAAGTTAGAGGCTGTTGGACTCCTTAAAATTAAAGTATAAGTAGTTTAAAGTGTATCTTAGAACCAATCTTGATTTTATCATTCCCTGTGCTGGGGAGACCGCTTCAGACTTGTTGATTGTTAGTTGCTGCCGTTTCTCAAAATTAATGAATTAATTGAAAAATACACTTTATTTTTCATCTGAATTTTAACTTTCTACTCCTGTCTGGCAGACTGTAGTGACATGCCTGACCTGCGTGGACTGAAATTTTCTATGTTAAAGGAAAACACTGAGTTGATTGAGGTTTTTCATCAAAACTCTTATGTGAACTGTCATCCTTCTCAGTCCTTGTAATTTCTGAATCCTATATAATGCATTGGTGTCTTCTCAGTATGGGCATTAGAACTGGATACTGTGAATGTGGTGGGGAATAAGATTGTGCAGGTATCAAAAGCTTAGCTGAAAGATTCAAAAGCGTTTTTTCATTAACTGATAAAGTGATTTTTGGTCTGCCGTTTCTTTTGATTTGAGGAAGGGATAATTTCTTCAAAGAGGAGTTGTTATCATATGAAGTATTAAAAATAAAATAGTAATAAAAACTATTGTGTTAAGTAATACTCTATAATTAATACAAGCTAAATTGCCTGTGCAGTCTTAGAGTTGGATACCAGACAAAGTCTGATTGCTTGCAACTCTGAAAGTATAGCCATAGCCCTGTCATCTACATTGATGATCTCTGTATTTAGAGAGACTGTTAGGAATATTGTATTGTAAAGTGCCTGAGATCTAAAGATTTCAGCCCATTGAAATTATTCTCTGCGAGCAAAAATGTGAGATCAGGTAGTTGAGTTTGGATGCAAATACGTTGAATCTAGCTGCGTAGTAAGACATCCAAATATAATATAGGTATTGTATACCCACATGCATGTTAGTGTGGTGAGTAATGAACCATGCATTACAAGAGATTTTCACTCTGCACTGTTTCACTGAAATCTAGTACTGAAAACTCAGTCACGTCCATCAATGTACATGCCTAATGATCCAATGATGCAGAATGCTTTTTTCTTTTTCTTTTGACCTTTAACCAGGAAAGCTTGTTATTTATACATGAAGTAGCTCTCTTTCATTTGGACAAGAAGGCAGTAGGCTTTGTTGAAATAGCACCTATGGTCTGCAGACCAATTTGCTTTTCAGCTTAATGAATCGGGATTTGCCTGCACATAGGTTGCTTGCTTTTGTCAGTATTTAGCAACGTAATATGTCTGCCTTAAGTAATTACATGTTAGGTAGTTGAGACGTAGTTCAGCCAAAGGCATAAGCTGTATGGGAGAGTGGGATGGAAAGGACCCAAATTAGATTTGCCTCAAGCTACTGTGGCAGCTCGCATAGACAGAGATGAATTTTGAACTAAAGTAAGCCAAAGTGATTTTGTTTCACCAACTGTTTTTCTCACTTTTGAATAAGCTGGCCTGTAATATCACAATTTGTTTTGGTTTTCCTGAATGAAAATTCTGAAGTTTTTAACTACCAACTAGGAAACTTTATGGAGGGTATTTCCATGTTAAAAAAGCATCAAATCTGACTGTTCTAATGCTTTTTAACCAGTGTACATTCAGTCCTAAGAAAAAATAAAAGTTATAATTTTTTAGTCTGCATCATTATCCTACTTCCTTCTGATCTTAGTGCTGTTTTTGCTGGGTTAAAATTGTAGAACATCCATATATGTATCAGTTAAATGTCAGTATTGTATGTAATTGAGAGGAATGTTTGATTATGTATTGTATGTGAGATAGGATTGGGATTATATATCAGAAGAGTTATAATATTATTTATTCAGATTCCTTGCATATCCCAGACTTTGGTATTGTGTGGATTATTATAAAACACAAAATTTGGAGATTGTCTATAATCTTTGTAATGAAAAAAGTGTGAGGGAGGAAAATCCCTTACATTGCTTATTAGCAGATGCATTTGGTGGGATGATCCTATTTACTAAAATCTTGTTTCCTTTCTTGCTTATTTAGCACTATTTTGTCTAACTACGTAACTTCTTCAATGCATGTTATATGTCACTTATGGAACAGGGTATCTATTTTCTATATTGTCTCTTAAATTAAAAAGCATCTAGACTGACCAGTTTAGGGGAGGCTGTAGAATGGAGACTGGATGCACCCTGTGATTTGGTTTCTTTCTGAGGTTGCTGGGATTCCAAGAAGGGATTGATATAACCAAGTTCAGGTTTGCTTGTGTCGAGTTAGTGAAAAAAAGGGATGTCTCCTTTTGATTTTCTTCCTTTTGTGTTTACAGGCAGATATAAGCACATATGAAATGCAGCCACATTCTGCATGGTAGATGAGAAGCTGTTCTCAGTGAGTATATCTCAGCTGGTTCAGCTGGGTGCCCCTGCTGTGCTTGTTTTTTGTTGTTTTCAGAAGGTCTGCCTCCTAAAGCACCTAGTTCTGTTAAATATTAGTAAGCCAGTACAGCGGATTTTGATTACTAAAGTTGACTGAAGATGTATTGTCTGCCTTGTGTGTTGCGTCTGGTAAATAGCTGGTTGCTGTGGTAACTGCCTAAAAAGGTAGAGGGTCGCTGGTGCCACATAAACTCTTTAAACAAAACCTAATCGTAGCAAATTCTAACCTTAGTCTTAGAAGAAGGATAAAAGAGGAGGAAGAGATTCAGACGGCTTTTTCCTTTTGTAAACTTGCTGCTTTATAGGGAAAAAAATAGCTGGAAATAGTCTGTCTCGTATGAAATGAAAAGGTTGTGGATTAAGGCATTGCATTAATGAAACAGCTGTATGAATGTGAAACAGAAAGTTCTCCAGCTTCAGCCATTATGGGTTTGTTTGGTTAGGTCTAATTTTAGAAGTCGTTATAGCAAAGGTAAATGACTTGCACAGGAGACTACTATAAACAAAAGACTCGATACATTTACTTTGGCAGGAGCCTTGAGAAGACTCAGTCCTTTCACTGCCTCTTTTATGCAGCCTCCTGTAGTACTCTCGCTGCCCGCCCTTGTGTGCAGGCAGTGCTCATTTCCCTTCCTCTTTCCTTGGACAGCTTCTTTCCCCTAACAGGTAGGATTTAAGAGGGGCAGCACCTGCTGATGAAATGCTGATGTGTAGCTGTAGAATACCATTGTTTTTATAGCAGCTGCCCTTGACTTCTAAAGCCACCATGTTTTGCTCAATTAAAAATCTATTTGTTCTCTCTCACTCTAGTACTGGAGTAAAATGTTTCAAGTGCTTTACTTTTTGTGTTTTGGCTTTTTTTATCATTTAATAGCTGCGTACCTACAGATTTTAGGCATACAGCTGTTTTCTAGTTTTTCAGTGAAGAGTAAACCATGAGAACTATAATTCCCTTTCCAGGTCTCTTCTGATGTGGTTCAGTCAAGGCTCTGCCTGTTCCACACCTACTTGCTCACACTTGTGTGAGTGGGAAGGCAACTTCCATGATGACAGAAAGTGTGGTCACGCAGAGCCTGCTTCTTCCCTTTTACAAAGCTCCCTGTGAACATACTGTATGGAGGTAGGACAGCTTTAATTGATTTGTAAAGCTGGAGGCTGAAGTAGATGGGCAGAATCAGTATCCTCTCCTTGCTTCACTCACTCACTGGCACTTCTTTTCTGCTCTCCCTGACTCTTGGGTGACCTAGGAGACTGCCCTTCAAATCTGAGTCATGGGCGACTTCTGAATGCTATTGCTTCCCGGATTGTGAGGAAATGCTTTCAGTCAAGGAATAATACCTTGACTCTTAAAACAGGTGGGACATACTCTACTGATAATTCGTCTTTTCTAAAATACAAGATATTATACTGCATCTTCAAATCATGGGAAACCCGTCCTGGAAGTTCTCACATATTCTGCCCATGGGGGACAGCAGTGCTGCTTGTCATTCTGATGTATAGCTAGTACCAGAGGAATCTATAGGGTCATTTTTCACTCCTGCTGTAGAAGAGACGATTGTCTTTATCTCTGAAATTGCTCCCTTAGTGTTCATTAGCTAGAAATACAGTAATTGAGAAGGTGGTAGGAAAAGATTTTGTCTAATAGAAGCCCTGATCTCTAAAATGGAGTTTAACCACACAATAATTACACATTCGAATGTTTGACCGGTATGACTGATATAAACAAGCCAACCATGGAACTCAGTGCCTGGAAAGAGGTTTTATTTCAGATTAATTTCATCTCATGCTGTATATACAAGGTATTTGTATGCTTTCAGGTCAGGTGGCTGATTCTTACTAATAAGATGTGGTTTTAGCTGCGTGAACTCCTTTGAACTTTCTTCCACCTGCACAGTCTTTGAATGTCAGAAGAAGCAGTCAAATTTGTTTTATTGGTATTATTCTCTGATGTCTTAAAATAACCATAAAGGTAATACCAAAGTTCTCTTAAAAAGAAGCATCCTACTCTCCAGCATACTGGAGGGAAAAAATGCAAAAAGCTAGCACAATGTTTTGGCTTTACACTAAGAATTTTTAATTTTTTTAATTTTATTTTTTTTCCTGTGAGATACTTTATATCATTACTTCCTTCTGGGTAAGCTACTGGAGTGATGGAAATGGTGAGTTTTGGTTGCAGCCTCAAATTAAACCCAGTCAAGTACAAAACTTTTTGCTATTCCTGCTTGTTTTAAATTTCCAGTATGAGATTCAGCCTAGCATTTCAAGAGGTGGCGTGGCAGTTTGGTTGATAATAAAATAGAAACTCTTGGAGAGACAAACACAGAGAAGCTGTGTGCGCTGTCTAATCACAGAGTGCTCCATACAGTTTATCCGACAGGAAGAGTGCACCTTTTTTAAAGGGATCAACCAATATAATTTACAGCAAAGCCAGAGAACTAAGTGATATGTAAAATTGAAGACTCCTTTTCCACCTATGAGTTTAGTATTATAACCTTCTTTTCATTCAACAGCAAAGTAGTGTAACTGTATTTCTAGATTATGCTCATGACCATTAGGATACTGTTGATATTTTGTGATACACTATTCCTCTCAATTAATCTCTATTGCAAAGGATGCTTTAGTTTCTTTTTTACATATCAGAGTGTACTTCAGGTGTATCATTCTCAGTTGACTTGGCTGTGAAAATAGACTTGTTTTATTTTAAAAAGTTTTGTCAGCTCTGCCCAAAACATTTCTTGAACTGAGTAAATGCTACAGATACGTAGTATTTAAAGTCTCTGACCTGAATACATGGTGTTGGCCAGGAGGTGTGTGGGAGCTCTCACTGTATGTTTCACCACCACATCTTCAGATAAATAGAGGAGTGCGTGCGTTTCCGGGAGGTGTCAGTCCTTTTGTATCTGCTGGGGTGTCAGTCCTGCTGCATGTTGCTCAGCAAGCCAGAGAGAAGGCTGCTTAAGAGATGTGTCCGTAAATTCTGGAAGTTTAACAAATCTAGATCTGTTCTTCTGAGCTCTGAGCAATCTCTATTACCAGGATTTAATTACTGAAACAATTTCTCTTCTTTTTACTTGACAAAACTAAATGTACGTTGTGGTGGTGGAGACCAGTCCAGGTGGGACCAGTTTCTTTTTCAGAGTCTCCATTCTTGTAGCCACCTTATTCCTTGTAGAAACTGCTGGAGAGGATGGCATTGGGAAAACAATTGTCCTTTAGCTTGTGCAACAGGTTTTGAGTTGTGAGCATGGGCTGAGCTGAATCTTGTCCCCATACACAGAGAGTGGCTGCAGGCAGCCCAGGCAGGAACTACTGCAAGAGCTTGGGATTTCTGCATAAGCGTTTCATATCTCTTGGAAAGATGCCAAGCAGAATTGAATTGCTTGTGGTGAAATCTTTCTTTGTGGCAAGATAGGACATTGAATACTTTTGAACTTTTAAATTGCTATGGGACAGCCTGATCTAGCATGGTTGTATTTAATATACTTACAGACAGATAATGAAAGATACTTCTTAATCAGAGTTCTTTGATGTGCATTTTTGTTTTAAATATACCCAACTAATTTGAGGGAGAGGAAAGGAGTTCTTATAATAACACACTCATTTGTTTTTCTGTTTAGTAAATTGACAGGTGTTTGATTTTTCTTGTGTCTGCCCAGGAAACCACGTCTTGTCTCCTGGAGAGCCTGTTGGAAAAGGTCTAACGCCAGAAGCTGCAAAAGATCTCGGTCTCCCTGAAGGAATTGCAGTAGCAGCATCGCTCATTGATGCACATGCTGGAGGACTAGGTATTCAGTAATGTATTTACTATTCTTGGAAACAGGAATGTATTAAATAAATTTTAGAAAGCCATTTTTCTCATGGGCTGTTTTGTATTCAGCAATTTTCTCTGGTGCTATTCTATGAAATAACATAACTGAAATAAAAAAACCCTTACAATAATGGCTAATATTGAATATCTATTTATAGAAAGGGGCTGTCACTGTTTATTTCTTTTCAGCTGAATTTCCAAATTGCTCGTTGACTTCTGCTACTTCTGCTTTGAATTCCTGAGCTGAAACACCATTGTGTTAGCATGCCAACATGCTAAGATTTTGCATCTTCTGTTGCTCAAAACTTTGGGAATAGGCAAGAAAAATGAAAAATTACCATTCTAAGGGAGAAGTCTTGATGTCTGAGCCTTCCTTCTTTGTTTTAGAAGTGATTCATGCTTTGTTTAAATAATGCACTAGAGACTTTTTCCACACACATTTATGCTAGCAAAGTGTGGGATACGTACCAAACATGCTGCTTTAGGTCTAGGGGTTAGAATATGTAAATACTGTGGATATAAACTAGCAAATAAGAGAAAGAGGGGTAACTGGGCACTGCACAGCATTCCTCTTATGTGTCTTTGAACTTTTTGTCCATAACTGGAGCAGGAGGCCTGATGCTTAAATTTTTTTCTTTCTCAGCACAATATTCTGTTGTGCCCGGTTTCCACTGTGTTAAATTATATTTGGTGAGGCTCAATAGCTTCATTTTCTTACTATACTGCTGGAGATTATCTAGTCTTATCTAATCACAGTTAGTAACGAAGTGGTTCAGTGTAACTTTTTCAGTGGGAAACTGAGGGCTTTTTTAGTTTGACAGTTTGACTTTTGAAAAAAGTCCACCCTCAGAAAGTTTAATGTTATTGAAACCATACTGTTCAATGGAATTCTGTTGTTGATCAGAATGTTTTTCTCTAGATCTAAATGAAATATAATTAGCTGCTAAAGTACCAGTTTTCTTTCAGATACTTTGTGGTGTTTAAAATCTCATTTATTCTTCTGAAAGTTGTGGCCTAGAACTTTTTAAATGTTAAAATCGGTTTGCTTGTGATAACTGTTTCAGATTAGATTAAGTAATCCTGAAGATGAGGGTCCTCATTTAATTGGTATCCTTATGTGAGTACTGGATTCAGAAACAAAAAGTTAGCCCAGTAAATTTTGTGTGCTGAAATGAATGGAATTAATGTAAAGAAGAATAGAAAGCTGTTCATCTGATGTAATATTCTTTAAAACCCCTCTAACATTAGAAATATATGGCTACTGGCATCCAACAGAGTAGGACTTCAGTGGATAGAGACAGTGTACTTATGCTAGCCCTGTTTATCAGTGTTTTCCGAGATGGCAGCATAAACACTAGCAGACTACTGAAATCATTGCCAGAATAAGTGTATGGGATATTGTTGGAGGGGGAGAGACACATCACAGGGTCAGTAACTTAAAAGAGGACCTACCTGCTAACTGAGTAGAGTCTTGAGAAAAGAGGAAGATTTAAGATGGGGCTCATCCTTCATGAATCTGGGAAGGTTAATAAATAGGTAGAGAAACTAGTAGAAAAGATAGTAAAAAGGGAAAGATCTGGGGAGCAAAACAGACATCAAGGGCAAAAGGAGAACTGGAGAGCGCAAATTATGTAAAGAGAATGAATATTGTAGCTACATCTCTCAAATACTGAATAGCTCTTCTTCATCCATCACTGGTAATAACAAGAATCTTATTATTTTTCAAGTATTGTTTAACTTACAGTGTGTAGAAAACAGAGCTGAAAACCCTGAAGGAAAAACAGAAAAGCACAAGGAGAAAACAGATAATAGAACTAGAAAGAAAAACTGTGTTCTGGTTAAAAGATAGAAAGGATGGCAATGCGCTAAAGCATATTTGTATTTTAATTATGATTAAAGAGGCACAGAAGAAAATAAAGATGTTTGAAACAGTGAGTTACAATGTGGAACTATTGGAAATAAATAACTTGTAGTTGATGTAAAACTTCTGTTTTGAAAAGGTACCGATGTGTGTTTTAGCCCTTACTCTACTGTGATCTGTATTGAAATATTGAGGTTTACAATTCGTTTGAAGGATACGACTTGTATATTAGAAAGCATTAGATTAGTTTCTGGGACAACAGCATCCAGTGGGTGTCATTATTCTTTTGACAAATTCTGTAGCAACAAGGGTTCTTTCATATCCTGCAGGCTAAACCAAAATGACACAATAGATATCTTCTTAGCGTTAATAACTTTTGACGCACTGTTCAGATCTGCTTTTGGCTGGATAGCAAGTGTGTTTTTGCTGGACAGGTTCTGGAACTTTATGAAGGCTACAAAGTTTTGAGTAAAATAGAGTAAAGGTAATGAATTATGTAGTACATACATCTGTGGAGGTCATCTGTGACTCCTGAATCAGTCTATCTGATACCTATTATGAAAAAGTAAAAATCTAAACACCGAGTAGTTATGTCTTCCATTTTGACCTACTGTACCAATTTAAAAGAGCCTACAGATAAAAATATGAGTATGGGAAGCCTGTCTTTTGAGTTGCCTCATAAAAATAAAGTTTATGTTGCGCCTTTCAAAAAGACATCAGCATTGTTTCAGCAAAATAAATAATTTATTTTACAGTGTCTAAAATACTTTGTCACTATGGAAGGGTCCAAAAGTACACATAGTAAGCATTGCCTGCTTTTCTAAAATCTCTCCTACAATCTGCGTGGGATACATACTTCTTGTTCTCAGTCTCTCTCTCAAGTCTTCGAAAGATTTTGAGTCTGCCTCAAGAGTAGGAACAATTCCAACTAAGTTTAAGGTGGAAGTGACTTATAACAGCAATTAAATTAGTTTTAGCAACTAAAATACCTAGTCTTTCACTATTATGAGAAAGTTCCAGACTTATTTGGTGTCTGACTTCACTTAATCACTAGTAGGAGGACTCTAGCAACTCTAAACAGTAGTAAAGCCACTGACAAAATGCCACTCAAAAAGGCTCAGAATGTATATTTTGCAGAATGCATATTCTCTTAGTGATAAAAATATAAAAACATGAGACTCTTCAAATTTTATTGTTTATGAAAATGCACTTGCAACATATGCTAACAATTCAATTTAATGAATTTGTTCCCTCTGAAGAGTTAACAATATTTTTAACTCCTTTAATAAATTCTACTACAGTGTTACCTAATACAGAAAATTGCCCTGTCTGAAATTCTTAATATGAACTCATGCAAGTCTTTGTTTGTGCAGTGAAAAATAAGCATAACTGTTAGAAGCCATACTTTTAGATTTCTCTTGTTCCTCACAAATAAACTCCATGTATGACAGCTATTGTAGTATATAGTTATAAGCCATCTGTAATAAGACAAAACCCACCAGACCGATTTAATAACAGAATCTTGCTGTGGTAACCTGAACAAGAAGGTGTTAAGGAAATGTAGCATACTAACCCACCGTTAACACTTGGCATCTTTCATAATGCCCAGCCTTTGTGTTCCTTCCACAGTGAGGAGAAAGACCTTTTTTTTTTTCAGTAGGGTTGTCAATCATTGCAGATGAAGATGCAGTGTGCAGTCTGGTGACCAGTTCGCCAGCTGAAAAGGAAAGTTCAAGAAAAAGAAAGACAAACAAAGAATATTACTTGTTGGGCTGCTGAATTTTGCTGGGTGCAGCAGAAGGTGATGCAAGAATGCAACCTAGTAAAGGAGGAGGAGAGGACAAGATTTCCACTTCAGCCTCCCCTTAAGTGAATTAAGCATGATGAGATGAGTGCTGAAGCTTGGCTGTAGGTCTGCCCCATTCTGTAAGCAAGCCTCTGGCTCCTCTCTGGCATCTCCTGGTTTACGTTGCTGCTGCAGGCTGAGTGCTTGCTGAGTTTGTCCTCCTTCCTTTCTGTCCTGCACACAGAAGCTCCTCGGAGCCAAGCACAGTTCCTCTTAGGGAAGGAGTAATCTTCCTTTAGATGGTTCTGTCTGACATGGACAGAACAGCAGCAACAGTCAAGATAACAAAACTGGCAGCCTTCCAGTCTCCTGCCAAGATACTCCTTTCTCAAACTCATCCCCTGACAAAACACATCATACAGTATATGCACAATAAGCTATGAACAAATAAACACATCGGCAGTTTGCTGTAGTGCCTTTCATAACAGGGCACTCTTCTATTCTGCATGTTCATGTACTACCTAACAGAAGAGAGGTCAGGTTATAGTCAAAATAACATTTAAAAATTATGATGATAGACATGAACATAGAAGAAATCTTCTTGAGTCCTTATGTATCTGGAATAAAAATAATTTTTAATATGATTTGATAAAATGACTTTATTCACTAAGTGGACTTTTTTGATTTGTAGCAGTGGTGTGAGATAGCAATTATTTGTGTGTGGAAAATTTCTGTTTTGTGAGAGTTGGCTTGCTCTTCTTTAAAATAGAATTTTAATTTTATTTTAATAGGAGTAATTGGAGCAGATGTGAAAGGGCATAACCTGCCATGTGAAAACCAGCCAATTACATCCCGAGTTGCTATGATCTGTGGAACATCTTCATGCCACATGGGGGTAGGTTGTATGCATAGTCCTGATTTGTACAGAATATTGTAACTAATGTTTTTGAAGGGAAGAATGACCTTTGTGCTTCTCACCCTTTTACTTGAATTTTTTTTCTGGTAACTCTGTCTTTACCTTTGGATATTAATTATATATTACCATGCATTTGCTTTTAAGCAAGAACTTTAATAGTAGTAGAAATCAATACTGATAAAGGACATGGAAAGTAAAAACCACGATGCTGGAGTGGCTTAAAGAGGAGCCTGAAATCTGAGCCAGAGACTCTGAGCCTGAGTTATCCGTGACAAGCCTGTCACTAATGTGTTACGGAATAGTGTCATCGAAGAAGGAGTGCATGTCTTCAGTCACAGCCCTTCTCCCCACCTCTTCACTTAATCGATATAAATCCTTCTGCCTCTGAAAGTTGACATGATGTATAGAACTATGGTATGTATCATGACTGAGAAGAAAGAAAACCCCTGATAAGCAGTTTTCACTTTGCTAATTTTTCTCAGTGAATTAACACAAAAGCTTTTTCTGAGATTGCAATTAAAATTTAGTGTCTGCTTTTGAAATTTATACCTTTTTAAAATGTATGAGTCTGAAAGCATTCCATTTAGATAAGTACCTTTTTCTGCCACATTTTTTATTTAAAACTCATTTTGGTCTTAAATTTAGACTGATGATAATTTGGATTTTTCCTAAACGAGCGAATGGTATTGGGAGTGCTAGAGGTTCTTAGAGGGCACTAACATGCTTCATGGAGAGAACTCCAGTAGAGAAAAAGAAAGGAAGCTGATAATAAAATGTCAGGCTTAACACTAACTTAAATTGTGTTTGTAGTAACAGCATGAATACATGGTGATCTTGAACATGAGTAAATGGTGATCTTGTCACCTGGATTGTAGTTCAGTATGCATGTAAACACACAATTGAATTTAAAGATGTGAATAATCCCAGTACTGTGAAGCAAAGCTTTTAGCAAAAGCTTAAATCCTGTAGACCAATTGAAAAATATGTGGATTCCTGCCTAAACAAGAGTTTCAAACCCAAACTCCATCACTCTTATCTTAACCTGTCTTTGAAGAATTGTATTGGTATCTCTTTGTCTATCACGGTGCAGATAGGGCACCCTGTAAATACTGCCTCTGGGGGAAGAATTCACCTTTCAAGCCTGGCACTACTTTTATAATTTCCAGGGTTTTTTGATGGAGATTTCTGCCCTTTCAGAAGAAGTTGTTTGTGTGAACTCTTGCTAACCTGTTTCATTTAGCTGAGTTAGTTTAAATTGTTAAAATGAATTGGGTTAATAGAGACATAATACTGGACCGAAATGAACTAAGGAGCTAGCAGACAGTTTCCCCAAGAGGTGTAAGGGCAATGTTGAGCAGCTGACAAGGGACCAGTTGGCTCTTACTTATTCCTTTAGTATAACTAGCCTTGGAGGAGCACATGTGTGTGATTATTTATTACTTTTTAATGTATGTATATTGGTAAGCTCTGACATAGACCCAGTTCACAGCTATAGTTTGTTTTGCTTCCCAAGCTAGAGCATGGCATATAAATATAAACACTTTCACAGCAGTTGCTGTGTGCAAATGACCATGAGAGATGTGGCTCCATTAAAAATGCTAATATAGCGAAAGGGGCATGATGAAGTCCATGTTGATGTGAATGAGTGTTATCTTCTGTCCTTAAAGCAACACCAAAATTGTATACAGACTGCACACTGTAGACAAGGTTGAACATTTTAAGACTTTTAATCACTGGAATGCAAACTCAGGAATAGATACTTGTGGAGTTTTTGGCTACATTTAAGTAGATTTTTATGTAAATGTAACTACTCAGCATTTTATAATAATTCCCTTAACTGCCTGCCTTCACTCTTCTGCTTTGAGGTATAACAATCTCTATCCAGGAGGCAATATGCAAATTCTAAACTTCTCTGGATTTAATCTGTGAAAGGACTTTGGTTTACTGTTCTTTTATCTATTATGACATAGTCTGCATGAAGTGAATGGAGAGCGCACAGGTAAGTTGTATTTGTGTTTTAATGAGACCTGTATGCAGCTGCATTTGGTTGAAATTAGCTGTTCCTTTTTTTAATTAGGGCTATAAAATGAAAGTATATTATACTTGTGTTTTGATAGAAATATATATTTTCTTTCTCCGTGTGCACCAAGGGACCCTCAGGGCTACAGAGATTAATCATCGAGTTTAATTTAATGCAGTGGGAGAGAGACCTGTGTGGTCAGACAGGCATTAAAAAAGTGCCTTTGATCTGCCTCAGGTGCTCTGAGCCCCACTGAGCCAGCAACAATAATACCTTTGTGAGATGATCAGAGACGAGAGAGGGAGAAAATGGCCTGTGTGGAAACTCAAGGCCATCCTTTGTTGTGGTTCTGGCAAACGAAAGAACCAACTGTCAGAAGAAATTCAGAAAACAGAAAGCAGGGTGAAAGTACGGTTGGATTTCTTTCAAGGGATCATAACAGGAAACTGCACAAAATCATCTGCTGTGCCTTTATTTTTCCCCCCTTCCACCTTTTTTTGGTGAGGTCAGGGGTACTGCTGTTGGTGTCTGTGAGTTAGTACAGTATTTCCATTCTCTAGACCAAATACTCCATGAGTTACCAAAGCAGGTATTGCTTGAACTCAGTGTTTACTTTAAACTTTTAAGAGAAACTACTCCATGACCCAGTTTTCATTACCTCAAGGACTCTAGAGATCTTGAACAAAACACTTCACTAATCATTCCTTTGATATTTTAGAAAGTACAAATGTAGAACCTAATTTTACTCATGTCTATAATAGTTTAATTTGTGGTAGGACTACCATTTTTAAGTCAAGATGTGCTTTCAGAGTTAACCACTGACAATTTGGGGCAATCAGACACACGTGAACCATTTTGTGTGCCTTTTGAGATACTTGAATAGCTCATGAAGGAAGCAAAAAGCAGGTTGTAATTAGGTTACTGATCGAAGTCCAGGACTGAGTTGGTAGCTGCTGGAAGTCACTGACACTTTTTTCCATGAGGAAAAAAGAAAAGACAGTTTTCTGGATATTTTTGGGTGGTTATTCATTTTACATGATTTTTGCTGCCTCCTTTGCCCTAGCAGAAGTCATGGGCAGAATTTGCATTTCGAATGGCAAGTAAGCTATCCTTTTACTTGTGAAGGATTGCCTCGTTTTAGGGCTGAGATTCATTTGCTGTAGCTTTGATCTCTCTGTGCAGCGTAGGTATTCCTTTTAAGTGACAGGTACTCAGCGGCTGACTTTTCTGAGTGGGCTGCTGCATGTCATCATGCTTTGTAGACAGGTTCTCTGAGCTCCAGCAGCCACATTTATCTTGGGAACTTCTAGGAGGCTTTCCTTGTGTAGTCATGATGACTACACAGAATGTGTGAGCAGGTTTGAGGCCTTGAAATAGGAGCTTACATGTTATTCCTAACTAGTTGTTTGCATTGGTCTAACAGATGTGCCTTAACTTCTGGGACTAAGGTGAACAGTTTCCCTAACAGCCTGTCTTCCTGGCAGTGTATAATGGTTTTTATGGGATATTTTAAAGGTTTCAAAAGTCTTTATTTTCTTCTGAAGCTTTTCTGTGATTGGAGGGATTTCAGGTATTTGTATTATCTTGTCCTAGTCCCGAACGTGAGCATGCTTTTGCAGATTTGCAAAACCACCAAGAATTAACTCTAAGGTGCCAGTAAGCAAGCAGCACAGGAGTAATACTGAACAACCAGTGTGACAGGATAGTTGCACAGAAATTTCCTAATATTCCATGGAGTAAGTAATTGCTGCTTCTGTCTGGTAGATAAAACTTTTCATTTCCCATACTTGATACCAGCATAGCACTCTTCTTGTGGGAACTAAATTCACATTATAAAACCTTTTTTTTTTCTGTCAGATTAAAATGTTTCATTAGACTGTAAGGTTTTGTCAAAGAGACTACAGGTTTGAGTAAGCTTATGCGACACAACATACTGGGACCAGACTGGGACTGCTTTTTGGGAGCCAGAGGTTATAGAATGAATTTTAAAGTATTTTAAATGGTAATCAGAAATAAATGATAGATCTGGAGTGTGAGTATTGAGAGTGCTTTTTCCCTGAGACCAGAACTTTTATGGAGGCCATGCCTGCAGAGCTGCAAGATCCATAAATATTGAAATCCATTGTAAGAGAGAGCAGAGATCTTCTTTTGCAACACCGCATCATCTCTTTTGTTGTCTGCATTATGACGTCCTTGCTGATCTTGTATGAGTACAGGTTATGGTAGGAGAGAGATATCCACATAAAACAGACCTGTTCATAAAATATGTATAAACTCTCATTACTGCCTATTTTGTGGTAACTTAGGCTCTCTTAGAGATCAGTGTTATGCTTTTCACTTGTCCCATAACAGTTTTTCCATTCTGAAAATATTTATCATTCTTGCTCTAACACATTTTCGAATTCACAGTTTAAGGAAGTAGCCAGGGCAGCTTCTAATGGGAACATTATTTGGCTTGGTTACAGCTTACTGAAGTGGGAAGGAGGAGGAGGAAATGTCCAAATTTCCTTGCATTTTGACTGCCAAATATACAAGGTTTGTGTTCCTTCTTATCCAGGGTCTCAGATATTTTTTTTTCTGTCCTCGTTTGATGATGTGGTCTGTGTTCTTCTTCAGTCATTCATTCTTCTTTATCAGCTCTCTGTACTCAAAACATCTCTTTTGGGATTATGAGGGAATCTTCAGACTTAAATGCAGTCTCTTCCTTTGCATCTGTTTTTCTTACTACTCTGACTCTTATCACTGGAGACTGACTCACCTGGCTTGGTGTGCAATTCTTTTTTCCCCAGGTGATAATCTGTATGCGATTTGAAGTTTATCCTTTAGTCATTTTTTAAATTGGAGAGGTACGAGTAATTTATGGTCTATCTTTTCAGATTTACTACATGTTATACAAGACAGACCTTGAGCAACTACACAGACAGGAAAATGGACAGATCTTTTTGTTGTGCCAGTGTTTACTATGATTATTTCAGGAAGAATATCCCATACTCTTTTTAACCAAGCCTGACTAGTCTTTGCCTGTTTTCTGCTAAAGCAACTTCAACCCAATTTGCTTATTCTAAATTTGATTCTCGTGCTGACTGGCAAACACAATAGAGCTTCTTTGCTCCACAATATCCGCCCAAGCTGCCAGCTTTGTTTGGACAAATAGAGTGTAAAGCACGTTTCCCCCCCAAAAGCATGCACAGTACGTGTCCTTTGCAGTACATCCCGGAGTGGAGACTGCAGAGACATGCTGGCTCAAAGTGTTCTCATAGCCTGATCTCTGTAATCTCGGTGGGAGCCAGACCAGCAAGTGGATTCAGTATATTTTGGCTCTGATACGAAAGTGTCCTCTTCAGAACATGCCACGTTGTTAAAGCAGCAGAGTAATTACTACACAGGGACTCCTCAGCTGCTTGAAATCATCTGTGGTGTGGGGAAAACTTGCAGGGACTGAATAGGCTGGTACTTGCTCTGCCAGCTATATTTAATCTAGTGGGGTGGCACTAAGCAATGTGTTTCTAAAGAGTGAGCTGGAGGGCTGCGTGCAGCACTTCAGCCTCACACTCTTCAGTCACTGCTGCCCATGCATCTCTGACGTGAAATGTGCTGTCTCCGAGGGGACAGGGACAGGAGCCCAGGGCAGCATGTCTTCATGCCAACTGGCTGTGACCCAAGGTTTAGCAAAGGCAGCAATTTGTCCTTCTCCTGACCAGGGGAAAGGGGCTGGGTTTGGGAGGATCAGGCAAGCAGGGAGAAGTGAGAGGAAAAAAATAAAAACAAAAGCAAAGCTATTGAAGATAGGGCAGCCTAGACAAGTTTTTGAAATGTTCTGTGAATGCTTAATGAAACTGATAAGTGCCTGCCTTCTTATTTTTTTTTCAATATTTTTCTCTTCCGTGCCCTGTTCTGCACATGAGTCACAGAGCTAGTGTCTTTCAAATGGCAGATATGAATTAGTATCATAGGAACCTCTCCCTTGGTCTGTCCTCATACAGTTCAGTTCTGCTGGCTTATATATTGCATTTGGCAGCAATCACAGTGCTGACTTCCCGGCTAATGAAGACATTTTACATCCAGGGAGGGCTGCATGAAATGAAAACCACATTTACTTTGTAACTGTTGTTACAGGTTGCCTGTTTTTATTATACACAGATATAGCCTTCTGAGGAAAATGTCACAAAGTCTATTTAGGTGCCTTTTCAGCCTATGGCCTTAGAAGGGTTATATACCCATAAAATTGCTGCCTTTTTATGCTTGTCCCTCAAAGAAGTCCTCCACACCTTTTTTTTGATGAGACTGTCTCATTGCATGTTCTAGCATCCTTGATTTGAAAAAGAAACAAACAAAACTGTAATACCCCCTGGCAGTAACTTGACATTGTATGCGTTGCTTGCTTTGTTTTGTTTTTAAAGACGAGAAGTAAAACATTTCTCCTAAGAGGGTATGTAAAAGATTGTTGCTTTTCTGACCTCCTTATTATATTAATAAAAGCTAGGAAGACTTCAGTAGTGGTGGGAGATCATGTGCAGGCAGCCTCCAAAACCCAAAGCACTTACTTGCAGAAATAGTAAACCACAAAGCTTAAGATCTTGAAATGTAAATAGGAAGTTGGAGAGTTTACTTTAGAGCCAGCAGTGGTGAGTCTGTATAAAGTTTATTTCTGCTTGCCTCCCAGCCTTTCCTAAAGCTTGGCAGAGATGAAAGGGAGGCTTTCTCAGTAAATGAATTATTAAAAGTTTCTGTTATGAGCAAGATTCCTTTGTTCCTGGCCTGGCATAATTCAAAGCTCAAGGTATGCCTTAGTGACTGGGAGAATGGGACGTTCTTATTTAGTGTATGCCTGTCAGAGATATCCAAGTTTCACACCCCATCGCTTTGCTGGTAATCAGCCTTGTCAAGGGAATGTAACTGAAAGCGATATTGTCTCTATTGTACATAAACTGGATAATGCTTAGCAATATGTTGAGAAAACTGTGCAGTCAACTCTCCTTCCCTTTTGTGAACAGATCATTTGAGAATAAATGTGGACAGAGCGAATGCTTTGAAAAATATTTTGCTTAAAGTCTATAAAAAGGCTGACATTCTAGAGACATCTCACTGACATCAGTGAAAGTGCTTGCTTTGAAAATCTGAACAGACACTGTGGCTTCCACACTGCAGTTAAGTTCAGACTATCCTGTGTGACACAGAACCATGTGTTAGGGTGTCGGATTTGCCTCTTTGCAGTGCCTTCTCTTTGGTGGTCTTGGGGTTCTTTTCATCACTGCATTAATGGAGTAAGAGAGTAGGAACTATTACTTCAGTTTTGTTAGGTGAGAGACTGAGGCACTTCATAGTTTAGTAGGTTTATAATTGTTAAGTCTTTGCTTTTACAAACTGCACCTATCCAGTGCTTTGGGACTGTAGGGCATCCAAGTTGGAAATTTTGGCTTGTATGTTGCAAAGTTCTTCTGTGTTCTGAAATGACAGCATTTACACATTACAGACAATAGTATATTGTGCTATATGAAAAACAATGTGTAAACTAGAGATCTGTTTTCTTCCTTCCTTGATTTTTCTATTCTTTCTGATGGAAGCACACTGAATATATATGTTTGGCTTCTTCCAGGTCTGACTGCTAATAGGGCTCTTCTGTTGCTGACTCCTTTTCCCATACTTTGCCTTAAAAAGAGTAAGCAAGAGAGGCTGAGCTTCTTAAGTATTTATCTGGTCTGGCTGGCAGAAATATTGGGCTGTCTGATTTGGAACTCTCTACTGAAAGCACTGTGGGATTGTATGTTACTTGTCAGTAGATCTAGCTCTTGAATCTAGCACCTCTCACCTTTATTTCCTAACAACTATAACAGCTGTATATTTTAATAGGGTTTGGGGGATTTTGTTTCTTCTGTTGTAGGAAGGAGGTTGTATTCTGGACTCTGTAGCTAGGAAAGTTAGAAATGACCTGTAGGAAAGCCAGGGAAAGGGGCTCTTTATCAGGGAGTGTAGTGATAGGATGAGGGAGGGACAGTTTTAAGCTAAAAGAGGGGAGATTTAGATTAGATATTAAGAAGAAATTTTTTCCTGTGAGGGTGGTGAGGCACTGTCATGTGTTACCCAGAGAAGTCATGGAAGACCCATCCCTGTAAGTGTTCAAGGCCAGGCTGGATGAGGCTTTGAGCAACCTGATCCAGTGGAAGGCGTCCCTGCCCATGGCAGGGGGATTGGAACTGAATGATCTTTAAGGTCCCTTCCGACCCAAACCATTCCATGATTCTATAAAAAATGTCTTACCTCATTGATGTTCAGGTAGCATAGCATGACTCCATTTTAGGGGACAGGATAAAGCAACTTAATATTGAATCATTCTTTATGTATGATTGTTCTTGTGTTTTGTTAACAGAAGTCCATCAGCAGCAGCCCTTCACTGTAAGAAAAGATTTTTGTCTTTCCTTTTCTGTATTCTTCGAAGTGGTGATATGAGATTTGACAGGTACAACACTCTCGTCAGCGCTGCAGACTAACCTGTTCTGATTGCTCCTCTCTAGACCCAGAGAATATATTAGACTGAATGCCATAATCTTCAGCAAACCTGAGTGACTTCCTGGAGTACTCTGTTCTGAGGAGAGCTGGATAGGGGATTTCTCTCAGATCACACACATGATTATGCATAATGAATGGCTTTTCCAGATACTTTGTTTATCTTATTTTTGTGAGTAGGCATGAATTTGTTAAACAGCCTGCTTATTGCATATGTAGATTATGTAGTGAAAAAAGGCCTCCTTTTTGTGCCACTTTTCTTACAAGAACTTAAATGAACTGTGAAAGCATAACTAAAATCAAATGAAATGAGATATGATAAGGGATGTCCTTGGTTATCAGTTAGGTTGTCTCTGAGTCCTGAAACAAATAAATAGAATGTTCAACAGAATACTGTACTTGTATGAAAAACAATGTAATAATTTTCTCCTAGTTTTTTAAATTTTGGAATTAGTCATATTTGCAATGAGTAGTGTGGAATTTAGGGTCAAAATTCCAGATTTTGTTTAGTGTTTCTGGTTCGCTGCAAGATTCTGTCAAGTTGTTGCCTTTCCTTTGTTCCAATATGAGCATGAAACTCAAGCTATGCACACAGAGATCTTACCAATGAAAGATGCAATACGTGAGTGCTGGCTATCAAGGACTCCATGGTCCAAGGTGATACAGATGCAATGCTGTTTCCAAGTATCTTTTTGCTTTTCTTAACAACACCAAATCCCCCACTCAAGCAAACTTCATCAATGTTTGAGCAGTAGGCTTCTTCCTAAGGCTTTTTGGCTCCATTTCCAGTTTTAATCAACCTCTCATGAATCAGTGGTTCTTCATCTAAGTTTTCTGTTACTGCTCCAATTGATGCTGGGGGAAGATCTTAAGATGGGGCAAGTTTTATTAGGGAGAAGATAAATGTCTTCTCATAATGATTCTGGAAGCAAAGGAGGAGAAGCTTTAGCTGCTGCCTTTTTCCCAGTCTCAGCTGGGAATCACAGTTTATGCTGAGTTAATTGTTTATAACCATGGGTGAAGGCCTGAGGTCCTCTCTCAGTGTTTACTCTGTCCTTGGAAGTTTGTGTCATTAAATAAGGACTGAATAAACACCAAGTAAGGTTCTTAGCATTTATCTATGTAGTTATTCAAATGTTTAAAAATATGGTTAAAATAGTGTTCTATAGCATGTGCCATATAGTGTAAATCTGCTTCCAGTAACTCAGGGGTCAGATTTATTTTACCTGTAAGTTTGATGCTGTTGTTGATAATGTCCTTCACTAATATGGAAGGAATACTTACCTAATGGTGGAAAAGGAAAATAAATCTCTGAAATGAACTGTTGTAAGGGACTGGGGCTTTGCACCCCCAGAGGCCAGTTGGTATATGCAGGAACAACACAAGATCAGAAAATAGGACTTTATTTACCTCACAATCTGCCCAGGGCTCTCCAGCAACGACCGAGTGGAGGTTCACAGCAGTCGGGAGATATTCATGGCATCACCAAGCTTTGACCCATGGTGAGAAGCTTAGGGTCTGGCATATCTTAGCTTTTATGTGCTGTGTCTGTGCGTGATTGGCATGTGCAAGTTATGGATTGATCTACTTAACTATTCGTGTATTCATATGATTGGTGAACAGTGAACCCAGGTGTGTGATACTGTTTACATTCTAGCTGCTGGCTTAAAGCAAAATAAAGTTACTTTTGCAGCATGTTTTTGTACAAGAGTGTGGAAAGTATGAGCAATGTGCATTGCCTAGTCTCCTCTTAATTCTTCCACAATGGCCCATACAACTGTTATGCAATAAATAAGAAAGGTCTTAAGGTACATGGGAAGGGCATCCAGAGTAGACAAGTACACCAGAACTCATTTGAAAAGGTTTTCCTTGGTATTTCCCATTGATTGCAGTAGGAACTGCAGGTTTTGAGGAATAATTCTCCCTCATAGATAATAAGGTTAGGAAAAATACCTACATGCCAAAACCCCTTGAGTTTCCTGTTTAAATGCCACGTCTGCAATTTCTTTCCTACCTTGCTAGGAATTTCTGTCCCGTCAGCTACTAAATTCTAAATTCTTCAGGATTGTCAACATCTGATACAATGGGTTGACGGGATTGGGATTATCAAGACTTGGAGTGTTTAGCATACAAATTAGAGATTCCTATGAAAATAGTTTTCAAAAGAAGACAGGGATCTTATACAACCTCCAGGAAAGAGTATGAGACAGGATAGCTCGTATCTTCCTACAATTCACAATTCTGCCATCAGCTCACTGGGAGAAGGTTGGTGCTAAAAAACTCTTATGGAAACCTCTGCTCCTGTGCTGGCCCACAGTGTCACACTGCGGTCTTCCAGCCACAGTGACAAGGGCTGGGCTTGCCTTGCACTAAACAGAGTTTGAGTGGGAGGCTTGATGAGGTTTCCTTAAGTATCGTTTGAAACTGCAGTTGGTTTTGTATCTGGTGAGTGAGGTGCAGCATCCGCCAGTATTTGCGACACAGCTGTTCCATGTGCGCAGTTCCTAACCTTTCAGGTTTGGATGAGGTGTCACTAGTCTCCTGAAATAAGATAGTACTGCAAGTGGTGTCTGAAACTTGTTTGTTTAGGAACCAGAACTGAAATTGAAGGGCTGTGAGCTAAAGGAATAATTCTAGACACTTAAAAAACTCCAGTGTTCTTGTAAAAGACTTGTACTCATCTACAAGTCACTGTTACAATAGATTTCTTTTCTAATGCACAAATGGAGCTTTTTACTTAGAGATTGCTAATGTTCATGAAAAAAATGTGCTTTGTTTTGCAATCTCAGGCAGTCACTTATGAAGACTTGGTCTCTTGTGTTGGCAATAAAACCAGAAATTTGCTTGCACTTCAACTCACTGGAGGCTGGGAGGACATTCTGGGGAAGAATTATTGTATTTACCCTGTTCTTATGCTCTTCCCTAAGCCATCTCTTACTAGCCACTGTTAACAAAAGGTTAGTGCGCTATACGAATCTTTGGTTTGACTTTTTGATTTTATTTTTCATAACCATTGAGAAGAGTTAGTTCATATTGTGATGAGCTTTCAGGAATTCAGTTTACCGTAGCAGCAAATTGTAGTGTTGTAAAGTGTATATTTAAAATGGCTTGCAGTTAGTTGTCTGTGCTGGAAGATTTGTAATCTTCACATAAACTGGCATTTTGTGACAATGAATATCTATCATTGGAAGAGAAGTAAAAATAAATGGGTGGTATAAATTGTTCTAGCTCTTCTGAGGCCCTGTATCCCCAGTGAGCTATTGTTATGAGAGGCACAGAAGTAACTGCTGTGAGTCATGGAGCAGCATTGCTTTAGAAGGGTACATAATAACATTTCAGCAGAGGACACAAGTAGAAGCTATGGTGTAACCAGACAACCTTTCAGTCCATTTATCAAAACACTTGTAGCTCCCATTTCAAGCAAGGCGACACAGTAAATATGAGAAAAAAAGAGAGGTTAATCTGTATATCTATGTCCAGGCATTTACTAAATAAAATAATAAAATAAATCAATGCAGAGCTGCTCATGCTTAAGTGCTTAGCAAAAA
This sequence comes from Tapera naevia, assembly GCA_033556795.1. Classification (NCBI taxonomy): domain Eukaryota; kingdom Metazoa; phylum Chordata; class Aves; order Cuculiformes; family Neomorphidae; genus Tapera; species Tapera naevia. The sequence goes on from JAUMJJ010000113.1 coordinate 6,698,668, forward strand.
GCTTCTGAATCCATCAGGAATGAGGGATTTTTTTTTTCCTGTTTTGAATCTTGAGAACAATTTAACACATTAATGGTCTTTTTTTGCCAATTTATGTAAGAAACCTTGACCTTTGGGAATACAGAGAAGACGATAGTATGCTACTGTGCGCCTGTTGTATACTTTCCTAAGCTGAAACATAAAATATGCTTAATGTTAATGGATACTGATAAAAGGCAGAAGTAAATATATGTGTTTGTTCAAGCTTGGAACAGTCAAAGTTAATCTGGTTTAAAGGTTTTGTTTCAAAGCTAAGCATTTGGTCAGGGTCTATGATAAGACATTTGAAGGTCTTGCATCTCTGATTTAGGCAGATGGAAATGGTGAACATTGAATGAGTCTGGAATGATTATGCATGAATTCATTCTTATTTAACTTCTTCCAGAGCTGAAACTCTCAAATTGTCCCAGGTTTAATTCCATTTTTGCTTCCTGGAATAAACACAGGAGGTTAACCTCACAACCAAGGAATAAAAACTTACAGGGGTGCAGATTTTCTGTTGAGGACACCAGTATTGCTTTTCTGTCTTTGGGGAGAGAAAGCCCAGGCACAGTTCTAGAGGCAGATGCTGTACTTAGACTTCTTTCTGCTCCCGCTGTGATCTCCTGGAGACCTATCTCATGTGTGGCTCTGAGTGATCTAGCTGTTAATCTGACACTACTCTCTTGATGCTCCTGGCCTCTCCTTGTACTGATACAGAAGATGATTCTCTTTTACTTTTATCAAGAAGTACATGGAGGGACAGCTCTATGTGTACAGCTAGGAGAAGATTTGTTTGAATGGGAAGAAGCTACAATTATATTGGTAGTAATCTTGTTAGAGGTCGGTGGCTATCGTTGTTTGGATATCAGAGTCATTTCTCAACTGGAGCACCCACTCTGATTTTGTTCTGTCCTTGCGATGAGAAGATTAATTGTGAAGGTTTAATGCAGCCCTAAGTCCAGTAAGCTAAGCTTGGTTTTCTTAGAATTTAGTTTCATTGACCTGATAAGCTAAGCAGTATGTAGTGAAAATAAAATATATACTCACCCTATTTAATTTAATCATTCTTCAGATTTTCTTGTTTCTCTCTGTCCATCTCTTTGCTTTTCATTTTACTAATATATTCTCATGGCTGAAAAGAAGATTTATAGAAACACATTTTGCTTCCAATGTAATTTTTATTTTTCCTGATTTTTGTATTCTGCTTTTGAATTGAGAGTTTTGCAGGGCAAAGAGCAGAAGTCAAAGACTTACAGTAGGGAAGGTAGGTACCATTTTTGCAGTCTGTTTTCCCCTCTGGAAAATTTCAGAATTTTATAATTTTAAAAATATTGTTCTATTTAGAACAGATTGCAGTTGTCCATCTTTGCTGGTTAATATTTGAAGGCCGATATAATATCAAGCATCTTTCATAAGATAAGTGTGGGTTTTTTTAATAAAAAAAGGTAATCTTTAAAACCTGTTGTATGATCAAGAAATAAGAGTACGGGCAGATGAAGAAATTAACTGAGTAATCTCTGGTGTGTATTTGCACGGTGTCAGCAACTCTGCAACATCACTCCTGGCCCTGGTTTCCTGTGGAATGTGCAAGGTTCCTGGGATCTATCACATGATACACCACAGAAAGATGATGAGTAGAAGTGGTTTTTCTGGGCAGCTGACCTCCAAGTTTTGCCCATAATAATTTATTCATGTGGCTGTACCATAAGACATACTAACGCCATGCATACCATTGGCTGAAAGCTGATGCAGCATATTGAAAAAAACCATAAAGTACCCAAAGTCGGCTCAGATGAAGTGGCTGGAGCTGGCTGTGATCTATTATAAAAATGGGCTGCTATGCAGAGAGGTCTGTTGCTTTGTTAAGGAGTACTGTGAGTTATTTAAGCCCCATAGTCAGAATGTTTTCTCAGAAATGCAACTTCAAACTGACTTCTGGTGGCAGACCTCCAGAAAAATTGCTTATACAAGTGCAGCTTGTGACCCCTTGCATTCCCTGCTCTTGGAATGGACCTATTGCATTTTAAAAGATAGAATAAAATACAGCTGAGTAAAACAGGTTGGTGTTTTTTTTTGCTAAATTTAGGTGGGATTTTTTGCTGTTGTCAGTTTTAAGCAACATTTTCATTGATACATTTAACTGTTTTACGAACCAGGAACCTCTTGAGGGGGAAACCCCACAGACACTGCCTTATATTTTCTGCTAGTGAATTACATTTAAAGCAATAAACATCTGAGTATGTGGTCATCTCCCTTGGTGAGGAGCATGTCTGGCAAAGTCACGTCCAATTCTCAGTTTTTGAAGCATGCCTAAAGAGCTAGTGTGATGCTCTTAGAAACAAAGTGCTGACCACGGGAGCTTTCTTCTAGAATTCTTGTTCCCTGCTTTTCGGAAATGAACAACAGGAACATGCAGAAGCAGGCAGATTTCCTTCTTCTTCTGTATCTTCTAAGTATCTACTGTCCCTCATTTGAAGAGATGTCTCTCACCTGTATAGACATTTGCTAGTATTCTTAGTTATAGACACTAAAAAACTAGGGCCAAAACACTTCCTTAGGGCAGGTGGTCAAGTCCACCGTTGGATACCTGGCTTCATGTTTTAAGTTCTTGAGTATCAGTAGGAAATATTGGTCTTTGGCTTTTTTTGAATATCAGAATACTTATTTAAGCATCTAAATGGAAGTGTTAGCCTAGATCTTCAGACAGTAAAAATCAATGTAGTTCCATGGAAGCTTATGATTAATATACTGGTTTGTACAAGTTGAGGCTCTGGTTCCCAAGGCTGGAAGCACTGGTCCAGACAAATCTCTATTTATACCCATAAATATAAATTAAGTACAAGATAAATAACTATTATTGTGATTCAACGTATTGTATCAGAAAAAAAAAGAATCAAATACCTTTCCCTACTTAGCCTTGAATAAAAATCTCACAGTGGAAATGTTTAATAATCTCAATGAACTTTTCCTCAAATTAATTCCTGTTGGATATAAAGCCAGGTCGTGCAGTACATAGTCCCTTTGTAGAAATCACCTGAAATATTTTCAGAGATGAGGCAATCAAGTTGCAGTGGGAGTGTGGTTTCTTTACTGGCCGTTAATCGCATACTTTTTGGTTCTGTAGTTTGTCGAACAGTTAAACCTTTTATGGAAAATCTGGGAAACTAGAGTTTTTTCTACATGCATGTCCTTCACTTCTTGCTGCCCTTCTCATAAGGATTACTGTTTGGAATAAGAGGTAATGGTAGTCCCTAAGAGTTCAGCTGTGTCTACTAGTTTTAGGTTGTACTGAAATTTTAGTCCAGAAAATAACTAAAGCTTGGATTGAAATAGAATACGAGCACCAAATGATCATGACGAATTTCAGATTTCAGCCTACATTTTGATGCATACTCTCGGTATGTATCTAATTCTGATAGTTCTTACTTCCGGGTGGTGATGTGGTTGTGAGTGGCATGATTTTTGCTGTACAAGTGTGTGATATTACCAAGTGCAGAATGTCGAATCAAAAAGGTCTTTGTTTGAATATAGTCATACTTTTCCTTTGTGGGTTTGCTGCACTTGGAACCTTGCTGAGCTGCTGGACTGAAATGTGCTGGACCTGTATTCTTAATGTTATCATGGTGTGTAAATAAGAAATATCGTTGTCTCCTCTCTCAGCCTCCTGGTTACAGTTTCTGGGTGTAAACTATCCTCCGAGGGCCCGAGGGCCCTGAGAACTGATGGGCACATACACCTCTGCCAGAGCTGCAGGCCTGCAAGCACTTGCACTTTACTCTTACCTCCCATGAGACTAAAGATGGTGAGGGGACACGGGTGACATAAAAATATGAGTTTGCTACTGCCAACACAAAAGAAGCTAACTTGGGCACGAAGATAATACTGAATGCATGTTTCTGTTTCAAGTTGCCGACTACAGGCTGCTCTCTGGCCATAAGTTTAATGCTCTGGACAGTGCTCAGAACCCAAAACCAGTGCCCAAAACCCTTTGATTCTCTTCCATAATTTTTTCTGGTTTGGATGGTATCTGCCTTTCTGTCTGTCTCTTTCCACCTTGCCTGGCTCCACAGTTAGAAATCTTATCTTGCAGTATTTTATACCGCAAAAATATTGCCTGATGTCTTTGAATATTTTGTTGTTGTTGATGCACAACCTCGATGGAGGTAGTTGAACCATTTTGGTTTGCTTTGATTCATTCTGTTGTCATTCTTATAACTAAATGGGAGTCTCTAAGGTTTAGTGACTTTCCAGGTCTCTGGGTTTGGTAACCTGTGGCATAGCCTTGGCAACACAAGATGGAGTACATCTTAGGCAAAGCATTTATGAAAATGATTTCATCACACAAGCTAGAATTCCTCAACTGTGTGTAAACAGATTACCAAAATCATTTCTGGACAGATGTGTTCAGGCGGAACCCTGAAGTCCATTTTCAGTATCTTTTTTTGTTTTTGTCGTCACTCAAGTAACTTCCATGCTTCCAGCGGGGTAAAGTTAGAGCAGTGCAAAAATTTTTGAGGCCTAATCCTAATGTCATTGCAGAGCAACGCTGTCACTGGGGATGGCCCGAGGGATGCCACTCTGTCACATGGGGGAGAACTATGTGACTTGCCACCATAAGCTATGCAGCTACATAGCAAACCAATGATGGCCAGGAGACATAAGCTTAAAATATAGTCAGATAAATTACTGGTGGTATATGACCTTTAGGAATTGGAATATTAATAGATTTTAATTTCCTTTGTGTTCTGAAGTACACTTCTTGTGTTCCCAGACCTTATTGCTTGAATGCTGTTACGTGTTTAATATATAGTTAGTACTAATAATAAATATATTTGAAGACGTTGACTGTAGTCGCCATTAGGTTTAAACTAGAGAATTGCCTCCAGAGTCTGGGGAAACTTAGTTTTAAATCCACTTAGTGCTTGAGAAATAATGCCAGGATGGCAATTTTGAAGTAGAGATCAGTTCACGGCAAATGCAATTGCATGCCCCAGCTCTGCCCAGTTAATATATATGGGGCTAGAAAGAGTTGTTATTAAATCACACATTCAGTAGCTGTTACTGTGACCTAAGTTTGAACCAGAAACCTAGAAATGAAACATTCTTGCGTTTCCCTTTGAATTCTCTCATTTTTTTTATGAATCTCTCATTCTTTGTCAAAGCTGTGGTCGAATAGCTACATAAGACCCATCTGTCAGCGGAAGCAAAATGATATAATTTTCTTAATACAGGATTTTATGAATCAATGTAAAACCCCTGAATTGAATGAATGTCAGTATTCTCAATCCACAGTCAGTCAGAAACTCTGAAAGTAAATGGAGAAGTTAATGAAAGTATTTGACTTGTCACTGATCAAAGTCCAGAACTGTAAAGAACATTTGTTAGCTGATGACTGATACAGTGCTTTTCCTTGTTTCTTTCCCTGATCTTCATTAATATTTTAGATCTTTTTTCATACCTGCCTCAGCCTAACAAAAAAGCAGCTGTTATTTTGAATTTCTGGCTATAGGAGCTGGTAAGTGAGGTGATTTTCAAACAAATTTTCTGATCTAGTTTCTCATTAGCAAATGGTTACTCTAAACAAGTTTTGACACTAAAATGAACCTTAATTTTACTTACATGTAAGTGAGTGTAAGTCTAGAATAGTTCCGCAGAAATATGATTTTCTCTCTCTGTGGCACACTGCAAGTGAATAGAGAATCCAATAGTGATACTAGAATGCTGCCAGATATCAGGGGCCCAATATTAGGAAGCAGAAATGAAAATGGAAGAAGATGGATAGTATACCCTGTTAATATAAAGATTTACTCTTCAGGTAATAGCCAAATTCTCCGACAGTGTTGTTGTAAGGAATCTGTGTAAGCTTACACCAGCAACAGATGGTGTCAGCTAAGGGGGAAGCTAAGGGGGAAAATTCTGCTGAAATCCATGCTTCCATAAAACTACTCTTGCCAGTGTGGCCTATTTTATTTTATCTTGTCTCTGATTACTGTAACATTTACATAAAACTGAGAAGGAAACACAAGCATGTGCCTGATCATTATGGCTAATCTAGCAAAACAAAGGTAAGTAAAATAAATCTCGCATTGCAACTTGCTCATTTGATGGGATGGCTGTAAGCCTAGGTGACTCTCATCTGTGTTCTGTTGTGCTCCTTGTACTAAATGACAATTCTGAAAGCTGAACTGAGTTTGGATTAAAGGCGCCGACTCCTCTAATTCAATTACATGAGCTATAAGTTAGCCTGAGAGCACTAAACAGTACTTTTTCCACATAGACTTTTACAATGGAGGAGGATTTTTTTGTTGTTTTATTGTTTTAGAGGGAGAGGCAAGTGGGAAGGGCTAAACTAAATTACTATATATCTCACATTAGTGCCATTCAAGCAGGTCCTTTCATACTTTAGCTTAGTTCTATATAGTGTTATGTATTTTAAAGACATTTTTCATTTCTGTGGGCTGCCAGATGTGCTGCTGATGCATTCAGATCTTAGATAGTTTGACACTGATTTTCCTAGCACACAGCAGGGTTGAAATCCCGTCTGTATCTCATCCAAATGATCTATTCATAACAAAAAGTGCCTTCCGGCAGTTGCACCACAGCTGAATATTGTTAAACTGAATTTGTCATTTCATTTGTTTCTGATTGCTCTATAATGTTTACATAGCTTGCATATTCGTATGGTTTTTTATGAAGTACACACTGAAGTTAAATCCTTGCACATAGAACCATTTTCTCCTTTTTCTCCCTTTCAGAAGGTGTTGAACTCCTTTTGTCTTCAAATGAACAGAAATCTTGGAACTATTTAATGCTCATCTCATCTGAAATGATGGGCTGAGCAAGCAGGAATATGTGTGCTGGGGAGACATGGGAAGGTGGCGTTTGCCTGCAGAAAAGATTTCTTACCCATTCACCAAGAGAGTTAACTGTGGGTTGGAATTGCTTGTCTGAGTATAATACTTCAGTAAGTAGCCATCCTTGCAGATGAGTGCAGTAGTCTGTGTGTTACTATGTTCAACTGAAATACTTAGAGATGCTGCTTGTGATTCGAAGTGTGAATAGGTTCAGATTCTTCTTATCTCCCCTCTTCAAGTTCCTGCTGCAAAAATTGGTATGCAGAGATCATTCTAACGTCTAGCAGAGGTTATCCTCTGTGTTTCAGTTTCTCTATAAGGAAAAAAAATAAACGTTAATATGCCTCACAATAGGAGTGTGTCACAGGATGAATTTAAATTAAGTAGAAGGCAGAAATTTGAAGGTCCCTTGGAATACGTTTTAACTTTCAAAGAAGGATGTCATCTCTTATTTGCTTTAAAAATAAAAATCAATTGCCCATAAATCTAAAACAGATGTTTTTTTACTAAAAAGGTTAAGGATTTTCTTAAGCTTATTAAAGGAAAAAAAATAATGACACCACATTGATCTTCCTATATGATCATGAGAATGTCTGAAGGCAATAGAAAGCTATGAAAAGGACGTGGTATTAATGTAATAAAAATAGCTCTGCGTCTGGCAAATTCTCTTCTGGGTTCTGTGGCAAGCTTTGCGCTATTTCTCCAACCTTACGGTTATGTCTAGTCATGTGTTTCAGTTGAGTGTGTATACTCAAACAGAATTTGGACATTTACTGAGAAAATACAAATGCCAGCTGCTTCATGGCTTGAAAACTTAAGCATCGTCCAAGTTATTTCAAGGAGGGGGAATGGAAACCATTTGCTATTTCGTATGCTTATATCTATGGAAGATTGTTTACCCCATTGCTTCTCAAAGTTTGTGTGTCTCTTATTTCCCAGTTTTCTCACTTTCCACATGCATTAAACCCCAGAGTCTACAAAAAGTGAATTAAACTCTTAAGTGGAAGGAGGAAACAGGAAGTCTGATGATGCCATATATAGTACCAATAATGCCCAGAATGATAGCCCATGTTCTTTATTCCAATTAAAAATTCCCACAGCAGAAAAAAATTATGACCTAGTTCCCCCTTGGCTATATTAATGTGTGGCTCTATGCAACTCCCTTGTTTGCTCTGTTTATGTTTTGAAAGTTTGCTGGAATATGTACAAACGATACTTCAGTTGTTAGATGATTGGAAAGTCTCAGTGTAATTTGAGAAGAGCCAGCATGGAAATATCCTGTCCTGGCAAATTCCTGTGAGTGTCCAAAATACTAGGCCAGAAGTACTGGCTTCAGGGAAAGTTTGGTCATTTAATCAATCTAAACCTTTTAGTGTTATCAGACACGTAAGAAAATTTGGTAAATTGTGGACAAAACCACTGAAGAAAGATCTTTTTTTTAAACTATATTGTCCTTCTTGATGCTTAGAACTGCCCATGTGTTCGAAAAGAATCTTTGTGCCTTTAATATCCTTAGACTAATTGGTTTCTGCAGGTTACACAGCAGTTGGATTTAAGGCTTGATCCATCTAGCTGGATTCTTCCTTTAGTAATCACAGTAGAGAGTACTGCAAAGTTCACTGCATCAAAAATATTTGGAGATGAGATTTCAGAAACCCAGGCCCCTTCTGCCCTAGATGTTGTTTCCCACCTGTAGGGACACGCTGTGCATCCCCAGCTGTGGGATGGGAACAAGATGGGATGCTTGGGTTCTCGGCATGCTTCCATCACTAGCTTGGAGCAGATACTAACTGGGAATTTTGACCTTACGCTGTGTTCTCAGTAAAGGTCAGTGATGTAGAATTGGTCCAAAAAATGAAGTTATTTTAGTATTTGCTCTCTGCTTTCTTTTGCACTTCATTTTGTTATTGAAATTGTAAAAGAAGGCTTGCCCCATAGAAGTGTTGAAAACTCAAAGCTGTATTAATTTGTAGTTTTAAGAGAAAACAAAACAAAACCAAATGACTTTGCAAAGTTTTTGACGTAGTTTTGTCCAGTTGGAGTTCTAAATGCTTTTTTAAATTCAGTGCAGCTATTCTTGCTCCTTAATGGGTTTATCCGGCCAAAATCATATGCAGACACACAGACGCATATACATACATCTTTAGCAAAAGTAAGTCAGGGTGTTAGAGCTGAGAGCGGAGAACTGAGCAAGACCTGCGTGTCTGCGAGATGCGTACCTAAGAGAAATCAGGATTTCTTGATACTGTAGTGATGTGCTTTGAGAAACCAGTTTTTGTTGTCTTGATTTCCTACTTAACTTCGTGACGAGAATCAGCTGTAATGTAAGTAATAGGCTTGAGCAGACTATTGTTTGCACAGAAACCTCCCTGCTAGTGTATTTACTAAACATGCGTGATGCACAAATGCCAGTAAACTGCATCTTGGCACACATTCTCATGTTGCTGGCAAAAACTGTCTTTAAAATTTGGCATGTGTAAATATAGGGAGAATGTGCATGAAGTTTAACTGGAACAGGCCTGGATTTTTAATTACTAATCCTCAAAACTATTTTGACGCAAAATCCAGGTCTTATTAAAATCAATAGCAAACCTCAAGCATCCTTTAATGGCGCTAGAATTTTCCTTATGAAGACCAAGTTCTAAATAAAAAAAACACCACCTTTGTCCCTTTGAGAAGACCTTTCTTTTTTTGCTGTTCCAACATCATTAACCGACAGACTTATTTTTTGAGGAAGTTCCCCTTCTAGAGAACAGTTGCAAATTTAGCCTTCCCAATAGCATGGACTAGTGGAAAGTGTTTTCATGCATCTGGTGAAGATGTAGGACTGCACTGCTGTCCTCTTTCCCAATGAAACCGAGGCTGTGTATATGTCGAATGTATATTCCTCTGTTGGTCCTGGAAGAGAAAACATGAATCATGCTTCCAAAAGCATCAGGTGGCCTGCCAGGGATTACCTGATGTCTCCAGCCCCTGCTGCAAGAATTATGTGTTCAACCAGAGCAGAATACGTAACTAGTCTTTGTAGCAAGTACTGGGGCCCAAGTTCCACTTCCTCATTCCATCTTGTGTGCTGTGCCTCACTGACTAGAATAGACAGCAAACCTCCTTATGCTTTCTTGCTGGATCAGAAAGAAATTCTAGAAAGTCTGTCTAGCCTATTGAAAGTGAAACAGCTTTATAAGAGGAAAGAAAATGCCCTCCGCCCTTATAAACCAGTAATTTGCATCTTCTGAAGCAGAGAAAGGAAATGAACCAGTGTCTCTCACATCCTGAGTGGTCTAACCACTAAAATATTGCATAGGAGCAGGATATCGCTGTATATGTGGGTGGTAGATTTGTGTGCAAGCAGTAGAATACAGTCCTGTTCTGTTTCTGGAAGATGGTGCTTAGATATCTGCCTTGATGAAAGTGTTCACAGGTGTGAAGGAAGGAGTGGTTTGTGCAAGGCTAAGCCTAAGTAAGGCGCAGAATCCAGAGTTTACTCAGGCAAATGTTTCTTCTTGGCTAAAACAAACCAACCCTCTTTTGCCCAGCCCAGATTTGCAGCCTCCACCCAAGGCATCAAACTCTCCTCGCAATGCTGTAAGAGCACTGGAGCTTGGACTTCCACTGCAAGCCTTGAGAACTGACAGCAGATCTCAGGGGACCTCACTATGCTCTGTCAGCAGGATTCGTTCTCAATCCTTAACTCCAAAAACATACAGGATGAGTGCTCTGTTTCTGATGACAGTCAAAGCAGAGTGTTGTATCCAACTGTTCATGCTAAGTAAGGTGTTTTTGTAGAGAAACACGGCAGTTTCTCTCTCCTCGTAAAGTACAACTCTGTTCCTGAAATTTCCTACTTTTCTGCATGGCCAGACCTAGCTGGTCTGTAAATGGGAGTGAGTGAGTGGAATTATGTAATCAGTAGCTACGGCTGTGTCACGTCATCTAAAAAGGATGCAAATGTGGCACACATTTCTCCACATTCTCCTTAGAGTATATCTCCACCTCTGTAACTCAACTCACGTTGGTAACTCCAGTGGAGGGGCAGGAACTGATTCAATATTGGACTCTCTGCCAAACATTAGTTTGATTCAGTAGAGCTTTCTCTTGCTTTTCCCCAGGTCAGTGAAGTGCCCATTTTTGTGCCTGGTATTTGGGGACCTTATTTCTCAGCTATGGTACCTGGATTGTGGTTGAATGAAGGAGGTCAAAGTGCTACAGGAAAACTAGTAAGTGTTTGAAGACACAATCAGACTCCAAGATGAGAGGTCTGTTATGACTGCTGTGATTCGGGATAGCTTCACTGTTGGTTCAGCGAGAGCTCTGCCTGAAACACCTCCGTAAGACCATGCCATGCTATGGAAAGGAATAAACAAATAGTTGATTGTTGTGTCTCTTACCAACTATTTGCATACTGATAGGGGATTATATATGGGGCAGAGTACTAAGGGCATGTCTTACTTTATGGTGATGATTATTGTTATTTTACAGACAAACAGACATTCTTTTCTTTAGCAGGAGGCCGAGATAGACTTTGAGATAAAGAAAATGATACATATTGTGTGAACAATTGTGCTCATATGGGCATAAATTAAAGATGTATTATATGGACAGAATAGTAATATAGTAACATGTTAACCTGTTTATATAGATCACATATTGTCACCTCAGCTCTGTCCTTGATTGCGAAGAGTCTTGACTATATTAGATTAATTTAATGTATCAATAAAAATTAAAACCAGACTGGATTCTCTAAAATTTAATTGTCTTTGTTACAGGGAGGCAATCAGAAGTAAAGTACTGGTGTCAAATTTAAAGAAACGCTAGATATATAAAACAGTATTTTAGGCTTCGGGCCAAAAATGTCAGCAAGCCATTTAGTGACTGCTTAACTATGGAAGCTTCTAAAGCTCCCTGCATGTGTCACTGCTCAGTCTGGCTGCCCTTAGTCGGGGAGGTGCCAAATTTCTCTTGAGAAGCTACAGGAAGCGGGCCCAGTCCTGTGCGTATCCTTTGTAAGCTCACAAAACATACAGGTGGGTTTGATCTGTCATAAATTGCAGGAGTAATTGCTGTCGTACTCAGACCTAGCACGACCCACTTTTTTAAAAGTCCGGTGATTGGAGTATGTGTCCAGGAAGTTGCAGATTTGAGCATCACTGCATGAAAGAATCACTGAAACATAAATAATCCTGGAGCAGGAGGCCCAGACACACCCAAAGTGTTGAGCTATGAATTGGTGTTCCCTCCTGTGCTCTCTGCTTGGCCACGTGAACCTGACATTCCTCTCTGTACAGTGACACAGCTTCAGCAGGAGAGCTATCCCTCTTCCTCTCCTGCAGCCTCCGCTTCCCATCCCATCTCCAACCCCTGCTTAGCCTCATGGCTAAAGCATTTTTGCAGCAGGTGGGATGTGGGTGTTTAAATGTTTCAGGTCAGGATGGGGCTGGAACTAGTGTCCCATTTTATGTGGCAGGTAACTGCCACATCCAAAATTAAAATTTAATTATTACCATGACAAAATCACTTCAAAAGGAAAATGGTAAATCGTGCATTTCTTTGTAATAACATATCATGATTTAACACTTTTGAGAGGGGAAGCCTCTATGCACTTAATCCAAAGCAGACGAAGAAAATTGTAACCTCTAGAGAGGATCCAGTCAGGGATTTCTGTTGGCTGGCTCAAGGTGGTTCCCCGTTTAAAATGAACCATAAGAACTAGGGTATTTCAGAAACTTGATTTAAAAAATCCTTTCCATTCAAGTACCAGAGAACAAAATCTTACTGAGTCATTAAAGAAATGCCTGAGAAAAATGTATGGTCTTGTTAGAACGCGTATCAAAAGTCAGCTCTAAGTACTGTTTAGGTATGTTAGGGAAGCCGTCTTATTAAAACATCCTTAGAATATCTCGTGGTTTTCTTGAGGTTGTAGGTACAGAAAACACATAGGATCCATAGGAGGAAACGGTGTATGTGCACTGTGTGGAGGATAGGTTGAGCTCATGATCTTTCTATTTTTAAAGCCGTAGTCTTTTTTTAAAGCAGGAAAGATCTTTCTTTCTCCTTCTTCAAGCTTTCTGAAAACAAAAAAAATGGACGTGCTTAGGGATTCTTTCTGTTGCTTTATCTGTGCCCAAAGGTGAATTCTTTTCACAGAATTTGAACAGTCCGTTGAACTTCTTAGCAGTAAAACTGATACACTTCTCTTAAAAATCTAATTAATTTTGTATTGATACAATTGTGAAAAAGTCTGTTAGATTTTGAAAACTGGTTCGCATAGAGTCTAAATGATAAATTAAGAACTTAGCTTCTTTCGAAAAGCTGTTTTGTTTGCCCGTTAGGTGGGCTTTTTGCACTGGATTTTCAGATTTTATAGGAGGAAAGATAATGTACTGCAGAGACAAAGGATGGCATGAAAGCATTACAAACTGTAAAAAAATAGTACAAAAGGGTTTCTAGATGCAGCCCTCACGTGGCTGTGTCTTGAATTAAGGGCATTTAAATATCTAACTTCATAACTTCTCTAAAATTTTTGTATGATGTGTTCTCATGACACACAAGTGTATGTGCTATTTATTTATAGATTTATTTCTGAATTTATGACCTACTAAGTTCTAAAGAGATTATGAAAGATACAAAATTCAGGCAAGAGCTTTGTTTCTAATGCATGCACTCATTTGAGTTTTGTTCTTGATGCAACTCTCAGAAAGAACAGCCATGCTTTATTTTTATTGTGTTCAGACGTGTGTGCTTCATTAGGTGTTTTGCTACACTGTTAAGGACTAGACTCATACTGTTAAAACTTAAATACCTAATGTACTGCCAATAGATATTACCAAATACACGCAGTGCTCTCGAGTAGCTCTGGTTTTGCCTCCTTAGCTTTTACTCTCGCCTCTGATGAGATATTACAAAGAGCCCAGAAAACCTGATGAATTATTGTCTTAAAAGCCCATGTTATTCTACCTGATACTTTGTTTTGTGAATAATGACAGCCACTGTAAAGCAAAAGGAACAGATAATTTATAAATTTAGTATAGACAGAGCCTATTCTCATCTTTTTTATAGCCAAAATTACTTGTCAGGGTATGCATTTTGTTTTCTGCATTGAATATATGCAGCTTCTGTCAGAATGACTACACACCTTGTATTTTGTTATAACAGTGTGATATAGAAAGATATTAATAATTTGGGCCAAGAAGATGATCCTGGTGGAATTCTGATGAGGGTATGTGTGGAAGAGAATGGGAGAGACTAGAGAACGTGCTCTCAGATAGTGTTGGACAGGAAAAAAGTATTCTTTTCAGCTTGCACTTCTGACTGAGGTGCTGTGTGCTTAGCATTTTGTCTGGTTTTGGTGCAGCATTGGTTGCGTTGCCTTGCTGTTTTTAAGCCAAATCTTGAATCTTATAATATCAGTGATAATTTTACCATTGGTTTCACTAGGACTAGGACTTAACACCTCATGAGTAATTTAAAAACTGTCTTGTCTTTTTAAAGTTACAACATTGAATTAGCATTTTCTAAGACCGAATTTTTAAGATGTAATTGTTCCAAAAATGTTGCTTTCCTCTTTTTCAGATAGATCATCTGGTCCAAGGCCATGTTGCTTTCCCGGAATTACAGTCAAAAGCTGCAGCCAGGTCACTTTTTGCTCCTTTGTGGTATACCTGCCTTACAAATTGATGATACGCTGTATGCCGAGCAGTGGGAAACATGGGTATTCACAGTCTGATAGTGGGTTGGGAGTATTTACAAAGGCTTGCCAGGTGATTACTCAAAGATGAAAGCTTTAAACACCCCTCAGATACCTTCGGCATGTCTAAGTGATAATATTAACTTCCTTCTTTTCAACTTCTTTTATATCTAGCCCAGAGTGTTTCTTGAAACCATAGCATCAGCTGTGTTCAGCAGACCTTTATACCCTGGGCTAATGATGTCTTAATTAGCAGGTGACACTATTAAGCTCAAAGGATGAGATGTATATTAATTAGGAATATACTATTCAATATTTTTTCAACTGTAATATAAAGGAAGGTATAGCGACAGTATGAAGAACTCCCCCATGGCAGCACAAAGGGAACAGAGAAACCCAGGATGAATTTTCAGATAAAACTTAAGACGTAGGAGTGAATTGGAGGTAACTCTAGGATTCCTTGAGAAGGAGACTGTGTGCGATGTGGAATTTTAGTTTGGTCTGCTTTAGTTGTTGATGAAGTTAGTCCAGACACTCCTGTCAGATCTGGACTTTGTCAGACTATTTTGGCTTGGATTCCTTTTGAGATGGTTCACATCACTCATAGAGATATTTTAACTGAGCAGTTAGGCACATTGGATGAAAATTTGATTCTCTTTTAATTTGTTTTTCCTCCTTGGGTTAAAGAAAGAAACAGCAAACTTGGCATTTTGTCTCCAGTTTATCACTCTAACCTAAAAGGCAAGGGTCAGTCTTCGTAGATGCACTAAGTGCATGCAGTTTTACAGTTATTTTCAGTTCTCCCTGGGGGAAAATAAAGCTACCTGGTTTCTCTGGATGACCCCTTCCATGCTTTGTACTGCCCAATGCCTTACTTGTTTGTTAAAAACTTAAGATTCTGAGAAATGTATTGGGCTTTATTCAGTGCAAAATAGATTCATGCTTCCTACAATTCTATTTGTTGTTCTTTGAGAAAGGAACTCACAAAATAAATGCAACTATGTTTGGAATAAGGATTTATCTGCGTTTTTTCCAAAATATTGGCTTCCAGGCCATTTTTCCAGTGCCCCCATATGAAGCACAAACATAAGACAAACAATTAGTTTAGTCTGTAAGACAGGATAATCCACTTTTTCTGTATTGGAAAAATTAGTATGCAGCGGTCTGCTTGTAAGTATTGGGTCTGGTACTGAACTGACGGACCACAACTGTTTTCATAGTGCAAAAGGCTTAGATTGTGATGTGAGTATGACACCAAGTATGGAATATCAGGAATAGATCTCCGTGTTATCTGAGTGTATGTTGTTGTAACTTTGTATTTGAGACTCCTGCAGTTAGCAAAACTGTGAAGGACAGCATTGATAAAAAGGCTTACAGTATTTTATAAAAAGGATGACAATATTTTATGATGTTAATTTGCTCAATGGTATTTTTATAATGCTTTCCAGATATTACTCTCCTAATGAGCTGTTTGGATAGCTGTAAATTTAGTGAACAAGTCTTTTATTAATTCCACCTATCCTCCTTCTCCCTGTCCTTCTCAAATATTTGTTAAATTCGAAGAATTTAATTTGAACAAACAAAAATCAGGAACTTTGCAGTTTGAGCTGATTTTTTTTCCTTCTTTCTTCATGTCTTTCTACACATGGAGCACAAGCCTTATCACAGCGAGTAGTAACAGTAGCTATGCAAGTGTGAAGCACTTTTTGTCATCAGTGTTGGCCCACGCTTTGGATTATGTGTTTATTTACGTCAAGCCATATACTAAATAAGAACATAATGTCTTGTTTGAGTGGATTGTTGGTGATGATGTTAAATTATTTGCCTGGAAATCTCAGCAGAATATTTCAGAAAATCTGTTTTATTCTGTTTAGTATATTTTCTGTGTGGGTGTCGGACTTTATGTCTGCTCACCCATTGCAAATGGTCATCAAAAGAAAACAAAATGAGAATTCCATACTTATGTGTGCAATTGCATTTTACCTTTCCTTCCCATGCTAGGTGCAACACTGAAGAATTAGGCTGGTTTTGTAGTGCCAAAATGCACCTGCATGGCCGGATCATTGAAAACATCATCTGAGGTCACAAATCCATTCCTGTTACTTGCTACTGCCTGTCGCCTCCTTCTGCCTTCCTAAGCCTGTCATGCCTTTCTCCCAGGCTCTCAATGTTCCTCAGAAGCTTAGCTGTGCAGACTTATGTTCCTTTGCCTATACCAGGAGCAAGTGTTTGCAAGCTGCATTTATCACTGTTTCAGAAATTTGTGGTAACTTGTAAGGGTGTGAGTGGCTTAGACAAACCTGCCAGAAACCAACTCCCACTGGCCACTTGTGCTGAAGACCAGTCTTGGATAACACTCCCAGTGCTTTTCCTACGTTCCTTTTTCCCTTTTACTGGAAGTGGAGAGAGTTGAGTTACCTGAGAATTTTCTGGACAGCTGTAAATCTAGCATTTGGTCCAACTAATTGGCATACTCTGAGCAATGAAACTTGTGTTATTTAATGAAGTTCAGGGGTTACAGGAATTGCTGAGTATATAGCACTGTTGATCTTCAATCTGGAAATCATGGAGACCTGACACCAACCATCAGCTGATACATTAAATCCTATATAGTTAAACAAGAGTAGAAAATTAAAGAAATAATATAATTTTTGCTTTAAATTTTAAATAATTCTGTTTCATAGAATAATGATTTCTAATCTTCTGGAGGAAAAATGTGTCTATGTGTTTGACAGCAAGATTATACACCCTTTGGAGTTTTGTGAAGCACTGCATTTTAGGACAGAATTGCCCTTCCTTCACTTCTCAATGCCATTTCCCCATCTAAAGAGATGGCTCCTGCAAATAAGCAGTGAAGTGACACGCAACATTTCTCAGCACTTTGGGGATCTTCCAAGCAGAACATAAACATATTTGGCAGTTCTCTGTACCTCTAAGATGTTCTAAAGCTCTTTTTTTGGGGTTTGGAAATCTAAAATTTTTGGATTCTTTTTTTATCCTGAAAGACATGTGCTGGCGTCTTCCAGGATTGCTGAACAGATTAAATACCAGCCTCTTGTTGCTTTCTGAAGTTATGTTCCTAATATGAACATAACCCTGGGCAAACGTGCATTGATTTCTTATTCTCCACTTTCAACATAGTTCCTTTTTAATAGCAATAGCTTGTGCTAAACTCTGCAAGTCAGATCCAGGTGCTACTGATACCATCTCATAGAAGTGGACCAGAAAAAGCTCCAGAGAGCTGATGGTGTAATACTATGTATAACACAAGCATGGTAGAAACTGGAACTGGCAAGTGTTTGAAGAATTTTGGTAGTCACTCAGTCCCAATGTAGTGCCTTAAATCCATAGCTATATGTAGGAAAAAAAAAGGTAAAATGTGTCCAAAGAAGTGTTTCAAGGTGGGTCTTAAGCATATTTGGCTGAACTTCAGCCACTTTTATGCAGTTCTTGTATTCTGTCGGACCTGCACAAATGGCTAATCCTTGCAAGAGTCATCAAGCAGGATGGAGATCAGGTAGAAGCTTGGATGTCTGGTAGGTCTGTGGTTGAGTGAAGCTTCGCTTTCTTTTCCTTCCCAACAGTCAAGCCATGATTTAGATGGAAATAAAATTACTGTCCTTAGCATGTACTGCTTATAGTTCCATCTTTAGGGATGTAGAAATAGGGCCACTTTTACAGCCAGGGGGAAAAAATGATTGTGACCTCAAAATTATCATAATTCGGGTCCAGGAAGACACATAAAGTACATTTTAAAGTACGTGAATAATGATGTGAATTAGTTATTTTAATGTCTTCCAAGTGTACTTAATTTTGAATGATATCCTCTGATAGCATTCACATGGTAAGGTATAATTGAAAAAACATGTGGCTGAATGGTTGAATGCAAAGTATAAATATACAGCTGCTAGCAGGTCAGAAGTCAAACTAGTAAAACATATGCCAAATTCCCTTAGGGATCTCATTAGTGTATGGTTGAATATACATGTAGAGGCTAAATGAATATTGCTGTTTGGGTCTACAGTGGATGAGACAATGACTAATCAATTGTAATTAAGGTTAGATGCTATTATTGACCCACATGTCGAGAATTAAATACTGCTCTTGGAGATTTCAGAGAACTTGAAAAATATATATCTGAATCTGTTTATGATAGTGTATTTGAAATAAATATTCTGAGCCTAATTGCAACATTTTTTAAATGGAATGTCACTGGAGTCGTTGCAAGCCAAAGCACTGAAGAATTCACCGTTATTCCTAAGATAACTGTTGGTCCAAAAGATAGTCTGTTGGATGTTGTGGAGTTAGGTGTAGCATCTGAACTTGCATACAATCGTATTTAGGCCCATGTTCGGCTCCTCCCTGAAATAGCAGCCACTTGCTTTCTTTCCTCCACCCTGAGTGCTGCATTTTAAACATAACACATACTGAAATAATTATGGTTTAAAAAAGGAAAGCTGTGAGTCCTGTGCTATTGATTAATCAAAGAGATTTTTAAGCAATTTTGAAGGAATTTGATTTTAATTTCTCACTGGAATCCTCCTTATTCCTCTCTCTCGGCTTTCTTTTCTCTAGCTTTCTCTTTCACATTGTCAGCACCTTTCTGTTAGTTTCAAGCATCATCAGCCCCCAAAATATCAAACAGTGCTGTCTACTCTAGGGACTGGTAGGAGTCAATGTACAAAATCAGGATCACAAACTGCCTTTACCTCCCCTCATCCTGTGAAACAGAGGAATTCAGATGACCTGTTGAATGGATGTGCAGATAGACATCCCCCACTGCCTGCACCCTGCAATACCATCGACTCGGCAAGCAGTCAGTTTTGCCTTTCTCCTCCCTTGTTTTACATTTGGGCTTTGCCATTCTTTGATAGGTTTTCTGCATTTGATCGTAGTACAAATGTTTTATGTCTGATGAATAACCTCCCCTCCTCTCTTTCCAACTTGTTTTTCTTCTAGTGCTCACAATATGTATACGTACTTGAACAGTCACCTGGATCTGATTAAGAAATCTTTGCCTGTGGGTTTCCTCACTGTTGATTTACATGTTTGGCCAGATTTCCATGGTAACAGATCTCCCTTAACAGATCTGACACTAAAGGGCATGGTAAGAAACAGCCTGTCTTTGCAAAAGGGTCAATACAGGGTAAAAAAAAAAATCATGGAAGGAGCATTTTTTTAATACTGAGAGTACTGTTCCTTTGCTATTTAAACTATCCCATAGGATTTGGGTTTCTTGCTGCATTTCGAAGTGTGCTAATGTTTCAGTAGAAAACCAGAGATCTTTGTAGTTGAGATACCACTACAGCTATGTTTATTTTCCTAAAAATATAAGTAGTGTTGTGTGTGTCCCAGTATCTTTCCTGGGAATCACATTTCAGAGCATTGACTACCAGCACTTGCTGTTGTTAACTAACTCACCTGTTAGCTGAATTTTGCGTATCTGTTGCAATAAACTTCAACTCAAATTTGGGAAAGGAATCAAATAACCTGAGGAGAGACTGCTTTATTTAAACAGGTAAATGTTCAGTAAATGTGCTGTATTAGAGTTGTTGGGTAGTAGATTTCAACAGAAACTGGAAAGTTCCTCTGCTTATTGCTCTCATGATTGGAGATATGCAGCCATAGGCTTTCATACATCTTTGCTCAAAGGTAAACCTGATCTGATTCTGGCTTGTGCTTTTAAAATTAGCTACTCAGAGGGCTTGAAATATTGTATTCTATGTAAAGAAATCTTCAGAGTACAGCAATCTGGAACCGGAAGCTGCAGCTTTTGGAAGCTCACCAGAGAACCTCTGCTGGAGAGACTTTTCAGTCCCTCTTTAAATGTTTGGGCATTTCTCGTCACTGAACTTCATGGTGTTAGATCGTCTCGATCACAAGCCAGGATGTTACCGTGCAGGGCTATGATACAAGACTATCATAAGGGTATACTTGATGATATCAAGATGTCTGATGATTAATGCAAAAATATACTTGAAAAAGGCATATTGTCCTGGATGTGAGCTTCTCAAACTACTCACCAACACCAAATCTGCTATATTTGAGGCTGAGGTAGGAGAGGGTGGCTGTAAGTACTGCAATGTATTTTAAGTGGCTAATTAGGGAAACATTAAAAAAACCCATAAAATAGATGGCTTATATATTTTTGGGTCCTACTAATATCCGTATTATTTTGTGGAAGAATTATATGCTGCAGCAGAGTCAGAATTTCCTTGGTATGATGGCTGTATGCAAATACTTGTAATTGCAAAGCATTTTTTCTGCCACAGTTACAGCTGCGTTCAGGTCTTGCTTATGCTGATATTAATCCAGGGCAGTATTGATTTGTGTCAGAGAAAAGGAGGTTAAGATATAGTCTTTAATTATTAATTATGTTTCAGTGATAGGGTGCTTGGGGGGGGAGGGGGAGAAATGCTTTTAGAAGTTATTTTTATGTAATAGCGTTTTCATATTATTACATTAAATACATTCACGAGCAATATCTGAGTCATACTGTAAAACTGTCAGAGTTAATCTATCCCTAATCCCATACAATGTGCTGTTTGTTCTTTATTTCTTTGCAAGGGCAGGAACAATTTATGTGGTTCTTCCCCAGATCACAAATAACACATTTAACATAATATTATGTGTACGGCTTACAAAAGTAGGGCTTAGAATTAGCACTGAAAACTTGTTACAACAAGAAACCATAGAAAATAATAGAGTTTTGCTTTGGCTGGGTTAGTACATTTTCTTTTTGATCTTTGCACAGGTTGTTGGACTAACATTGTCTCAGGGTCTGGATGAACTTGCTCTTATCTACTTGGCCACGATTCAAGCCATTGCTGTAAGTCATTTGGAGTGCCTAAAAGAATAAATGATTTTTCTCATGTTCTGTGGCAGGCTGATCATTGCCTTCTGCTAAACAGATTTCTAATAATAGATGAATTCACTTAAAGGACTTCTTAAAGGTGCAAGATATTATTTACCCCTACTGGTGACTAGTCTGACCTGTAAGGTAATCGACTGCCTGACTGGGGAGAAGATGCTCCCCTTAAAAGTTTTCTCCTTATGGCACTTCTGCAAATGGAGCCTTTGCCTCTAGTGCAGATGTGAGGAAGGAGGCTGATGCTCTGTGAGGCAGTGTTAACAGCACGGGCTGTCTAGAGTGAAGCATAGAGAGTGGAAAATAAAAGCTTTGGCAATTGTATGAAGGAACATGCACTCCCCTAAAATGCCTGAGCTTCAGATTGTTCCTAAGTCCATGGATTTCCCCTGCTTGCCTGTTAGATGAGTCAGAACTCCATACCTCACTGAGTCAGAGTGGGTCTGTGATTCTGTTGTTAATGCTACAGGCCGAACAGAGCAGAACTCCTTCCTCCCTCTGTTTCCCTCCTGCAAGGCAAGCATTTGTCTTGTGTGCAGTGTTTCCAGCCCATGGTTGTGCTTCTGTTAAAGGAGGCAGGGAGACCGTCTTTATGAAAGGCCCTTGATATTTGCTAACGTGCAGAGATGGGTAATTTTATTGGAATACTTTTGTTTCTGCCCTAATTTTCTCTGGAACCCAGGATTTCCAGCTCACAAGAGTTTCTGTTTTGAAGTGAAAACCTAGGTCAAAGGAATTGTTCTGACCCCCTGGTGCAGAATGCTTTCAATGTGGTGTGCTATCGCGAGGCATTGGGTGACTGAAATCAGTGTTTTTTTTACATCCTTTTTGTGCATTTGTTTTTTAAGGTTTGTTGAACTTCAGGTGGCTTTGCAAAACATTAACAGTTTGATGAATTGGGGAATTTTCCTGACAAAACTCTGTTCAGATGGAAAACTGACAATCTCCTCTACTGGTTAAACGACAACTTTAATAGGCTGGATCAGCCATCTGGGATATAGAGGGTGGGGGGCTGCTGTAAATTCACTGTGAATTCTCTGTCTTTGGTGTTAAGCCTCCCTCTTCAGCAAATAAAAATAACTTAACCCCAACCCAACCCAATTCATTGTTGTGAGTTTTGATCCTTCTTAAGATGAATGTAGCTTGGTTATACCTGATGCTCCAGTAAAATCCCATCATTTAAATAAGAATGTCTATGAGAGTTTAAACAATGCCAGCGACTGATACTTCCCCTGAAAGAAACTTTCCAGCATTGAACAGGTGCTTCGTTATTATAGCGTGCTAATGAAGTGGAAACATTCTCCGCTGGAAATCCTGGGAAAGCCACATATTATTTCATTATATGATACAGCTCAAATTTTATTGTAACATTAAAACACTGATTTTGAGATTTAATATAAAAATATATAAAACCATAGTTTTCTTTCCATTGTATGTTAACGGAAATCCATTTTCCTAAACCACTATTGAAACAGTAACTAAAAAATAGAGAGAGTAGATTTGGGTTTGACTTGGAATATTTATTAACTGTTACTATGATGTCTGAGAAATTTAATTTTCCTCCCATAATCCATCACTCCCAATTTTAGCTTCACTTTTTCTGAAGAAAACAGTTCTTACTCAGGACGGCTCCAATGCTGTGCCTTTAGCCGTCTTCAATGGGTGCGAGATAGACTTAAAACCTAGAGTAAAAATCTTGTAAAAAGTGTAGGCCTGCCCACAGAATGTTAATCTCTAGTTTTCTTTTCAGCAGGAGACGCTATTTTCTTTTTATATAAAATTTGCATTTGAAGCCCCTCAATTTGCATTTTCTCCCAATTCAGGATTAAATTAGTTCCTCCCCCCCCCCAAGTGAAATGGGTCTGGCTTTAATTTAAATTGCTATGTGAATACAATTTTCCAGGCAGGTAAACACAAAATAATTTTCACAGCATGTTCTTTCTCAGGGTCTTTGACGTGTGTATGTTGTGAGAGAAGTTGTTAATAAATTTGAATTGCAGAAGTAATGGAAGAGAATATTCTTTTAACTATTCATTGCAAAATGCAATGCAACAGTTAGACTGATGAGAGCATGATCAGATATAATTGTGGCCGTCAAGGCTGTTCTGAGGAGACAGGCTCTTTTATAGAGCAGTTTATTTTTCCATAATTAAAATTGAGACTGTGTGATTTGGAAATTAGCCCTCTGTGTCAATAGGGAAGCGAAGGATTTAGTCAGCTAGTGTTGTGGCTGCTAAAGTTCCTCTTAACTGCTTGCCTGAAAAACCAAATACATTTGAAGGTATGTCCAGAATGGTGCCAGTCATTCGTAAGAAACGTCTCCAATCGGATGAAACTCTGCTAGCTTCAATTTTCAGTAGCTTTTAGTTGAAGAGGGCTTTATTATAGGCTGCAGGCGTTTTAATGAACTTGCAGCACTTGCAGCACAGCATAAACAAAACTTAAAGAACAGTTTGTGAAAACTTTGACCATATTCTCTTTTTATGCAGCATCTACATACAAAGAGTCAGGTTAGGCAAAAATTTGGTGTAAATTTGGCATCTCATCAAGTCTGACCTTCAGAGTTAACTTCCAAGGCATTATAAAGAGTTGGAAATTATTTTTGGACAAATAGTTTGTCAAAGAAATGAGAAATGTTCTTACAGGAGGAAAGAAGGAGAAGGCTGACTTCAGTGAGTAGCTGGGGCAAGCAAAGCAAACAAAAGAGATTTTTTTTTAAATGGTAGAACTTTTGCTTTCATCATTCACAGAGCGGAACACTGAGCTGTTCTGATTTGAGTATCTCAGAATGGTGACTGTATATAAAAAGTTTTAAAATATGCCTACATTTTAGGTGTTTCAATCAATCCAGGCATTAAATGAATAATATGTTGTGCATAGAGCAAAGACCAAGAGAAATAGTTCAGCCAATACAAAATTCTTCAGATTTTCCTTTTTGCTGAAAAGACATAAAATATATTTTTTTTATTTGCTCCTTTTTTTTTGTTCTGTTTTGCTATTTGGCTTTAGAATTGAAATCTCTTTACTGAGAGTGATTTGCAAGTGCTGTTATGCAAAGCAAATAAAACTGTTCGGTGGAGATGTCTTTGCCATGGTTGGTTTTAGTCCTGGGCCTGGAAATGTTTGTCACAAATCACAAATGCCTGCTTATCACTACCATCAATTTTCCTGTTACCCTTTTCTGTGTCTTTTCGTAATCCCCATCTTCTCCCTTGTCAGTACTTCCCTGTAAGCCTCATTTCCCTGTGTTATTCTATACTGGTACGTTTTCCTTTCTTCAGCCAGCCTTGGGATGTTTAGTGCAATAATGCTGTGCCTTTGGACTTCCCAATCCCTTATGCCATCTATTTGATTTTTCTCATCCTTAATTACAATGCCCGTTACTGGCTGGAAGTTAAGCAGAAACTGTACCCCTGCAGGTCTGTTCCCAGACCTCAGGTTACTAGTAGGGGCAGTTAGTCCTTTTTAGTAGTATGATTCTTTTTAGCAAATTGTGCTTTAAGATCTCTTCTTGTGACTGCTCTCCTGTGCTCATCTGTGGGTTTTCCCCCCCCCCCCCCCTTTCTGAAGTTAGGAACAAGACATATTTTGGAAACCATGCAGGCTGCAGGGCATCATATCAACACACTCTTTCTGTGCGGTGGGCTGAGCAAGAACCCTCTCTTTGTGCAGATGCATGCTGACATTACTGGTAAGTTAGAGGAAGTGTGGGTAAAGGAGTTTAAACTACTTTATTTTAGGTGGCTAAATACTTTGTCTTTGGAAAAATAAATTCTTTATATAGAGCTGTATTTTGCCAATTGAAAAAACAGTGTGTAATGACATATTACTTCCTGCAAGACTGGATTTCCTCAATTAAAGAGATTTGAGTACAACAGAGATGCGGTACAACAAAGCTCCTAATGTTGTATTGTTAGAAAACAGACTTCCGGAGAAAAGTCCAGCATGGTTTCCAGTCTGTGGACCTTACAGTTTTTTTAAGAAAGTTCAATAGAATAAATATTAAAACTTTGTATGGAATTTTTCAAACCAGCACGTATAAATTGCATGTAAGAGATGTTTCTCACTGTCAGATTTAAAAAATTTATTCCATTCCATAGATATTATTCTATTCAGCCAGATTACAAGAAATTAGACAAGGACAATGCTCAGTACGTTTTGTGAGCATGGTTTGAATAAGATGTGTTTTACTAAAACATTTATCAGCATCTTCCAATTTGAGCTCTGTTGGGCTTCTCCTGACACTTCCTGCTTGTGTTGAACATTGTATCCATTATATAGAACAATTCTTTTCTGAATTACTTTCATGTCTGTATCTTTAATATGGTTTAAGGGACAATTTCTGAATTCTTGCCTCCATATGGTGCTCCATTTGGTTTTGTGGAATTGGTGGGTGGAAGGTCCAGGGTATGTGGTACATTACAAGAGCAGGTCTCAGGCTTGCATGGTGTTTTTGGTCTCCCTCAAGCCTGTGTGTGTTGGACATCATAGCACACCTGTGAGTCAGTTGAATATACTTCAAAAAATGTGGAAAAAATAACAAAACAGTGTAAAGGACTTCAGAGAAACTTTGAATGATGTGTATTTTGGATATATTTCAAATTAAGACCAATTCAGCTGTCATGAATAAAGTTTAGGGCTCATATTTGGGGCTTTTGGTTTGGAGAGCTGACTTGCCCTAACATCAAACCACACATCATAACCTTAATGTGGCAGGGAAGATGAAAATATGTTTTGTGTACTTACCAGAGCTGAAAACAGAAAAGGAGAAGCAGAAAGCATCGTACTTATTGACCTTAAAATTCACTAAGTACATTGTAGTCAAAGTGATGCTTTCTGTTTGTGAAAAATGATGTTGTCAAGTCTGTGCCTTTCCTTATAAAAGTCAAATGTTTAAGGTGAATTTCATGTACGTGTAGAGTTGGGGTGCTGGTTCCTGATGTATAAGATAAAAGATCTGTGAAATGTTATCCTGATTAAAATGTAATCAGAAGTTCTTTGACTGTAACTAATGGCCAAGTACAATTCAGCACAAAAAGGCCTTTTTGCAGTCTGGAGTTCTCCCCCATTTGTAAAATCAGTGACTGACAAGAGATGTCAGAGTTCATCTAACTGAAATGCTCTTGGTTGTGTTGAACTCATTAGAGCCTATCAGATAAAATAACTAACATTCCAGGATCAATCCCCCATTCTTTCCAGAAAAGAAAAAAATCTGAATATATTATTGTTAGTGGCAAATGCCCATGACTCAGTCATGCAGACATCCAATAGATAATTTTGAAGGCCACTTAAAAAGTATCTTGATCTTTTTGTTTGCGTGGTAAGAATTCTGCATTCATTTGGATGATGCGGGAAATGTGCAGTAAATTTTAGAGTACACTGAGAGCTGCTTACTGCTTCAACGCCTGACCAACTGCCGTCTAGCTGTAAGCTTGAGCTTTGGATTGTTTATATCTGTTCCAAGTTGACCCACGTCCTGAGCTGTGGTCCGTCTGAACCAGAAGAGTGCTCAGGTCACTGATCCTGCACGAAGGTGTGTTTGTTTGGTCAGGGAAATTAAGGGATGCTGTAATTACCCAGCTGTTAGTAGTCATTCCAGCAATCAAATGTCAAGGTGTCACTGTATCCACTTGCTTTGCCTGTCACTTTGCCTCTGCTAACTGAAGGTAGAAAGGGAAGAAAGACCACTCTGGCACCTTTACGTTACCAAAAGCTGATTGTAAGGAGCTTCACACTGTTGGAAGAGTGCAAAGTTAGCATAATGTAGCTGGGTACCTGGGATGCAAAGTGAATTTACTTTGTATCAATAATTGTGTCCTATATTAATAATTTTATTTCTCATTTTAAAAAGTGTGTATTTGCCTTTTCCTCTGTAGGAGTTGTTCATGACTCTCTTTAGATCTTCCTGCAAATTTCAGCTCCTTCTAGTCTTGCAGTTGGCTCTCAGGAGCAGCATTTTTTGAGGTATAATATCATTGAGTCTATTCACAGAAGGAAGCCTCCTCCCACCACTGTGTTTGCATCATCATTCCCCAAATGAAATTATCTCAGTAATGGAAATTTAGACACATGCCAAATTCTGTAGGAATATTAAATTCTTGGCCTTAGTGAGGATGAATATCTAAAGTATAGCTTAGGAAGGTATTTAGACTTAAGCTATTGCTATAGGTTTCTCTAAAGAGAATTAAGAAAGCGGGCTGATTTTTATTTGTTTATTACTCTTTCTCCTGCTGTTTTAACATTAATAATACAGGTCTTATAGAAGACTTTATGTGAAGTGAGGGAAAGTATGTTCATGATAGTACCCATGGGTGATGAAACGGTAATGTTTAATTCTACTTCTGAATGTATATTGAGTTTGATTGATTATTTTTCTGTTTTTTTAATCTTGTTCTAAAATGTCTTGCTCAATTTGAAAGACAAAATTTCTCTCATGATTTCATACATAGCTTGTGAAAGTTTACTACTCATATTTTCATGTCTTCCAGCAAAACCAGACTGGCTTTGCTGGCTATATATTTAAAAACAAACACAAGCAGCCTTTTTGTTGTTGTTCATTGCAAAAGAAACAAAAAGCATACCACCCTCTTTTTAGCTTGAGGTCAACTTTTAATAGGCACGTGGGTTTGAAGGGTGTGGTTAACAGGTTTATACCAAGCCCTTTCAGATAAATAGCCAGTATCAAAGATCTGGGGGTTTGTTCTTTGTATGCTTTATGTTCTGCATTAATAATTTTCTGAAAGTGTTTTAAATTTTACATTTTTCTTGGAGCCTGGAACCACAGAGCAGACATTTGCATTAATCTGCAGTAGACTGTAGCTCTGAATGTAGTTTTCAAGTCCTTTTTGTTCCTTTTTTCCTTTGTATTTTTTGCTTTAACTACTTACTGTGTGACTATATTCTTCCTAACAGAGGCATGGGTTTTTCTTGTATAGGCAAGCCTGTTGTCCTGTCCAAAGAAGTGGAGTCGGTTTTGGTGGGTGCTGCTATTCTTGGAGCTTGTGCTTCTGGAGATTTTTCATCTATACAGGTATGCAGTACCTGATTTTTTCCCCCAATTTTAATGCATTTCACACTTTGACATTTGCACCATGCACAGACTTTAATTCAAGTGGAAAAGTTTGTACCTTCAGCACAGACGGACAAGAGCCAGCATCATTTTCTCTCCACCCTCTTTTTAACTCCATATGTTACTTAGGTGTATTAAAGATTCATTTGTCTTCTGACTGTAGGGATATGAAAGTAGAAGCTGCTGTCTATTAAGTTAGGCCATGCAATTTTACAGACAGAAGAAGGAATTTGGCAAGGCTCTGATCCTGCAGGAAGGTCACGCTTTCATCTCAGTTACATTTGTCCTACTTTCCTTCCCTCATATTGAGGAATGTTAAACATAAGAAACACCATAGCACTATTTATGCCATTAAAAATGACACACCTATACCTCTTTTTTTTCCCACAGTGAATGCAGAGCTAATAATGAGGATGGAACTTCATGTTTACTCATGTAATTTCAATCCATTAATAGTTGTAAAAGTAGTAGTAAAGTCTTTTATGTTCAGTGGATCAGCCAAAGCATGACTTAGTTGCATTTATGTAAACAACAGCAACATACAGAGGAACAGCATACTGAAGAACAGTCTGAAAGCCTAAAATCATACCTGGTTTTCCACCTAGTGATTCCACTGGTAAAAGGCATGTCCTCTCCTTCTGCTACACAAAGACGCTAACCAGTATATTGCATCCACTTGGACAAAATTATTTATCAAGATGGTCCCTATAGTACCTATTAGGCACAGCTATTTGTAGATTAGGGTTTGCTCAAAAACTTACCTGAATATATTTTCTGAATAGGGGGTCAGCTTCTCAACCTAGTTAAATTGACACATTTCCACTGGAATCAATGAACAGCTCAACATAAGCTGAGGAACTGGGCTGGTTTGGGAAATTTCCAAAGGTGAAATTTCCAAATGTGAATATAGAATATAGATTTATGCTCCCTTCCCATCCTTGCTTGATTCAAATAAGTTAAAGCCAGGACATAAAAAGAATAAATAGAAATTTCAATCTAGTGTCTCAGCCCCACATAAGGAGTCTGATTTCCCAAGCGCAGCTCTGTCTTTTTCAGTTCTTCAGCAGCTTTTCGTGTAAGGTCTGGTTCCAAAAGATTTGCTAGTCAGCAGGAGAGTTTTCTTTTGTTTCACTGAGTTGCAGGTCAAGACCATGGGCTTGTCTGAGATATCTTTGAAAATGAAAAAGTAGATTGGAAACTACTGCTATTATACATCTCATTGGGCATTTGTAGCATGTTTCTTTCCATCATACTGCCCGTGGTGATCACTGGGAGCCAGGTGAGGTCCTGAATCCTATCCAGGATGCCAGAAAATCTCTGCAGTGGGAAGAAACCAACTGCAAGGTGTTTTGGCTTAGTGTGTGTTCAGATTTGTGTTGAAGCGGTTCCACCTATGGCAATCATCTCATTTGTATCATGTAGCAAATATTTTAGACTATATACAAACATTTTTTAAAGAATTCAGCTACATGAAATCAAAGAAGCAAGAAACTGAATAAATGTCTTTTGGGGGAGGAGGGGGATGTAAATGCATATCTAGCTTTGCAGTTCCATAGCCGCTTCTTACATTTATTTTTCTACAACATCTTCCTAAACAAACCTTACTTAGAGGTGTTATAAGTATTCAGCATTGTGGTAGACTCTGAAAATAATAGAAGTTATTATCTGTCCTCTAAGTAGATGATTTTTGCTTAATTGATATGCTTTCCAGTGATGCTTGTTTGTTCAGCCTAATAGTAATGGAGAAAGTCATGGGGTTTGTCCTCTTTCCTTACATCTATGTTTGTTTGAAGGGAATTTTTTACTATATTTGTCCCAGTGATTTGGGTCACATTTCTCAGAATAATTTTTGAACATTTCCACTCACTCACTGTCAAAATGAAAATGTTTAAAAGCTCTCTGGTTTTCATGGCTTGGCTCAAAATCACTTCTGATAATCTTGGTCTAGCTTGAACATGCTCTGCTGACAAAAGGACTGGTTGCTGAACAGAAACATGAAACCCACCAAAGATAAGCTAGTGCTGCCAGGCTTCTGCTGGGGAGTCTCCTGTGCGCATGTGCTGAGTAATATATGCAAAGTGAGTGATGCTTCAGGTAGTTGATGAGCCCAAATGCTGAATCTGATGCTTTGGGGATGTAAAATGCATTAGATGTTAGCTCTGACCTACCTGTGCTTTCTGTCAAGTGTCGGGGTTTTGGGGCATAGGGCAGCTGAGTCAGAGTCACCGCTCCAGCATTCTGCTGTTCTCTCAGAAAATCTGGACACACGGAGAAGATGCTCAGAATATACTAAGGCGTCACTTTTCAATAGTGGAAAGAAAAGATGAGTCATCTAGGGAGGACCCAACTCTATGGGAACCTTACATAGTATTTAGAATTATTTAGTTTACAGTTAAGAAAGGCGCTGGAATTACACAGAGCTTCCTTAGGGGTAAAGTATGTGGCTATGATCATTGTTCTTCCTCACATATTTGTACTCTCGTATTCCATCATTGGGATTTGGAAATGGCAAAATATCTGCTTCAGAGACACACTGGGGGATCATTTCTCCAGGGACAGGCAGCTTACTTACCTACATATTACTGTGTGCCAGAAATGTTCATGAGGCAACAGATTCTGCACCCTACGCTTTCATGAGTTTTTGGCCATGGTGGCTGGAACACTGCAGAGATTTTCCTCTGTCCTTTGGCATCCTTAAATAAGTTTCTTCTCACAAATAAACAAGCACCAATATACATCCTTTCCCCTTCTATAAAACAGCAGTGACTATTTGCAAGATGCAGTATTTTGTTCTAATTCTTGATTTTGATTTCTTTTTATTCTTATTTTGAGTGATTTGTGGAGTAAAGGTTTTCATGCTTTTTATTGCCCACTTTGTATTAGTACCAAAATTCTCAGTATGCTGAGTTTTTACAAAGAAGCATTGGAAATGAAGGTTGTTACAAAATGTGTAACCATGCAGGTTAATTTGCAAGATTCTGGTGAGGTTTTAAAAGCTAAAGCCCCTTGAAGCTGCAATTTCATCTTTAAGTAATTCTGTCATGGAAAGATTTATAATCTCCATCTCTCATGCCTGGTCACCATATGTTGTTGCTTCAAAGAATGTTGACTTCCCTATTTTCCTCTTCATTTACTCTTCCTGCATTTTTTCTCCTCTGCGGTAAAACTGAATTAAAACAATTGATCTATCCAAAAAGAAAAAGAACCGCCAGTATGGTCAGTTATTCCCTTCTGCATTTTTTGTTTATTTAGTCTCTGGAATCTCTGGAAAGGGCACAAAATCTTACGAATTTTTTGTTGCAATTTGGGTTATCTTTTCATTTGCCCCTACAAATGCTACACCTTTTTTCTTTTAGTGTTTTTTTTTTTATGTCTTGATTGTTGTACCTATGAACCATAACACAGCCAGGCTGAGTCACAGAGGACAGTGCAGGGTGAAATAGTAAGACATATGGACTGTTGAAGTACACACTGTATTTTGGGGGGTTGGTTTTTGAAATATGTGCCATATTGAATGAAATAACCTTATCATTGCTGGCTTAGATGGGTCAATTTATTGGTTCTAGCCATGCCTTTCATGCTGAACATCAGGGTCTTGGTTTTTTATGTGATTTTTTTCTGCAGTAAAAATATAGTTTCCGGTTTAGCAAGCCAGCAATCCCTTCTCAGTAAAAATGTTCAATAAATAAATGTCAAAATTTCCAGTATATCCTCGTTACTCTGCCTCACTTCTGTGTAATTGAAAGTGGGAAGAATGTGCTGTTTGATTTGGCAGTCATCCAGCCATTTTTTTTGGATAACCTACTCTTTGGGACAAAGCTGTACACCAGGGAACAGGATTATTGCCTTATAAAATCCTGCAGCCCACTGACTCTTCCTTAATTGCATATTAAAGCAATTAATAAAATTACCTGTATGAAACCAGAGTACCAGATTTATTTTGGATTTACTGTCTTTTTGGGTCATTCTTACAGGCTGATGTGGAAGAGAAAACTTTGTATGATTTACCTTTTACTTGTAAATTTCTGTAATCAGCTTCCTGTTATCATTTTGGGTATAGAACATCGAGCTAGAAATTACAGTTGACATGACTGCAAGATTTTTCAGGTATAAAATTGATTTTTAAGGGAGGTGTAGTCTTTCCTTGTCAGTTTTGGTTGTTATGCAAGTGGGTGGCATATCCTGCAAAAAGATAGGGAAAAGCTTTTTCATTGTTTTTGTGAAGTGAGATACATAAAAATTAGCTGGATTCAAAAGAACGAGATGTTAAGTAGTTAGCTTATGTGGATTAGCTGAATTACTTAGCAGCAATAACAGCTGCACAAGTGATGTGCCCCTTAGATACAGTTTGCATGCCTGGAAGCAGCCCTAGAAGCTATGGTCTTGCCTTCAAGGTAACAGTCAGAGTCCATAACTATGGGGGAGATATATTGCAGAGAGGAGTTTGAAGTTGTAGTGGTGCAGGTGAAATGATTCACTTACAACTCTTTACTAAAGGAACTCAAAAAGAGTTTTGTTTGTACACTGCTTGATTGTGCTTTGTTCAATGACATCTCTCAGTGGTCTGAGGGAGTTGTAGGGTGGTATAGCACAGAGGAAAAACCACAGATGACACAAGTTTTACAAAGATCAGGCAGGATGAAGATGTGGTATTCAGTGTATTCACCTCCTAACAATGAAAATGTCATAGAATGTGAAGAGGTTCTTTACTGCAACAGCTACTCCACAACCTCAGTAATGGACCAACTGGCAATTGTGAGTAGGAAACATTTCATAAGAACATCCATAAATAGTACTGGGACATACTCAACATTACTGCTGACAGAACAGGAGTGGCTTAGGCTATTTCCATTCTGGATCAGGCAATCTCTGGAGTAATTTTTTTCCACTTATTTCAGTGGATGGGCTTCAGTTGATGATCTGATCCTCTATTCCTCTTCCAAAGCATTACCTGTCAGGACTGAAATTAATAGAAGCATCTTGTTGATTTCCATATTTTCAAAAGCAGGAATCGAGTGAAAGATCAGGGAGGGGATAGTTTTTTTCCTTAGAAATGGTAATAACTTGGGAAATCAAAAGAGGAAATAAAATGCCTTCCCTCATCTCATTAAAAATTCAAAGCACTCTTGTTTTTGAGCAGAGTGAATTAGTAATTAAGTGCTATAATCAACTTATGTAAACATAATATTGAAGG
This sequence comes from Tapera naevia, assembly GCA_033556795.1. Lineage (NCBI taxonomy): Eukaryota > Metazoa > Chordata > Aves > Cuculiformes > Neomorphidae > Tapera > Tapera naevia. The sequence continues at coordinate 6,732,358 of JAUMJJ010000113.1, forward strand.
AGAGCAGCAAATTAATCATTTGATTGGCTTGCCTTACCCAATTAATGCACCTTTTAGTAAAGGCCTTCTTGCTATGTTGGGATTTTTTTTTCTCCTGTTCCTTTAATCAGGATTTTGGAAAGCACAGGAAGGAGGTGCTTGTTCTTAGGCACCATGCTGTATTCAAGGAGTGTGTTACAGTGCTGTGATCTTTGCCTCCCTTTTCTTCAAAAGCTGCAAACTTGCAAGTGTGCAGTTTGAGCCCAAGGTTTAGTGGAGACCATTCTTGGTCAAGGCTTTTCTGAGTAACGTATTGGTTTGGTATGGCTTCTTCATCTAAATGTTTGGGGTCTTATTTTTAAATTCCTTTCTGGATGTATATGTCATCAGTCTCAGTTGACAGGATATGTGCCTCTTTAAATTTCAGTCCGTGGCTTATATAGCTACTATTAGAGACTGTATTCTGGTGGTGAAAAGAGCTGAACCCACACAGTCCATTCATTAGTTTGGTCTCACTTCTGACTGGCAGCAAAGTAATCAAGGGATGTCATGGACAGTACGTGGTGTGAACTCTACTGCTTGCTCAGAATGAAATGGTTTTCCATGTAAACAACTAAGATGTTCAACGGCTTTGGAGTATATTTGTAGCTAACCAGGCCTGGATTCAAAGCAGTGACTCGGCAGTAGAAGAACTCTATCCCTTTATCTCTGTCCTTGGTCTTTTGGCACTAAAATACATCTTTGCCTAATTGAAAGGTTGTTTTTTTTCCTTGCACAATAAAGTTAGATTCAATATGGTATGCATGAAACCACCAAGATACTGGCAATGCCTCTGGCTTTTGTATAGAGTCAGCTGCCTTCTTACCAGAAATCTTTAGAGAAATATAGATGAGAGAGAAAAATTAAAAGGCAGCGATTTGATGGCCACTGTCCAGTTCCTTGTGGCCTAGTGTTTATGGTACAAAGAGTGCCTTTTTAGTTAGCATATTTTGGCCTTACTGTCAGAAGTCTTTGCAGTAAGGGTAAAAAGCAGATGAATCACAATTACTCTTTTGCCCTAAGGATGATCCTGCTGTATTGAGGCTGAGAAATATAAATGCTTGTCTGTCTCTGCCAAGCATAGAATCAGCTTTCAATCAGTTTGAGAGTGTGATTTTTTTTTTCACTTTTCAAGCTGCAATAAGTATACAGCAGCATTTCTACTTTCTTTCAACTGACTTCAGTGTACAGTTTTTCCATGCAGTTGGAAATCCTCTCTTAGTGCGAGTTAAGTCACACATACAAGCACCACCACTTAGGGAATCAAACAGCTGAGATGTGGCTGTAGCTGACAGTACAATACTTTCACAAAAGTGCTAAGAAAAGTACCCTCTGCTGTGTTGCTGTTTACTGACATATGATACTGGTTGACATCTGTTGCCCTTCTCATTTGAGGACTGTTTGCTTTACTAACTTTAACATTTCCACATTGCTATGCTGTTGAAGTGCAGATACACAAATCTCCTTGGAGTCCCCAAGGTCCTTTTATGAGAAGCAGAGCTGCCATCATTTGATATCATCCTGCTGGCTGGCTTTCATATTGGAGTTGAAAGAAATAACTCTGTTGCTGTTAAATGTTCTTGGTAGAGTGCAATGCCTAATGCTATGCATTGTCATACATGTGATGTATTATCACATCAGTACATGCTGTGCAGTCGTGTTTGGTTCGTTCGTCGCATTAGATGAGTTGTGATTGTTTTATATCACTTCAAATCATTACAGGTAAAAATTTGTCTAAGAAAATGTCAAAGTTTGTTATAGCAGGTCATATAGCTACTGAAATGACAAATGATCTTAGTCCATAATCATAATGCAGAATCCTCAGTTAATGTAAATCATTGTTGCTTCAGGATTTCAAAGGAGTGACACCAGTTTACTCCAGTGTCTTGATCCAATCAAGCACTTAGGTACGTCATCAGACTTTCAGGGAGGCAAGAAGCTCAGTTGAAGATAAGCAGGACTGCCCATGTGCTGAAGTGCTTTACTGGATCAGAGCCCACACAGGAATCTGACACACGGTTCACTAGTAGATGACACATCTTGAAATGATAAAGGCTTGCAATTGGTTCATATTATTATCTGTTCAGAAACAAATTGTGGCTGCTATAGGTAATAGGATACAAAGGCAGTGTCTTTTGATAAGCACTGTCCTTTTCTGGAAACTCAGCATGCTCCATTTTAAATGTCAACCAGCACACAAATGTTTGAATTTAGAATTTCTCAGTAACTCTTTAATGACGAGGAAGGGCAGCTGTAAGTCAGTGTAACATAATGACTATAACAGAACTACCCATTTATATTAGCAGAGTGTTTGGCACAGAAGTACTAACATTGGAGGCAACAATCATAGAAATCCAGTACTTAAAGATGTAACCATATTATTTTTCTACAAGTAGGTGGTTTAATTTCAGTAGCACACTAATGAAATTAAATGAAGCATGGCCTTTTATTGGGGCATTGGTGGAAGGAAATGGGGCACTGTGTGTTGGATTATCAATGTGACTTACCTGTTCATTATGTCTGTCTGAGAGTGGTGATAAATACTTTATTACTTAGTTTTTACATTTATGAGGATGGACTGAAAAGGTAATAAAGACCTCTCAGATGCTTGAATGACCAAAGAAGTCTATTTAATGCTCTGTCTTTATGCTGAAGGTACAGCCAGCTTTGCACATTGGCATAGTTTCATTGACTTCAGCTGAATTCTGTATCTTCTGTGCACATACACATTGACCGTACTGGAAGCAACTATATGTATACAAATCCAAACTTGTTTTGTCTGTAGCCTCAACATGTATATTGTCATACCTGAAAGCTTTTAATAAACTCATGTCAGCAGATGTTGGCAACGAATAAGATTTAGTGTTCCGTTAATCTGCAGAAGTTGAGACTCCTGTTAACCAATGGTATTCTTCTCAACTGTCAGTAAGCCCAGGACCTGGCAAGCAGGAGAAGATATACTGTCCAGAATAGTTCACATTCTGCTGCAGCATATTTTTGTAACAAACCATGAAATGACCATGGTGGAGTTTGTCTAATCAGATGTATAATTAGGTGATTTTTTTCAAGCAGATTTAAGATTAAGATCAGCTTGTAGAAGAAATTTAATAATATCACAACCTTACAGTTTTTCTAGCTTGCTGGCCCTGTCTTTTCTTGAGGAAAACCATAAATGTGAGGAAACCATAAATGTGTCTTTATAATAGATAGATACTTTCTTCGAAATGTACTGTGATCCAGCTCCTTTCTATTTTAAGAATAGATTTTTACCCACATACTCGGAGATATAGCTGAAGTCATTTGGCCTTAGACTTCTCTTCTGTCCAGGCCATTTAAGCAGGGAAAAGTGTGACAGCACTATTTTGTAGGAAGGATGAGAAAAAAGGAGGATATTATGGATCCTTTGTAACTATCAGGTAACTAAAGGTCCTTTTCGTAGCATGTCTTGCTTAAGTGATGTTTGAGATGTCAAAAAAGTTAAAACTCTCTCTGCCCTCACCTCTTCAATAACTGAGTAGAACAGCCTTCAAGTTATGCACTGGAGAATTGGAAACTCAATCTGGCTACACTGTGAGATTAATTTTCCATCTGGGATTTGCACTCTTGCTATGTCAGCACAGGGGATCAGACTGTTCTGTGGCAAAGCAGAGGCATGTCGAGTCACAGCGCTAGCTGTCTGAAATGCTTGAGGTTTTTGCACAATAATTTTTTTTTGAAGGACATTATGATCATTTAGTTGTGGGATTTGATGCCAGTACCATCAGGGACATACTTCGGCCACCTGTATTTGAAGAAATTCTATAACAGTGTACAATGTTGTCCTTCCTCCTAAAGATTTCTAGAGGGATTTATTTCTCAAAATTTGCTCCCTCTGTATAGTTTACCAAGACTCTGTTTACTATCATTTTATTGTGGTTAACAGTAAAGACATTTTTCTGTATTTCCTTTCATATATAGTGAATATATATATAGCTGACAAAGAGATCCATTAACTTCTAATAGTTTTATTAGCCATAGAAGGCAGTTGCTTTGTTAGCATATTGGCTGTCCTCATCCTCATAATTGGAATCCTTTTCTCATTCTGTTTTTTTTGTTCAGCTAAATCATAGGTTCTTGTTTCCTTGGTTTCTTAGATCTAGGCATATAACAGCCATTCCCCTTTCTTGCTTTCTTTCTTGTTTTGAAGCAAATTTTCACACCCACTGTGCTTAAACATTTTTGAGACACAGTTTGATACTTGCAATTGGACATGTAGAGAGAATCCATATAAAATTGCTTCATGGCTCTGTTTTGTTTTTTTATTGAGACAAGTGTCCTCGTAATGATTAGCAAGACCATAATAGTCACGGTTGAGGGAAATCTAGGCAGAAAGGCTAACCACTAAGCGGGCATGGAAAAGCATAAGTTGCAGATTTCTGCGTAACAATACTCCTCCAGATGAGGGTTGAAAAACACTAGAAGAACACAAATAAGGAGAACTGCTGTGCCCATATCGTGCTGTACCTCATAAAGCGTATATAAGCAGCAAAAGTGAGTTGGATTGCCTTCTTTCACAGGTGTAGTATTCAGCTAAGAATTTTTAAGGGATGTACTCAATGATGTGTACTATTCTAGGGGCTGCATTCCCCTGAGCATTCCTAACCTTCAGTACGTAAATACATTTTGATCCATGTAGGGCCTGTTTGTGTTTTCTACACTGCTTCCAGATAGTCCTTTACCACGTAGAAATTCTAGGGAAGGGTGTGGGTGTGGAAGCTCTGATGGGAGCACATTGTTTAGTCAAGGAACAGAGTAAAGTGAATTGGTGATGCACTCCTCACTAAGCAGACTGAGGAGGCATTAGATCTAACTTCTTTTGGAGCTTTGGACCCTCCAAAGGTAAAACACTCTGGAAAATATACTGACTTCTAATCAATATTTTTCTCCTGAAAAGTATCTGCATGACAAGAATATGCGGGGAGGGCTGTGCCATTTCCCTGCCCAACCTCTATCTCCCAAAACCATGAGTTAGCGGATGATAATGTGTTTCATTTGGAAAGTCAATTAATTGCCCTGCTCTGTAGCCCAGAATCGAGCTAAACACCTTGGATACATTCAGCAAAATTTTTCTGAGTGTAGTAGCCTTGTGTCAGACTGCTTTTGCTTTCAAAATGTCTGTTAAGACTTGATTTTTGCCTCTCAGACTAGTGTCTTCTTATCTGTTGTTGTGAAATCACTCACTTCTGTTTAGGTATTGAATCCTGTGTCTTTAGACTAGAGTGAGGGAAGCAATGCTGGAGCGTCTTACAGCAGATAAATTGGAAGCTGGCACTTGGTTTCGGTGAAAGAGATGAGTAAAGATGCTAAGCTGTTTGAAGCTCTTCTGATAAATGGATTCTTTTTGTGATGAGCTATCCTCACTTTCTTTGACTGGTTGGTCTAAAAGCATTGTATATACAAGCACATTACTCATTATTTACTGGTCGCGGTTGTAAGGTTGTTTAATTTCGCAATAGTCCCATCTAAGGGATGATTCTTGCATTGCATGAAAGAGAGAGTGAGCAAGCTTTGCTTTTAATTTTGTTTGTGTAGCTTTGCCCTTGTGGAAGCACTGGAGAGCCAGCACATTTGCCATAAGACACAAAATGCCAGACTTGTGGCTTTTTGGACATGAAAGTTCCACTTATGCCAGAGGGAACTGGCATGGAAAGAGAATAAAAGAAACACGAGAAAGAAGACAGGTGTGGGAGAGAATGGAGCTTTTCTTTTTTGGCACTACGTCCTCAATATCCCCACCATCTCTCTCTCCTTACTCCCTCTCTTATATTGTTTCTTCTTTCCTCTTGTATTCTTGCCTTCTTTTTGTTTGTGCCTCTCTTCTGTTTGTTTTTTTTTTCCACTTTTTCTTCTTTTCTTATCTGTTGATTCTTCGTCTCTTCTATTTAATCTTATTTCTCCTCTTTTGTTCTCTGTCTCTCTTTCCCTGCTCTTTCCATATCTCAGTCCCCTACCTGTGCCCTCATGTAATAAAAATCAAAGAGGAAGGGATGATTTGTGGCTCATTTAGTGCTGATCCTACAGGTCTATTCTTAAATCTTGTAGTAATTCAGTAAAATGTTGTTATGTATCCTCTGTTTTATGGGTACAGCATACCCACACAGCACTGATAAGGCTGTGCCAGTGTTCTTGGACTTCAAGAGGGAAGATTTATGATAGCATTGATGGCAGTGCTAAAATAAACTGACCTCCCCTAGCCAAAGGAATACGAGTTTGTAAATGCCAGCATTTTATACACAAAGTGAAGGACACTGGCTGAGGAAGCTGCTGCCTAGGTTAGTTGTTCAAGATCTGAAAATGGCAGAAAAAAAAAAAGAGCCAGAAGAAGTCATTTGTACTAAAACAAACCCTGTCATGAGTCATTTGACTTCTTTTTCTCTTACATACATAGTTTATATCTCAGCCCTTCTAAGGCTTGAGTAACTCTTTAGGCTGAGCCGGCTCCAATCGGAGTAGGATCCTGCTTCCAGTTACAGTGTACCACTTAGAACTCTGTTTAATTTGAGTCTTGTGTTTACAGGCTGTAACTATTACTTAGTTGTCATATTTATGGTAATAGAAAAGGTGGTTTGTTCTGTGATTCAGTCCCAGCCATGCTGTTGTATAGTTCTGTGTCCTCACAGCAGCAGAGAAAAAGTGGTCTGAGTGAGCCTTCTACTTTTTACCTCATTTACTTTTCTCATGCAGCTTCAGTCATGCGGGTCAGCAGGCGTGAAGCGGGACACATGTCCCTTGCCACCCCTCCCAGCCGCTGCCTCCGCCTGACGATATCAGCAGAGCATTGCTCTGTGTTTGCTGCATGTCTCACACAGTTTGTGTATGAACTGCATGTGATTTTTCTTCCCTTTTGCTTTGAAAGGGACAACACTGAAGCACACACTATCAGAAAAACACAGGTTTGCTTATTTTTCCCTTTTTCAATTTTTATCTGTCTCAATTTTCTTCACCCTTCCCCTTCTGCTCCTGAGTTTTTGTTCAAATATTTTTACTAAGTGCTTCAGGTGCAAAAATACTTAATTGCAGCAGGAAAACATGAAAGGTGTGTGAATTCTTCCAAGTCTTGTTAGCTGCCTCTGCCAAAGCTTATACAGACCTGAAAGGGGAAAGTGAAACACAGCCGAAGGTAAAAAAACCTTTGTCCAACTTTAAAACTTACAGGGAAATTGTTCCAACAGCTCAGCCAGCTTCCTTGGGCAAGAGCAATCCTCCAGGCCCACTGCTGAAAGTGGCTGCACCTTAATTAAGCAGCAGGACTCTTGTTCCCCCTAGTGGCTAATTACACAGGATGTTTCACATGAACATTTTATGTAGCTTCCTTTGAACTTCCCTGCCGACTTTTCCTCCCATCCACACTTTTTGCTATGTTTTGTAACTTCCTCAGTTTCTCCAAACGATGGCATTTGCCATTCTTTTGAATGCGACTTCAGGAGGCAGGAAAATGTGCTATGTATAGTTGATACCTTATATTTGCAACACAGCACTAGGGTTTAGGGTTGGAGAGGTTTTAGCTCATTTGCCACCCATGCATGCTGGATTTTTCTTGCAGTATTAACAGTAAGGGTTAAGGAAGAAGGGCTTTTCTTTGTGTATCAGCATCCCTGTTCCTGTTGTAACTCCGCAAGCATGAACAGATACAAATTAACCCCCCCAAAGCAGCAGACTTGTTTAATGCCCTTGCTTTACGTATCAAAGAAATACCGTGTAAGATTTAGTGTAGTATTTCTTAGTGACAGGGGGAAAAATGCTGTGTTTGCCAATGTAGTTCTTATTAGCAGCTTGGTAATGGGAGACAGTGCATGTCTTGGGTCACGCTCATTGGCTGTACTAACATAAGCATTGTCATGTCAAGTTCTTGAGTTTACCTTGGTATAAATAAAAGCAGAATTTTGCAATGAGAAAAGCAATGCCTAACTTGAGAGTCAGAGGAGAAGGGTTTTATTCCTGGCTTTGCTACTGACTTTGTGAATTTGGGGAAGTTGTTTAACTTTGTTCTTCATCCAACTGATTTGTGAAGCCAATCTAGTGATGTTTAAATATCTCAGAGGCTTTTTTAAAAGTTATATTAAAGGTGATAGAATGCAAATTGCAAATAAAATTAATTATGATGCTAATGATGTTGCTTTGGTGGATTAAAATAAGTACGAATGGGAAGGCCAGTAGACTGACAGCCTGGTTGCAGATAATTGGAAAATCTTTTGACTCATGGATGGGAAACCAAAATCTTACTTTAGAACTGCAGCCAGTTTATTATGTGTGGTAATTTTCATTGCTCTGTGTATCATATGAAAGATGGCTTATGATGGTAGTATGACATGACTACAACTCAGATGTTTTTATCGATTTTTAATATTTAGAGCATTCAAGACTTCTTGTTTTAAGAAAATATTTGGGCAGGAATGGGAGACCACATCCTTTAAAACACAAGTTCACTCATGTTTTATATTGGCAATTCCTTAGGGAAAAAAAGGGTAATTCAAGATTCACGTGTAGCTTTAGACATCTAAATTTGCATCTAATACTTAACTGAGAGACTGGGTGCTTTTATTGCTCAAGTATGGATACTTCTAAACTGCTCTTGAAGACATTTGCTGGAGGATTCTGAAAACCAAATGTTATCCTTTTGACTACAGTGGCATCAGGATTAACAGAAACAACAGATACATGTTGCATTGCTGAGCATTTTTTGATTTGCATCTGAAAATGGTTTGTGACAGGTCAGTAACACAATGAATGTAATGTGAAACATTCAACAGGATAAAACCTCCTTGTTATAACTGTATCCTTTTTTCTTGCATGTCTGGGTTGTATTTTTTTTTAATTAAGTTACTGAGTTGTAGAATAGCCTGCATTCCTTCTGTTGCTGTAAAAATGAAATGACTGACAGCTTTGCAGTTGCACATGGTCCTACTGTTTGTTGAAAGAAGAGTGGGCAGAATGGAATCCTACCAAATTTTTCACGTATTATATATAGAGAAAAGATTTTTAAGTGTGAGAAAACCGCTTCTGATCAAGCTGTTTAGCCAGATCTGTTACTGATCCTATCTGATTTTATATAGCTCTTCGCACATTAATGCCAGTAACCAAGCCAGAGCAGAACAATGGGTATGTTTAGAAAAGTTGTGTAGTAAAATTAAGACTTTCATCAGATAGAAGTAATTTAGTTCCCCTCCTCCCATTTTAGACTTGTCATAGCCAAAGAAATACCTTTGAAACAAAACCTAGCTTTTTTTAAGATTTGCTGTATTAAGCAATTTCCAAAGTACAAAATTGCTGCTAATGGAAAACCAAAATAAATCTGGGATTTTGAGCTGGTGCAGTATTCGTGCAAGTAATTAGCCTGTACAAAAGGAGCATTCATCTTGAAATGACAGATAAGTGCTAAGGACAGGATTGAAAACTGTAAATATGTTAGCACTTTAAGCGAGAGCACAGCTTCAGCACTTGTTAGATTCATCAGCTGCTGTAAACAATATGGATCTTTGAAGATCTCTGCTGAGATCTCAGCACATCAGATAATGATATAGTTGTTCATTTTTGCTTCTTCTGTTTTGTTTTTTCTTTCAGAAAGTACTTTCTGCAAAGAATAGGCCTATGATGCTGCCAGCACACACACTTATCTTTCTTCATGAGCAGACCCAGCAAGTCACTGTGGGGAGTAAAGAGCAAGCCTGCAGAGCTGGGCTCTGCCTTTCCCGATTTATGCACAAGTGAGGAACAGTATGTGCAGCTGCAGCACAACTTTCCTCTCATGGCTGTGTCTCTACCCCAGGCTACGAAAGGCACTCAGAGGTCATCCAGGCTCAGTTCACAGTTAGAACATTTCTTCAAGTATGATTTTTAAATGCAGGCTGTTCAGGTGGTGACAGAGATAGAAGTTTCTCTGTGTAGCTTTGCAAAGGGTTAACAGTGACTGAGCTGTAACAATGGAAGTTTTCATGTTGTGAAAACTGCATACAATTAAAAATAATTTTATACCTATAAGTCCTCTTTGCAAAGGACACTATAAAAAGTTTGCATATCATGATAACTCGCAAGCACTTGCTGACCTTGCTGAGGTTCTGGTTGATGGCATATAAGTGAAAAGCTCCATGAGCCATTTGAGTCTCTGTTATTCATCTGTTCTCTGAGCTTGCTGTCTTTAAATGAAAGGCCAGATCCTTGGTAAGGGGAATTGGATCAATTCTTAGGATCAGCTGAATTGTGAAGCACAAAGTGTTTTTTCTTCAGTTGCGTCTCATATTGGCTAGATTTCCTTTGTAAGTGTTTGATATTAATCCAGCAGTGTTATTGATGCCCATGGAATATCTGAGGAACTAAGGTGCATGGAGCTGATGTGACTTGTCCAAGATTAAAATTCAGGAGCTGACGTATATGACTGCCCTCCTTTCGGTCACAGAAATTGTGCTGGGAAGAACTTTGCCCTATAAGCAGTTCAGGAGCAAAGGGTTAGAAATTTCTTATTAAAGTGAGTGAATGGACAAGGTTTGCTTGGAAATAGGAACCACAAGGTGCAGCTCACTGGGGGCTTCTTAAAAATGGGAAATGGAATGGGATGGCAAAGTAAAAGTAGGAATGGTGACAGGCTGGGTGTTGTGAGAACATCCCTCTGGGATTTGGTGCTGGTTGCCTTTCCCAGAGATAAAACCAACAGCTTATAAACAAGCTCACCAACCCTCCTACCTAGCCAGAATTTGGAGGTGGGAAGGTGGATACTATCTAGTATGCTTTTCTCTGCAAGATCTCAGCTTTAAAGGTAACGCCTGGGGCAAGACATTGCTATATTCGCTCTCAGGCTGTGAGCCAGCCAAGCTCTGCTACCACTCAGTGACTCACTCACATGCTAACTGCTAATTCTGACTGGTTTGTTTTCAGACAGAAACAGCTATTGTTTTGGGCACAGTCAATTATAAAATGTGTTCTTTTTCTATTTGCCAAATGAATACAAATGCTTTCTTAGAAGGTCTCTTAAGGAAAAAGATACCTCAGATATCTTTAAGAATTCCTGCTGGCAATGCTGGGTTGGCAGGTTTAGATTTGCTTGTTAAAAGACATTATGTAATATTACTGTAATCAAAGGGTCTTTTATAGCTCTGGGGCAGGTGGGAATTAATAGTCCTTGAATTTGGTTTTGTATAGAAAAATGTCAGGCCTGACAGATTGCTGGAGTAATGATAAAGGTAACTTTTGACATTTACCAACAAGAACAATTTCTTCCCAATGCATTTGTGTAAGTTGGTGCCTACAGTTTTTTCTATGCAATACACAAAGAGGTTGTGCGTATAAAGAGGTTCCTACTTACAGAGAAGTTTTAATGCTAAAGAGAACTGTATGTACCATTTCCTAATGGTCACCAAAAGATACAAGCCAAACTTTTTAGGAGCGCGGGGAGCAAAACACCTATTCTCATGTGACTATTACCATTTCCTTATATAAATTTCTCTTACTTCTGTGTCCACAGGAAGCTCACAGTTCAGGTGGGATTCCTCCTTGCTGCTGTTAGAGCACATTTGGCAACAGACTGGTGGTCCCACTGGTCAGACCAGGCCTTCCAGGTTTTTAAGGAATCAAGAGCTATCTAAAATTTTGTAGCAATATTAATGTAGCATTTAAAGTGCATTCTTCTTTGAAGGACCATTTTAATGGCAGAAGAGCAAATGAGAGGGGTAGCTTATCATCCTTGGCTACCTCTAATTTTCAGACCTAGAGAAGAAATGGGTGCCTGATTTTTAATGAAATGGGACAGTGTAATCAGCTGATTAGCGTGTCTTGCTTCAGCTCTCACTTGGTTTAGTCATTTGTATCGTCTAATTTGGTAAGACAAACTCTTCCTGGAACAGTGTGCTAGAAAAGATTACTAACTCCTTGCCTGTAACAATCATGGCAAGGAAAACAAGTACACTCTAGAGTAGACAGCTATCTTCTCTCTCTTGTGCTTCTCAAGGAGAAATAGCTATGCAGTCCAGCTCTAAACTCTCAATGGAGTTCTCATTTCTTATATGTTTTACTCTCTGTCCACTGTTCGTTGAATAGCTGTAAAGTATCAGTTTTCTCTTAAGGGATATTTTACTTCTTGTTTAGATAGGATTTCTGTAAGGTTACCAGAAGGGCTCTTTCATATTTTAATGCAATTTTGCTCTGTATTTTAATATGTCAAGCTTCTACTGGTTTACAGTAGTGGAAGACTTTTAATTTTTTTTAGAAGTCTCTTGCTTTCTTATGAGCCCCTGTCCAGGGTAATTTCCCAAATGCAGTCCAGATTGGGTAAAGGATAAGCATATTTCTGAGGTATAGGGTTTTTTAATAGTAAAATTAGATTAACTAGATAAAAAATAATCCCAAATCAAAACTCACAGCGGGGATTTCCCTCATTAACCTCAGGTAGACACTAGAGCATTGTAAAGAGTATATCTGAAAGATGAGAGGAAAGGGAAAGTCTCCTCAGCTAGTGTTGGAAAGAGGGAAAGAATAATTAGATGGAGAAGAGCGACAGGATGTGAATAGTTTCATTGACTTGATGGAGTAACCCTAAAGCAAAATATAGGCAGAAGTTGTTTTTATGACAAATTCCCAGTTAGATACCCCAAAAATGCTACAATCCACCAAGTGGGGAAATGAGCAGAAATGTGTACAGATTAATTAGATTGAAAAAATGTTTTGACAGCATAAGTGAACATATGGAAAGAATTGAGAGAACCCGATCCAGTTCCCCATGTGTAAACGATGCCTTAGCCATAACTCATAAAGCAAATACAGATGCAAAAAAAGGAGGGAAAAAAAGCCCCCTTTCCTATCCCCTCCCCCCAGTAAACCCCAGTCCATTGCCAGATGTCAAATAAAAGTTTGGACTCGATGACTGAATGCGAAGAAAGCTGTATGTACAGCATGAATGTGGAAATAAATCAGCTGTATAAATCTGAATTTTGCACATTAAAGGAAGTCATGCAGTTCAACTAAATATCACGTCAAGTTCACAGATGAGTGTTGGGATATCCTGTGCAGATGCTTGGGTTTTGACTTCTCTGTTTTACCCTCCTCTGTCCAAATGATTCCTTCTGCTTTCTGTTCAGTTCATTTCTTTTGTTGTGCAAGTCAGTGTGGAAGCACACACCTGCAAGCCCCAAAGGTTTTATTTCCTAGAATTGTGAGTAAAAGCATTAGGACAGGTCCTGCAAGCAGGGGGTAAGAAAGGAGCCAGAGAAGCAAAATAACTTGTTCCAGGTTGTGCGGAAGAGCAGTGTTCCCAGGCTTACTGTAGGCCATCACCAGCAGCAATGAATATAGAGAAGGCTCATTTAGCTTATAGCTGTAGTGCAGTCCCCTGCATCAGGATATGATGTAGGAATCTGATCTCTTGACTCCCAGGTGAGCTTGCTTTCTGTTACGCAAAGCTCCCTGTCAGCATAATGTTTCCAGGCCTGAAAAGCAGCTTAAATCAATGTATTTTCAGGTGGTTATATGGAGAAATCTTCTTAGTCTATTTGTAGCAGCAATGCTTTGTGTGGCTAACAAATTGATTCCACCTCAGAAGGGGATGAGTGAAATCTACTGTCTGTGCTGGTTGGTGGTGTAGTTATGGAGCCTTCCCTTTGGTAACAAAGCTGCCAGCCATGGCATTGCCGCCCACAGCAGGGGCCTGGCACGGAGGCAGAGTGCTCCAGCTTGTGGAAACCCACCTGGTGGGCAGGCTGGGCAGACCTCTGTGCTGCTGTGACTGCATGTGGTCGGTACCTGTGCGAGCTGTGTTTAAAGCTGTCTTGGATCTTCATATGTTGTAAATATGAGATGTTGTAAAGTGGACATACACCTAATGAGTAAGCTATACAAGCTCATGTCAGGGTAAGTGCAGCTTAACTGTGCCTCAGCTCTGGTGCAGGCTGCGTTCATGGTGCCCACTGTTGATTCATGGCACCTAGTGCCAGCAATCTGTGGAACTGAAACAGGAGCTAAACACTTGGGGTTTCTCCATTGCCCGGGTAAGCTGAAACTCCTGCTAAGCTGTCAAGTTTGCATTCAAGCAGCTTTGGACACTGAGAAGTGCCAGCAGTGGAGCCCTCACAAAGCAAACTGCTTAATTATTTGATAGGCAAAGGCAACCTGGGAGAGTGCAGAGTCAAATCAACAACAAAACAATCTATATTTAGTAGCAGTATGGCTGGAGCTTAGACCCAAACATAGTTTCCAGCTGATAGATGATGTGGCAATCATAGCTGACCCTCATCCCATTCTAAATTTGGTCTGTGGAATAAGTAATTAATATCGCTACCAGAAGAAGCACCCTTTACAGCAGCTGCATTGCCACTGCTACTCCTCTTATGGCTTTGTCTGTTGGCTGGCCAGCGTGGCTGAAGCACAAGCTCTGTGTGACACTGAGCTACAGTGGCCAAAGCCTGACTCTCAGTGTAGTTACTGAAGCAGAGTAAAAGTAGGTGCTCTGGAGGCAGAAGTGGTACCGTACGTAGCCTTATCTGCACTTGTCTCTGCTGTTACCTGATCTCTTTTCCCTTTGTTCTCTGATACTATGGAGTGCAAACCATGCTTCTGCTGCACATGGCAAGTCAAGTGATACATACATGCAGCACAGAGGGCTGCAGTGGGACTGAGACCTCCACGTGCCACCCACAATACAAAATTAGGGACAAACCCAGTTTACAACCTGTGCATACAAGGCAAAACAAACCTGGGGGAAAACAATGGACACAGTCTATTTCAGAGAGAGTTAACTGAAAATTCAGGGTACATTACATATCCCAAATAACTAGGGGAAGCTGTTGCAAAATTTCTGGATCCTGATTCAGTGACTGAGCCAGAAAACTACCTTGTCACAATTCTGAGGATCTGTCCAATGCCCATGCACTTGGGATGGTTTAGGGCAGTGGTGTCAAATTCACAGCTCCCGCTGTTCTGCTCCAGCAGTGTAATGCGCATCACACACACACACTGCACACGTGACCAGCGCTGGCAGGAGCTTAGGGACAAGAAGCTCATCACTGCCGCTGGGTAAAAACAAGGTGGAAGGCCGGATTCGGCCTGTGGGCTGTGAGTTTGAAACCCCTGATCTAGGGGTAGAATAATGTTAGGCTTCTCCTAAGCTACCTGCTGAATCTCCCTCCACCACAGTAACAGTCTTTAGTAAATAAATGTGTAAAATATTCCTCTAAGATGGGCCAGTTGCTGTTATCAAAGGTATGGACGGTGAGATTCAACAGGCCAATGACTTTTACTGGAGGACAGACTTGAACGCCAGTCTTGAGCTGGTGTTCTGCATGCGGGACCTCCATCCTTTGAGGCGTCCTCCTCTTCTCTCTCCTTCTCTGTAGTCTCATGGACACAGACAGAAACACACTCACTCTCTGAGGTTTAATATGAACCTAGAAATCTATGTTGGAACAGAGCATAAGGAAAATACAAGCTTGTGTGAAATTTTCCACCTTTTGACTAAACAAATGAAAGCCAAATTTTCACACTTTGGTCTTAGGTGTGAAATTTTTGCCAGGCTCTGATATTTATCCATAATGTGTTTTAAAACTTGGCTCATTCCATTCAGAATACCACAGAGAATTGAGTTACAGACTTTGGGCTTTGTGCATGCTGCCAAGATCTGCCACTATAACTCAAACAAATTTAAGGGGGAAAAAAACCCCACTACAAAAATATTGCATATGGTCCATCACATACTTTCTCCATGCAGTCATATACCACTAAAAAGTAACATTCTGCTAGGGCTGTGTTACATAAATATATTCATGTAACTCCTGTAAGCATAGATAAGATGAATTTTGCATCTCCGGGCTATTGAGTAAGCAATGCCTAAATAAAAGCCTGTAAAAAAATAGCAACCTTGCTTACAATTCTTAGAAAAGTTTAGAAGTATTTCTTGAACATCAGCATTTCAAGAAATCTATTTATTCCCCTCAATTCCAAATATATCTGTGACTGGACTTCTTAAAATGAGGGTAGTTACCATCTGTTATTCTCAGCTTATGTGTGTGGAATAGCGATGAGTGAGAGAGAGGTTCTTCAATGTTGAAGAACAGTAAAAATGATTACATATAACATGATTGACTGTATTTGTTATAAGGACTTAGAAGCTTAAAGAAAGTCATTCTGTTTGCTTGAAAGTACTTACACCTGCCAAATTCTTGGTGCAGCAGAACTGTGGCTGTCACTGGACAAGCCATAAACCAGCAGCATTCACAGAGAAAACTTACTTGATTTGCATTTGAGTACCCTCTTGATTTTTATGTTGTCTCAGGATCCTTTCTCCAAGCAGCTGGTGCGCCGTTGCTGTAACAGAAGCATGGCATATCTGTACTATTTGGTGAGCTTTGCTGTATGTGCTTTTATATGTGCTTTCAGCCACTGAAATTGTACAGTAAAACTTTAGAAGATACATGTTTTTTTCACTGTTAGGTTAATAACTATGCTAGGGAAAAGTCAAAACATTTCTTGGGATTATCAGAATGAATAAGTGGAGAGAACACAGCTGGGAAATGGTTTCTGTGCCTGAATGCCTCAGCCATTTAACTTTGGAAACAATTTTTAAAGCATCTAAATAAAACAAAAGCCCAAATTCTTAACAGGATTGATGTTCCCAGCTCATTAATTTCAATGGTATTTCATTAGTTGACTTCCCTACCTAAGACTGACATCCCTGTATCTTCTCATTTGATGTATGTTTTTAAGGGCCTACATCCCATTAATTTTCAGTAACATGCAGCCACGTAAGTAGTCCTTGAGTCACTATTGAAAATCAGACTTAGGTATCATTCACAAGTGGGCTGATCTTCCATGTCAAATTGTGTAGTCCCAAGGGAGATGGGCTGCTCTTATGGGATGAGCAGGATCATGCTGGATGTTCAGAGATAGCCCTTGCAGGAGCCCATTGACTGGGGAATCAGAGAAGACCTGTCTCCTGATCTGAACATAGTCCCTGTAAGCACCTCCTGCAGGCTTCTCGTGCCAGGCTTGCTGCTTTTCCTGGTGCCTCTTGATGTGGCAGATTAGCTTGCTGCATGGTGGCTGCCACACAGTGTTAAACCCCTTTTCCTTTCCATTACTAAAGCGGCAACAGTTGACTTTTCCAACTTTTACATGCTGTATCAAATAGGCTTTCCCTAGGAGATGGGATTTCCCTGAGTTCCAAATAGAGTTTCACTGGGAGACCAGCTTCCTGTTGAGGTACCCCTGCCCCAGATCATGCTGAAAAGCAAAATTCAGTTGCCAGTACTGAATAAATTATAATGACTTTGAATGACATCTAACCTTCCCAGCTGGGTCACCCTTCCAGTAGCGAAATGGCACCTTGTTCGGAAACATTGGTGAGCCTTGAAGGATTTGGTTCCCTGGGCCTGTGTTCCCTCTGTCCCGGGCAGGGTAACCCTGTTCGACTAACTCTCTCCATGGCAAGCAGATTGTTTACTGGCTTGTATCTGTCTTGGCTTTGAGATTCTAACAAAAGGTTAGAAATCATGAATGTATCCCTTTATTTCTGCTCCACAGTGCCTTTCTTTTTTTTCTGTGTAAACCCTTCACTTGCCTCTTGCCCAGACTTTAGAAATGATGATCAAATGCGAACTTTCAGGGTTTATTTATAGCATAGCTTTTATGGAAAGAGAGAGAAGAAATGATTAAAAAGCAATTTTACAAAATATTTTGTTTTAAGAGAGAATTCATTGTGTTTAAATCACTGTATTCATTGTACTGTCTAGACTGGCAAACAAAGAAGATAGAGCGTCATTCAATTTAAGACTGAAATTCTTGGTGACTGGAATTATGGATTTGGATGTCAACCCTCAAACAAACTATTTCTCAACAGCAGTATTATCACTTTGCTATATTTAAGGCTTTGTTGGAGACAGAGCAGTGCACAAGGTTGATCTCATTCAGTAATGCAATTCTAATGTTCCTTTGTTTCCAATTTCATTATAAATTCATATTTTCAATGTTCTGTTTCTCCTTGACCCCAGAAAATTGTTGAAAAGACCCTCTTCTGGGAGTAAAGATTTTGTTCTAACTAACAATGACCAAGCTGACTTTAAAAAACAAAAAAAACCACAACCAAAATGCAAATTAGGAGAGAGAATTCATTTAGGATATTTTGAGCAACCTAGAATGAGTTGTTGAAAATTGCTGGCTGTGTATTTTTTTAAGATGTTATTCCACATTGGCATGGTAGTGCTGTGAGACTTTAATGCTGTGGATTTTCAAATACCTCTCTATTTTCAGTAGACTTTAAAATACAGAAGTATTTTACTTGATAAACTGGAAAGATATGGCATGTCCTCCTTAGCCAAACATGGATAGATGGGTGAATCAGCAGCCAGGCCCTGTTCCCTAGTTTAGATCAGACTTAAAGGACTTGTTTTCCTTTAGGGACCTTTCTAGCCCTGTCATGGAATCATAGAATGGTTTAGGTTGAAAAAGAATCATGAAGTCCAACCATAATCTCAGAGCAGTGGTTCCCTCCCCAGCTGCCCATCAGAAGAGTGCCAGGAGTTTCAGATTTGGGGGTGCAGGAGGCTTTCATCAGCCCTGTGGAGCCTTGATTTTGGCCCTTTGAAAACGACCACTGCAAAGCACTTGGTCTGAAAGCTGGAGTGTGGGAAGTGCCCCCAGCTGGTGTTGGGCCCCAGTGGGGCGGTGGAGGCACAGGAGGGAGCGAGGGGACGTGTGGGAGGGAGCCTGAGCCAAGGTAGTTGCAGGGGCCAGTGAGACAGCTGTACCAAAGGCTGCCCACACACCTTCCATGCCTCTGGAGTCGGCACTCGTGTCTGTTCTCCCTCGACCCAGCCTGAGGAGACCCATGTCTAGCTGAGTAACAGTGTAAAAATAAAACCTGTCTGAAGATAATGGTAACTCAAAAGGTTGGCTTATTTCCTAAAGAAGCAATAATGCATTTCTCAGCACTGTAGGTCGTAAGAGGTCTTGGTTTCATTTCCATGCAGTATCTGCAGGGCAATCCAGAAAGCGGTGTAAAGTGGGGAGCAGAAGGCAAAGTGACTCTTTCGATTAGTGAGAGTGCTTTGAGGGGCTTTGCCTTTGCTTTACGTTTTCTGTAAGACATGAAACTATCTGGAAAAGCAGTGTTGATTGTAACAGAGGGAACTGGCTTTCACTTTGAAGTTTGGGGTTTTTTTTCTGTGTTTTGATATTTTTGGGTATCCTCTAAATCTAGTTTGCCATGTAAGGGAGCTGGAAAAGATAGACTACTGTAAACAGGCACAATGCTTGAGCTAGTATCCAGTGTTATCTGGAGCTAGTGTTAAAGAACAGGGAATAAAATGCCCTCTTACTAGGAAAGGTATCAACTTTTCCATGCCAGTATTTTAATCTGGCTACCGCGCAGAGGCTCTGTGCCAACAAGCTCACACATCCCAGTGAAAAGAACACACTATCTTGGTGGAAATGTTATTTCAAGGGTGTTTGTTGGGGAATAAAAGTTCAATCTACTTCTGTGTATAAGGAAGCGTGTAGGCATATGAGTGCACAGAAAGACTGCCTGCTGTTTTATCAGAAGCCCTAGCAGAGTAAAATCCTGACTGCACCATCACTGGCAGTGCTTTTTGCTTTTTTAGAGCCATGGTTTCACCCAGTATCAGTCCCCTGAAGTTGACAGATGTGGAAAGTAGGTGTTCCTCATTCTTGTAGCACATTTGGACTGGCAGTATAAAAGGACATGTTGATGCAGAAGAATGAAGCAAACGCCCAGAACATCACAGTATCACAAGGTTGGAAAGGACCTCTGAGATCATCAAGTCCAACCTATAACCTAACACTAACACCAACACCAACAATCGTCTAAAACATGCCAGGTAACAGTGCAAGCTCAGCCAGCCAGGCAGAGCTGGGGGCTGCCTGCTGCTCTGGCATCCCAGGCATGGCGTGTCGAGCTGAGCAGATGCTGCTGTGCATGGGAGAAGGAAGGAGTACCTGCTGGCTTAAGGGCAACCTGCTTGCATCCTGGCATTTGGGTTATGATTGTGCACAGGGGAAGTGGCAAATCATATATGGCATCTTACTTATCCTCAAAGTCCCCCTGCCTGATGAAACAGTGCTTACATTGCTCATCTGCATTGTAAAGTTCTAGGAGATCCTTGGCTGTAAAATGCTGCATTAGTGGAAAACAAAGGTTTTATTAGAGCAGATATTACAGCCTGTAAAACCATCCCACCCTTTTAAAAATCTAGCCATGGTATTTGACTAGATGGCTTGCAGCAGCAGCGCAGTCTGACTGTTCTCCAGGGGTCATTCTGCTACTCCCTCAGTGCTGCGCTTCAGGTAATAATATTAAAACAGATTAGGGCCTTGCCTAGAAACTGTGAATGCTGGTGCAGATTTACTCAGACACTGATTCTTGAATCATGACTTTTTATATTAAATCTGAAAATTGTTCATCTGTTCCATCTGAAAGCTGTTGCTTTAATGCTGCTTTTGAAATAATTTCCACTGAAAATAACCTGTGCCTGCTGCCTCCACCCTTGCCTAAGGTCTTGATTCTCTGTTAACATTGGTGATTAGCGTCTCATTCTGGTGGGGTTGCTCAGGAGAATCCACAGAAAATCAGAATCTCACAGAGATCAGGAAATGAACCAAATTATTCAGTCCTCTCCCTTCCTCATGTGGCTGTCTCAAAGACTCCTTCTGCAGGGGATTCTGCAAGATCCCTTCATCTGACCTCATTTTGGCCAAAAGCGGAGTAGGATCAAAGTCTGTCTCTTTATGCTGCAATATGAGGACAGCTGGGGGCTCCGTAGCAGAACTTTGCAAGTTACCTTTAGCTTCGGGAGCGCACTCGAGTCCTTCCTTGCTGCAGGGAATTGATACTTTAATAATATGATTAAGGGATCTGATGTGAAGTATCGTTTTATTTGTGAAATCTCCCCTCGGGGGATACAGTGTTGAACATTTCCGTTGGTTGTGTGATTAACAAAAGATAAGTCTGTTCCACATTGGACTCCCAGAGTGAGAGAGGAACAGATTTTGGTTTACGGAGAGGTCTGCAGTACTTTGTTCTCCTGACTGCTATGTAATGGGATTGAACATATTTTGTGCCATCTGGCCTGTTCAGCCAAAACAAAATGCACCAGTAATGTTCTGATTGGTTTTGAAACATCTTGTTCTTGTCAAAAAGTATTTTAAATCAAAACAGGCTTTCCAAGTTCGTGTTTGTCTTTCACCAGGAGGCCATGGAGAAAATGGGGAGGATTGGGAGAGTCGTGCAGCCTAACCGCGAGCACAAGAGGTAATCCCGGCTTCGGTCGCTCCCTGCCCCAGCGCGCTGGGCTGCGCTCAAGGTCTCCCGTCAGCGCCCGGCGGCGCCGCGCCGGGGCTTGCCGCAAGGCGCGGGGTCCCCGCCCTGTGAGCCCGGGCACGTACGGGAGCCACCGGCAGCGGTCAGCGGGAGCGGGGCTGCCGGGCGCTTGAAGGCCCCGGAGCTGCCTTCCCGCAGCGCTCCCGAGTCACCCAGCCGTGCCGTCCCACGGCTGCTGCGCCAGCACCCCCTGGTGGCGCCGAGGAAGCGGGGAGCCGGGGGCTCTGCTCCGCGGGGCACCCAGCGCCGGGCTCTGCGAGAGGCACCTGGCAGGAGGGTAACCAGAAGGTGTGGTTACAGCTTGAGTCACTTATTTGGGTGGAAACTGCACAGGGCTCCCATCTTCATAACAGTTGTAACTGGGAAGGAGTCAAAGCGGCTTTGGCGCTAAGGGAAGGAAGGAAACTTGTATATTACAGGGGACTTAATCTTAAAATCTCAGTCTTTGTTGAAATTAACTTTATTTCACAGATTTTATGACAAGAAATATGAAGTATTTTTGAAACTCGTGGAACATCAGAGGGAATATCGCTCTATCATGAACAGCTTCTAATCCAGAGTTACATGATCCAGGAACAGCAGGGATAACACATTTCCAGATAGTTGCAATGAAAGTAATTTCTTCTTACTGTACTGTCCATGGTAAAAATTCACTTTTATAATTTAAATTGTTCATTTTAATTTTTAATGAGAAATAAAATGCATTCACATCACTGTGAAGCACTCGGCCTTTTCTGTTGGTTATCCCTGCACTCCAGGAACAAGAAACAATCATTTGCTTCAGTTCAAGCAGGCAGGACCAGCAGCTGCAGGTGCCCTGGTGCTGGTGTTTACAGACAGGCCAGAAGCAGGAGTAGTGCAAGGAACAATGTGACTGCCTTGGTGGCCTTGAGGTGCTGCCTTTTGCCATGCCTTTCACAGGTTACTACACCTGGCTTTGTGCATGTTCCTATTAATCTTAGTGTCTGCTACAGCTGCAGTCTAAACACCATCACCATTGGAAGGTTCCGTTTGGGTGTTTTTTCCCTGATTATAGTACTTTGTTGGTGCCTGATGTTTGAGAGTCACTTTTGTGGCTGTGCAATCTTTTTCTGGTTTTGTCTGTTTCCTGCTCTCCTCTTTCTGTCTCCATTCTTGCACCAGAATCATTTTGCTGTCAATTATTTGTGCCATTTTGTCTTTTGCAAGTAACTGGCCCTCAGAGCACATTATGGCACACTGTTGGCATTGACAGACTAGGCTGAGCAGGCACAGTTGCTGAAAGTATGTTTGTAATGTAGGTGCATTCCTTCTACCCTGCCAGCTACCTCGCAGAGTCAGCCCTGAAACAGCGCAGCTCTCCCTGTCCATTCTCATGACGTTGCTTCAAGCTGAACTTGGTAACAACAAGTACAGGGAAAGGAGAGGGAGAAAGAGGGCTTTCCATCCTTACACTTGAATTTGTCAATGCTTAGAAAGCTGGTAGCCCAATCCAGTCAGCAAAAAGGCTTTCCTTTTGTTCCCAGGTGATTTTTGAGGGCTACCCTGGCTAGTTAGTCCTACAAGGTACTCCCAGGCTCATAGTTACTGGTCCTGGCATAACTGGGCTGTGAAAGGAGAGACTTTGGATGCTCTAGTTGTATACAGCACAAATGTTTTGCCTTGGACTGTACAAATTGTTTTCATCTTGAAAGATCCAAACATTGCCAGTGCCTTCTGGGAAATTATCTCAGAAATTTTTCTCTGCCATTTGTCTTTTATTTCTTAATAAAAGATACTGGTCTATTTACAAAGCAAAGCCAGGATCCTCAATGGAAGGAGAAGGTTAAGAAGCAAGGGGTAACAGAAGAGAATATGCGGATTGACTGACCTCTGTTACAGGCCATTGATGAAAACCCTTATTTTCTTCAAGCTATGTGCAGAACCCTCTTGGCAAGCTTGTGTTATGCAAGAGGAACAGCCTCCACTCCCTTTCCAGGGAATGAGTATTCATTAGTATTGGCATAGGCTGTAATTCCCAGTTAAATGCAAACAGAAGTTTCACAATAACAAAGTTACACTTGGAGAACTTGGAAAATAATTGTTTCTGGTTTTTTTTATGTTAGTAGTCAGTGCCCAAAAACATCTGGTAATTTTTTTTAAAGCAACAATGCACTTCCTGCCTTGTAGTTCATGGAAAAGCAATTGATGCCATTTCCAAAGTACCCATTGTTAAGAGAAACATCTTTACAAGTTCAGGGACATAATTAAAGACAATGAAAGTTGATGGAAATAGAATGAAGAAACATCATAACAAAGAGTATAACAAGCAAGAAAACAACTGCAGCATAACGGTATATCATAGCTTACAACTCAAGGACATGATAAAATGTCAGCTGAAGATAAGTAGAAGGAAGAAACAGTTGGAGACCAACGTACTGTGAACAATAAATATTCATAAATTTTAATGTATTTTTTAATATACAATTCATATGTAAAAATGAAGTCCACTGGCTCCAAATACATAGTAAATGTACAGATTATGCAGGGACAGATGCGTAGGGTTGTCTGGCAGTGCGTCAGCGTTTTTAACTCCTTGTAGCTCAACACAAACACACTCCAACTTAGGCAAACTTCCTGTAAACTTCCTACTATTTATATCATCATCATAAGTTTGGCCTTGAACTCTCTGTCTGAACTCATACCAAGACTTACAAGGAAATCACGAGGAGTGTATGAAGTCTAGAAAGGAAACGAATGATCATGCTGACTTTGTGGAAGCTTAGATGCACAGAGTTAAAGGAAGCTCTCTACCTTGCGTAGGCCAATACAAAAGAGTTACATGGAGATTTGTTCACATTTCTTGCAGGATTTTTAATGCTGTACTCTCCTTGTAATACTTATACTTTGTAGTCACATTTTTGTTCCAAGCAGTTTCATGTTATCCATGTTAGAACCAAGACGGTGCTCACTGCAGAGCTGAAAAAAATCTTTATTCCAGTGGATGTGTCATCAGCTGTGATAACATAAAGCACTGATAAAATATTTTGTAGTGATACTATCTAACATTCCTTGTGTCATACAAGACTTAGCAACTTGTACAGCTTGCTGAGTTCTCAAATTAAAATTTTATTCAAATTGAGCCATGGTGCAAAATGTTAAAGCTCATGAGTTCTAAAACTCTTCAACTGCAAGTTGATTGGCGTTTTAAATTTAGGCTCTGTTCATAGCTTTAGGCATTTTCAGTTCAGGCAATTTGTGTGAAGATAAGTTGCAGCAAAGTGCAGCATGTACGATCTAGCAAACGTGCAGTAGTGTGCAAAACCAGCCTTCTAGGCACTTGCACCCTGAACCTCTTGGCCATACCAAGTATTGTCAAATCGTGCTTCAGCCTTTCTCACAGCAGCAGAATGACAAATCCATCATACAGTGCCTTGATTCAGAGAGAAGACTGTCATTGCTTGGTGAAGTGAAGGAATCCAAGTTTGAGTCAGCCAGGACTCTGACAGCACGCTCTGAGCTGCAGACCTTGCCATATTTATTCCATTAGATGCAATTTGACAACAAATGTTTATCGCGCAAATTAAAAGAAGGGAGACAACCACGATGTCATCAGCTGTGCCAAGTGTCCTACAGAGAGGCCCAGGCTTTGTGTCAAATGGAGAAGACAAGCATATGATTGTTCTGAAGCAGCAAACTGCAACACTTAGGAAAATGATCCATACGAGACCACCCCAGGTGAAGATTCCTCGCAAGGCAAGAGTCAGGAATAACGGCATGTCAAAAAGGTTATCTGTGAACTAAATATTCAGATGAGTTAACACTGTTTTGCATTCTGATGCCTGCAGTTCTTGCAGGTGAATGTCTTTTAAGCACTTTTAGATTCACATCTCTTGAATGCAAAAGCTTTCTACCTACTGTTCAATTATTTTGCAGTATCTAGAGGCACACTTCTAAAGGGAGTCTCCACTCTCCCAGCACTTTGAAAAGAAAGTATTATGCTTGACATCATTGAATCTTTTTGGAAACTGGATCTGCCTGTCTTTAAAATCTGGTATCAACTGTAGGCTATGAATGCTTGAAAATGAGTTCTCAAGTCTTGGTTTGGTGTGGGCAGGAACCATAGGACTAAGTGATTATTCCTCGTTATTAATGCTGGCTTGTTGATTTGAAAAATAGTACTCCCCTCTAAGGTGCATAGTTTAGACAGCAGCTTGAAACAGATGCTCTGGTCGTTTCAGGCCCTACCAGGATGTGACACGAGAGAAAGATTTGCTTTGGTGATATTCTATACCCTGTCAAGAGTAGGCCTCATTTGTTCCTTCAAACCTCATCTTTCACATCATTTCCACTGCCTGTCACGTCTCTGTACCAGCTGGGATTCCACCTTCCAGAAAGTGCAGAGCCAGTGTGCACTGTTCAGTTTTGGCAATAGATGGGGTGCAAAAAAAAAGCTGCTTTCCAAGCTCGAATCTGATTTGAAATTTTAGAGACAAGTTAAAATCCTGGCCTTCAAATATGAGTTCCAATTTGAAAGTTCCAGCCTAACCATCTCTGGTTCTGTTTTGCTTCCTGTATTTCATCCAGCACTGCTTTCTTCTCCCAGCCAGGATGATTGCAGGAGGACTCCTGTAACTTAGGGACTCTGGGAAGCACCTTTCCTAGAAGGCAGTGGACCAAGCAGTGGATGGTAACACTTCAGCTATGGCATTGTCCTTAAGTGCAGAAAAAGGTAATTCACATAACGATACAAACTAGTTTTTCATTGCTGGGTCTCTTTCAACCCTCTGCATCTTTCGCAGGACAAGGTAAATATAGGTTTATAAATACTTATGGGTCGAGGTTGCCCTAAGAAATGCTTATAGTAGTCTATAATGTCATGCACAATTTGTTTACTTGGCTTATCCTGTTGCTTGTCATAAGATGTGTTATCCAGAAGAGCCACCTTCATAAAGATAGACATTAGCACGGTGTATTTTAATCCCCAGGATGAAGGACAGTGTTCTGTAGCACATGTCTCTCCATAGTTTCTCTCTCACAACTAGACCTTTGTCCAGCTCCAGCAGTTCCACTGTAGCAAGAACATTTTCCTTTGATAACCTGCATCCATCCTTCCAGTACGATAGGCAGCCTCTGACTGGGATGAGATGAGACTAGGAACTATCATATTGTTTTTTATGGAATGTTATCCCAGAGATTCAATGATCTATACAAAAGTAAGATGCTGGAGGCCTGTTTAATATTTCACAGAGTTGCCTGATATGACTTGTGTCAAATGATAGACGCAAATGGCTGCAGGGTCATTCAAGTCCATTTCAAAATGGATTTTGAAATGCTATGGAAAATTGGAGTATAAATAAAGTTGATCCTAAGAGCTCAAGCTTGTCATTTTGTGTGTTTCATAATGCAGATGTGTACAAAGGAGGTACATTCTGTCTGCAGAGAGGGCAGGTTATTGCTGCTAACCAGGGACCATGTTTCCAGTATGTGACCAGACAGGTACCTACCAAAAAAAAAAAAAAATTGCATTGATACATGAAATATATTTGAGGACATTTAATGTTTACAAGGAAGGTGTAAGAATTAATAAAACCCTCTTTCTACAACTGGCTGTAAATAAAGAATGTAATTCTTTGCTTTCATTTTAATATGTGGTTTTGCTGTAAAAGTTAGTGTAAAAGTGGAGCTTTTGCTCTTGCACACCGGCGTACCCAGGCCTCCTAAGGAAGACTTCAGTTCAGATTTTTCTCCTGCAGATAGCATCTTATTCTTGAAGCTCCTGGGATTGTGGTTGAAGCACTTGGGAATAGAGGCACCCTTTGGAGCACAGCATTGGCTGCTGTGGACAAGAGCAATGCAATTGCATGGAAGTGGAATTCCTCCAGAGCAAGTATGGCTTTTAAGGGTTATGAGGGCCAGTTATCCCAATAATCCAACATGCACAGCTGAGGGACAGCCTGGTACCACAGGATCTGGTGGCACAACACATATCTTGGTGACGGACTGTTGTACATGGGCTTGGCTTGTTTGCTTTTTTTTTTCTTTCTTTTACTATATTCCAGCCCTGCTACCCTTCTGGAACTGCATAGCTCTGGCTGAATGAGTTTCTGCGTTCTTTTTTATTCTTCTTACATACAGCTAACTAATTTCCACATGCAACATCATCTCTTTTTGTTCTGAGGTCTCAGGTGACAGAGGGCAGAGTCTGAGGACGATGAGATTAGACTGCACCTGTAACTGACAGCAGTGGCTGAGTTACATGCATGTCAGCATTGGCACTTACAGCAAAACCAGCAAAGCATAAATAGCATCTAATCAGAAGCAGCACAGCTTGACTTTCAGCTCCTGGGTGCAGTGTGCAGTGTGACAGGGCAGGAAAAAGTCATTTAAACTGATGAAATTTGACAAGGACCCCAGTGAAAATAGAAGCAGAATGCTGTGCTACCATTTTGATGGAATTGTTTTATTGAATTGAACAATGCTCTTTGTTCTCAAAAATAACCAGCAAGGAGTTTCCTGTAGGCAGTATTATAACAAGAATTCTTCAGGAGTCCTTAGTGCAGTGTGCTTGAAATCAAGTACAAAAATGTTCGTGATGCTATCAGTTCCATCCTATATATACTAGAGATGTTGAATTTGGCCCAAATATGTTTTTTGTGAACCCCACTCTGACTTGTGCTCTTTACTTTTGTTTTCTTTTGAGTGCAGGGCTTTTCTTCATGACTCTCTCTTTGTTTGCATATGCAGACCAGTTTGCTGAGCACACGGCTCTATCTGAATCCCATCCTGTATGTTTAAACTCAGTCTGGCAGCCAGCTTCCAGCTTTCGCTTGAACTTTAGCATTTGACAAACATCATGCCTGACTTTACTTGGACCCACTGGGTCCTGATCCTGTATCATGATCCAGGCAGCTGTGTTGCAGTGCCTGTACTCAGTCCTAGTGATGACAATGGGGCATTGATGGATCCCATAGTTTTTCAAGGGCTTTCAGAAAAGAAGCCCCTGGAAATTAAAATTTTCTGCGTGCAGAATCCTTTCTTTAGTAGACCAGGTAAGGAAGATATTCTCTGAAATTGACCTACTTGTGCTTTGGTGCATTTTTCATAAAATAGGCAAAATCCTGTTTTAATCCAACCCACCAAACAACCTTCCGAGGGAGTCTGTAGGTTTCTCTAAAATACCTCTGTGGTTATTGTTAATTAGAAAAAAATAATATTGCTCAAGGATCACTTTTCAGTTGAACTTCCTGAACATATGGTTCAAACTGAAGCTGAAAAGAAAACCTTCAGAACAAACTGTATGAATTACTACTAATAATAAAATCAGACATTTTTTATAAGTCCACATTAATCTTCTTTAAAAGCTCTGGGTTGACCACATTTTTTAAATAAAACTTTAACCAGAGTGGAATTTATTAAGAGAGCTTAGTGTTGCCTTAGCTGTGTTCCACAGGGCATAAAGAGCAGTTTATTACTGGTTTCAGTCACAACAGACTTAGATCTACACAGAATGGTTTTGATAAGCCCAATGTAAAGTTTTATTGGTTTAAGACATTAAAACCAGACATGCTACAGGGGCCGCTTCTACTATATAAACGTAGCCATGGCAGACAGAATGCATTGTGCAGGAATCAATGTTTGAGAACATAAATGATTATGTTCTTGAGGAAAGTAAAGCCTAGCTAAATATATACAGCTAATGATAACAATATATACCAAGCTAGTATGTGGTGCTTCTCTTCTGTGGATCTGAAAATAAAAATAAAGCCCATATCATCATGTCATATTCACAGATGGAAAAGGGAAAATGAACCAGGCCACAGAAAGAGGAAAGTTGATGATCTTTGCTGTTATGTAGGTCTTTGTACTTGAAACTGTAACTTCTGTGACATTATTTGAAACACATTTTATATGTTTACTGTTTGTCCTGGAGTGAGTTATATTCAGAGCATCCTTTTCCTGTATATTATAAACAATGTTATGAAACAACTTGAAGTATTAAATGGTGTTACTCATGCAGTAGAGGAGCCCTACAAAGTGTCCCTAGCTGCTGGTGATCTACTGATCTGTGGTGGTTTCAGAGGGTGGAGACAGTGGCAGTGGTGACGAGGAGCTCTGCTGTGTGAGCATCATTCCAATCTAGAGAGAAGTCACACTTCCTAAAGATAAAAATGTGCTTTTATTGCACCAGCTTTAGCAACATGGACCCGTTCTCATGTGTGCTTGGGTCCTTTTATAACACCCTTACATGATGAAAGAAGTGTAAATGGCTTGTAAATATAACTTGCACTTGCTTTTTAAGGTCTCTGTAGAATGCCAGAGCAGAAGAAATGGTTCTGACCAGTGTCTTCTGATGTGTCTTGGAGTGGCATTATCAGATATTGCTGCCTCCAGCTGCCTGCCTGCCCTTCTGCCAGAGATTACTGGTCTCATGCTGTCTAATAGCAGTGAAGCACCTTCATGGGCAGTTTCAGCCTCATCAGGTCATGGACTCCAGTTCTCTTCTGCCAGCCCTGCTGTGGAGATGACAGTAAGGAACTGGATAAGCAGCTGGGGCTGTGAGGTTGTAAACGTCACCTGCAGATTCACTGGATGATGTATCTGAAGTCTGAGAGAAACAATGTCCAAGTGGTGGCCTTATCCTGCTGCCTTTCAGCACAGGGGCAAAGCTTACACTGGCTCTAGTGATGCAGAATATGGACCTTAAAAATCCTGAACTGCCCTTTTTAAATGCAATTATGGACGTAACTCCCTCCACTATTTTGTGCTTCATCCTTGTATGCCCTTTGAAAAATTATTTAAATGGTGTAATCCTAACCATATGGCTCAGCAGCATCAAAGAAGGCTTTTAGCAGGCACATTTGTCTACAGAATTATGGTTTTGCTTAGATTATCCAGGACAACTAAAGTAAGTAGGACAGGAGACCACACCACGGGCAGCCTGAATAGAAGGACCTTCTAAATCTGAATCTTTCCTGTTAAGACAGATCCTAGGCTGGAACAAACAATTACTGAGCATCCATTGTGATGAGGTATCTCTGAACACTTTTCCCCTATAAGACCACATGGATTTATTTTTTAAAAAATAATGAGTATTAATTTTTATTATACATGATTAGAAATTCTCTTTTTGAAGTATTTAATATGTGACTTTCACTGATCTTTTTTTTTGTGTAGAAAGCTTTTATAGAAATTATAGCTTCTGGCTCTAGATCCCTTCTGCTTTATTTTAAGCAATTGTTTCACATGGGAAGCAAGTCTATGGAACAGAATCAGACCTGAAACCGTGTGCTTTACTCCTGATCTTCTCCAGTATAAATACAATCAGAGCCAATTTCATGGGATAGCTGTTTTTTTGTGCTGAGTATGACATTTAAAGACAAGCTGTCTTCCCAGAAGTGAGTTCATGCTTGAAGATAAGACTTCATAACCATTAGATCTTGAGCATTTAGGGATACAAACTGTGTGATTATTAGACTTGGGTTTTGTAAGTTTTTATGCATAGTTGAATACAAATTGTATGCCTTTCTGCACATTTTACCCATTCCATGAGTTTGTGCTGTAATTTAACAGGATCCTGCAAGATGATTTGTTACCTCTTGTTGTCTTAAGATTCTATCAGAGGGATATGAAGATGGGACTTCTGCTACTTCTAGTGAGTGAACTTACATTAATTCCAGGGAGAAGTGCTTGGTCCTAGTTCTTACACAGGATGTGAGATCCCTGTAAGAAGTGTGCTGCATTTAGTAGCCTGTATAAGCACTGCACTGTTAATCCAGAAAACTCACTGCAGAATAAACATCTGCAGTTGGTTTCTACTGGGAAAGTAGTTGTCTGGAGACAGATGGGGCAGCTGAAATCACTGTGATTATGAGGTTGCCAAATTTGGACTGATTTCTGGAGGAGAAAAAGTAGAGATCTTCAATAAATTAGTATTTTCATTGACACATTCAGTTCATTAAAAATAATATAGCCACACACCAGTGGATATTGTTTATGTCTTGACAGCTGGTCATGTTCGAACTGCTGGCTTCTCTAGCTGTCATTATTGGTCAGACAGCACCTGAAGTCTGTCTCAGTAGCCTTTAGATCTTTTCTCACCTCCTTTGTAGCCATGTCTATCACTTAAATGTACTGAATTAAAGTTTGGTGCATGCTCTACCTTCTTTGGGTGGCAGAAGGGTATCCTCAGTGTGTACTATAGGCTACATAGCAAAAAGACTCCTTTATTTAAGTAAATAAATTGCTTCCAAACAATCCTTCCCTTTGCTTAGCACACTCTATAATTAAGAATAATACCGAACTTTGCTTTTAAAGCAGGAAGATAAGAATTTTGTAAGCCTCCAAAAGGCTAGAGGCATTTTGAAGCACATTTTGAAGTATTGTATTTCTGTAGGGGAAAGGCTGAAGGATGTATGTTGCTGCAACAGTCTCTGTTCCTGCATCATTGCCTGAAATCAGTAAAAATCTATGCCAGGATTGTTGGATACAGTGGGAGATTAAAAAGCCTTTCTTAAATGATATTGGTTCCTTACTACATTTAAAGTTTTTTGCTACCTTTATTATGATGCATTAGCTAATCTGCAATGGGTGATGGACCCACCTAGTTTGCCTTAGCACACCACAGAGAAACTTGCATTTGACCATAAGCTCAATTGTCATCACCACAATGAGATCAGTCTTTGAAGAAAATGTAATAATAATGGTTAGTGTCCTGTCTTTCTCAAGATAAAGTTATTTCAATGTTTCTGTCAGTCCCAGAAACAGAGGAATGCTGCTGAAATTAGGAGGGAGCTTCCCAAGAAGATCCTCCACCTTACGGCAGAGTCTTGAAGATTATGGACTGTCTTCCACTGCCTACATGTGTTTAGTGAGGTTCAACAGGAGATGGCATAAATTAAAGTTTTATTTTGCATATTAATCAAACAAGTAGGAACTTCACGTGTTTCTTAATGACCACAGAGGTCCAGCACTGTATGGAATGAGTATTATTTCTGCTTTACTGAAGTAAAGCATTCAGGTGTGATGATGGCATACTCTGGGATTACAGTATTGCTGTATGCTTGCTGTCCCTTGTTGCCCAATTTGGATTGCTTAATTCTTTTTTCAAATGCCTGATTGACACCTGTCTATATCACAGATCAATGAATGCACTTCCAAGTATTTGACCTACTTATAGAAGTTTTGATAAAAAGAAAATGGAATAGATTATGTGTTCTGCTTGTCAAATACTGGAAGATCCAGAGGGACTGTGAAGATTCAAGTTCATTTGGCCACAAGCAAAGATTTTATGTAAGCAATTAATTTTTCTAATAATTCCAAGAAAGAAGAGAGGTCATCATGTAGGTCTGCCAAATGAATGAGGAGGAAACTGGGTCTCTTGCCACAGCCATTTATAAAACAATGAGTTGACCAAATTAGTAATTTTAAATCAAATCTTTAATACCAATCTTTCCTTCCTATAATGAGGGTCTATAAATAAGAACCAGAAGTTTTCAAACAATGTTTCAAAACTACCGGAAGAAGTCTTTCTCTTTTACAGTTTGTGAATTTATAAATGTGTTTTTTTCCTGATTCTCAACAGAAAAATTTCAGATGCTGGAGTTGTTTACATGCTTTTCAGATTTTCCTCTCTTTGCGCTGATAAGATTATCTGCTGCTGAGATAACCACCACACAACAGCCCAACAAGGCTGGGACGACTGGATATGAATAGTAAAACATAACAATGATCAGATTCAGATCCAGTGTACCAACAACTGAACTCTAGGCAAGTAGGTTTTAAGAAATGCTACCCAAAATTCCCATGGCACATCACATTCCCATAATCTGATTTTCCATGCAATAGGCAGGGTGTATTTGCTGATTCAGAAGAGCATTATTTCAGCTGATTCAAGCTGTAATTGTTGTCATCAGCTGAGGAACAGCCCCAGAGCAGTTGTGTTTATAAACTTTGCATACATGACATAAGCCATTTAGGTATCTACTCTTTATTTTTGCAAACTAATCACATGCACATTTCTTTAGCTTTGTCTCATATAACAAAGGGAACCAAATGTGTTTCTGATTATGCAACAGATACTGAATAAAGGGAAACCCAGCATTCCCAGACCATAACTGATGGACAATTTGAAAAGCTGTCTTGCCCTCTGCAACCTCAACAAGTTGAAACTGCTTGTGTATTTTGTATTAGAATGTGTTGTACAATAATTAACTTACTGTATGAGTCCTATGGGACAAATGATTATAGTTTTTTTCCCCAGATGACTCATCTTCTGTTGACTTAATGGACAAGTTGGCAGAAACAGTTTGTGCTGTTCAGAAAATAGGAAAACTAAACATGGCTGTGTTGCCGTGTGATACCAGTTCTGGCTGCTGAGGTAAGCTACGATGCAAAGGGGCTGGAAGCTCATCCGCTGAGGAAGTTGCTGTTGAGACCCTGAAAATGCTTGCAGAGCATTTAAGTTAGAGTTAGAACTCTATGAATTAAAGCAAAGAACCAGGCAATGATGCTGCAGTAATGACACCTGGTAAAGAATGCGTGCCTGTATATGATGAAGAAAAAATCCTTCAAACTCAGTACCACGAAGAAGCATTTTTTATCTTCTTGTAATCCCTCTCTTACTCAATGGAGCAAGGCGGAAAACGGGAGCAGCTCTGGCAGTGAGACTGGCAGGTGGCAGATTCAGAGTGGGGGGAAAAATAGGCAGTTCTTCACATGTACAATTAAGCAGGGGATGTTCTTGTCATGGATGCTAGACATTTCCTAGTTCAGTGAGTGCTGGGCATTGAGTACTATTAAATGCAAAGGTGAAACCTCTGACTGAGGAATCTGCTGAAGCATAAATTGCTAAAGAGTTACAAGAAGAGTATTCTGGGGAGGTGTGAGGTAACTGTTTCTTTATTCTTCTGTAAGCATCTATTGTAGAGAGGGCAAGATGGCCCTGGTTTGACCTGCTATAGACATTATTAAATCAGTAGAACATTTTTGGGGAAAAGGGACTCAGAGTCACCTTCAGCAAAGATATCAGTGGCTTAGCCTTGTCCTGAGTACCTAGGCTAGGAAAAACATACCAAATCTTTCGTTTAATAGATTATGTGCACATAATCAAATTTCTGATTTACTGAGTCCAAGCACTCAAAATTGGTGTTTCAGTTGGCTTTATCCTCATTAGAAGAGGACCGCCCAGCTGGATCTGATAGATAGAGCACACAGATGATATTTCACATAGCTATAAGTTTGCCAGAATTAATTTACCCCTTCCAAAATCTTGAGCCCGCCTGTGAACATTTGTACAATGCAGATTGAATTAGAGATTGAAGTAGTGATCATGGCAGTTAGTGTCATGAGGCTATAAGTTTTTGATGGCAATTAATAGTCTTGAGAAAATAAAATATTTAGTGTGACTCTGCCTAAAATGACAGGTTTTTAGGAAGCTTCCTGTCCTACAGTAATTCTACATGTTATCTACAAACAGCACAATTAAAACTGTCATTCCTGTTAACATTTTAGTCTGGGAGCTTTGAGAGGGCTCATAAAAACTACTATTTTGCAGCCTTGTGTTTAGATGTCGGTTCCTATCTCATCTTTGAAACTCCCGCGCCTGGATGCCACACTGATACTGTAAAGTAGCTCTGATGAATAAAAAGCAAACTATGGAAGTAGTTTTCTGGGCTGCATACTGAAATTAGGTTCCTCTGCCAGGAACATCTCTGCTATGGGAGAATTGAAGCAAACTTGCACCGTTTGTGGTCACAAGTATCATGTTCTAGTAAGGTGACCATCTGCAGTCAAATTAGGGAGTGCCACAAAGTTAGCCCAGGAAATCAAGTTTGGAGGTTCTTTCAGGATTCATACTGCTCACCCTGGTGAGATTTGAAGTGAGTCCATTCCCAAGTCTAAGATATAGAGGGAAGCTCAAGAATTCCTCATCCTTTACAACCACAGAACTCTTGTTGTATTATATGAAGATACCCAAGTCAAGATTTTCCATGCAATTTTCTTAATACTGTTTTGAACACCAAATGTTAGCTTTTGTCTAAAATTCATCTTTAAAATCCTTTAAATGTTTGTGTTTCTATCCCGTATGTTCTTGGGAATCATGCTACAACCAGAATGGGATGGTAAAATGCAGAGTCCACTAGAAGTCAATTGACTTCACTTGGAGAAAACAAACAAACAAAAAAACCTAGCCAAACCCAAACCCCAATGTTCAGAAGCAAATTATTCAGAGAAACAGACTTAGAATCCAGAGATCCAGAGAAAGTCTTAAACTCTGCCACTTCCAATTGTAATTGCCACAATACCTTTTGGATACCTCCCCCACCATGAATTCCCCAGTCCAGAGTCAGACTCCTGAGCACCCTGCACAGCACAGAGATGGAGACATGCAAGGATTATACCCAGATCAACCAGGCCAGGTACTGGAGATGCCCACCACTCGCCATCAGTAATACTAAACACATAGGTTATGTCTCAGCTCTCACTGTTTGCAAGGAAGGCAACATGATGCTGTGAAGCTCTGAGTCGCAGCATCTTCTGAATTTCACAGGAGTGCTCTCTGAAAGAAGAACAGGGCTCAGCCTTTCAAGGAGCAGCACTGGTCACCTTTTAAATAATTCTCAGTGGTGAAAGCTCTTGCCCAAGTCCAGTGAGAAACCCCTCATCACTACATTGATGGACACCATCACAGTTTTTGCCAGACCACACACCAGCAGCAGATGATGGACATAAAGAGGCTTCCTATGTAAAAAGCAGTGAGGGAAAGTGATCCGCTCTTTCACGAACTAGCAGAGCGATAGTTGAATGTACTGTGACAGGCGTGCTCATGTGTGACACAAATGGCTTTTGAAGACTTGCATTAAGATTACAGGAGATGCAATGGATGCTGATGTGCAGTGCTTCATGTCAAATTTTAAATATGCTGCTTTGCCAAAATCATGGGAAGTTTACGTGTTTATTTTTAAATACAGTTTCAATTTTTTTCTAAAATCAGATCCTTAGGTTTCTATTCGTTTCTCAGTGAGCACCACAGGTGTTAATTTGTTTTGGGATCAGATTTGCAGAAGAATTCTCCATCTCTATGTGGGTACCTCATCAGGGACCAGGCTTTGAAAGTATTCAAGCCCAGAAGGTTCCTATGTGACAGTCAGATTTTTGAGAAAAAAGAGATCTTTTCAAATCTAGGAACATCTTTTGGCTTAAAATGAAAGCTGAGCTTTTCAGAAAATGACTCTAGTAGAACTCTGCAAAATCAAGGCTATTGTACCAAAATGCTGCCACTAGATTTTATGTATTTTTAATACTTGCATGCAAAAGAAAGGTGTGAAATAGCAAACAGATTGTTGTTTATGAAGCCAGAAGCTCCTGGATATAAACCTTAATCTCTGTGACACAGCTCAGCTCACAATATCTTTCAGTTTTACCACAAAGAAATGTAGTCTAAAGCATCAGGGAAGAGTCCATTCTAATCAGCATGGTTGAAGAAAAAGAATTAAAGTCTAAAAAGCAGTTAGCAGATTCGAGTCTTAACAAATATTTATTCATTTTTCCATGAACATATGCCATTATTTAGAAGGCCTTGCTTTGAGTTTAAACTTTTTAGGAAGGCATGATACTGTGTGGCCTCTTGATCAGATTTCATTGATAGGTGAGCAGCTGCTCCGTGTCTCAATTTCAAGGCCAATTAAGATTATCAGGGAGGATACACAGGACAGCTCATTATTCAACAATACATATTTTACCTAATCACAAGCAAATTAAAAATATGGCCTATTTTGAAGGGAAAAATTGGTTCATGTAAATTTTCCAAAAGTAATCTACAGATTAAGTGTATAAATAAATACTTCAGTTATTTATTCATACTCATTCTAACACTTCCCACAGTGGTTCAGAAGACCTATGCACAGGTAGCCTTACCATTCCTCTTTCCAGAAACACCTGAGAGGAGCTGAGGTTAGACCAGCTGACAGTGTTGATGTGGAATCATTCATTAAGGCCACATGTGCATCTTTGTCAATTGTTAACTTAGTGCCCAATGGCAAGGGGGTATCATTTTCTAAATTATGGTCATGAAAGAAATGTGGAGGGTTTGTTTGTTTTTTTTTTTCCCTCAAATACAGCAAATCCACTAAAATAGCAGAAGATTCCTGAGGGGCAGGGGGGACAGCCCTACCTTTCTAAAATGTCTAAATAAACCTTCTCCCCCAAAAAAAGTTTAACATAACATAACTGAAAAGATTAGTATTTTTAAATATTAACTTGATCAAGGGCACACTACAGGTATTCTGATCATTTGATGGAGTACCAGCTTATCAGTTCTGTTGTGAAATGGACTTAAAACTTGCCAGACACTTGTGATACTTTGGAATTGCGTAACGGCAGTATTAGATTGCATAACACAATATTGTCTGGTTATCAAGAAAAGTGTAGGATTTGAGTAGGTGTAACATGCTAAAATCATTTTAATAGATGGGCATGTATACTTCATAAGGTGTTTATTCTTTGTCATGCTCTGTGGTCTTTAAGAAAGGCTTGATTTCTGTAAAGATGTTTTCCAATGTAATGCAGCAAAATTCATAAGGAAACCTGTTAAGGGCTTGGGTTTGTGCAGTGTTAACCACCCTGATCCTGATTCAACAAGGCACTGAAGCACATGCCTGATATTCAGCCCTCAGGTAACACATAACCTCTTATGGAGGGGTGGAGTGGAGTCAGTAATACTGGAACAGAAATACACTTACAACCAAAATAATGCCCCTGGCATTCCTGCTGAAGCACTGATAAGCTAAACAAAACACTTTTCAAAGACTAATAACTGGATGGGATTTGTAGCATAAACAATGCTCCTTGTTAGTCACCAGGCCCCAGGGCATCTTCCTCACTTTGTTACAGATAAATTTGCAACAAATGAAATACTGTATGTGATTTCCTGCCCTGGGTATGCTGTGTCCTCACATGCCAGTGTGGCAGTTGTCATTTACTATTTATCCAAGTATGTATACAAATCTACAGTGTGATTTATTTACTAATTAAAGGTGCCAGACTGACAGATGCAGAAGCTGGAGCCGTTTATTTCTCCAGAGAACTGACATGGTGTAAGCAGTAGCATCCTCTCCAGGCTGTCCCAGTAAAATGCTTCAGCCTGATGGACTCCCCAGATATCTGAGCATAGCTCTTTCTCTCCAACCTTCTCCCAGCTACTCAGCTCAACGTGTTAAATTTGTCAATTATCCCTGTGATTTTTAGACATAAATCTTTATCTACGGGAAGACTGGTTTGAACACATTTTAGCTAGGCCACTTAAGTATTTGATTAGTGTTAACTCAGAAAAGGATTTAAATTGTTTTAGTACAGAGGTGAAACCCCTTCTAACTAAATAATAGCAAAAAGTTTATAGACATTTTGTGAAGGTGCAATAAGCCCAGAAGTTTTCCTTCTACTTGCCAGGGCCTGTGTGCACAGTGCTACAGCTTTTTGGCAGTGACATATGCTCCTGCCTAACAGACACGTTAGACTTGGAAACTGAATGCTAAATTCTGCATTGTTTCAATAAGCAGGATTTAGATTCCATTTTTTTAAGTCACTCTAAACTTACTATTGCTCAGGTAGAATTACAGCTCAAAGTAGTTCTCGCTCCCCTCAGGCACAGGTAGGTACAGCACAGCAGTTATCTTGCACTTTCATCAGTGCCCAGTCTTTAACAGGAAAACAGAGGTTTTGGTAGGCTTAATTCATTGAATTTATCCATACCTGTTTGCTAGAGAAAGACTGTAAAACAATAGCAATGTTTCCTTCATGTAACTCCAGAATATTTTAAGAAAGATAACAGACACAACAAAATCTCTTAAAATGCTATGAAACTATGTTACATCAGTAAAAACATGATTGCCCATGGCCATTCTTATTGCCTTACTAACCTTTTTGGTGCCAGTACATACCTGAAAGTTGCAATCCTGGATTCATTTTGTCTAATTGCAGGTTGAGCTCTTTTGCTGCTAGATCTTTGGTTGAGGCCTTGGAGTGTAAGTACATTGCAAGTAGGAGTGTTTACTGACACACTGGAAGTAATAGTGTTTACTGATACTGAGCTTGTCATTTTGGCTTTGGAGTGTGAGCTGGCAAACTCGTGCCTGAGTTATTTTGTGTGGTCAAACAGTCCCATCAAAGCCAACAGGCCTGTTATGCCAACCACTCATATTACTGCAGTATTACTTCCCAGTTTCACAAAAAAGTTTCTTATTCTACTCCATAAAAGTCTACCTAACCAAAAATTGGGAATCAGAAGTATGGAGATGAGACTGAGCAGTATAAACATGTGAAACAACACTTCTGGCAGTATTTTGGAGCAGGGCTTATATACTCGCATTTGACACAAACCAGGGCGGGGGGGGGCATTCAGCTGAAGTGGAGTTTTGCGTTACAGACTCTCAGTGTGTCCTAGTTCTGACTTAATTCCATCCTGGGATGTAAGAGTGGTGGCTGCAGGCTGCTGGCCTTGTAGGCAGGCTTCACGGTGTTCTCCTAAAATGAGGAGCTAAGCTATTAAGAACTGCTATGACCCTGGTTCCTATGCAAGAGCAAAACAACTTAGACCATCTGTCAGCAAAGAGCATGAGGAAAGCAAGAGAGAATTCTCTTTAAATGGAAACATTAGCAAAGAGCCAGTAAAATCAGACAATTGTAACTTTAATCTTAAAAAAATATGCAGATGCAAATTATAATTTTGTTAGAAATACCAATAAAAATAACTGTAACCTCTAATGCTTAGAGCGAGCAATCTGTTAAAAAACAGGCTCAACCTCCCTGGTGTAGGAATTGGCTTTCACTCTTTGGAATATGATATAACAAGAGATCCTTAAAATACGGAAGAAAATGTGTTTGAAATTTTTAGGCAAATTGAAACTTATTTTCCTGGGAAAAAAAGAAAAATGACATTAATATAAAAATGATGGGAAATCTGAACTCAGTTTTGACTTGTACATGCTAACTTGTTTATTCAATATATAAATGTTGCAGTGAGTATTAGAACAATTAATCTATGTTTCACACACCTATAGCTATCCTACTGTGTTTAGCTATGGTTGCGTTATTTAATACTGAGTGACAGCTATGACATTTTCACTTAGTGTATCTATTTTTGAACATGGACTTCTATTCTTCAACTAGAGAATACCATTTAAATACTCCATTTAAAAGCATGTCTTTTAGTAATTTTTCACATCAACTTATAGATGCTGATTAAGGTATGCTCAAAAACTTTGCTGCTAATTTTCAACTTAAAAATAACAGAAGTGAGTTATTAACATTTTACTCAGTGAACCTTTTATACTAATGATAATGTTTCTGAATAACAAGATAATGGTATACAATAGACACAATGGAACACAGAGTTTTGAAAATTATTTTGTACTCAGAGAGATTAGAGATTACCATAATTGGTTTCTCTGTGCAAGCCTACATACCAGTACCCTGGCACAGAATCCATCTACTTCTTTTTGGAAATTAAGTTTGTGATTTCCCTGATCCTGGAAAAACTCATGCTCATGCACTTTCTCTTGGAGTTATCCCAGACTGTGGTCAAAACTGGAAGTATTTGGTGCACAATACTAAATAGCGAGGATATTCTCAGGATCAGAATCTACAGACTAAATGGTCTTGTTGGGACACAAACCCGCCCGCCAAACTGGTGCCTTAGTCAGACCAAGTCTCACGACACTGCACTGCCTATTCAATGCACCCATGGAAACAGGATTTGAAAGCGTGAATATGGATTTGTTTGTGGCAAATACATCTCTATCATAGTTCATATCCCAGCACTGATTTTTTTTGTTGCTGGGATCAACTGTAATCGTAACTGAAATTGTATCTAAGAAATTCAATACATGTGATCTTGCACAGCCAGGAGCTGCTACCATGACAGTGCAAACAGTTTTGTGATGTCAATTAAAGTCAGCTGGCTAATACTGGCATTGCAAAGCCCACTATCACTTGTGACCTTGTTCCATGAAAAAAAGATAAGAGGACTAAAATAGAAGTCTAGATATCTGTGAGAAAGTAAACAAAAAGCCAGAAATGGAAAAGCATAGATATGAGATTGACAAATGTGAGAGAAAAAAATGAGGTGGCCAGAGAGCAGGCTAGGAGGGAAGTTTACAGTGACAAATTGAGATCTTGTTGAGGAGAAATGATGTTATAGAGGTGTAAATATTTTATCCTGCTCAAGACACTGTTCATAAAAGTTCAGGATTCTGAGATGTTTCCTGAGATAACTGAGGTAGATCATTCCTTAAAGACATTTAACTTTATTCTCCTGCTGTATGAAGCCAAAATGTACAATTACAAAGATCTAGTTGCAATCATTTTATAAACGTAGATAGTCAAGTTTTCCACTTCTGACCTGCTTTGTTTCCAGTATACCTTTTTATGGAATTTAGTGAGACAGCAAGACTTTTAGCTCTGTGGCATTATTTCCACCTTTTCTCCACACAACATCCCCCCTATCCCCTCTCTCCAACCCCACGCTGTCCCGTCACATCCTGTCACGTCACGACGGCCCCGAGAATTACAATATACTAAGACAGCAATAAATCTCCCGTTCTCTGCATTCATTTTTCTCGTTCTTTAAGGAGGGACCAGGTAAGGTAGTCCTCACAGAGTCCTTCTTGTTTTATTCTTTTGACCTTGCAAGTGAATTTTCTTTCCCCAGGAGAATTTAGGGACTGGCCAGAGACACTCACTTATGTAATTTAGAAAGAAGCCACATCTCTGCAGAGCCTATGGCTCTGGAGAGTACTAAAGGCAAGTAACAACAATTGCTTCAAATCATGTCCAAGCAACCTCTGTCCAGTTACTGTTCCTTTCTCCTTCTCTTCTTTCTCCAATAAAAGATAAAAATTTGTCAGGGACCTTACCAGGTTTGTTTTGTTTATTTCTCTTACACATGAGATTAACAATAGATTCCTACTTTGCAATTTAATAGTCTCTGTATTAAAATATGATCTGCATAGCTCATGTCACAATATTGTTAAGTAACATCTGTTTCAGTTTATCAAGGCCTAATTCACTGATATGTTAAACCTTAATTAATATTTTTATAAACACTTGATTTTATTCCTGAAACTACTATAATAAACTAAATACACTACAATAATAACACAATAATTGCATTATTACAATTCTGTGTAACAGGTGTAGATGTATTTGTATGCTGCATACACACTCACTGTATCACATGGGCTAAGATACCTGAAATTTTGTAACCAAGGACTCCAGAATTACTACCATCAAAACAAAATTCACTGTAAGGCAGACTAGAAATGCCAGTCTAAGCCTTCGTGGTTTTAATGAGATGACTATTTCTTACCATCATTAAGTCTGTGAGGATGAAAGAAAATGTTCATTGAGTCAAGATGTGCTAAGAAAAGTGTATAGAAGAGCATAAATGGCTTAGGAATTCCAGGAATCCCACTGGCTTAAACAGTCTTTTATTAAAAGCAAGTGTTCTCATAGTTGAATGACTTCCAAGAAGGGCCGCAAGGGATGAAAGTATTTCCACCTAATGTGAAAAAATTTGAAAGATGCTAATTCAATGTGAAAATGCTTTCACCTTTCAGAAAATCCTGAATACAAGACTCCTTTGATGAATATACTCTCATGCAAGGTATTAATTTTCAGAAATTATATACAAAATATCCAGAATTCCTACTCTTTCAATAATTAATAGGTTATAGTGACTTTCATCTCCAATAACAGCCAGACAAATTATTTCAGTATTTTACAAAATAGATACTTCAGATACACAGTGAAAAAAATTATATTAATCGTCATGACATTGCTCCCATTTCCCTCAGGGCTTAACTGACCTGGAAAGCACCATAGAGCATCTTCAGAGGAAAAGCAGCGGGATCTCCTTCAAACACATCACAGCACAGCGATCAGCCATGCTGGCTAACTGCAATACAGGCATGCCCTACATACCCTATAGTGTCCTACCCAACCCCCTTGCCTAAAACACCAGTAACAGCATCTCCTGCCCTCACCAAAAATTATACAAGTGCAGAGACCACAAACACTGTGAAATGGGCAGCTATCCCAGAAATATTTCACCCACCAGGACTGTCTCTTTTTACTGTTTCTGGTTTTATCCTTTCTTTTCACTTCCTCAAGCTGTTTTTCTCAGTTAGGAAATAGGAGATAAGCCAGTATCACATTCCCAAACAGCTCCTTTTCACATGGTGGTAAGATTTTCTCTGTACATCAAACATTCGCTGCTCTGGGAGCTACTACTCTTGAAAAATGCAATTAATGGCAAGATTGGAAAGCAATGATTCATTGAGCCACAAACAGTG
This sequence comes from Tapera naevia, assembly GCA_033556795.1. NCBI lineage: Eukaryota > Metazoa > Chordata > Aves > Cuculiformes > Neomorphidae > Tapera > Tapera naevia. The sequence goes on from JAUMJJ010000113.1 coordinate 6,776,029, forward strand.
TTATGTCTGTCCCTGTTCCCTCCTGAAACCTGTGGATTCTTACACTGGAATGGAGCAAGCAATGGATTGGTATGACTCTTACAGCTGACACAGGTTTCTTGGTTAACTTCCTAGGGAGCCGTCAGCCCCGGGGGTACAGTACTAATCACAAGACTGAGTGCTGACTGCCAGTAACCTGCAGTTTTTGGAAGCCTTTTTCATCTCTTGTGCTATCAGGAAACAAAAACCTGTGCGAGACCAGCAAGGTACTGATAATCTTCAGCCAATCAGATAACATCAGTTCACATTAGAACCATGTCATGTTTTTTTTTCTTCATGTTTTATGATTTTAGGTGTTCAATTATCAGTCAAGCTACTAAACATGATGACTGAAAAGCTGAGGATCATTTTTCATCTCATGTACTCTAATAGTGAAAAATATGCAAGTTACGTAACTAACGACCAAGTGTCATTGGTATTTTTACATTTTAATGTTTTTTTGTTCCCAAGTGCTTAGAAAATCCCTTTTAGATGCAGTCCTGTAAATGAGAATTTTCCAACAAGAGTATTTTTAAACTAGAGACACACATAGCTGCCACACAAGGTATGAGAAAACTCAAATGTCTGGATCTGCTGACAGACTGTTAGATGCTTTATCAAGAAGGCAAAGGATGCATTATCAAAAAGAGTGAGCAAATTCTTAAGTTCCTATTGTGAGAAATACTTTAACCTGACTTTAAAATGTCATAACAGTGGACATTAGACATCAGGAGACTGAACTGCACTCCTGCTGGGAGGGGCCAAGCTACCCTTCCCTGTTTCCAGGATTTTAATATAGGTCATAATCTTTAATTGGCACAAAACCAGAATTTGATGACATGCATTCATATCATTGGCAGCAGCTCATGAAGAAATTTCCAATAGGTCTAAAAATTAAAGCCAAACCACCTTACTCTCTCGTACACGGCTTGTTACTACTTCTTCTGCCCCAAGCTGAACTCTAAGCACAGCCTGCCAGTGCTGTGGTGTTCCCAATGTTCTCCTGTGCAGCTGCACTTTGAAAAACATAAAATAGCTGTACACATTCACAGATGTGTTCGTACGGTAGTTCTCTGTAGAACTTGGTATGTCATCAAGTGTAATGTTCCTTAGGAAGATCCATGCTGTGTGCTCATACTTGTTTATCTAGGTGAGCACTTGATCATTCAGAGTCAGCCATATGACCTGGATGAAACAGCCAGGAGTGCATGGGTGAGCCAATCTCTTCTCACATAATCCCAGATCACCAAACCTATACAGCCTGCCACTAATTTCAGAGCAGTGCCACTCCCACAGATCTCACCCAGCTGCCCTGTGCTACCTACAGGCTGTAACTCTGTAACTCCTTTCCAGCACAGGCATCTTTTATAAATAATAATTTCTAGATGCTTTTGAATGAGGAGCAACCCTGAAACAGGTGTATTAGGCCTTTGCTGGATCTGGTCATGCTCCATCCTTCCCTCCTGCCTGCACTCTACAGTCCTCCAAAGGAAGTCTTCTCTGCAGTAGTTTTTCCATGTATGGAAGATGACCCTACCGAAACAGAGTATGTTGTCAGGGCCCTAAGTGCCGTAATAAGCCTTCATGGCCTCACCTCGTGCCTCCATCCAAACCCTTTGCCCAAGGGCCACTCCAATTAAGCATCGCCCTCAGCCTTCAGCAGGGTCATAGCCACCTCTGTGCCTGACTGTGGACTCCATTGATCTGTGGACTGAATTTCCAGTTTGACCTCAGAACTGCCTTGTCACTGTGCCCCTGCTTGGTGACTTCAGGACTGTGCCTGACCCTGGCCAGTGGGTTGCCGTCCGGGCTTTGCCTTCTACTTGTCTCATCACCGTGAACTCGCCTGGCCATCTGAACTCATGGCTGCACATCCTTGGTTCTGCTCTGCTCACCTTGATCAGGTACTGTGAGATGGAGCCCTGGCTGGTGAAGGCCCTGCACAACTGTCTGCATTCTCACGCTTGGCTCCATGTTCCCTGGAAAGCAGCTGGCTCTTGCTGGTCCTTGGCTTATGTAGCATAAACCCAGGGAAGAGGAGTTGCCTGTAAAAACTGTATAAAGTGTGTGAGAGGTTGAATGTGCAGAGAACCACATGTGAAATCAAGAAGCTGAAATGTAGAATTGTATGTTTCTGTGAAATGGGTTGTAGGAAACTGGATAAAGGTTGGTAGGAAGTGATAGATGCATGTGATACTTCCTGAGATGGGAAAGGACAAAAAATTGTAGAGAGGAGAAACAGTAAGCAAATGAAGATGGGTAAAAGAAAAATTAACAAAAGCCAGTAGTCATAGAAGAGAAAAAAATACTACAAAATTAAAATGAGCATGCTCAACAGCACAAATCCTAGCACAGAACTCTGTGGGATTTTACTGTAAAAACTTTTATTTCTTATCCTATTTTAATAAGGATTTCTGATAATCTTTCATGGCAACCAAATCTCTTTAAGAACCTTTGGTGAAGGAAACAGTCAAAGGATTTTCAGAAGTCCAAGTCCACTCTTAAGCCTTTATGAATTCTGGACAGCACTATGAGGGGTAACAGTCACGTAAATACCATACGCATAAACCACCACAATTTTAATATCTGAGAGTCAAAGCATGTATTTTAAAGTAGAATGGCCAAAAAAGGACAGCACATGATGCCTATAACAGCTGTTTTTCAAGTTAAACCCACTCCTAGGCTGACCTAAAGAGTGATGTTTAATGCCATTCTGCACATTCCAGTAACAACAGGTAAGAATCTCCATAAAACCGAATCAGCTAACAAAAAATAACAGTTCACATCAATTAGTAAAAGTGCAGAGAAAAGTTACTGAATTTCTTGTGCTGAAACAGCAGAGGGACAGAGTAATCGCATCTTCTTAGTGTAAGGTACTTAGACTTTTCTCTGGAATGTTTGAGGCAGGGTATTACAGAAGATAAAATCCTGAACCAGGCACACCCAAGGCCTGATCAAATAAGACAGTTTTTCCTACCAAACAAATTTAGTACAGGGAAGCAGGTGAAACAATTTGGTTGTTTTTTTTTTAATGAAACAACAACAACAACAAAAAGTATTAAACAACAAAAGTATTCCTGTGTTTTAGACATCATGTTGTGAAACACACCAGATGAAAAGGCTGCATGCTGTGCCTTTCTGGTGGAGTTTGAAGTATCGTGCAGGTGGCTGCAAGACCCATGCTGCCAGGTGGGTGACAGGGCGACAGGCTGGGTGGGGAGTGCAGCTCCCCTGTGCCCTCGAGCACCCCAGCCTCCTCCAGCTCCTTTCTGGCTGGCAGGACGGCCACCCTTGGGGCATGAGGGCCTGGTGGGCTTTGGGCAGCACCAACAACTGCCTCTGAGGCCGAGAAGAGGAAAAAAAATAAAAACATAAATTCAAATGAGGTAAAATTATTGTAGCCCTTCTCAGCCCCTCAGGTGCTGCTGGACGAGGCTTTCTGTCCCACCGCCCGGACAAAGGTTGAAGCAGCGGCTCAGCAGCCTCGTGCTCGAGGGCTTGTCGTCCTTAGCCTCCCCAAAAGAAGGGACTGACATTTTGGCCTCACGTAGCTTATTTAGTATTGTTTAAGCAACTGTACATCCTGCATCCGGCTCCGAAAGCGGCACTTGTGGCTGGTAACGGTACGCTGACCCGCCCGGCACCTCAGGTGTCCAGGATGACACCTCAGCCAGGCTGAACCGCGCCCCCGCCTTTGGGACGGCCACGGGGCAGCGGCAGGCACGGGGGGGGGAAGGAGCGGCAGGCACGGGGGGGGGGAAGGAGCGGCAGGCACGGGGGGGGGGAAGGAGCGGCAGGCACGGGGGGGGGGAAGGAGCGGCAGGCACGGGGGGGGGAAGGAGCGGCAGGCACGGGGGGGGGGAAGGAGCGGCAGGCACGGGGGGGGGGAAGGAGCGGCAGGCACGGGGGGGGGAAGGAGCGGCAGGCACGGGGGGGGGAAGGAGCGGCAGGCACGGGGGGGGGAAGGAGCGGCAGGCACGGGGGGGGGAAGGAGCGGCAGGCACGGGGGGGGGAAGGAGCGGCAGGCACGGGGGGGGGGGAAGGAGCGGCAGGCACGGGGGGGGGAAGGAGCGGCAGGCACGGGGGGGGGGAAGGAGCGGCAGGCACGGGGGGGGCTGCCACCGCCACACGGCAGCCCCGTCCCGAGCCCTCAGGGCCTGCGAAGGCAGCAGCTGCCACGTCGGAGCGGAGCAGCGTCCGCCGAGCACAGGCCGGGGCTGGACCCGCTGCCCACGCGTCACCCTGGGGCGGGCTCGCGATCCCACCCGGCCCGCACACCGAGCTCGCCAGCCCGCGCGCAGCCGCGGGTGCGACGGCCGAAGCGAGCCGAGCGGCGAGGAGCGGCCCCACCGCTAACGAACGCGCCCCGTGATTGGCTCGAGCAGCTACGCCCCTGCCCTGTGATTGGCTCCACCCGCTGCCACTCCCGGCAGTTGAGGGCAGGGACGGCGCCTGACCCCGCCCCGCGCGCGGAGGCGGGAGCCGCTGGGAAGGGCGCGTGTGAGGGGGGGCGGGGAGGTTGCTCCGCTCCGTCACGTCAGGCGCGCGCGTGGGCTCCCCCGCTCCGTCACGTCAGGCGCGCGGTGCCGGGCGCTCGCGCAGCCGCCCTGGGCGGGGGCGGAGGAGGAGGAGACGCTATGGAGGCGAAGCCGGCGGACCCCCTGCTCTGTGACAGCCTCATCCTCTGGGTGAGTGGGGCCCCTCCTCCTCCCGAGGGGTCTCCGGAGGCGCGGGGGGCGCTCCGCTGGAGCGGGGCTGTTCCCGTCAGGCCCGGCGGGGGCACCCGTTGTCCGCGCGCGCTGCGGCGGGGCGGGAGCGGGGGCAGCGGGGCTCCTGAGAGCGCCGCGAGGGGCGCGGGCGGCGGCGCGGGACCTGGCGGGGCTGCAGGAACGGGGCCTCCTGCTCCAGCCTCTAAGAGTTGCTGCGTCCTCCGAACGTCCTGCAGGCCTGAGCCGCGGTTCTGCGGGAGCGGCTTCACGGCGGGAACTGCTCATTAATTGATAGTCATAATAAATTAACTTGAATTGAGTGGACAGGAGGAGAAACCTCAGATCGTTTCACACCAGACCTCAGTTGGTCAGGCTCAACACACCCACATTGTGTGGTGTTGCCTGTGCAAGAAGAAGGTATTTGATTCATCAGTCAATAATGCTTTTTTTTTCCTTCCCTTGTTCTTCCCAAGTTTCTTCTGCTTCCTTATGTGTCATTCTGGCCTTGCAGATGCAGGATTTTTGGTGGGACTGAGCTCCACTAAACAGAGCTCTAACATGGGGCCTTGGCTGGGAAGGTCACAGTTACCTTGCATAAAGTGTTTCGCTACAAACAGCAGGTGTTTTGCCACCGTGTAGTACAAATCCAGGAGAGAACAGAGTGATTTGGAAGCACTGTGGAGACCTGTGAATGAATCTGGCAAAACCAATGGCAACAGCTGCCGGAGTAGTTACGTGACAGTACAGAAGTTTTGATGAGTTAAAGTTATAGAAAAAAAATTGATCTTCTGAGGTTGAGCATATTTGGGAAGGGGAGAGTGAAGTACTGTATATCTAAAAAGAAAAGGGTTCTGTAACTCTGTGGTTCTAAAGGTTTCTCAATTTTTTTTTCCTGATTTATATAGCAAAGAGATGCTCATGATTTTCTGTATTCTGCTGCCAGATCTTCTATTTTTTTTTATTTTAGCAAATTCTGTATTAGAGAACATGCATTGTCCTGACAAGAAAGAGAAGATATGAATAAAAATCTTGTCTATTGGTGCTGCAGCCCAAGTGTCATTGAATTCAAAGTTTTGAGGATGTTACAGGAAAAACATAATGGAGTTAGAGTATATGAGTTGCCAAGGAAATTTGACTTAAGTCATTGTCTGTTGAGGTTGAACTCAAAAGTCTAATGCAGAAATGATTTTCTAAATTAGAAAGACAAACTTTGGTTAATTTTTGTGAAGTGTACTTTAGTATTTTCTGCTTCTGCATAGGAGTGGAGTAATAATAGCAGGAGCAGTAGGCCTGTTGATGCAGTAGAATCTTCTGTGTTTAGGTGTCTTTACAGTAAGTGCCTACTGTAGGAGAGCAAAAATTTATTGAATATTTTTCAGTATGATACCACTCTGAGGCTACTTCTGTCTTTGTCTCCAAACTAGAGACTCGATGTATGGCAACATCTTAAACATAAAGCTTTTTCCACATTAGGTGTATAACCCTGTTTGGCAACGTTAATTCTGTCCAATGGCTGAGTTAATCCCAGAATATTAACAGAATAAGAATGGGAATGTTTATTATTACTTTAAGATCTCTGACTAACTCTGAGAAAGTTCTGTCCCCAGTATGTATAATCTGTGTAAAAAATGGAGAACCTCAGCCCTGCATTGTTGGGGTGAATTTGAATGCATGCCTCCCCGAGAGTTGGATGGGTTAATTTCTACTCGGTAATGTGAACGCTCTTGTTTCATCTTCAGCTGTTTGGTGGCAGAGGCTTCAGCAGATCCAGAAAAAAAGCATTGAGTATTAAATGCCACAACATTAAATTTTCAGATGTCTATTGTGAGAAAAATCACTGTGTGTCTGTAAGAAAAATGCTTGCTTCTCTTGTAACAGCAAGTGGCAGTGTGCATTTAAGCTGAATTCATGAAATTGTTTTTCAGCACGAGCAGCAGCATGTCCTTGAAGCTATATTTAGTAAAACTAATCAAATTTGGAAAAAAAAAAAGTGCGCTGCTACAGTCCTAAAGTCTACGGCTGCTTCTACCAACCTCCTCCCATGTCAACCATGGTTGGTTTTGCAAGTACAGTAAAAATCTGTTTTGAGGAAATGATTGGGGTGCTTTGTGGTTTGGAGAACCCATAATTAGCGATTTTACTGTCATATTGTTTCTAGACACTTAGGAACTTTTAAATATATGGGGAAATTAAGACTCAGTCCTGCTTTTTGCTTGATTTTAATCAGCGGTTCCTATTCTGGGTGATACTGGTATACACAAAGCAGTGTTGTGTGTCGCGTAGTTTTCTAAGGCTTTGTTTACTTACTCTGACAGGCTTGGGTGAAACCCGTAGTACCATAATACCTGCACTTAGCAATTGCTATGGTTTGCAGGGGATTATGAGCAAATGGCAGCAACACAATATTGTACTATAAAACTGAATTCTGGCGTGCTCAGCCTTGATTCGTAAGCTTGCGTGCCTGTTCTTGTGTTAGCATTAAGGCTGCTATAGCATTAAACCAGTGCTGCCAATCACAGCTGCTTCAGTTTGTGTTCAACTTAATCTTTTATGTAACATACCAGGGATTACTGACTTCTCACTTGCTGTTACACAGGATTTAAAAATACTTTCTAATTGAAAAAATAATTTCAAAAACCTTACTCAGCATATTTTTCTCTTCATGACTTGATGAGACTCTTCTTGAAGCAAGCAAACAAATATTCAGGGTATACAGTCACTCTTATAACTCCTATATGTTTATAAAACATAGAATAGACAACAACAGTCTCTTAATTCTCACAGCTGGAAACTGCTTTTCTGCCACTCTGGTCTAAGTAGCCCTTTTCCCAAACACACTGGGCAAGGTCATTCATCAGTGACCTCTGAGTAGGCTTAAATTTCACAGGGTATTTAGGCAAGCCCTCTCTCAGGTGACAGGTCATTCAGGGCATTGTAAACATAAGTGGACAGAGATTATAAGGATATGTTCTTGCTTTCATTCCATTCCATGTATACATCTTTTAATAGTAGTAACAGCAAATTTTGCTCTTTCTGTTGTATTCACTGTCATAAAGAAGGCTGAACTTTTATTTTCTTGAGTAACCATGTGATGAATTGACGTGTTTGGAAACTACATTCTCGCTTATAATAGCTCTGAGCTGATTTTTTTTGGAGGAATAAAATATTGCACTTCTAATAGGTAGTTCTGTCAGAATTTTAGACATGAGTTTGAGGGTGCTTTAAAGAAAATACACAATATCCAAAATGAAGAAAGATTTTTGACATTGAGATAACAACAGTCTTCATGGGAAGTATGGAAGAGAAATGGCTGAATAAATGAGAACTGTTGGTCCAGGAAAAGACAGCATGAGAGGAGATGGGTATGGTAAAGCTCAATACAGACTTGAGCTCCTGGAGAAGGCAACTTGGGAAGAGTCTGTTCATCATTTGCTCAAGAAGCAGGGGAGGTGAAGCTAGGAGGTGACAAACCCTGATAAGAGTGGCTGTGCTGCAGAATCTGCAGATGTTGAGTTTGTGGCTGCTGCAAGAAGTGCCTCAGCCAGGTTCACACAAGAAAACATCAATGAGGGCTATTAAAAACAGATATACTTACTGTCAATGCTCTGGGGGTTCTCCAGGACATTGGAGTATTTTACAGAGTTTGCAGTCACTTTTTACCATCTGTGAGTGACTTGAGGACCTGAATACCTGCATGTTTTGAGACTTTACACATGAAGCAATCAGAATTACAGGCAGAAATTAGCAGAGCAGCAGAAGAGCTGCCTATGGATGTGTAATAAACTAGTATTACTCATCAGGTTGATGATGAGGTTCTTGGTTATTGTGTGTAGAGTTGTCTCCTGGTTAAGTGTTTATTGCAGTGCTCTGTAAGGATGCAGACATGTCAAGGTTATCATGTCATTTGAGTTGCTTTTGGAAAGACTATCTGCAAAATACTAGAGGTATTAAATTTTATTTTTTAGAATGGGAGTTGCATCTTGTTTATATAGCCCTACTACAAAGGGAGTTTAATTGTACTTGTGCCTGGGAGCACCGGTTAGGTTACAAAGACTGCATACAACAATTCATATAGAATAGATCAGGAAACTTGTTAACAGATACTTCCATCTGTAATCTGGTTCTGTAGTAGAGAAGAAGAGTGAAAACCGGGTGAAACTGTATCCAGCCCTTTGTTTAAACACTAGGTAGTGTGATGCTTGGAAAATAATAGAAAAATATATTGACTACAAATACCAGGAATAATATATGAATAAAATATGATTACCAGGAAAATATGTATAACATCAGGATACTAAAGTTTCTTGGGTTTATAGCAGTATTTTGAAGTTGCATATTTAAATAGGAACATCTTTAGAGTAATTTTGGAATTCTTGAATTGCAGGGAAAATGTTGCCAGTTCACAGGACTTGAAATGGTTCAGTCTTATTCAGCTATCTGCATGTCCTTGAAGTGTGTAGTAACTATCAGGCAACTGCTTTTCCCACTACTTTTGCATAATTTTCTCCCTTCCATTGTTAGCCCCCAAATAATTTCAGGGGTCTTTATTGGTTTCATGACTTCTACTACTAAATGCTTGTAGTAAAAGACTGGATTTTCTTTTATCCTTCAACTTTTGCCCCTCCTTCTGTTAATTTTTTTTTATTTCGGTAGTTGTGAATCCAGAAATAAGCATTCCAACATGATTTGGACTCAAAGACTATGTCTTAATGTGGAAAAGGAAAATAGTAACTTAATTTCCTGTCTGCTGGGCAAGAAAGACAATCTTTTTCCCTCTTCTAGTTGCAGACGTTCAATACTGCTTCACCTTGCAGAGATGTTCAGGACTTGACTAATGGTGTTGCCATGGCGCAGGTGCTTCACCAAATGTAAGTTCATACCTGAGTTTGAAGAGAAGGTATTTAATTTCTTGAGGGTTTTGTGTTTGACATGCATAGTTGCTTTTACCTGCTCAAGGTGTCTTGTATTCATAAAGCATACAGAAACTTGGAGTAGACAGTTTATAGCAGAAGATAAGGTGTACCTTGACATTGTTATTTTGGGGATGATATAATAGTTGAGTAGTAATGTGGTAGAATGGAGAAAGTTGTGCAATATTCTAATACTGCAGTGTTAAGTTCATGCTTAGGGATACTTGAGGTGATGATCGGATTTTTTTACTTTGCCTGTCAACACTATTTCCATGGTTATCTTTGCTTCAGACAATATGTTCCTCTTCGGAAGGAGAAACTAGAAGTTCAAAACGAATGTCTTTGTTGCTCTCTTCCTCTTGGGGTCAATTGATTTACATTCTAGGTTTTAAGTATAACTTACTATTTATGTGGAAAAAAGTCATGAAACTTTAATGACAATTTTATTATTAAAAAACAATGGTGGGCTAATGAAAAGAAAAATCATTCCTATAATGACAAATGTTAACTGGGTTGAGTGACACACTAGTTTTGAAATTTGCTGTTACTTCAGAGGGTTGTAGAATGAGTCTTTTATTGAAAAAGTATCATGCTAACAAGTCATCACTGCGATTTTAATTGTTGTTTACTCAGATGATGAAGGAGAAATATGAGTTAGCCATCTCCTGCTCAAACCATATTTCTTTTTAATAAGAAATTACTTAAAATGAACACTACTACCACCCCAAAAAACCCCAAAACAAACCGGAAAAAAAAACCCAACCCCAGACCCTCCTCACTGCTTGAAAAGATTTTAGATGTGCTATGTAGAGAGAGAGATCACCCTTTTTCTGGACCATGGCAAAAATTAGTGTGGGATTGCTTAGTGAAGATTCATGGAGGTTCACTTCCCACGTTTGTGGTACTGGGCTGCACAGGCTTTGAGCAAACTTCTTTACAACCAAGTTAGTTGATATGCAGGTGAGGATGATAATTGTCTTTTATTAGGTGCTTTGAGACCAGTAAATAAACAGTACTATGTGGAAGTTAAGATGATGTTAGATATGCTGTAATTGTACTATTTGGCAGCTCAGTGTGTGTAAACAACTCCCTCAGTAGCTCATCCTTGTTTATGCTGGCAAATTGAATATACTTCTGCTGAGGGAAGCCAAAGATGTACAAAAATATGGTGCCAGTAGTTTAAATCAGTTTTTTTACTCAGTAAATGCCTTTGATGAATTGTAGCAAATACTGGAAAATTCAAATGTACGAGAGGAGGTACCAAACTTAATGTCAGCACTAGTCAAAAGAGGATATTTCTTTACAGCATTATGATTATTTTGTCAGGTATAAGAATTCAGCTTGACAAAGGCCTTTGCATCCTAGTGTTCTGTAGCTAACTCAAACGTGTACAAAAATTATTCCTGACCTGGAAGGTGGTGTCATAATTCAGCCAGAAGGATTGAAATTTTTGCTGATATAGGTATAATTTACAATCTCCAGGAATTCATGCCTCATTAGACACTGTAGTCAAACATTTAGTGTTTTAATGCTTGGAATCTGGTATCTTATTTATTTAAGTATGTGCTTATTGGTGTTATAGATTGGTGTTTAATTGGTGTTTACTGGTGTTTAATCATTTCATTTTCTTTCAGAGATTCTGCTTGGTTTGATGCATCTTGGCTAAATCGCATTAAAGATGATGTTGGTGACAACTGGAGAATAAAGGTATTCAAAACTGAAGTTAATGAAAGTTGGTGGGGCTGGATATTGTGTCTGTCCTGAGACTTTTAGCATTCCAAAAGCAACAGAATTAAGCTCAGACTTTTTTAGGTTATTTTAAAGGAACTTCACCTGTCTGGTAGTTTAAATGGCTTCTAACATTGTTGTCTGGCTGTTTTCTGTTGCGATATGTTTCTTCCTGTATCATTATCAGGTCCTCTTGTAGAGCTGATATGTAAACATTTTATTAAAAATTATTATTTAATTTCAGAAAAATTAAGAATTTTAATAAAAGCGTATATACTTATCTTTCATGTGCAACAATTAGTCCAGTAATCTGAAGAAGATACTGCAAGGAATTATGGACTACTATCATGAGGTATGGAAAAGCAGCGATTTTTTTCTTTTTTTTTTTTTTGTTGGCAAAACAATTTATTTTAAGGACTTTTTTTAGCAGAAGGTGTATGATAATTATCTGGATAAGTGGGAGGTCTGAGTGAATATAAAATTAATTTGAGCAGAGTCAATTTTAGATGAGACTCTTGGAGTATAACATGTAAACAATTTGTATCATTGCCCAGCTGAATGTCATAAGGACTAAGCTGCAGATTCCTGTTAACTTTTGTATTTGTGTTCAGATTTGTTCTTGTCTGGTGAAGATTTAATCCTTCTCTATGGTATAGAAAAACTTGCCAGATCATCTTACAGCTTCATGGTCTCACCTAGGCTTAGTTGTGATATTAACTGACAGACCCTTCTGTAAGGCCAGGACTGAGGCTCTCTGGCAAACCTGGAAGTAGAACTTCTTTAGGCTCATGAGGAGCTTTTTGAAGCACTGGGGTGCAACTGATTTCGGAAGCATTTTTAATGCCTTTTTTAATTGTATTTTATTATGTTCGCTCGTATTTGAGGTTTAGCACAAGAACATTTGACTAACTACCGTTGCTTTTTTTTGTACAAGTGGTCAGTAAACTGAACCCCCAGTTAGACTTTGAAAACTTGTGATTGTGCTAGAATAATTTTAATGAGTTCTTACTGAAGTGTGTAAATTCATTGCACTAAATAATTGCTAGGTGTTTTGAGTGTATTTTTTAATGCTGTCTACTTTAGATTACTTAGGCCTATTCAGAGAAAAATCTGAGGTGCTAAGTATGATAAAGATCACTAGCTAGCAGTGGACTGAGTACCTATTCCCTCAGCCACACACCCACAGTGAAGGATTGAGACAGACAGTTTTGAATGCTCTGTGCTGGCCCAGGAGAGGCGCAGGGTGTGACATCTGGATTTTATGTATGAAACCCCATAACAAACCTGTTGAGAATATCTGCCTCTTCAGATTTCCTAGTCTGATACCACTATCTATGTACTCTCTCATAAAATCAGTATTTTTAGTCTGTACCTTCAAGTTTAATATTTAAAGTCTTTCCCTTCTGCAAGTTTTACAATAATAAACATTAGTAGACTCTACATTTTCTAAAAGAGGAGAAGCTTAGACTAGATATTAGGAAGAAATTTTTTTCACTGAGGGTGGTGAAACACCGGAACAGGTTGCCTAGAGAGGTGGTAGATGCCCCATCCCTGGAAACATTCAAGGTCAGATTAGCTGGGACTCTGAGCAGCCTTATCGAGTTGAAGATGCTTGCTTGAAGGTGTTGGACTAGATGACCTTCATGGTCCCTTCCAGTCCAAACCATTCTATGGTTCTAAGTGGCTTACTGAATCCAGATTCCTACGTGATACTGAGTTTAACTCCTCAATTGTTTTTTCAGTTCATAGGTCAGCAGATTTCAGAAGAGCTTATTCCGGACCTAAACCAGATATCTGAGAACTCTGATCCTACTGAATTGGGCAGGCTTCTACAGCTTATTTTAGGTTGTGCAGTCAACTGTGAAAAGAAACAAGGTATGCACTACCTTAATCTGTTCAATAAACAGCAGATTGTCTCAGGTGATCCTTAAGGTTGAAGGGATGTATTAACTTTTCTTATGTATGACATTATGTTGTGTTAATATGCCTATTTTGAAAATGGAGTTCGCTTAAAAGCGGAAAATCTGGGGGAAACTTCTGTGAATAAAGCTCAAACTTTGCTTATGTTAGGTTCAATAAAGCACTCTTAAGTGTGTCTGGATTATTCGTACTTGTTAAAATATGTACCAAGACCTAAAACTTACTGTTCAAATGCAAATCAAGAAAATTAAATTAAAAACTTATATTAGAAACTGCCTCTTGTTTACCTGCTAACAGAGCTAATGCTCAGTGCTCTGATGGCTGAGGAATCCCCAACATGATGCTGTTAGGTGCAATTCCCAAGTAATCTGAAGTGACTGCATCAAAGAGTGGGAAGTAAGCTGTCAAGCTGCATTGGAAATGAAGATAATAGCAATTACTTTTTTCATTAGGTTTTATTTATTAACTCAATTGCAAGCTTATTGACTCTTGACAAAAGTGTATATATATATACACACACTGCATAGATGTATATAATCTCTTAACGCGTATCTGCTGTACAATAATGTTGTTGGTTAATGGTAGTGCTCTGTACAAAAAGAGTGCTACCTGCTTTGAAGAAGCTCTATAGAGAGTAGTTTCTTTCGGATCTTTCTGCGAACTATGGCTTGTTACTCAAGCCATTAAGATGAATATTGTCATGAGACTACAAATTCTTTTTCGCAGAACACATACAAAATATCATGACCCTTGAAGAGTCTGTTCAGCATGTTGTCATGACTGCCATTCAAGAGGTAGGAAATAATTCATAGCCTGATGCTGTCATTTGCAAAGTTTGAATATCTGTTTGTTAATATTTGTGAATTCTTTCACCAAGCAAAAGTCAGGGAAGAATGTAGGTACTTCCCTAAATTATCTGGAAGGATCAGGATCAAGAGACCCCAGACCCTAACCATGATGTTTTGATTTTAGTCTCTTATGCCCAAACATGCAACCTGTGGAGACAATAAGTGCTTGAGATTTCCCGTTTCACAGAAGAAATGTATCTAGTTGTCAGCTGCCAATTATACTAGAGGCAGTTTCTGAAACTTCTGTCCCAGTGCTGTATACTTGGATCCAAAGTTAAACTGATTTTAACTGTTTGTGAGGCTACGCTGTTCTGACAAACAATACCAGCATCTGATTTACACACTCCCAGCTGCGTTTCTTCTGTTGTTGTCATTGTGTCCTCCTGCTGCCGTGACCCAGCTCATAGCATAGCTCGCATCTGTGAGTTTGAGGACTGTGAAGCAGAGTGTAGAGGGAGGCAAAAACTAAATGCTGACTTTGAAGAAGATGTAATGTGTAATTGCAGCCTCATCAAGGTAACAGTGAAGCTATTAGTAGGCTTTAAAACTTAGATTTAAATTGACTTTAAGGTTGTTAAAGCTGTAAGGGTCCTATTGGGAGAAAGAAATCCATAAACCTCTTGTTTGTTATGTTCTGACTGATCAAACTTTCTGAAGGAAGTCTAGAAATAATACTTGTAAGTTCTGAGTAAGAAGTAAAGCCCTTTAGTTGCTGACCAATGTACTGTGTACGTCTTTGTACTGGAGGTCAGTGACAGCTATGTTGATGTTCCCATTGTTTGCTTAATGGCAATTAATGTGACACAGAAGTGTGATAGCTATTAAATTACTTGGGTGAAATACCATCAGCTGGTTCACTCCATTTTAACTTGACTAGGGGTTAACAATAACTTCAACGGATCACACATTCACCCAGTGAGATCTTATGCTATCTTGGTTAATCTGGGGAGAGGGAATTAAAAAAATATCATTTTACTCTAAATTTGTGTAAATCCTTTACCATCCCTGAGGTAGATTTTGTTGTAGTTGTTACTGTTAATCTTTTTTGATACATTGAAATGATGCAAGGACATAGTGGAAAATAAAATAGGTAGGCAACGAATTTACAGATACTTAACCTTAATTTAACCTTTTCCTGTGGCCTCTTTCTGTAGCTCATGAGCAAGGAAATAGCAGGTCCTTCCACAAGTGATCCTTCAAGTGAAATGGAACAGCAGGTACTGTCTAATATTTGTTACTGTTACAGTTCATCCCTAAACAATGAGTTGGTATCTTGCCACCCCTTAAATGAATAGGAGAGCTGCTCTTCCTCTCCTGTTCTAAAAGTTAAAAAAAAAAACCCCAAACACTTCAACAATAAATTGCACTCTTGGTCTTCTACCTGCAAAAACTGCTTGGTCTGTTTTCCACTCAGAGCTGATTAAACCGTACTGGATCACAAAGGGCAGAGCAACTTACTTATGTAGGCAGAGAATATACAATGAAGCAATGCTAGTCTTTCAGTGCTAATTAGCCGAAAAGTTACATGCTATTTGATAGCTTCTTTAATGAAAAAAAGCAGTGACTGCAGTGACTGGGGTAAAACTGGCCAATGCAAGCCTACATTGCCAGAAGAGCTAGGGGTACATCAGGGCTCAGCCATGTCAGGCTAAACACTTCAGGTTATTTTTAAGGGGTCATGAAAATTTTTGATAACCTGAACATTATGAGGTGTTGCACATAAAATGAAGTTATCCTTAAAAATACCTGCCCATAAGGGATCATCAGTATTTCTATTCTGAGATGAAGGGCATTTGATTAAACAAGCAGGGATTTTGAAATTGAGACAACATGTTCCTGTCTCTGGTTTTGGTATGCTTTTAGCCTGAATTATGTTGAATCTGGAAGTTACGGAGTTGCAGTAATTTACTTACTAAGTGCGGAAGTCATTTACAAAGCAAGTGCAATGAACAGAGACATTTTGGAAGTTAGAGCTGTGGGTAGTTTGGATATGGGCCAGAATGATTGACTGTCTTATTTTTTAAAAGCTTAAAAAAGCTTTGGAAGATCTTCAGGAAGCACTAGCAGAAAAAGAAGAGTTGGCACAAAGATGTCAAGAGCTAGATTTACAGGTAAGAAATGGCAAGTTGCTCATTTCTTTAATATGTGGTGGTGCTGCTGTTAAGAGGCAGAAATTCTGAAGGGCAGAGGGAATTTTGCATTTATTTAAGTTTCTATGAGAATTCTTAGCTGTTTGTGGGGGGAAAAGCGATGATTCTGTACTCCAAAGTGCCATTACTGGAAATAGTTTTCAGGTGAAATTGCCAACTGAGATCCTGTGCCAGCTGTTAACTCAAAGGGAGTTTGGGCTGCTAGCTTTGTTGCTAGATCTGCTACTCTTAGTAGCAGGTAGCAGCAATTTTATCAAGGCTTTAAAAATTACTTGTTTCACTTTTAGCTACTACTTCCTCTATTTTACTCATGAGAAAAGGGAGGACTTTATAACAAACAGAAACTCGTGTTTCAGTCAATTTTTTAAAGAAAAATAATGCATTAGCCGTAAATCTGGTTCCTCTTTTATGTCACTATAATCTGAGACAAAAAAAAAAGGTTTATCTAGTAAGGCAGTTAATCTCAGATTTGATTCTATACAAAGAGAACTTTTTTTGGATGGAATCTTCTTAGAGCAGCAAGAGCGGTATACTGGCTGTGTGGGCCTCTGAAAAAAACCTTACCAAACCAGAGGCTGGTTTTACATTTCTTACAGGTAATGTTGACTGAAAAAGTAGAGTACTTATAGTAGCTCCTAGCTAATTCCCATGCCCAGGAAGCTATTATTAGGCTTGAACTGATATTTCATTCCTTTCTTCTTGAGGCAGTAGTGAGGCTTCCTGTGAAAGCAGAGATCTAAAAATGCTTGTGAGAGGAATCTGCAGGAGAAAATGATTTCTTTTACATGGGCAAGAGAATCAATTTGACAGCTGAACTCACAGAGTACAGTTGTTGAACTTCAAAAAGTGCATTGAAGAGCTCTCATTTCTAGAGGTGCTGGGCTAACAGCTTACTTACGCTTTGTGCTTCTGTTGGAAGACTTACTGTGTCTCAATAGAGAAGCCCCAGGCCTGTCTTCCACAAACTTCTCTTTTGAGATTTCTCTATTAATTAATGATAGGTTGCATAAAGTCAGTTGCTCATAACACAGCACAGGCCAGGTGAAGTCATGAAAAGGGTTTGACAGAACACTGCTGAGTATAGACAGATGAGTTAATGACGCCATAACTTTTGAGTACTGTGACTTATTTTGAAATTCTCTCTTCATAATTTGTGTTCGCTTTGGCATCACTTCTGTTATGTTGAAATAATTGAAGAAAAGAAAGCTCTCAGAATCAACTGAAAAATAAAAACTTGGTCTGCATTGTGTGATTGTTTTATTTTTACGTCTGAGATGAGTGCTTTTAACAGCATTCTAAAAGGGTGCATGTTGTGCATGTTTAAGGAGTGGCTGAACCTTGAACAGAAAGTGTTACTTTGAGCAAGGCTCAGATATGCTCTCTGCTCACGTGTGTTTTGTGTACATGTGTATGGTAAAGTGACTTCTGGTTTGTGAAAAGGAGTGAACCTAGAAAGCCAGCACCTAATGAAGTGGTAATTAATTACTGTTTTGTTTCTTATATCTATTTGACTGGTAGACATTTAAATTATATTCACAAACTGTTCCTTAATATTGCATATAATGTTTAGTCTAATGATGTCACCATGTTATGTTTTTTAATTTTATTTATTTGAAGCCATAATTTTGACGCTTCTCATTTACACTAATTCTTAATAAATTCACTTGTAAGGTCTCAGTCTTCCTTGATATATTCCAAGAGTATAAGAAAGGTAGGTTTTCTTTATGATTCAGGAAAACATAACCCAAAAAGCATATTGTCCCTGTTTAAATGCCAGTTAACTAACACATGCTACATGCTCTTATGTTTGACAGGATGTTAAAATTAACACAACAGCTTTCTCTAGAAAAACTAAAGGTTCTATCCTCTTAATCCTTCCCCATTTTATGGCTGTTAATATACTTACTGTTTCAATAAAGTGTTGTATTCTCATTTGCTTAGCTGTGAACACTTTCAATATCAAACTCGTTTGATTGTTGCAAAAAATGCATGCTCTATATGAAGCTGTCTAGGTTTTTTCTTTTGCGTGTGTGCTTACTGGCTTATGGCGCCTGAAACTGCTTCTTGTGCAACCATGCACTGCTGAGCGCACGGCAGTACTGTGTTAGTGTGCTGACCAGTGCCATCCTGCTTTTTATGGTTAAGTACAAGCAAGATGGGGAGTACCTGTACACCAATATGTAAAAGTTTTTTGTATGACGTCCACAGTTATCTTTTTTAATGAAAGCATCAGTTTCTCTCCATATCACATCGTCTGCCATGGTTTCAGTTACCAAAATTTGGTCTTTTTTTTAGAGGGACTTTTTCTTCAATGCTTCATAACTGTCATACACTAAAGCATCTGTATGCTCCAGTATGCTGTGTAAATTACATTCTAAAATTTCTAAACGCTCAACCTGTTCATAAACTAATTTGGTGGTGTATTGCTGTCTTGCTTTCATTCTTTCCAGCTGGACAGGTCTTACAATGTTGATGCTGTTTTATCTGCTGTAGGTGACTGCCCTCCAGGATGAAAAGAACAGCTTGATGTCAGAAAATGAGATTATGAATGACAGGCTAGATCAATTAGACGACTCTCTTGACGACCCAAATACTGTAGTTGCAAAAAAGTATTTTAATGCACAGTTGCAGCTGGAACAACTGCAAGAAGAAAACTTCAGGTATGAAATGATCTATCTCAAAACTTATATAAAAGAATATATGCTGCGAATTTCTGATACTCTTTCAGGATTTTCCATCTCAATTTCTTTTTCCATAAAAGCTTTCTAGTACAGTATAAACTTATTTTAAAGATATTCTTTAAAAGGAAAAGCCTTTAAAAAAGGAAAAGAAACTGTTACTTGTTGTGGAAAATATTACTTTGTAATTGCCTAATCACCCGTTAACCTTCAAACAAACAAAAAACATAAACCTCCAAACCAAAAAAACCTCAAATAACCAAAATACCCGAAACCCCCTCTAAACTCTCTAAAACCATCATATCTCTTCTCTGTACTGATTTTTATTTTTTTACTTATTAGTTTTCCTCCGTGTGATCACTATGGGGAAAAATCATTTTTCACGTGATCCCTTGATCCTGATATGGTAAATTTGCAGCCTACAGTCCATTGTGATTTAACAGGGAGACTATAAAATGTTCCATGCATACAGTACCATTTTTCTGACTACTTAAATCAATAGGTTTCCTTTGTCTTTTTCTAATAGTTCTAGCACTAAATGAAAAATGTGTTAACAATGATGAGTTCCTAACAGAGTTCCTGTTTTTGATCTGGTAGGCTTGAAGCTGCAAAAGATGATTATCGTGTCCATTGTGAAGACCTAGAAAAACAACTGATTGAACTGCAACATAGAAACAATGAACTGACCTCTTTGGCAGAAGAATCTAGAGCCTTGAAAGACGAAAATGATATTCTTAGGTATGTAATAGAAATAGCGCTCCACACACACATTAGGAGGTCTTAATGACTAAAGGTTTTGTACTTAACAAGATTTTTTTCAGAAGTGTTACTTCTGCAGATAAAGATTATCTGAACAGGATCTAAAATTAATGTTGGAAAAGGGTCCTTTGACAAAGCAGAGGTGGAGTGCAGGCTTTCAGGCATAGCCTCTATTGTTTGCATAAGAATAGCAGTGTGGAATTTTTCTGTGAAGCAGGATTGTTGAATACAGACATTATTAATCTTCATGTGATACGGAAGGTGAAGTTCTGCAAGAATGAAGTTTTAGTATGTGTGTGTGCATTCTTAAGGGGACATTTGTGTTGGCAAGAGGCTGCCTGGTGTAGAAAAGCATGTATGCAGCTAGAACTTCGACACAGCATTCTAGGCTGATTGGAAAAATGAAGATGAAATACACAATAACCTTGATGAGAATATAGTTCCAGTTTATATAAACTCAGTTAAATACCAGACCACCCAAGAAATACCCAAAGGAATTCTTATTGCAAAAGCAGGGTTGCTAGTCATAAGACAGTATGTAAAAAACTTGGAAAGAAAGTGTTCTCAGGTGTTTAACTTAATAGCTGTTCTTAAACAACATCTGAAACAGATCTTAACTGTAGATTTTCTTCCATATGCTTCTTGTACTAACTACAGGTGATACAACACAGCAGATATTAAACACAGATATTAAAATTAACGTGTGTGTTTATGATCCAAATATTTTCTTATCATTTAAAAATAAAGGACTAAGATTTAACTCTGCTGTTAAGCACATTGCATGTCCCTTTGAAAATAGCTTGAATGCCCGTGAAACCAGAATTTGCCTTTTCTAATCTTTTGAAGAAACATGCTCTTTCTTCTAATTCCTGTTTGTACTTTAAGGGCTACTGCAGACAAGGCAAGGAAGCTGGAATCAACTATTGAAGTGTATCGTAAAAAGCTACAGGATCTGAATGATTTCCGCAGACAGGTCAAATCTCTGCAAGAAACCAACATGATGTATATGCACAATACAGTCAGTCTGGAGGATGAACTGAAGAAAGCCAATGCAGCGCGTGCGCAACTAGAAACCTACAAAAGACAGGTAAGACAATCTATACTTAAGGGGTTACTTTTTTCTCAGATACTTTTCTTGCTGAAATAAAATTATTTTGATTATATTTCAATGCAAAAAAATAAACACCTTAATTTAACAACCCATGGTCTTAGCCTGTGTTGTCTCCTTAGAGTTTCTTCTCTCTGTGAAAGCTCCTTCATACTCTGACATTCACTTTTTGGTTTTCCCTGTTCGTTAACCTAGCAAGTTTAACTGTAGTTGCGCTCTAAACCGATCTTGTTGTTCATGTTTTGTGGGGTAATTTGTGCACCTGGGAGAGGTTGTTCAGCTGTTACTCACATCACTTGTATTTAATATTCCTAATTTTTTTCACAGAAATTTATTTTAAACTGTAGAAGTTCTATTTCAATTTCACTTACTTCAGCAGTAGCTAAGAGGTGCAGAAGTTAAATATTTAAAAAAAAACAAACCAAAAGACAAAATGAAACAAACCCCCAAAACCAAACAAAAATCAACAACAACCACTCACCCACCAAACCCCCCACTCCATCCCATCTCCCCTCCCCACGTTTGAAGGACCAGTTGTTTACTTTAGTTGCGCTGGGCAGGAGTGAATGTTTTATCGTATCTTTTCAAGGTAGCATCTTGCAACATTCATGTGCTGAATATAGTCTTTTTATAAAAAGGTCCAGGAGCTTCATAACAAACTGTCTGAAGAATCAAAAAGAGCTGATAAGCTGGCATTTGAAATGAAGCGACTTGAAGAAAAACATGATGCTTTAATCAAAGAAAAAGAGGTAAGTCTCTTGAACAAGAGTTTATTTGAACACCTAATAAATTTCTCTTAGTAGCGTTACCATAAAAATGAAGTTTAGAGCCTTGTGTTTGTGTGTATACACATGTAAAACAAAATACATCTTTAAATGTGTGTGTATGTCAGTACCACTTCTGATTAACGTTATTTGGATTTAAAATGATGCAGTATGACTTAATTCCACCTCAAATATATCTTCTTAGAGACTGATAGTACAATGTGATACACTGAAAGAAACAAATGAAGAGCTCTGGTGTTCACAGATGCAGCAGGATCAACTGAGTCAAACAGGTATCGCATTATCTTTGGAGGCTCTTTTCTATATATTAGTGATTACTTTAAGTAAACTTCAAGATTCTTTAAATAAACTTCACATGCAATTTCAGGTGTGTCTCATGTTAAAAGCCACGAAAACCTTGCTGCAGAAATTCTGCCAGTGGAATATAGGTAAGACCACAAAGTTAAGGTTGATTTGGGTTTTGCATGGATGAGGTATAATATTGACTCTCTGTAAGTTCAATGGATTTGACAACATGACTCTGTATCACACATCTTGTTTTGGCTCTGTGATGCCTGCCTGGACCCCTAAGTAGCTATTAAGATTTCCTCATGATATAACTACTTTGTGTTCTTTCTTTAAAACCTGTTAGATTACTGTATATGAAGTTTGGCTTTAAAAATCTCCTTTATGGAGTGAAACAGTTCTTACCTTGGCACTAGCAGACAGAATGAATAAATAAACAAAATACAGCAATTAAGATAGAACAGCTGAAGGCCAGCTGATATTACTTCTGAAATCTGACAGGGTGAAACATAAACACACCATAAAATCTGGGTTTGGAGTGACTTAAATTAAAACTTTGTCCATATCTCTTAAAATACTGTTGTGGTGTTTGAAAATTATGTTAGCTTTAAATAGAAAATTGCATTGTTACCCCAACTATATCCTTGAGCAGAACTTTTTTGACTCTCTTTAAGGTTGGGGGAGTAAACAGAAATATTACCTCCAGCTGTTAGTCATCTTTTTCTTAATTAACAGTGACTTCTTTGTTGCTTTTGATTCAGGGAAAAGTTTATTCGACTGCAACATGAAAATAAGATGCTTCTGTTAAAACAGGAAGGATCAGAAAATGAACGTATTGTGGAGCTCCAGGAACAGCTGGAGCAAAAGCACCGGACAGTGAATGAACTAGAAACTGAAAAAAGGTGATGGGTGAAACAGCATGTTAAAACATAGCAAAAAGTGATTGCTTGACCTTCAGAGTGACCTTGTGGCTTGCATCTGGAATATAGGACTAGACAGGAAGTCTGTTATCCTTTTTCTTTCACCTGTGTCATGATTAATGAAGGGTTTATGAAGCAAGCAAGAAGGAAAGTAGCTTAAATATGGTGGTGTAAAATATGGTAGATCTGTATATAGCGTACTCTATAGGAAGTGTCTCTTATAGGACATTGTTAGCTCTTAATATTCTTGGTGAACCAAGAATGATGTAAACTAGAATTTCAAACTAATAATTTTGTAACACTGGGATATGATCTGAATTTCTGTATCCATTAGTGAATGCTAGAAGCAGTTCACAAGATATCAGAATTTGGAGTAGTTAAGTTTTCTCAAAACTTTGAATCATGCTAGATCTTTCATTATAAGATGTTTAATAAAACTGGTATGTATTTGTTTCAGCGGAAGTTCAAGTCAAACTAAAAGCATTTGAAAACAGTTTTTGTGGCTTAAGACCTGCTGGGTAAACCCTCTGAAAAATTACCTTCCAGATTTGAAACAGAAAAATGTAATTGTTGTGATCTGTTTAGATGGGTAATAATTGTATTTTCTTCCTAAAAGGCTAAATAAAGAACGTATTGGGGAGTTACAGCAGCAGATTGAAGATCTGCAAAGGACTTTACAAGAGCAGGGATCCAAGGCTGAAGGAGTAAGTAAAAGTTCCGACTTCTTGACCTTGAAGACATCTCAGCAGTTTTGTTTAAAGTCCTTCAGTGTAACATCAAGTCCTTGTTTAGATGTGCATCTTCTTTTTCAGTGTGACTAGCACTGATAACTACGAAAAAGGCAGGATCCTGGCTTTTGGCCTTTTTGTTGTGGTGTTTTGGTTGTTTTTAGTTTTAAGTTAGGTTGAAATGCACTAGTTTATGCTCAGAAACCCCTTTGGGTCACCCAGCTCCCCCAGCAACCCCAACAAACTCATCCCTTTCAAAAGCCTTTACAAGCAAAGATCTATTTGAGGCAGTTCAGTGTATTTGAAAAACTTTCCTGCCTGGAAACAACTCCTTCAGTTTAGGTAGTACAGACTTGGCTTTGCTACATTCAGAGCAGATGAGTTTAGTCTCTATAGTATAAGAATCCACAAGACCCCCACATCAACTGCATTTTAGTTGAAAAGCTCATGTTTTTTGGCGTTCCTTTCCCCTTCTTTAATGAACAGTAACCCTTCTACCTTTTCCTTATTAAAATATCTAATTTTCTGATTATATGATGCATGATGAGAAGTATAGCTTTAAAAGAAGATGATGCTGGAACTGATATCTGTGTGATCCAAATAATTTGAATGTAGTTATGGAAATGCATGTAAAAAGGCATTTTTCTTAGGGTTTATTTGGTTTGACTTACTCAGATGTGCTAAGTATTCTTGGCTTATTTGTAAGAGTACTTTAACGTTGCACAGTATGAAATACTGAAATATAACTGAATTTTAACTCTTTTCTTTCATAGTCTAGCAACCTGAAGCAGAAATGGGCAGCGCATATGTGAGTAAGGCACCCTTGTCCACAATAACCTATTTTATTTTTAATGATTTGACTCTTGTAACAGAGAAACTGCTGGAGACTTTAGAGGAATGTCATTTTTCTAACCCACTGATTTGAGAATCATGCATGTAGTGAGTTAATTATTAGCATAGTTTGTCTATTCTGATTATTATAATCTTGTAATACTAATATCCACTTAACTGTCTCTTTATCACCAATAGCATTTTAACTATTCCGATGCTACAACAGACTGCTGAAACCATTGCTCTTACTGAGTGCAAAACGTATTTCATTTTTCTGAAATACTTCCATCCTTTCAGCATATGTAATTCCTGATAAGGAAATACTGGAAGGGCTTTTATTTATTTTCTTTTGTTTATAGTTTTAGGTAAATGGGACTCAATTCAAAATTCACAATTTTTGTGCTTCTTCAAAAATGCATACTAACATTTTTTTTAATCCAACTCAGAAGAATTGCAAGAGTTTAAAATAGTTGTTTAAACAATTCCACTGTGAAGTTACGGCGCTCAGCTCTTAAAACTCTGCATGGAATGACTTGTGAGCTTAATCCTTAGCCCAGATTTTCATTTGTAGGGAAAAGTTGAATGAAGTTCATGATGAGTTACAGAAGAAAGAGGCTGATCTTGCAGAACTCCAGCCTGATGTTAGTCAGAACCGTAAGTTGTTTTATGTGTGGTTTTTTGTTTGTTTGTTTTTGTATGAGACCGTTAAGTATCTGTGGGATACTTCTCTGGATAAGGCTTTTTGCTACAACTTAGCTTTAAACCTGAAATGGAGCTGGAGGGAGGGTTTTTTTTTTTGCACACAGTGGTGTGCAGGGAGAGAGGTTAACGGGTGATTAGTTTTGTTGAACAATAGTCTGTAAAATGGGAATTCAGGATCAGGTGGGACCTTATGGTACAACTGGAAACAAAAAGAACAACTTAAGAAATTGTGTAATACCTAAAAGATTTATTTGGGGAGTGGGTAAATCCAAGAGAACATTGAAAGCTTGAAGGTGCTGTGTCTATTCTTATTTTGTATGTCATTGTCGATAATTTCTGTAAATAGCCCAGAAGATTGGAGAGCTGGAAGCAGCTTTGCGAAAAAAAGATGAAGATATGAAAGCAATGGAAGAAAGATACAAAATGTACCTTGAGAAAGCAAGAAATGTGAGTAGCATATTTCTGAACATACACATTCCTCTCAAATTGTTAGAGATTTGAGTTCTTCCCTCCATCTCAATTAAAATTAACAGCTGCATTTTGCTTTTTCAGTCACATTTCTCAACTGCAGTTAGCTAAGTGTATGTGAGAGATTGGTTTAGGCTAAAGCATAAGATGCATTAATGATTCTTCTGTATACTTTGATATCTTCTGTTGTACAGTGTAACAACCTAATTTTCATCATAATTGCCTGACTAGTACTCAGTCTGTTTCCGTTATTTCTGCTGAAACAGCAAATGAGGTGCAGAGCTGTTGAGAATCAAACCTGACTTGCAGTGCTTTTATTTTGCCTTGTACAGGTGATAAAAACCTTAGACCCCAAGCTAAACCCAGCATCAGCAGAAATTATGTTGCTCAGAAAACAGATAATGGAGAAAGACAAAAAAATTGAAGCACTAGAGGTAAAAATTTACATGTATTTAATAAGTTCTAATATGTTCTGCTCTCTGATATTAGATACTCAGGTGTATGTATACCAGTGCATGCAGTCTGGGAAACAAAAGCAGGAGGAACTAGAGCTCCATGCCCAGTCAGAAAGTTATGGTGTCATAGGAATAACTGAAACAAGGTGGGAGAACTTGCATGACTGGGGATTGTGGTGGATGGCTGTAGGCTGTTTTGTAAAACAGGCAGGGAAGAAAAGGAGGGGGAGTCATGGTCTATGTTAAGGAGAACGTTGGACATATAGAGGTCAACTACAGTGATTGTGGAAGCCCTGTCAAATGTCTCTGGGTCAAGGTCAGAGGAGTTGTCTCCAAGGGGGATCTTAAGAAGACATCTGTTACTGACCTCCAAACCAAGACAATAAGGCCAATGAAGCAATATTGCAGCAGCAGAGAATGCCAGTAGGACACTGGGCTGTATCAAGAAGGGTATCACCATCAGAGATAAAGGAGTCATTATCTTATCCTGCTTGGCACTTGTCAGGCCACCTGTGAAATACTGTGTTCTGTTTTGGTCCGTGCTCTACAAAACAGGTGTGGCCAGGCTGGAGAAGGTCCAGTGAAGGGTCACAAAGATGATCAAAGGATTGGGAAGCCTGCCATGTGTGGAAAAGCTGAGAGAATAGTGTTTTTCCATCTTGAGAAAAGAAGGCTACGGGGAGGCCTTATCACCATGTTCCAGTATTTAAAGGTTGCTTACAAAGAAGATAGAGACTCCCTTTTTAGAAGGAGTCAGATGGAAAAGATAGGAGTAATGGGGTACAAGTTACTCCTGAGGAGATTCCAATTGGACACGAGGAAAATTTTTCCCAACGAGGGCCATCAGCCATTAGAATAATCTCCCCAGGGAAGTGGTGTATTCCCATACATTGGACACTTTTAAAATTCAGCTGGACAGGGTTCTGGGCCGTCTCGCCTAGACCAGCTTTTTGCCAAGAAAGTTTGAACCGGATGATTCTTGAGGTCTCTTTCAGCCTCATATTCTGTGATTCTGTAAGTTACTGTTTCCTAATGATCCAGTACTCTTTCAGTTAGAAACTTGCACAGACCATAATACATAGAGATTTTTAGTTTGGCTTAATTAACCTTTTATCTTAGTATAAGTCTTTCAGAGCAGTTTACTTTTCAACAGTGTTTTTCAATGTGCAAATGAAACATTACTTGGGATTATTTCTAAACCCTCTGAAAAGCTTTAAGTGAAGTACTTGATAACACTGATAGCTCTGCTGTGGTACAATAATTGTACAGAGCTGCAGAATCTGGCCTTTTTCATAGTGATGTAACTGTACGAAAGACTAAGTATTTGAGCAGTGACCTGGGTTTTACTAGAATCCTCGTATCAGTCGTTTTATGTACTGGAGTTCTTGAAACTGTGTAGAAGAGTAAAACCTGTTAATTTACTAAAATCTTCATGCTTTTCAGTGTCCTGAAAGCATTGTTAACAGTAATCCAAGGACTCAGAGAATTGTAGGAGGTGTTGGGTTCAGTTTTATAACAATATTGATGGGAGTGAGCAAATACAAAATTCTTCAACACGAGTCAGGAGGCTTGAACGGTCTGACTTTATAAATGCTGCAGCCTCAGATTTCTGCTGTGTGTATGTGCTAGGTATAGTGTGTAATAGCAATGCAGTACCATAAGAACACTCAGCCACTAGGGGTGCATGCTTGTCTTTGACGTACAGATGAAATAAAATACTAAATTATTTAGAGGCTTTCTGATACACCCTAGACTTTCATGCATTTCCCACACACACCCTCAAAGTATGCTTCTAAGTTGAACTGCAACTTGTGTAAAGTTTAGCCTCTTCTTGAATTAGTGTATAACTTCTCTCATTGCTGTTTATGGAAGTATCTCTAGGTACACTTCTAAAGCCTTCTCATTATTTTGCGTATTTAAACTTTTCTACTGCTTGTGTTTGTTTTGCTCAACGGACTGCAATAAGTTTATGCAGGTTATTTCTATGTTTTAATTGAGATTGTCTTCTCTATTTTCTCTTGCAGGCTGAATATAAACTTGCTAAGTTACGTGATTACGAGGAAAAGCTAATTGTAACTGCATGGTATAACAAGGTGAGTCAAAAGTCTGTTGGCATCTCAGAAATCAGAAACGCCACATTTTAGTAAATGTGACTGTTAAATCTCACATCATGATTTTTTTCTTTCTAGACTCACTATAAACTAGTGCTTAGGCAGGAAAGCTAGTAGTTGAGGAACTTGTGGCAGAAAAATCCAACTTGCAGATTAGCATGGCCTCATGTCTAAAATTAGGGAACCAAGGAAAGGAACAAAGCCTGAGAGTTCCAGTTTAAAATGAGGTCACTCTTCCACATGCTAATTCTGACTTCAAGCCAGAATGCAAAATTGAGTGAGTTCTGGCTGGAATTTCCAATCTGAGCCATCCCCAGGCTTTTTTCTTTCAAGCCTTGTTTAATTCCCCTTCCCCTTCAGATCTAGTTTAAAGCCCTGTTGATGAGCCCTGCTGACTTCTTGGTAAATATCCTTTTGGCCCTTTGAGACATGTGTACTCTGTCATTTGCTGGCAAGCCTGGCATTGTGTAGGCCAACCCATGGTCAAAGTACCCCAGATTTTGTTCGTCATACCAGGCTTGGAGCCAGGTATTTATTTCCTGGCTCTTCCTTCCCTCATTGTTCCTTGTAATAGAAATGACAGAGAACAGTATCTGTGCACCTGATCCCTTCATCATTTTGTCCCAAGGCCCTTAAGTTCCTCTTAATTGCCCTCAGGTTTCAGTACTGCATACTTGGGAAACCAATAATGGGTAATAATGCATGGGCCTTACCAGGGTTTGACGTTTTCTTTCCACTTATTTCACTGAGGCCCCAGGTAGACAGCAGACTTCCTTATGAAATGGGTCCACTCTGCATATCAGGCTTTCATCTTTTCTCCTTTACAGAAGCCATTTTGATGGAGGTCTTTATTTCATACAAAAAGACTAGAATGGGAAATGAAAAAAGGAAAGTAAAAATAAATGGCTTAATATAGGAACAACTTTAAAATGAGCTAAAACTAACACTTGCTAGATGAATGTGAATGAACCTTATTTTTTTCAGCCTTGGTTCGTACGTTTAATGGCAGCAAGAGGGTATACATGAAACAGTAAAAGAAATTCTGTGTTCGTAGTAAGTAAGCATGAGCTTTGTGTATGAAAGATGGCTAGGTTTTTTTCCTTCTGTTTTTGCTATGGTGTAAATGTTGTTTAACTTATTTGCAGAGCATAACTCTTCAGAAGCTGGGTATGGAAGCAAGACTGGTTGGCAGTGGTGGTGGCTGCAGAGACGGTCCTGGACGCTCTTTCCTAGCTCAGCAACGTCATGTCACCAGTACTAGAAGGAATCTCACTGTTAAAGTACCAGGTGCAACATCTGATTAAGCCACAAGGACCATGAGAAAAACTTACACGCTTAAGTGTCCTTAAATGTTTATAGCTTCCACTTTAACTACTTGATGAAAAAGAAAGTTAGAATGGTGGGCAATTGGAAATTCAACATCAGAACCTAGCAAGAAGTGATTAGGTCAATCAGTGGTGTTTCTAGAAGGTAGTACATAGTTTTCCAAGTAGAAGTAGGTGTAATAACTGCAGTATGTATTTAAGCACAACTTAAAAGATTTATATTTGCCTTCAGAATATATTGTAAATATAAAAATTGGCACTATATATTTAAAACTTTATTTAAAGGGTTTGTTCTGGAAAGTTGACTTTTGTAATCAGAAGCCGTCACGCAAAAATATAGTTTAGAAACTTGCAATATTGGACATTTTTGCTGGACTCTTCTAAAAATGAATTTAAAAGATTGGTACCATGTTCTAAAAAATAGGGTTTTTTTAGCATCCGAAGTACATTTTTAAAGGCAAGAAAATACTTGCATTTATAAAAAAAAAAAGAAAAAAAAAAGGATAGTACCAGTTGACTTGTTATAGAACAGAAGACAGGATTTGTTTTGTTGTCCTAAGTGAGAAGCAGAATTGCGTAGTTTATTTAAAGAAAAGATTAAGTTTGTGCATATATACATGAAAGAAACCCCGTATTTAAGATGCTGAATTCACTAAAGCCAAAAAAGCTCTCTTTTTCCTTCTTAAAAAACCTGTTATAATAATTCAAAAGTCTGGGCTATGTTTTAGAAGTCTGGTGTACTGGTATGCTGCATTTATTTGCAAAAAGGAGGATTGGGTGGGAAGGAACCCCATTTATTTCCAGCTCTTTATACAATCCTGTGGATAGAAATTAATCTTCCTCTTTGTTAAATGTAATTTCACTTCAGTTGTTCTGAACCCAATGTGCTAGGCAGCTGAAATAAAGATAGCTTTGCTAGTTGTTGGCAGCAAAGATTGACAGGGAGAAAAGTGAATAAACTATAATAGTTTTTCAGTATTTAGACTGATAAAGATGAAATTGATATCTGAAATTTCTATGCGGGAAGTTATCTTTCACAAAAATTTGTGTTACCTTATTTACCAAATGTCTCGATTTTGTGTGAACTGTATTTTTACAAAATTTTTTAAGGTCAGTTGTTTGCAAACTGTCTAGAACAAATTCATTTTATCTTTAGTTAAATAAAATAAAACTACAGCAGCCCCTAAAATAAAATGAGTACACTTAAACTAAGTATTTAAGGGTGCTGTACGAGTCCGTGATCTAGTTTAAAATTCAGCCATGTGGGTGAATGAAAGCCTGTGTCTTGTCTTCACCATTAAGGCCGTCTTTGATTTGAGAGCGGGTTCAGCTTTCCAGAATTTGTTTTGACTTGTGAAATTTGAGTAGTCTTCTATTTCGCATGCCCCTCAGTATGGCTTTTTCTTTGATTTTGTCCTTCCCCAGCATCTTAAATTCCTTTTTGGGCATTGCACGCAATGCTAGAGAAAAGGGAGGTATTCATTTTTAGTGCTTAGTTAGCGTTGCTTCGTAGTTGTGGTAGTTTCACAGTGCTGTACAGCTAGGCATTCAGCAGAGATTTCCTCTTTCAAACCTTCTGTCTACACAAGGCATTCTGTAAAAGCCAGTCTCATGCTGTGTGTGGTATGAGTAGAGACTATGCCAGCCAGACTTCAGTTGGATGGTTTTGTCTGTCAGGTTGTGTTCTTCAGGATTCTGTGCTGCTTTGGACTACCTCTTGGGTTTTGAGGTCTTTTATTGCTGCGCTGATATGTTGGAGTTTGTATTCTTAAGATAAAATTGCTTGTTTAATCTGCTAGTGATGTGGGAGATGGTGGTGAGCAGTGGAACGGCAGACTAAGTCTTAGCAAGATGCTTATGTTTCTAAAGCCTGGTACTTTGGTGTGTTCTAGTGAAATGTGAAACTGTCACTGATGGTGTTGAATGGGTCTGTTAACCCTTGTTCTTTACAGCATGGAAACTTTCATGGACGTCTTTCAAATACCTAGTTAGTAGGCTTAATGCATTTGTTGTACTTCTCACAGTAGTAGAGCTGTGTCAGTAGTCATATCAGGTGCTGAATAGTGAAAAACTTGGAGCAAATGTCTTTGTACACTTCTCAAAACTGCAGACCCTGGGACCAAAAATGACCAAGAACCTCCCCATCATTTACTTGTAATCTTGTCTTCTGACTAGCCATGGGAGAATTTAAATGCTGAACTACAGACATGGATCAGCCTTTTTCAGGGCAAGGTTTTCCCCTATAGGCTTATTGGCGTTGCCTAAAACAAATTGGATTTTCAGGTGTTAGGTAAAGTTTTGCTTATTTGGAACTTTTCCAAACTGTTAAAAGCCAAGCCTGTGAATGTAGCTTAAGTGTTTCTTTGAGATTGAGAACCTTTTAAAAGGTGGCTGTTTTATAACTGGTTAGATTTGAGTTACATACTATGAACGAGGAACTGATCTGTAGAAATTTGATTATAATAAATTTGATTATAAGCCATGGTGTTGTATTCACTTCAGCTCATCTGGGTGTGTAGAAATGATCACTTAGAATAAATATTATTTTAACATTAATTTCATTCATTTCAAACAAAAAAAAGCCAATAATAGCATTGGTGTGTTACAGCTGAATTGTGTGCAGCACGTAGCAGCAGAACAATGTCAATACAATCTTGTTTGACCTAATTTGCACCACTGCTGAGGCAGGACAAAGAAAGAGGCTTACTTGTCCCTGCTGCAAGATGAATTTGTATCATGCCCAGGTGGCACAGTTAGGAACAGATTCAAATTGTGAGATTAAGTCATTGAATATTGCTGAATTTAATCAGCAATATTCGTAGCTTTAGCCAGTTTCCAATAAAACGGGTAAGAGAGATCCAAAGAAACAAAAATACGTTCTGATTGACATATATTTGTTAATATTTTTTATATAAGATGAAGAATAACCACTATGGAAGGGAAGTGTTTTGTAGCAATAATACAGATACTCGACTAGTAGGTTCTTAGGGTGGATCAGGCAGCAGTTTTGAGAAGATTCTTTTGCGACAACTGTATTACAGTGGATTAAGAAGTGTTCACTGAAAAAAAAATTCACCTAACTAATTTTTTTTGTTCCGTAAAAATATATATATAAGGGTATTCTATTTTCTATGATATGCACTTACTTGGAAATAAGTAATATAAGCAATACTGATGTTTTATTTAGGTAGCCGTAAATAGTTTAGGAATTAGAAAACAGTTGTTTAAGAGTTGGTAATGTCTAGTAGAGTAATTTTGTTAATGTTTTTGCTTTTTTTCCTCACCTCCACTAGTCAAGCTAAAGGTTAAGGTTTTCAGTGTATCAGTGTCTACATCTTCTGTTTAAACCAAATGTAAACACTGTGTTGCATAGAACTTGAAAAATTGCACTAATTTTTAAACTTTTGGTTTTATTTTTCTTTGGAAATAATTATTTTATATTCACATAAAGATTTTTAAAATTAACTCTTTAGTGTCTTTATTCCAAGCAATGCATTTAATTGTGCCTGGCTGATGTCAGCATCTGTGTTTCCGGGAAGCTCATGAACTGGGTCTGCATGTTGCTATAGTTA
Organism: Tapera naevia; assembly: GCA_033556795.1. Lineage (NCBI taxonomy): Eukaryota > Metazoa > Chordata > Aves > Cuculiformes > Neomorphidae > Tapera > Tapera naevia. The sequence continues at coordinate 6,809,039 of JAUMJJ010000113.1, forward strand.
CACATCTAAAATGTGATGTTAGGCAGTAGGTAACGTGTATGTATAATGTGTCTCTTTTGCTGCAAGGGCAATATATTGCAGTCGTGCTGCCTTCCTCTTCCTCTTTCCAGTTCATTCCTGCTTACAGTACTGCTCCCACCCAAAGCTGGTTACCTCTGCTTAGTTTGTTGACAGGTGTCTGAGCACTGGGCAAGGGGACCCTGTGAAGTGGAAAGACGAAAACCCTCCATGAATTAGCTGTCAAGTGACATCAATAATTGCTTATTGCTACTCAGATAGATTAGGATCTCTGCCTACTCTCCTCAGTCCCCCCTAAGAGGACACAGAGGGCTGTTTCTTGCTCCTAAATCACCATGCATGTTACTACTTGGAAAAGAAAACTGACTGCCCTCTTCAGTCTGCTTTGCAGGTTATTTATGTGCCCAGTTGTTAGTCTGCCTCACAGCCTCCTTCTTCCCTGAGCACTAACCTGAACCCAGAACTGAGTCTGGGAAGAGAGCAAGCAGCTATTCAGCCTAGGGTGAAGATCAGCACAGAGAAGGTGCCACAAATTTCCTTCAGGGACCCCGTTTCTGACCTGCTTTTACTACAGAGCTTGGTTTTCCCTTTCTCTGAACCATAATCCTTGGCCTGGCTGTCCTGACATTGCTAGGTGTTAGTTTTTATGGCCTTGAGCTGCTGTTACTGTGGGGATGGGAGCTGTAGGACCTCAACGTGGAAAGACCTTTGCCCTGGCATAAGTGTCCCGATAACCATGAAGTGAATGGCCAGATACGGAGCAGCCATTTTTCTTTCTTTCTGATTCTGGAGTTAAAGCATTTTCAGACTCTGAAGAACAAAAAACTGCAGGTGTGTATTTGAGGGAGAAGGGAAGGGAAGAGGCTCTTAGCTGTGCAGGAAGCCTGAGCTGAACTGCAGAATGTTTTCAAGCCTGTATGTGAGCTGTTGCAGGACACACACTGGCAGCGACTACTGCCTCCCTGAGCGGAGGAGAAACGAGAGAGGGGTGGTGTATGCAGGGGGGGGCATACAGTGATTGCTCATGAGAGCCTATGTTCAAAGGCAGGCTGCCTGTGTGGAGCTGGGGTCTGTCACCCTGTTTGCTTCCAGCTTTTCTGGTAGCTCCTTCAGAGGCAAACACTGCAGAAGAAGGTTTGTATCTTTAGGTGAGGGGTGTCTCTGTACGAGAGGTGCAGATGTGCAGCCCCAAGCACAAAGAGAGGGAGGAGGTGAGGTCAGCTGTGCATGGGGGATGACTTTGGTGGAGAGGGGTAAATAACCTGTGCCAAATGGTCCTGTGAAATGTGATCTTCACTCAAAACTAGCCTTGCCTCCAAGAGACCTGGGGAGGAAGGGGAGGAAGATTTTTGGACATAGCAGCTGCCTGGGAAAGGAAATGGGAATCTGAGCCAAGGAGTGGAAAAAAAAGATAACACCTGCAAACTGGAAGTGTTTTGAGAGTAATGCTGCACACAACAGAAACTCATTGCTGCTTCCCTTTACTGTTTCCAGTCGATTCCAGGCATGCAGCCCACTTTCAGTCTTCCCCTTCTGCTTCTCTCAAGGAAGAAAAAGAAGGGACATAAGGTCTAGAAAGACAAACAAACTTCCTTCTTTCTGCTGCAAAGTGAAGATGTGGAAGCCCCTTGCTGGTAACAGGTCAGGAGGGACAGTGAACAAGGGCTGGGGATGTCTCATCCCACTTCTAGTGAAAACCTGCTCAAGTCTACTACATTTTATAAACAGGTTGGTTTGGTTCCCACCACATATTCTCATGTTTCTACCTTCTGGATCTATGAAATGGAAGCCTCAAGTGGCAGAAATAGCATCTTAGTCCAGCCTCTTGTTTCTGTGCAGCTGTGCCTGGTGCAGAAAATCAGAGGAGGCAGAGGGATCCCACAAAGCCCTGTATGTGAATGGAGCCTTGCCAGAAGTAGTGCTCGCCTGCTGTGAATTTTGCCTTATGTTACATGGCTATGCTTGGCACCAGTGTGCAGCTGTGGGGCCACAAGGTGTTTCTGCCCTTTTCAGTGCAGGTCTGCAGGGCCAGCTCTGGTTCCCGTGCTCCATGCTCAGGGGAGGAGAAGACACAGGATAAGACCAAAGGATTTAAAACCCACTTGGGCATTGATGCCTGCAAGAAAAAAAAGATGCTTTTAATTCTTTCAGGAAATGTTGTAATTCTCAGAAAAGAAGCTAGGAGATAATTTGTTTCCTCTAGGAACATGCACATGCAACAAGCACTCCAGGAAAAATAGAAAATTATCAGGAAAAGATTGCTTTCTCCTTGCTTCCTCAGCAGGTGAGCAGGGGCTGGAGATGTGTGTTGTCAGCAGCATTGTGCTGTCTTCCTGCCAGGACCTGCAGCTTTTTGTGCCTGGTGCCCTTGCTGGGGTCGCATGGTGCAGCTATTACTGGTGTTAACCATCAGTTGTTAGTCTTGGAACTGTTTCACTTGACATGTGATAGTTTAAAGGGATGGTAATTTGTTGCTGGTATTTTCCAAGAGATCCTTTTATTCATCGGCTGATTGAGTGCAGCAGGCTTAGATGTGCATCGTGTGGCTGGAGCTCCGTGGCTCTCAGAGGGCTGGTGTGCCCTCTGCCCCCCGGCACGCCAGCTGCTCGCTGGTGCTGAGTAGGTAAATGGGGAGCATCTAGATTCTTCTAGGAGGCAGGAACCACAACTCTCTAAGTACAAATACTTTATAGATGCTTTAAATGCTTTAAAGAGAGATCTGTCAGAGTGGAGAGCACTCCCAGTGCTCTGTGGAGGTTGCACACTCAACTGCTGTGGGACACCAGGACCTGAGTATGGGCTTTGATTGTTTCCCTGGTAGTGTCAGGGTCATTTGTTCTCATCAGCTCTGTAGGAGCCTTTGCTGTTGCAGTGCCAGCCTCTCTGCTACTGGAGAGCAGTGCTGCAGCCCCCTGAAATGTGGGGCATGGCAGAAGGCTACAGCCAGCACTGGAATTTACTTGTGTTTGTCTTCATTTTTGCTTCATGACGGAAATGTTTTGGTAACAATTTATTGATACACAAGAAAGAGATGTTATAGAGTAACTCTTTATTAATGGATTATTTTTCAAGGATAATCAAATAAAAAAATGCTGGCAACTACTGCCTGTATAAAAGTTATAAAACAAGGGCTACTCTTCCGCAGTGCACAGCCGCAGTCTGATCACTGCAATCTCTAAAATACTGCTCATTCTCTTGCTGATACAAAGCATGGCCATCCACCATCAAATTAGGAAAACCCCATGCCCTCATTCAATTACAGTGCCATACTGCAAGCCTGAAAGTGTCCTGGCAGATCCCAGGCTGATCAGCTTTCTCATGTGATACAGAGTGCAAGGTCTGCTTGTAAAAGAAATGATTTTGTAATTGCTTTAAAAGAAACAAACAATCCACCCCACCTCTCCCTGGAGCTGAATGGTCATTGCTGCTGCCTAAGGGAGCTGTGAGGGCTCGTTTTCAGCGACACTGCCAAAGCATTTTCCCTGCGAGGACAAAGGCCATGGCTTCCCTACCGCGGCACAGCGCAGATCTTGTAGGGCTGTGGGCCCATTGTGATGCCCAGCTGGTACTCGAGGCTGAGTGTGGTGTCTGGGGGTGCTTGGAAGGTGAATTTCTGGAGCAGAGCCGTGAAGAAGAGGAAGAGCTCGGAGCGGGCCAGCACCTCACCCAGGCAAGCACGCTTCCCTGTGGAGACAGCCACTCATGGCATCCTTAGCCTGCACTGGCTTTTGCTGCTGAAAAACCCCTCTGTCTTCCCTTAGGGCTGCAGCCCAGCTGCATTACCCCCTTTCCAGGATGAGTTTTGCAGCCCAAACTGAGCTCCTGGGTGGCTGCCCCCCCCCCCCCCCCGAAGTGCATGACTCTGTGCATATGGTTACACACAGGTGGCCTCATGGCTGTTGCATGCTCCTCCACTGGCATAAGGGGCGCTGCCACCTACAGTCCAGACGAGCCCATGCTGGGTAAAGGGGTTTGTTTGGGCTACACCAGCGACAGCTACCAGAGGTGGTTTGTGATGCTGGTATGGAAAACAGGGATGCTAAAAGAAATCTCCCTAGAGAAGCTGTTCGCTTAGATACCCTGTGGTGGCAACAGTGAAGCTTCTAGTGAAGTCTGCCATGTAGGAGCAGGAGTACAGAGCAATGTTCTCATCTCTCTTGTGCACACATGAAGGGAGACAAGAAATGGCTCAGAGCGTGGTTGCAGTGCTTTGCAGTTGGCAGTGCTTGAGTGGCACCTGCCAGAGAACAGCCAAAACCTGCCCCTTCCATCTCTATTTTCTTCTGTGTCTCCACTGTACAGCTGAAAGCCCCTTCCCAGTGCCTCAGCATGGAAGCACCAAAATCCAGCAAATCTTACCTATGGAAAATGGCATAAAATGCTCCCTTTTCCAGAATTGACCGTCCTTCAGGAAATGTCCAGGGTTAAAAGTGTCAGGGGTTTCCCACTCCTTCTTGTCAAACATCAAGGAGGTTAGATTTGTGAGTAGAATAGTGCCCTAAGAGCAGAAAAAGAAATAAATTTTTCTTCCTCTGTCATTGACAGCAGAAGAGGAATTTTTATCTTCCAGTTTCCTCTCCATGAAGAACATCCATAGTCAAACTCTGCTGCAGTTATTTCTCCAACACACTGCACAGCCAGTTTTTCTTACTTCTTGTCTGCTCGAAGGAGCAATTATTATATACCTATGTTTTTCCCTCATCAGCATAATTTTTGTGTGCTGTAATCTTGTGCCAAAGTTCATGCAAAAGCTGTGTGAGATAGGATCTGTGCCTTCACGGTGTGTGCAGGTGGTGTCTTGGGCCATTCAACGTGCTGGAGAACGAGCTGGCAAAAAAACATGTTCAATAGGAGTGAAGTCTGAATGGAGCAGAGATGTTATGACTCTACCTCTCCTTTCTGCACAGGAGGGACATGGCCTGGTGAAATGTGCCTGAGGAACTGGAAGTCTCTTACTAAACTCTCAGTGCTCAGGATTGAGGTTACCTTAGGTATGTGGAAGCCACACAGGTCAGTGTCCTTCACCGTCATTCTTGGCACGTTGAAGGGGACGATGTTGCCTTTCCTCTGCACTTCATGGATGACAGCATTAGTGTAGTGCATGTTGTTCCTGTCCTGCAGAGTTGGCTGCCGTGCCTGCCCAATGACTGCATCAATCTCAGCTTGCACACGGGCTGATGGGAAAGAGCTGGGATCAGCTATTGTTCAAGGAAAAACTCTTGGTACAATGTGAGGGTGGTTTCTGTGAGGGTCTCCCAAGGACCAAGCTAGGACGCCTGCCACTGTTTGCATCTCTTTTGGGTGAGTGTAGGGAGATTCCTATTTTTTGTCTCTCAAAATAAAGTATCCCACCGAGCTGTGAGGGCTAAAAGCAAGGAAAAGGACTGACCTTTTTCTAATTGTACCTTGTATTTCTGGATATATGGCCATATACAGCAGAGCCCAGCGGATGGTTGTGGAAGTGGTCTCAGTTCCAGCTAGCAGCAGGTCGAGTGCACACGCCACGAGGTTTTCCTCCTGGAAGATGCTGCCATCATTGTCCTTCACAAAAAGGTGTGTTAGTGCTGCATAAACAGTGAGGGCCTCCCTGACACCAGGCTTAGTCCGAGTCAACCCCAAGGATTTTGTCAGAAGCTTGCTGGCCCCTGCACCTCCATCCTGCTGACAGATACCTTGAAGCTGATGTGCACCCGAAGCTCATAAATGGCCACACAGGCAGCTCAGATGGAGAATTTGGGCTTGTTTTTATCCCTCCTGATTTCTAAGCCCCCACTGACAAAGAGTTTGCTCTGTGTTGCTGACCTTGGCTATCTCCTGGAGGTAGCTGTCGATGAAGTCCCGGCTCTCTGAGGGATTCCAATCCTCCTTGTGTTTGTCAATCTTCCCTTTCACGAAACTTTTCAAAAATGCCCAATTTTTAAAAATGGTTTGGTGGGATCCGGGAAAGTACTTCACTATAGATGGGAAAGAGTTGTACAGCTTTGGACAGAAAAGAAGAAAGGTAAATTCAATAAAGGACTGAAAAAAACCCTTCTGTTATCAAACTTGAAGAGCCTGTAATGCCATGTTTACTGAATTGCTGGAGTTGGTGGACATAGCTCAGCTCCAGATGATCTTACAAGGGATTGGTTTTCCTGTTATGGAATGGCTCATGCATTACCCAATATTATAGCAGGAAGGCTGACAGTCAGTGGGCAGGAAAGGTGATGATGGGTGAGAGAGCAATGTGAGCATGGTACAGCTTGAAAATAAGGCAGAAAGAAATTACAGGCAAACCTACCCTGTGCAAAGGAACAAGGAATGACATGTAAGTTTGGTGATGAAAGTGCTAAGAGTTTGACTCCAGAGAAGACAGTATGGCACTTCAAAACTGCACATCGTCCATGCTGGTGGCAGAAGGGCTGTACCTGGCTCATGGTGGTCGAATGGAGACGCATTGTCTCGTCCAAAAGCTTCAGCAATTTTTGAAAGTCCTCATCGTGGTAGTCAAATCGATTGCCAAAGACAATTGAGCAGATGATGTTTGATACGGCGTTATTGATTTTAAAGTGAGGGTTGAAAGGATTCCCTGGAGAAGGAGAAGGGAATGATCAATTCTCTTCTAGTCTTCACAGAAGAGAAGAAGAAAACACAGCTGTCAGAGGTAAAATATTAAAAAATTACAAGTGAAATGGGTGGCCTCTGATGGGCATACTCCCACATAACTACTCTTGGGATGCCTTGCCGCCCCAAGCCGGCCAAACTTGGCTGTCTAATCCCAGCATGGAGCAAACATCCCACTCTCAGTCCTAGTTCAGATATGGAGATATTTGCTTTGGAAAGCAAGGTTTGCAGAAAAGTGGATGTCATATGAATTCATTGGAAACACTGGTGTTTACACACAGAGATGTAGAAGACAGCAGGAAGTCAAAGGTAAGCTGTGAATAATGCTTTTGGTGTTACCTACCTGCACTCACCAGTCAATCTGAGGGCAGAACACCTGTAAAAGGGAGCTGGGATGCTGGCAGGGTGCTAGTGTTGCTTGCAAGGCAAGGTATTTTTCAGCATACATTGAGTCATGGGTGAAATGATTCATATATGGCTGTACCGGTTTGGGCCTTCAGCACAGCTTATGAGGTCCGTTGCACTCACCCTGCTCATCCACAAACACATCCACCAAGTATCGGCACTCCTCCTGGATGCGCTCCTCCAGGCTTCTCTTTCCCAAACCAAAGTTTCGAAGGGTGGTCAAGGTGAACCTCCGCTGCTGCTTCCACAGCTCCCCATTGGAGGAGATCAGTCCTGGCAGAAGCACAGCGCTGTGAGCCAAGGCAGATCCCTCCAGCGCCGGGAAAAAGCTCCTGGGCTCTGCCTTATGTCCAGCTGTCTCGGATCTCTGCAGGTTCATAGCTTTGACCTTACGGCTAAGATATGTGTCCTGAGGGATAACTTACCTATGTTGCTGAAGATGTCCCTGTCAATAGGGATGTCAGGGCGACCCATGAAATTTTCCCCTTGATTTACAAGCGCTTCCTTAATCATCCGCTGCCCGCTTACAAACACAAACGATGTGCTGCCCACCTGCGTGCCGAAGATTTCCCCATATTTTTCAGCAAGCTGGGAGGGTGAGGGGGGAATAAAAAAAAAAAGTGGTTAAATTTACAATTGATGTGTCTGTTGGGACAGGGCCAGCCCTGACAGGGGACATGGGTGAAAATAAGGGAAGCTGAGAGTGACACAGGAGACAGAATGCACAAAGTGTCTGCTTGACTGTGTATGGTCATTTTCTTTCCTCTTTTTCCAAATTACCGAACAGTAATTAAATAAAACTCTCCAGGTTTGCTTTTTCAGTCCTATGTTTTTCCAGCTTTTGTTTCACTCTGTTCGCAAATGTCCTTTGAGTTGCCAGTCAGATCTATGGTGCTTCTACAGCCATGAATGCAGTCATGGTGTCACACCATGCCCTTTGCCCAGAGGATCACTTCAGGTTTGTCTCCTCGTACCCAGGCAAACTTCACACATGTTGCTGCCAACCAAGTGCAAGCCTCCTGCCTGAGTCCTCATGGGCCATGGGTTTTGGGTTAACCCTCTCCCTGCAATCCCCTTTGTCCCGTTCCCTGCAGTGCCTACCCACCCCCCTTTACCTTCTTTACTACGGTTAGGGGATCTCTGAAGTTCATCAGGTAGAGGTGCCCCACGAAGGGGAGAGAGAAGGGGCTGGGAGGGTAGTTCTTTGGCTTTCTGCGCTTCATGTAGTCAGCAACAAGCAGGAAGACGACAAGAAATATGAGGAGCATTTGGAAGGAGATGTTCTCCCAGAGGAAGCGCAGCATGGGTAGGTAGTGGCGCTCTGCAGGGATGTATCCCACAGCAGGTCAGGTCTGGGTGGGTTGAGCTCACGGAACACCACCGATCCCCCAGGGACAAGGGCAGATAGGCAGTGTGTTGGTGCAGCTGTGGGCACAAACACAAAACAGCATGGAGCAGCTTCTGCTAACCTGGCCTGGGGGCTACGTTTGGATGCCCACTTTCCAGGGTTCAGGAAGGACTGTTTGATTAAATCCCTTCTTGATTAAACTGAAGTGTTTCCTCTGATCTCATTAAAAAAATCAACTCACAAACCGAAACATCTTCACCTCCTCTCTTCCCCTTCCCAACTCCCTCTGCTGCTTTACAAAACCCCAGTGATTCACGTCCTTATCTAAAGGACAGCAGAAAGCTTATTAGGGCCAGAATTAAAACCTTCCAGCAGCCTTGCTGTGCTGTTTCCACAAGCCCATGGCCCAGGGCAAGAGCCACTGCATTCTCCCCATGGTGCCCTCACCGTGCTCTGTCCTGGCACTGACTTCCTGGTGCTGTAGAGGCTTCAGCTGCTCCGAGTGCCCTGTGATTTCCAGTTTGCAGAAGCTCGTTTGCTGGTATGAAGTGTCCCAGACTGAGCCCCAGGAACATCTGAGATAAGGTTGCGTAAAACCTTTCATCAACATCTGACTCACGGGTTGAAGTTCCGGAGCATGAGGGTGACGTGGGCTGGAAGCAAATATCCACTCCCACCCAGCAGTTTCTAAGCATCGTCATTTTCTGACCTCTACTGGAAAAGTGCAAGCAGAGCAACCTGCTCCAACCATGAGGTGGGCCCTGCCTGGAACCCTCTAGCCAGCCCTTCCCACCTGCTTTGGCCTTTGTATCTGCTCTGAAGCTGCGCCCAAGGCGCAATGAAGCTAATGCGCGAGCTGAAAAGCTGAAGCAGGTGCCCAGCTCTGCAGGCTGTGGCCCTTCAGTGATCACTGGTAAGGGACTGTGCTGGATTTTCCCATCTAAAAGTGGCTCTGAGACAGGTGGTTGATCACACACACGCACCACATTAACTTGGACCTACGTGTTGTGTTTTATTGTGAAAGAAGCAGGGGCATTTGCAGCAGCAGTTTGTCATTGCACCATGTGGCTCTACTGCAGCAATCTGCAGTCATTGGCTCCCACCTCATGCTCCAGGGGACGATTTGGGTTCATTTGCTTTCTTTCGGAGACATCAGTTGTGGTCATTGGGGTTGTCCAGTGCCGAACCAAAGGCACAGAGATGCTACAGAATCAGTAGAGAGATATCATGCACTTAAGTGTGAAGATATTACTATTACACTTGAGAAACTTGAAAAAGTTAAATCGCTATTTTATTCTGGAACTTAAAAGGGGACATTTAAAGGGGATTCTGCTGAGAATCTATCTTCTCATCTCTGGCTTTTATGCACACTTAGGCATGAGCCTGTGGAGATGTACATGTTCCTCCTTCACTCACATGAGATGTTCCCCTCACAAAACAAACAAATTGATATCTCCTTCCTGTACAGTATGGGATCATTACTTTTAAAAATGGGGGTTGGTGCAGGATTCCAGTGGATTTTAAAAAAATGAAGAAGAAAAAGATGATTTCAATCATTTATTCTTTCAGTAAGTAGGGAACAAATACTAAATTAACAGTGAAAGGGAAAGAGAAGAAGGAAGAGATCAGCATTTGTCTGCTAAGCCAATACAAATAATACAAATAATATGAACACACCAGAGGTCAGACCTACACCTGAGCAAAAAAAAAGTGGAGAGAAACCAGTGTCTAGTCCTGAATGGCTTTGAAAACTTCATAGGCGAAAAGTCAACAGATCTTTTATGTTTTTCCTTTAGAAATTAAAAAACAACCAACTCCAAAAGAGCCTATAACTGTGAAACATTAATTAAAAATGCAATAGGATTAAAATGATGAGTTAGAAGGACACTCTCATTGACAAAATCCCTGTGTGCCCTGAATGACAGGGATGTGATGTGCAAAGGACTCTCCCATGTGGCATAAATCTGCCACTGCACAGCAATTGCTTTGTAACACAGCAAAGGCTGTTATTGCCAGAGATGGAGGCTAAAGCTGGGGAAAACGAAAGTTGATTTAATCCTGTTTTGCTGTTAACTGTTCAGCATTCTACAAGGGAGCACATAGAAAAGTCACTTATGAAAGAAGAATTAAGACTATAATCTTTGTTGTGACTATTTTCCAAACAAAAGCACACAGGAGATGGCATTTCTAAGCATTAATGCTTGGTCCCATAGATGGAAAATTTCTCTACAAGTTCCATATTTAATTAACTCTTTTCCAAAGGTACCAAGACTTCATACAGGCAGAAGCAGTCTCCATCCCAGGCAGTACCATGCCTCAACCCACTTCCTCAGCCCCACACAATGGACAAGCTCATCATGCATTGACACAAACCTTTGCCAGAAGTGGAAGGGAAGCAGGTTATCGTGTGACTTCTCATCACAAAACTTTCATGACACCGCTTCCTTCCTGATGGCCAGTGGCAAGCTTCTGAGGGCATGACCCTTCTGACACTCTGCTGCTTCTTGTTCTGTTGGGCTTTGGCTAAAATACTATTAAACAACCTTATTAAATTACGGTTTTGCAAATTTTCTTTCCCATTGTTTATTTTACTGCTGCAAACCCTTTTTGGATAAACATTTCCCATTCATACAGTTGCAATTCTGCATTTTTACAGCCATTTTTTTACCTGGAAGCATGACTCCTTGTGCCATCCCGCTTAGACTTGCCTATCATAGAAGCTGCTTCTACCACCCTGTAGCCTCCTAAGTAAAACTTCCACATCTGTATGAGATCAAAAACCCTGCATGGTCCTGATGCAAGGATCTCTATTTCCATTGCAAACCAGCAACATGTGGGGAACACACATCAAAGCAAGGCTACCTGGGCCTCAGAATCAGCCATGGCCACCTGGAAGTCCTAATTGGAACTGAGGCATGAGGGTTGTATATCTAAGACCAGCTTCCCCTACTAACCAGGGAGACCTCAGAAAACGCAGCCCATGGACATTCAAGGTGCTGCAGTATTGGGATTTAGGGGTTGCTAAATGGCCTCTGGGTGTTGCACATACTCGCTACGGAAAAGCCACTGTAGAGTCAACTGTCTGCATGGTTTTGCAGCTGGGAGAAATATTCCTGGGAGATGCTGATAGCTGAAATTAAGTAATGAAACTTATAAATTCATGTATTTTGTCAAGCTGATAGAGGGAATGAGGCAGGAGGTGAAGGGAAGAGTCCCCAAGGATTGTCCTCATTGCAGTGTGCAGAGCGTGGCCCTCTTGCCCTTCCCGCTGCCATCTCCATGTTGATGGGTGCTAAGTGTCTGTGACCCATTATTTTGGCTGAAATTCTTTGAAGGTGATGGGACAAGGGATGCTTTCGAGCTTGAGGGGAGGGCTGAAGCAGGGGGCCATGGGGCAGACCCCTAGCTGCCTCAGTCACGAGGCAGCGCACAGAGCTGGAAGGGCTTGGGGCAGCGCGTGAGGCTGAGTGTGAAGGCAAAGGTCAATATGGTGGCCGCTGGTGCCTGGAAAGTGAACTTCTGCAGGAGAGCAGTGAAGAAGATGAACATCTCCGTCCTGGCAAGCTGCTCCCCAGGACAAGCCCTCTTGCCTGGAAAAGGAGCAAAAATAACACCGTTAAGTCCCAGACTAGCTTCAGCCACCTCTTGAGCTCCTCTTCCACATGCTGCATTGCACAGGCTGTGGGAGCTTTTCTTCCTCGAAAGGTTAGGTGGCAATGTTCACCCACACATATTGCAGAAACCTTCCTTAGAAGTTTACTGCTTAGCAAACTCTGATGGTTGTTGAGATAGATGAAGAGGGGAAACTTGGTGAAAAAAAAAAAGTTTACGCAGCTTGCACAAGAGGAAAAAAATTATCTTTTTCATTCTGCAATAACAAATTGATTTCTCTCCTGCTCTGAGCAGTCAGCATCAACTGTTACTGGGATTTTCACTGTGGGGATGGGCTCAAAGCTGGACAAGGAGCAGTAACTCCTAGTCTGAAGGGGATGTCTTGGGGTGGGGGGAGGAGGTAGGAAATCGTTGTGGAAAGGAAAACCATCTCCCATCCATTCTACCTGCAGAGAAGGGCAGAAAAGCCTCCCGCCTCCTGTACTGGCCGTTTTCCAGAAAATGTTCAGGATTAAAGGTGTCTGGAGTCTCCCACACATTTTTGTCAAACATTATTGAAGTCAGGCTGGTCATCAGGGTGGTGCCCTACAAGAGGTGGAGAAAAAGGGTGATTACACGAGGGAGAAGAGCCAACGGGTTGTCAGACTAGTTTATTTTTAGCTCTGTTCCACACAGAATGCAAACTATGTTTTCAGGTTTTTTTAGGGGAAAATGCTTTTTTTCCTAAGATATGTAATTAAATGAGGGTGAAAGCCCACAGGATTGTTCACTTCTGTGCTCCTCTATATGTCATCATAGTGTTGATGTGTACCTTGTGCTGCTGTCACTGATGATGTTAATATAAACCCTGTTTAAATTGATAAAATTGTGTTCCCATAGGAATTTGAAGCAACTTGACTGAATAATTTTCAATTGATCCACTTCATTGTTCCCTTTTTAAAAAAAAAAAAAAAATCACCTGAACTCGTTTATCTCCACATCCTCCATCAGAAAAAGAAAAATACTTTGACCAGTGTGCAGCAAAATGCCCAGATTTTTTTGTTTTTAATTTTCCTTGATGCAATCAATATACATGGAAGAGGCTGGGCATTTCTAAACTTCATATTTGTTTTCATAATACAAGAAGAGTGTACATGCATCGATACCTATTACCTGGCTTTCATCAAGTGCTACTTTTACTAGAAAAGTTTTAATACTCTGTGGAATTAATGAATGCATACTGCTTGCTTTCCTGTGTTTCTTGGCCCTCTATTCCCGTAATGCCTGGGGGGCATCTTGTATAAATTTTAAGGAATAAACCTTGTAAAACTGAAAATTATGACCAACACTGTAGGATCTCACTATTCTCATAAAGAGAGGGCTTGTATTTTCCATTGGATTGTGATATCTCCATAAGCTCCTGCTGACTGTCTCCCCTCCAGATAAGGTTATGGACTTAGGCCATGAAAACCTCTCTCTGGTTGGGCAATAGTAGGGCTGGTGGTCTCCACATACTTTGGGCAAGTGGAAGCCAGCCAGGGTGGTGTTGCTAGTAGACATCCTAGGCACCCCCAGTGGCACGATGTTGCCCATCCTCAGGACCTCGCTCAGCACCGCACTGGTGTAGGGCATGCTCTCCTTGTCAGCCATGGTGGGCTGGCGGGACTGGCCAATCACCGTGTCGATTTCGAGCTGCACTTTCTCTACGAAAAGCAAACACAAAAAGATCCATGCTCGAAAGGTTCCCGATTAGAAGCCTGAGGCATAGGCATGCCCAACATGTGGTAAAGATGGAAAATCTCCATTTGCTGGGTTTCCCTTATGTGGTTTTGGGCTAAACAAAGGACCCACAAGAGACCCTACCTTGAATTTGAGGGTATGCGGCCATGTAGAGCAGAGCCCAGCGGATGGCAGTTGCTGTTGTCTCAGTCCCAGTTAGGAAGAGGTCCAGGGTGGAGCAGAGCAGGTTTTCCTCATGGAAATATGAGCAGGTGTCACCCTTAAACTTGGGGAAAATCATGAAAATGAAAACTCTCATTATGGAGGAGATGTTTTCAAGAACCCAGTTCAAACCCTTTCATACATAAGTCAAGTCTTGCTGCTGTTTTATTATCCATCACCACTGGACTTGGAAATTTTTACCCCTTACTTTCATTGAGTTACAAGCCCTGTGGAATACTTTGAAAAACACCTCGTTTAGTGTAGAGTGACTTTTGAAAACATGTAGCATTTTTAAATGTGAAGTTTCACAATAGCAAACACAGGCCCGCGAGCTCTCATAGAAACATGAACACATTCCCTTAGAGTCCTCCCACACTGCATGACAGAAGGAAAAATGGAAGAAGACAAAGTGTAAATACTTTCAAATGAAAAAAATCCAAAAACCTGTGTATTTTCAAAGTGATCAGGCTCCTGCTGTTGCTAAAAAGTTTAATGTGGAACAGGTAGGAAGGAGAAGGCACTGCAGGAGGCATGAGCTCCTCTGAAAAAAACAGGCTTGAGTCTTGTCTGCTCGTGTTATGGGTTAAACTTTGGGTGACTTTAGGTGTTTCCCTCTTGCCTTTTCTATTTCCTTCAGGTAACAGTCAATATAATCTCCTGCTTCTGATTGGTCCAACTCCTCCTTGTGCTTTGCGATCACTCCTTTTACAAAACATTGAAGTTTTTCCCAGTGGCTGAAGATTTTCCTAAAGGGTCCTGGTAGCCATCTCATGACCAAAGGAAAAGCATTATATAGCTGGTGAGAAATCAAACAGAACAAAACAGCATTTCTTGAGTTAACAAAGAGCAGTTGACATGACAGTATAATTTATTAACTGTATTTGCTACCAGGAACAAATATCAGTTTTGCTAAAAAAGATTAATTTAGTTACGCAGACATAAACAAGTACAAACAAGATAAGAATCAGCCAGATGTGTGAGGCAGGCACCGGAGTCATAAACCAATGTGGATGCGCAGAAGCACCTTACTGCTGAGGTCTGTGAAGGGCACAGAGATCAGACCTGACCCATGGTGTGAGGCCATGCAGAAGATACGTCTCCAAATCCACCTATTATAAACCTGGACTCTCAAGCAGTTTTGTCATAAATAAAAGTTATGTGAGAAATGGTTGGGAGGGGGGTGGGGGAAAAAGAAGGGAATTTTCACTGACACTGCTACTTATTGACTCTTATTTTGTAGAAGCATAGATTTTTAAAAAAGTTTTTCCATTGCTCTTCAGTTTTGTCAGGCATGAGATTGATTCTATAGTCTGCAGTGTTTTTGTCTCTGCGCCTCCGTAATTCTAATTTGCTTCCTTGCTTTCCTGATGGATTCGTTGTATAAACACAGGCTAATGTAAAACAATATTTATGGTCATTTCATTAGTGCCTTAGAAATTCCACTTTCTGAGTGAAAGCTGAAGCTAGAAAAGCATTCAACTGGCTTTACCTGACCCCAGAAACTTCCAATAAGCAGCAGCGTTTCAGCCAGTGAGTGCAGTAATTCCTGGAAATCGTTGTCATGGTAGTCGAAGCGGTTGCCAAAAGTTATAGAACAGATGATGTTCGAAACAGCACAATTAATTTTGTAATGAGGGTCAAATGGTTGTCCTGGAGGAAACAAAACGAAAGAAAACTTTCTCTTTTTTTTTTTCTTTAACGTCTCAATCAAAACCCACATTTTCTATCAGATCAACAATTGTGAAGCTGGGATGAGACTTCCCCAGCTTTTCACCCCTGGTGAAAAGGCTTCACCCCATGTCCGAGGTCCCCATCACCCTGATAACCTCCAACAGGTTGTTGTGTGCCGTGACATATTTTCTCTGAGGACATCCCATCCTGTCCCCCATACAGCCTGTTGGCACACCCTGATGTTAGCACAGAGTTGCTGAAGCAGGATTTGGACCATTTTCCTGGGAAAATGACTGTTAGGATGCCACAGTATGGCTGTTGTATTTGCTTGCTTCAACATATTTTTCAGTGCCAGACTTCAATGCCAGGAGAGGGTTCCTCAAAGCTTAGCTCAGGGCAGAGAGCTTGGGACAAACCACACTGCAAAAATGCCATTGCACTGGCCTTTGGCTTTCCATCACAAAGAAATCAAATGGGATGGGAGAGACAGGAGGGGGAGAGGACTGCAAGTCTTTGTGTCCATCTATAAAATCCGGCAATAACTCAAATGGTCCATAGACATGATGCACATCAAGCTCCTAAAAGACCAAAGTGTGTTGTGACATTTGTCACATCTGCATTCCTTGGGAGAGCTATCAAGCCTAGTCTGCCATCTCCTAGGGCATATTTAGGCAGCCTGGAGAGCTACTTACCATGATATGAGAGACTAAGATCAATAACGAATCCAGTCCAGCCCTGAACTGCTGTCAGTACACTGGGGAGAATTGCTTTGAAATGCAAGGCACTCTCCACAGGACTGCTGATCTCTCCACTCTTCAAGAAAGTAATTAAACTGGACTGGTGCTCAGATATTAGAGTGATGGACATGATCACTATTTGTCATTACTAATGGGAAGAAAAGCCCAAACCAGCAGCTTAATTAGTTTATTGATTAGAACTATAAAGGACTATAATCAATTGACAACATGAAGTATTTGGCCTGTTCAGTCCAACAGCAATTAAAGTGGAGCAAGATCAGTATATAATTTCACAATTCCTATTTAGATCTTTCTTGTCTACTATATATAGCTCCATAGAATCAGCTAAACCCCATCTGCTTCTATTTCAAGCTGAAGTGCAACATCATCCATGTACCAACATACAAATTATTCTTACTAATATCCCTCTGGTAGTTCTTAAAAACTGGACCATGAAAGAGCAAGGCATATGCTTCATCTGTGCACGATACAAAAGGAAAGCCTGACTAAACAAGTTTTAAAATACTTTTCAAAACCAAGGACAAGCAGAGGTTAACTAAGCCTCTGAGCATATGTGCCTAATAGCTCTAGAGTTGCATTTATTCCTTTGCAGAATACAGAAAAGACTTCCTTAGCCATATAAAGATTCAAGTTTTAATAAAAACCTGGTATATGTTTTCTTGATATTAATAAGAGAGAACTAAAATAGTAGGCCTGAGGACTAAAAGATGTACTAAAAGGCTCAGTCTGGCAGTGTAAAATAGAGATTTGAGCTATTGAAAAAAATATTTTGCATGTTAGGAACTACATTGCAGTAAGAGTTTTACTTCTTGTTGCTCATTTAGCTGGAAACTTTGGGCTTGGTGTTCTCCCTTAACTGCTCACCTTTTTCTTCCTCAATCGTCTCCACAAAGTACCGGCTCTCCTCTTGCACTTTTTCCTCAAAACTTACAGCAATGTTTTTTAGCGTTGCTGAGGCAAACTTTCTCTGTTGCCTCCATATGTGCCCATTTGATGATATGAGCCCTGTAGGTGGAAAAAAAGAAGTGAACAAACCTTGTTCTATGTCACACATGAATGATAGGATTCAGAAATGGCCATTTGTCTTGAGAAAGAAACCCAAACCAAAATAAACAACCCCCTTAGTCATTGAAAAACTCTAGCTTTGCCTAGGAATCAAAATTCAACAGTAACTGGCTCCTGCTAAAGATCTAGCTTTATGGATTTGCTTTAATCTGCTACTTTGTCACTTTGCGTGGGAAAAAAAGGTGTAAGCCAAAATACTATAAGTACTATCACGCTGTTGGCAGAGCTACAGGCAGGAGCACCGTACCCTGTCTCTGGAGCAATATGCAAGCAAAGGAGAAAAAGTGAAGGAGAAGTTAAAACAGAGGGGGAAACTCTTCAAGTGCTTTTGTTTCTCCTCTTTCATCAAGACCTGAATTTGATCCCATTGTTATTCCTAAATCCCAGAGAGATAAACATGTACATCTGTGAAATTGTTAGACTGAATTCAGTTCTTGCTTCCTTCTGTGCAAACTTTTCTGAGTGCAGTTAGCAAGGGCTGAATTCAGCCTGTTTCTTTCACTGTCATTGTTATCATTGCAAACAGACCAAGAAAAATGTGGAAAACTCCTGGTAGCTGTGCTTACCAAAGCCTTTAAATATTTCTTGGAGAAGTGGAATATTTGGCCGATCTGCAAATATTTCAGCTTGGTGGACAAGAGCTTCTCTCACCATTTGGTACCCATTAACTACCACAAAAGTCAGACTTCCAAACTGCACGCTGAAGATGTTTCCATACCGACCAGTAAGCTGAAAGAGAGTTCATCACCCACTGAGAGCAAGAAGACTGAGGTTTTAAAAACTCACCTGGACAGGACCTGGAGAAATGACATCTAACTTTTGGTTTAGTCCTGCTTGGAACAAGGGGACTTAAGAAAAACCCAAGCCCAAGTCTGCAGGTCTCATCTAACCTAAGCTATTCCATGAAGGCTAGAGTGGCATAAAAAATGCTAGAGAGCTGTGGTGTGAGATAGTTTGCTTATATTTGATAGCAGATATGACCTGGGTACCACCAGGATGTAGCACCATTTTAACTTCTATCAAGGACATTACTTTGTAATTGATGGACACCTGCTCCATCTCTCTTCTTCAGGAAAGGTACAAGAACAGAAGTCATCACTTGGGTTATCACACTGAGGGTTTTGTTCCTGAGGGGCAAATCACCACAAATAATCTCTTTCATCAACTCTGTGTCTGAAGTAGTACTGTAGTTTCTTGTTCCGGCTATCTGATTTAGAAAGTGGCTCCATCTGCTGATGGCTAGAAACCTGCTTCTAACTTTAAGCCTGAATGCATTTATGGCCAAATTATAGACATTTTCCTTGCATGATCTTTGCTAGCATTAGTGTCTCCTCTGCAGCCTTCACCTTCCTGATGTATAAGAGCAAAGACTGATGGTATCATCCTTTGGGCCCTGCTCTGACAAGAAGCTCAGGCCATCCTCTTCTTAGAATGAGTCTGCATGAAAGGACACACATAGTCACCCTGAACTGCTGTGGTGACTTATGAAACCTGTCTGGAGCCAAAGAGGTGTCTCAGTCACTGTGTACATGTAAAAGAACGCGGTTAATTTTATTAATAATAGTTGAGTGTATTGACAAAATATCCTGAACATGCTGCCTCAACCTTCCCCAAGGTTTCCCTAGGGCAGGGGTGTCAAACTTGCAGCTCCCGCCATTCTGCTCCTGCAGCGTAACGCATGTCACACGCTGCACACATAACCAGCGCCGGCAGGAGCGAAGGGGCAAGGAGGTTGGGTAGAAACAAGGTGGAAGGCTGGATAAAACATGGGGGAGGGCTGGGTTTGGCCTGCAGGCCACAAGTGTGACATCTCTACCCTAGGGTATACCTGTGCTAGTGGCCCGTGAAAACCCAGAGCAGGTAGACTGGGTTCAGTCTACCAAGTAAAAGCACACATCAAATATCTCACTTTGGTGGATTCAAAGCTCTGGAATCTATCTCTTTCTGTGACACCGGAGAAGCCAATGGGACATTTAGTTCAGGAACTTAAATGTTTCTTTCAGATGTAATGGGGTAAATCATTGCTCTCTGAGCAAAGACAATGACAAGACAATTTCCAGAGGTGATATTCACAGTCCAAACAGTTAATTTCTCACATAGCAATTCTCATCCATCCCCGAGCCTGTCCCAACCACTTCAAAGCCTTCCTGGGCTCCAGCAGAAAATAGTCATGGTAAGGTGGGAAGAAAGAGGAGGAATATGTAAATCCTCCTCCATTACAGTTTTCTTTCCCATTGGACCTTCCTACTCCTATAGAAGAGGAGATGATAGTAAAAATAAAACCAAGAAGGGTTGCTTAATCATACATGGTTGTAATAGAGTTAGTACTTCAGAGGCCACCCTTGCTTCTCAGGTTTGGTGACAAAATCACTGATGAAGTAAAATATTGTTAGTAAGAGAAATGTCCATAGAGTTCTTACCTTCTGCAGTGCAAGATGGAGAGGCTGCTTGAAGTTCACATAGGTTCCCATAAGAGGAAAGATTTGTGGCCCTGGAGGGAAATTCCTGGGTCGTCTCTTTTTCACAAGGTCAATAATCAAAAGAAATATGACCAGAACCACCAAGAGTGTCCACCTGTTCAACTTTTCCAAGACAGAAAACAAATCAGGCCAAAACTGAAGCTTCATCTTGGCTGACGAACTCAGGGATTTTCACCCCAGAAGAGACTTGATGTTGGTGTTACGTTTGCTAAAACAGGAGTAAGAAAGGCTTGGGAAGAAAGCACCACAAGCTAAGATGTTTATCGCTTACTGGGGATGTGACCTGCCATGGGTGAGCTGCTTTCTCATGTACAGCTACTGCAAGACCAGCTACTGAATAACTAAGTTTAAATGCCAGCATCTCCAAAACCGACCCCAAAACCTCCAAAGCTTGGCCAAACAAAAGCAATCTTGCAGCCCTTTAGCCTTACATCTCTGTGAACTCTCTGATTTTTTTTTTATGGAAGAATATTCCTCCCTTCTGCCCTTAACAAGGAGCTCCTTTATACAGACATCTAACTGTGACAATAAGCACTACAAATATTTGAGGTTAGGTGAAAGCAGCTTACTTAGCTAATTCCATATGGTGGGCGTTGCGTAACTTAAAAAACAATATGGCATCTGAGGTGATGGACACCATACAAGTTGCTAAGGGGCTGATCCTGTTAAGTACTAAGCGCCATCTGCAAAGGGTAGGATGCCTTCAGTGCCCACCAAAGCCTACCCAGCTTTGCTGGAGTCATCAGGTGAAGTTCGCACAAGGGAAGCACTGCCCAGCCACTTAAACAAGAGTTAAAGAGCTTAATTTCAAGAGTGAGAACGTAGGCTCATGTGCTTGCCAGCTAAAGGGGAGATTGAAACTTATGCATTTAAATCTCTTGGGTTTTGTGAAAATCTTCTTTGAATAAAACCTTCATGTTGTCTCAGGGGAAGGCTGCAGTGGACCAACAGTGACCTTTGTGACCATGATTCAACCTCACGTTGCCTGCCAACATTTTAGTCACAACTTGTTTCTAGGTATTCTTTTTTCTTTCTTTCTTTTAAGAGATTTACTTTGCAAGCAATCTAAATATATACTGAAGCAAAACCGTCAATAACGACCTTTCAAATTATTTGCCTAGAAATTATGGTGAGAGGTTCAGAAGAATGGTACATTTTTATTACCATCAACATTTTTCAGAAAGCTTCACTTTTTCAGGAAAAGAAGCAAATTTTCATAGAAAGTAGTATTTGGAAAAAACGGTATTTCATAACATTTTACCACTTTTAAAAACTTTGTGATCCATGTCTTTCATTGACTGCAGTGCCAACAGAAATACACACAGGCTGCATGACAGACCTCCACCTTAGTTACTGCAGTGGTCTTTTTTAAGGGTATTACCTACCTGCAAACCAACACTTCTTGGTTTGA
Source organism: Tapera naevia (assembly GCA_033556795.1). Lineage (NCBI taxonomy): Eukaryota > Metazoa > Chordata > Aves > Cuculiformes > Neomorphidae > Tapera > Tapera naevia. The sequence goes on from JAUMJJ010000113.1 coordinate 6,830,330, forward strand.
AATATAATTTATAATTTTCTGGGTAGGATTAGGCACCAAATAGGAATGTAATGGGAGAATCATCTCACATCACTGGTCCATAAAATATTTTTTACTTGTCATCATAGAACAGCTGTGAGCATCAGTAGATGGGCATGATTTACTTGTCCCCATGCCCATGATGTTGCTGTACCCATTTGCATCAATGCAGTTATTCTACCCTTCCAGTGTGGCAAGCCAAACCTCAATTACCAGAGGCTAAATCAGGATAGTGGGCTTGTGCTCTTCATCCTGGCATCGGGGAGATGACTCGGTTGGTGGAGGTGTCAGCCTACAGCATGCTCAAAGGGACTGTGATGATAAGGCGTCAACTTCTGCTAGCCCAGTTTCACTCCTCTGTTCTTCGCTATGCCATATGATTTGTCAGCATGCACACAGAGTGCAGATCCCTCTACCACTTGTGGCTGCTGTGAATCGGGCTACGTGCAAAGCCAAGGTGTTAATGTGTTCTTCTGGGTGGTGTTGTGGGGGTGGATGCATCGTGGTTGACAGGAGAAATGTTATTTTTAGCAGGAGGAGTACATTTTGCATGTACTCACATGTGTCTTGTCAGTCAGAAACCTCAAACCTATTACTTTGCCTTGAAGATTCCCATGTCCAAATGCATACCTTCACAAAGTCTTAACATGCCCATTCTACTAAAAATTCCATTGTTACCAGGGCTCTCCTAACCTTGGTAGACAATAACACCAACATGTTACCAAACTGCATTCCAATGATGTTATTTTGGGTCCCAGATTTAATCAAATCAGTTCCAAACACATGGTGATGTGCAAGTCCCCAAAGCACCAGGGAAGTCATACTGCCACAGCGCATCGACAGAACAAAAGTGTTGGGCAATTCCTATTTTTTTGCAATCTCAATGAGCACCTTAGCTATATGATCCTGGTCACCTGTCTCTCTGACCAGCACCATGAACACAGGAATGTTGGTCCTCTATGGTCCAAATAGCCAAAATGTGAATTAATATGAGATAAGGATGTGCAACCATGCATCTGATAGTGAGTATGACGTAAGCCCACCTTCCTCAATTCCTCCTTGGATACCTTTTCTGATCCCAGTACACAAGTTACTGACTGCCTCACCTGAGATCATGAATACTGGGTAGATAAATTGTGCCATATTGTATGGACACGCGCGCATCACTACTTGAATATTAAGGCATCTTGAACAGCCAACAGACAGAAATTGGCCCATATGCTTTGTACCTTCTTCCCTGGCTAGATGTCTAACTGTGTGCAGAAGGTTTTGAAACACAAAGAGAAACATTCTGTTAAAAATGCAATTACCATTTGTTTTTCAAGATATATTATCCCATTATTTTTTCCAGAGAAGTGAAATTCAATAAGGTTACAACAGAATGTAGTCCAACAGTTACCGTACTTTCAGAGCATTATTTAAGCTACAGAATTTCTTAATGATTAGAAACATATGCAGGAAAAATCACATGCAAAATGAGAATGATAGGAGACACTTTTCCCCCGGATACTTTTTTTTTCAGGAAAATAACAGCTCATCCACCACTGTGGTTCCATCCACCATGATGAGACCCCCATTCACCTGGGGAGTCGAGTGCTCAGGTCACGCTAACTGACAGGCTCCAGCAGAGTCCAAGGATCTATACTGATCTATCCTGATCTACACCAATGAAGGTTTTGCTGTTTCTTTCCTCCTTATGTCAGACTCAAAGGAGTGATGCCATTTTCACCGTGGGCAAGCTGATGAATAGCAGTGAACACCTTGATGTGCGTGTTAAGGTCATGGCCCAAAAGGCTTTCACACAGCTGAAGCAAAGTCATAATGGACTTGGAGGCAATGGCAATTTTCAAACACTTATTTCCTTTGAGGATTTGCTTTACTGGATCAGATTAAACCTATAATTGCAGAAGGGGAGGAACAGAAGCTGTTGGTGCACCCATACCTCCAAGAGCAAGCTCCAGAAAGACCTGCTTTAATCCAGTCCTTAAGCTAAGTTCTCCACTTGGGGTGATTTCACTAGGACATTAGAGCTCCTGTGGGAACTCAGGGATCAAATTTTGCATCTTCTCTCTCTCTCCTACTTAATTCTAGATTTTCCTGGAACAGGAAAGACAGGTTTTCCTGGAACTCCCACAGACCTTTCGTCTATAGCCTCCGGGTCACAGCAACATTTCTAGTACTAATAAAAGCCATAAAATAGGTAACTGTCTTCACGAATGGGTAAACTGAGACACTATCAACCAAACAATATGAATAGACCTACAAAGTGTCCTGTTGTGCAAACCAGAAAAGATCCCAGAAGACAGGATGCTTGGTGACTTCCTTTAAGAGATCAAAATGTCTCTTTCTGCTATAAAAGTTAGTTGCGGTGAAGGGATTGCATTCAGATTTGTCAGCCAGATAATTAAACATAGGTAGCAGAAAGTGCATCAGGGAGCACTCCCTGTGTCTCCAGACCCAGGATCACTCTCTGAATTTTTGGTCTTTGGGCCAAGATTTTATTCCCTTCACATCCAGGAGCTGCATCACCTTGACACACCACCCTGCACAGCAAACCCCATACAGACATGGAATCAGATTTTTGGGGGTACCAGGTTCTTCCCGCATCGTGGGCTGTGCTTGCGAAGCTGTCGACGGCAGCCACCCATGATTGCCCCAGCAAGACTCTGCCACCGTATGCTGCAACCTGGCAGAGCCACGGCTGCAACCTTGGCTGTTTGCATGGGCTGGTTTCCCGCATCCAAGCTCTTCTTCTGACTCTCTGTAAATGTCTAAAATACTCTCCTTTCTAAGATGCACCTTTTCAGTATTCACAGAGAAGAGTACAGTCACATATTCCTCTCAAAGCCACAAGGACTTGACTAGAGCTAAAATGTCATTTATGTACATATCACAAGCATTTTTCTAGGCACAGATGTCTTTCTGGTGCCAATATGCTGTTTATGTACTTATCTGTCACAAGCACATGTCTACATACATATGCCCTGCTGGCAGAGGCACAGAGCATTTTGAAACTCTTATTAGACTGCTAATGAATAATACGCATACAAAGGAGAAAACAGAAGGTGGGTCTATCAGGAACAGCCTCTTCCTTAACTACCTTTTAATTGTAAGAGAGGAAGAAAAGAGATTAATTTTGATATGTTGGCATCTGTGAAGGCCTACTTAGCAACATCGAACGCAATCACTTTAAAAGCGAATTTTTCACAGGTTTGGGTATTTTGGGGGAGGGGCAAGGAGTTCTTAAAAAAAAAAAACATAAAATTTTGACACTGAGAGTATTGCAAATCCTGGTGCCAATGATGTACGATAGTGTGATTGTCACCATGGAATGCTGAAAAGCCCAAGCAGCTGTTTGGCATAATGACAGTGTGAATTCAGAGCGTTTTAAATGCAAATGACAGTGTTCAATTGATCATATGAAAACAATGGGTCATAGTCTTACCTTTCCTTGGCTATGGTCTGAATAATCAGTCTGCAAATCCATGCACAATAGGGATATTGTACACATTCTGGGAATTTTGTTCCCCATATACACAGGGGTCCATACGCTGATGCTTTTGGGCACAGCTGAAAAATAGGTGCTGCTGCACTGTCCTAGGCACTGGGCTGGGGTGAGGTGGAGGAAGGGGAATAATTTGCTCCAAATCCACCCCATCCTAGCATGCAGCCTGTTTTTCTTCACTTCTATCTTTTTTTCTGCTTGCTCTTTAACCATTCCCAAGGGTAGCTGGCTTTATGCCTGACTTGTCTCCATTATACCCTGCTGCAATCAAAATGGCAACCAGAATAAGCACGAGAAGACATGTTCTGCTCTCAATGAGAGCTGATGGAAGGCAGGGTGATCAGGCCACCGTGCTGCAAGCCCAGCCCAGCATGCAACCCAAAACTCTACCTGAAAAAGCTGTCACCAGATGCCTGAGTCCTGTTCCCTTTGTAGTGTCCCCTGCCCCTCAGCAAGCGGTAAGTAAAAGTCTTCCTCACTCTGTGTTCCTTAGTCCAGGTTTAGGGTCAAGCCTGATGCGCAGGGGCCAATGAGCACACAGAGCTGAGATCCACCTTCCAAACTTTTAATGCAGTGCTGTCCAGAAAAGGGGTGCTAGGCGATGCATCGCTAAGCTAGCACACCTCTCCAGAGGGGTTACAGACTTTTATACAGGCTACAACCAAGAAAAAGTTGTGCAACACTCTTCATTGGTTACCTTTGAATTATAGAACAGATGTCCTTGTGTGTGTGCTCCAATTAGGGGCTAAGAAGAACTTACAGAGCATTATATTCACTCTACAGAAGCAGTCTGACATTAGCATGTAAGTTCTCCACCCAGGGGTGTTATTTTCACTATGCTGCTTTGTTTTAGGTTACCTTCAGAAAAGCACACCTGCATTTTCCTATCCCCCTGTCAGGAGGTAATCTATCCTTGATGGCTTTAGCTCTTTCTTGCCTAGTGATTCTTTACTTTGAGGACTACGCCTCTGCCAACCCAGCAAGAGCAGACAGGAAAACCTGCCAAAATTCCACGGAAAGCAGCTTTTTTTGCAGTGGTGGAAATAAAAAGGAGAAGGGTCCTTCCAAAGCAGGAAACTCCAGGAATGGGGCACCCAAACTCTCACCCTGTGTAGGATTGCTGCATACAGACACTGCTGAGCACTTCCTGATACTCATGCTGGTTCATGTCTGGCTGGCCACACTAAAGGCAGCCACTGTCACTCCTGAATTCCTCTAGCTATGCCTTTTTGTTTTCAAGATTCATATTTCTTTAAAAAATAGTTCAGAAATAGTGCAGGAGTGCTGAGAATGAGAATGTTACCTAGACAGTGCTATTTGCCCATGGCTTTACCTTACCACATACATGTATGACATGTCCCTCCAAGAATTTTGATTTTGTGAATTTCTTCCCTTTCTTTCTTTTCTTAGCCTGAAAGACCTTTTCACAGTCTGTTCCCGCTCCTGCAATCACCTGATTGCACCAAAATTGTACCAGAGAGCAGTGCTTTTCCTTCTTCCTCTGTGCCTCCTTCCACACTTTTGCTGTTTCAGTCACAAGCATTTTGGGTCTAGCACTGGCTTTTGAATCTCCTTGATCCATAGATTGCGTTCACCGAAACACGTGCATTTCCACAAAGAGCATCACAGTTTGGAGTTGCCAGAGCAGTTGCTGAGGTGTCTGCGAGATGTCCGTGCACAGATTTGCACCCACGATCATTAGGGTAAGTTGAACATCACAAATGGTAATGTTCTTGTGCTGTCTGAGAGTTGAGTCTACATGGTGGACTCCTTGCACCAGTAATTTGCTTCTCCAAGGGAATCTGTGGATTATAAAAGGGTCCATTTTAAATGAGGAGGGTCGTGGGGAATTGGATATTGGAGACCACGTGGCTAATGTCTCTCATTTATGGAGTCCTATTTGGAGACTCCACAGGTTTATAAGGCTTTCCCAATTCTGTCCAGCAATCCCAGATGCCCATAATACCTGTGTATGAAAATCGAGTGACTTCTCTGTACAGCTAAATTACACCTATTTCAGCATTCAGCCTTTCTGTCTCTGAAGGAAGGCAATGAATAAAACCCAGCACCATTATTACCTTTGCCTTCCTTAGGTAGATCTCTTTACCTGTAAACCAGGCACATTAAAAAACAATCAGCCAATAGAAATAATGAGCTACAACATAGGCATGTTATTTGCACAGCCTCTGGAACAGAGTAGCATCTTGCTTAGCTTGAACTCAGCGTTGATGGATGTTTGGTGAAAGGTCTTGGAGAGTATGTACTCAGCTAAGCACTGGGGAGACAAAAAATGGTTACTTCAAAGAGGGACTGCTCTAGTCAGCTCTGCAAGAAATTCGTCACCAACAGCATTGGCACCACACATGAGCACTGGCATATGGAAACTGAACTGTAAAAAGTAACAAAGTAAATGAACTAAGGAACTATTTCATGCCATGAGCATGGCGGAATGTGTTATTACCCAAAGGGAGAAACGTTCTTATTTATCAAGCTTTTGTTTAGTTAAAGGGAATGCTTGTATGAGGTGATCCAGAGGTCAACACAGAGCCTTTGTTTTCTGGGAATAAACGGAACCAAACCAACACAGGTTGGTAATGGATAAACTTTCTATCAAATTATGCAGAGCTGGAAGGTAAAGCCTTGAGCTTGCCATCAAACACGCAGGACTGGCCTCTTGTGCCTAAAATCCCATAACTCAAACAGTTGCCCTTGGAAGTAAATTTTTATCTTATTTCTGCTTAGCTCCAAGTGACCAGATGGCCATCCTAAAATAAAGCCACCACCAAGAACAAGAGGTGGGGTTGCTCCAAAAGGCTGTACTCATGCACGTGCACATGCCTTAGTAAGATGATTTTGTTAAGTATAAACCTTTAAATGAAGTAGATGTTGCATTTAGTCTGGAACACCAGTACTTGATGAGTCCTTCTGGGGAAGTCATCCTACATGGAAACCGGGAAATGGGATCTCTTTTGCCCCAAAGAGTTTCTGTGAGCCTTTTTACCAGAAAGGTGGAGCACACCAGTCTTCAAAGGTTCACAAGTATACAACAAAATATGGAACTTTGTGTTGAATATGAAAAAAGACCTCGTTGTTTACCAATAGCTTAGCACATCTAGAATGGAAAAGAAGATGCCTTGTCTTTAGCTAAATGGAGGGTCTGATCCCATTCTACCAGAAGGAGAAGGATAAGAACAAAACCACTCCACAATTGTCCCTTACAATGACAGGACCAGAATTTTTCCAACTTTCCTCCTGCTGGCAAACAGTAGAAGGTAAAGTCTTGTGGAGACAGAAGGAATAAAAACAAAACGTCTTGCAGAAGGCTAGAAAACTTTCCCAAACCATTTTTTCTTTAAACTTCACCATGTGATTTACAAGCTTATTATTAGTTCCCCTCCTCCTTACATAGAGAAATTTAAAAACTGTAGATTAACATATTTTTGGATATCTTCCAAGCTCTCAATTCTTCTGCATATAGGATTATTTTGACAAATCAAAGATCACTTTTTGGGTGGCCTGGAGAGATGTAAGATTGTGTTCTCTTTGTAGCAGAAATTATAGCTTCTCAAACGGCACTTATTTGTACTCCCCATTACAGAGATGAATCCAGCCCATATTCTGATCTAACTGTAGAAAAACACTGGGTGATTATTTCTGAGAATTTTTTGTAGATTGATCAAAGATAGGCTGTGGACTGCCTTGGGTACCTTAATCTTTCTCTAGTACTTAACTACTCAGAAGTTACTAGACATTCTTCAGTGGAGGGAAACTTTGGAAGGTGTTTCAAGACCATCTTCAGTGGAGGTTTCTACTGATAACAGGCAATTTATTTATTGGTAATTTATTCTTAATTTTAAATGTATCTGCTTCTTACCATAAGCTGATTGTGCTTCTGAATTGTCTGACAACTATTTTTTAAAAGATGTCTAGCCACCAAACAACAGCTGAGTCACACCAGATGAGTGCAGAAAATGATCCTGAGCAGGTGACTGAATGGCATTGTGATGGAGAGAACATACCATGGCAGACAGCAGTAGCTGAGCTGTCTACCACCGTGCTTCTTCTTGTGGTACTGAGTCTTATTTTGGTGTAACAAAAAAGCAGCATGCCTAAACTGATTTAACCCCTTGACCAAAAGAAGCACTACTGGAAATGCTCTGGTGTCACCCACATTTGTGGTACCCAGGTGGACACCATAATGCCATTTTGGGGGCACGTTAGGTTTCTCACTGTGTTCTAGCTGGCAGGTCATGGTCTAGCCCTTCTGCAGCAATCATCTTGCATCAGACAAGAACTCCTCATGACCTTAAAGCTTATGGTCCCATCAATGGGTTAAAGCACATATTGGAAAGGTAAATGGGTCAGTAGAAAAAATACCCAGGGCAGTTTAGAGAGGCACTTTAAGAACAAATCAAACCACTGTGAAAGGAATAATTGTCCTGCAGTGGAGAAAAAAATATATATTCACTTAAAGGCAATCTTCATAAACAGGTTGAATAAGACTGAGACTGGAGGAACAGATGGGAAAATGGAACAAACAGATGGAAAAACTCTATTTCTGAAAAAAAAAAAGTCTATTTGTAAAGCTATAGCTACTTTGAACGAATGCTTTAATGTTAGGGAGCTGAGACATCAGAAAACTCATAACAAGGCCATAAATTCATACATCTGAGATCAATGGGATGGCAGTTTTTTTAAGCAGGTGAATAAAGTATTTCTCAAACAGCCATGTACATTATTTATCCATGCTTAATGCCTCCATCCACATGGATAGTTTGCTGTCTGTATTGGCCACTTTATTTACGTTACATCACTCAGCTTTTCATTAGCCATCTCTGGCTAATATATTAAAAGAAAAGGAGCACACTCGCTTTACTTTCTGTCACCTGTCACCTAATTACAAGAAAGAATTGGACCTGATCCTACCAACGCTTGTAGAAAAGTCCTACAGACAAGAAGGTGAGAAGAAATAAGGCCCGCGGTCAGGCCACCAGCTTCATGGGGAATTAAAGGCATCTCTGTTAAATGCCTCCAATCCATACAGTTGTCCTCAGTCAGCAGTCTGTGTAGTTACAGTGGGGAAGAGCAAGAGAAAAGGAGGAAGGAAAGGTCTGGCACTACGCTGACTTCAGGAGGAAACGTGACTTGCAGCAACTAAGCAGCAATGCATGAGATGAGACACAATCTTGCAGGAAGATGCGGATCTTGTGTTTTAGTCAAAGAACCACCACTCTGCAGAAATAAATCCAACCCACAATTTGCACAGTGTTCTTAGGTAAAGATGGATGAGATACTTGCAACAAAATTTTCTGACCATGTACAGGTGTCCAGAAACTTTCCCTGGAGTAAACGACTTCAGTGACTTCTGAGCAATGACTTGCATTAGCAACGAGAAAAACTCATTACACAAAATACTAACCTACCCTGAGGACTCGGGAGATGGGTAATTTGAACTGGGCAGGCAGTGTTAATAGGTACTTGTTTATGATCTTGGCTTTAATTGCTCTGGATCGCGGCTTCACAGCTGTGAGAAGGGACAGGAGAAGCGTTGCAGCTTAGCGGGGAGTGCGAAGATTGAAGTTTTAAACTGAGTGCATTTAGCAACACTGGGGTTAAAAAGGATGTTTGCTTTCAGCACAGGGACCAGGATGGGAATACAGCAGGACAGACCCCCCAGCCAAGTGAGTTTTGCTCTCTTCCTTGTTCCAGGTCATTTCTTTTAAGTCGGTGGAGGGCTTTTAAGGACTGTGTCCCATATCTGGGACTTAGCAGCTTTGCCCACATGTTCTCCTTTGCATGTCTCTGAGACTCATAAAAGCGTCTTTGGCGCTCAAGTAACTTCCCTTTTGAGGAGAGATTGTCAAAGATGGGCACTAATGTCATTAGGAGGTTACAAGGGGGAAATGAGAGAATTTGCTACAGATCCTCATTTCCATAATCTTGCCTCAACGTCCTCATTTGTCAGTTCTTAACCTCAATTCCTTAACCTCCAAATCTGTGGAGTTGTTGACCTTGAAGATTTGTCTTACAACTGATTTTAACTTTTAGACAATCTAAATTAGGCTTTCTGTGACAGAAGACAAAACTTGGTCTTTGCACCCAAATGTGAAAGACAGGCCCAGAGTGCAAGTGAAATCTTGCAATCATTTTTTCATACCATCTGCCCATCTGTAGTCCCAGAACAATATCAGTTCGATGCTGCCTTCCTTCTCTCTCTTACAAGAATAAAGAAATTACCATAAACAAAGCAGATCAAGGGTCTATTTAAGCCAAATGCAGCCAAGATGCATTGCTTCAGAAGGGAGCAGAATTACAAAAGAGCTACAGGGGAAGTTTCTCTCTACCTCCCATTAGCTCCAGTTTGGACAGTGATGCCGGGCACAACAGTGTAATTTGGACTGGATGATGCTGTGTCCCTCTCCATGGGCACTCCATTTCCAGGATATTTCTCTGGCAAACAAAAATGATCAACACAAACTGCAAAACTGCTCCCTAACTGTGCAGAGGAGTGAGAATATAAGAAAACAGGAAAATTAGTCTGGACACAAAGAGCCTTTTGCTCTCTCAGACCATTTCTGTGCTGCACATGACAGTCAAACCAATGCCTGAATCATGCTTTTTATTTCAGGGTTTAAAGACGTTATGAAAAGATGCATTATTTCCAAGAGCATGCTCTGAGTTAGAGAGTCTGCAGCAAGCTGGCAGGGCAGCTTGGCACAAGGATTTTCTGGAGCAGCAGGTAGAGATGAACAACAGGAGCTGGACCAGTCCCCACATGATGGGAAAACAAGGGAAGGCAGAGAAATTAAATAATTCAGTGTTTAGTTTGATGTGATGCGTGGAAAAATACTGCCAGAAGTCATGAAGCTAAATGCTTGGGTTCCTCTTCAGCAGATTGAAGAGTACATTTTGGGGGTAAAGAGAAGTAAACCGGGATGTCCATGTCGGGGAGCAGCTTGTGCAGCTGTGGTGTGAGCGGCGGTGTGCAGGGCCACGCGTGCTGCAGAGGGGCTGCCCCTCAGGCGCTGGGAGGGGGAAGGAGATCTGCGAAAGCCTCAGCCTCATTATTTTTATGTTCAGCTGCCTAATTACTATGTGTCAGCTGTCTGTTGGAAGGAGCGATGTACTGCAGCCTCTCGTTTGGGAATTTATAGTGATTAATGGGCCTGGAGGGAATGGCTAACAAGGAAATGTTAGAATTAGTAAATATGCATCACCGTGCAATGAGTAAACCAGGGGACGTGACAAATGAGCCCAAGTATGTGAAAGAGGTAAACATTGCAGGGGGACAGCTTTTGGGAGGCCTTGGGGACCCACACAGACTAAGAGGAACAGGAGGATGCAAGTAACAGAGGTGTGATCCCATGAGTTGACAATAAAGAAAACAAGAAGGACCCTCCAAAGCCTTTCAGACAGTTCTGGACAGATCTGGAGCACAAACTCACCCCAACATAGCACTGCAACAGAACTGCAGCCCTTATTCACATTCACAATATTGTCTCCTCTGGAGAGCAGCAACAAGCATTGATATAATGGCCCCATGTTGGGTTATTACAGTGACCAGTCCTACATCAGGAGCTGGGTCTTTGAAGATGCTTAGGAAGTGCGAGACCAAAACCACTTAGTTTATCCATTTCATGTGCAGAAATTGTTTTCAGTTCAGTTGTTTCAGAAGTATTCTTCTACTTAATTACAGCCTTGCTGCATGCCAGAGACCTGTAGCTGGTCTAACTCCTGTGCTAAGTAACACCAGCAGGGTCAGTATTACAGGCAGGACAGCATCAGGGATGGGTCTGGATTTTGGACCTACTTTCCTGAATATTCCTGGATAAGAGAGATGTTAAATCCCTAAAAATTACAACCTGCAGGTGTTCTTGAATGGTTGACACATTAAAACATTAACTCTTGGAAAACATCTACCAATTTCAGTAAATTCTATTAGAACCTGTAAAATCATTCAAAGGAACAGAGCTAAGGAAGAAAACCAGATCTCTGATGTTCTTGGTCTAAAATATCATCTTCACTAGTCTGCTACATCTGTGCATCACCAGCTTCTGCTGGTGAGACCACTCCTTGAGAAGCCTCCTGTAATCCTTTCAGTCGATGTTGCTGTCTTTACAAGATGAAGCTAAAATCCCATATTCAAATATTCTTGAGTTTTATGTGATGGGCAATCTAGAATTACATCTTCCACAGAATTCTGAAATTTGGTCTTATTTGCACCTATCTGATCAAATCCCTCGTTCCATGTGGCTTTCCCATTTTTTTTTCAAGCACAGCAACATTATTCAAATTTCACCCGATTGAAATATGCAGCTGTTTCTATGTTTGATGCATCCCTCCTAGAGAATAGGAAACAAGCAACAATTCTGGACTGTGTTTGATGATCAGCACTATTCTGTCTGTAATATATTTTTCACCCATTTGAAACAGAAGTAAGGGAAGCAATAACTTAGGTGCTTCTGCCCTTTAAGTACTGCCGATAGCTGTACCAGTATATTTTCTCTACAATAGATGTTTCTAAAAGCTGAGACAATTTTAAGAGGACTTAAACTAGATCATGGATAAGATTATAGTTATTAAATAGATAATTTTCCTTTTCCAGTATGCCTAAATGCAAAAAGAAAATTATTTCTAGAAAAAAAACACCAAAATCTCCCCTCAAATCAATCAACTCATCTAGTTGGTCAAATATTAAACATTTTAAATAAATCGCTCCTATTTTAGTTAGGGTATGGTGTCTAAATCCCATAAAATGGAGGATGAGACAGGAGTGAAATGGTATCTGATAATGTATTGTCATTCAGTCTGTGTATTAGCGCATACTTCACATGCACTTCGATTTGCCAAAAACCCAAGGTGCAGCAAACAAGAAGAGCTGCACAATCCCAGAAGAGAGCTCAGATGCCATCGGTTTAGCAGACAGGTGTACACACAGCTAGATATATCTTGTCGAAAAAGATCCAAACCAGCCCATTGTGCAGGGCATGAGTTTCAACGCACGCACCTTGGCTGCCTCAGGTTAGAGGACTAAGAGGCCAGGTGAAAGACTAAGACAGATTAAAGGAAAACTAAATACGTTGTATATGGAGATTAAAATTACCTGTCCATGTTCATGCAGCAAAATCATCATATATTTCCTCACTTTCAGGATTGTGATTTGTACAGCAGTATGGCCTAACCTTCATAGAACTTTTCTAGTGGAATTTGTAAGGTGTCCTGTCTTGGAAAATGCAGCTGTGGTAAAAAATTATTTTAAAATTGTTTACTTTCATAGGATGGTTCTAATTCCCAAACTCCGCATCATTTAAGCAGATCTCTGACTCCAGCTTGTCTGTTAATTGGATATCACTCTTTTTTTTTAAATGTTACACAAACAGAGTGTTCTTTCCAGCTTTCTACATTAGTGTCACCTAATGTCTCACTCACCAGTCTTATAAAATAGAGCTAGAGTTACTTCATCTGATTTACCCCTTGGCCACATCATTTTGCACTTAGAGCCTTGTGAGGAGGAATCTTCCACTCTTCTGGGATGTTGCAAAGGAAATGATTGAGAAATACAAGAGAAACGACAAACCACTAATGATTCCTAGAGAAAAAGGAGAGGAGAACTGCTTAGAGGATGGCTAAGAACACACAGTGAAAGGATCACTCTGTGTTTAAAAAGTGCTTTAGGGCTTTGAAAGCAAAGCAGGACCACCAGTGCTGTCCACCTCTAGTTGCTGACTGGATAAAAATGAGTTCTGTAATTATTTTTTCAACAGAAATAGTGCTTGCCTGCCTTGTTTGTAGACATCAATATAAACTGAGACCAAATACATACAAACAAAATTCATAGGAAGCTTGAGTCAATCCCTTACACTGACTTTGCTCAATTGGCACCAAAGTCACTGCAGATTCCTTCTTAGGTCTCTTCTAAAGCAGAAATGGCAATAGGAAGGCCCCTGCAACCACTCTCCTCCATAAAAACACTCTCAGAGTTAAGTCTGGCAAAGTGAAGGCCTTCTCCAAAGCTCCCTGCAGATGATGGGAAGCATCTCACGGACTCAAACACAGGAGTAGCCCAGTACTGTCCCTTTTTCTGGGAGCAATGACATAAAAATATCAAATCACTCTCTTGAAATCAGGACTTTTCCCTTTTCCATAGGTCTATAGCCTTGGCCAAATGCCAATTACTATCATCTGTAATGATACAGTGACCACTGCACACCATGCGAAGGTACAAGCTGTCTCCCATGCGAAAGTACGGAACTGCAACACAGCTCTCCTGTTACCCGTTTTCACCACTGGCAAAAGAAGTTCAACACTTGTTTGAAATGATGAAAAATAAAACATTTAGTTGACACTAATATATATATTCTAATTAAAATTAATCCATTCCCAATTGAAATTTTTAATTTCAATTTTCCCAATGATGGCTTTCTTTATTTGGGGCCGTACTTACAGGGGGAAAAGACTTCTATTTTTCAACAGTAAAATGCAATGTTTTTGAATCTACTTTTTCTGTTGGAAAATGACAGGATGGAAAATCCACAGCTATCTCTACTTATAACACATCATGGTTAGGTGTGTGTGCATAGCACTTAACACAGCATAAAACATAACATAACACATAACACATCCAGGTGGGTGTGCATATGGCACGGGCACAAAAAGTAAGTTTTAGAGACAAAGTTTGAGGACACAGAAACTATTGGAAAAGGAGGGTTAAATAGCATTCAAATCAGACTGTACAAAGAAAGCTGTAATTTGGTGGTCTCAGGGAAGACTAAAATAAATAAAGCCAGTTTTCAGATGACACTGAAACTGCTTGGAGGTCCCTTAATTTATTATTGGGTTTAGGGAGATATGGTGCAAGGAAAGAAAAAGTCATTTTTGCTCGGGAAATAATATCCAGTCCTCAGAAGAGACAAAGTCAAAACCTAGTTGATGTTTCTGAGTTGGAAGCAAGCATAACTGGTCAAACATGCTACACGGTTCCCCCCCCCCCCCCCATCAGAAAATAACATTTCTTCAAAATTTTCTGGGAGAATGAGGGTTTCAACAACAACAAAAGCAACAATAGAGTTCCCCATATGCTGTGTTGTTTACTTATTGAGGAAAATTTTTGACTGATTGTCATTTTGCCACATGTGAAATAAAACACAGTAATATCCTTTTATTCAATAAATTCTTTTAATATTCCAAGTTTCTAGTGTGATTCAGAAGGGAACTGTTTCTCAATACCGACCTTTCCTGCTATGGAAAATGCCTGTTTCTGGTTTGCTTTAGCAGCAGGTTGGCAGCAGATTGGCCTTTCCAAAGCAAGGTGCCTTGGGCAGTGACAGCCCTTGGCCAAAACAGACCTAAATATTACCCAAACCAGGAGAGAAATTTTTTACTAGTTCACTTAAAAAGGCAAAATGATTTGCAACACATTCCAGCAATATCACAGTTAACGCAAACATTTCTCATGGTTAACACGGGGAATTGCCTGCAGTGGGTCAGTTATCATCCTGGGAACCCACTGGCCAAGTCTAACCTCTCCACCTAACACCTGGATGTAATTTCCAGCAGCCCAGCTGCTGTTTCCAGTGAAATCAAAGCTGATACAGCCGCTGACTTCTAAGATCTCTGATAGGGAGATCTCAGCTGTGGTTACCAGCTGGGGTTTGCGAGTGTCATTTTCCAAAAAAACCATCTGCCACATTGAGGCTCCAGTAGCCAAGAATCTGCTACTTAGTACCGCAAAACTGCTCCAAATTTTCACAGGGGTAACTATTAGCATTTACATTTTGGGAGGGACGGAGAAGGTCGATTTTAGAAACTGTTACTTTCAGTGTTGAAAGGAAATTTTCATCTTACTGCACTGGTCCAACCCTGCTTTTTTCTCCACTGCTCTCTTGTTTTGCTACTTCGTTTTCATTGTCCTTAGCTTCCCATGTCTCCATGGATGTTAGATGTCCCCAGGGTTGACATCTACATTGGAGCTAATGGTCTGGATTCACTTTAGCATCAATAGAGATAAATGAATGATTAAAGTATGATTTATCTCACCTACCTGAGGCATCTAAACTTAGTGGGAGGTAATTCCTACATTGCAAGGATCTCTTTCACCCAGTTAGCAACTGATGGAGATCTCAATGTCAAGAGAGATGGCTCCTATCCTATATCACTGAAATCAGTTTTAAAAATTATCTGAATATGCTTTTCCTTTGGGAGGATCCTATCCCTTCACAGGTGCCTTTTCATACCCCTTGATTTACTGGCACCTGACTTCCCAAGTGACACCACCAAGGTGCTTGTACCTGGCAGTGGGTTTCTACAAGGTCTGGCAAATCTACATAGGGTTATTGCCAGAGTATCTGGTGTGAATTTTCTCCAAGAGGCCCCATGAAACCTAAACAACCATGAATAACCCTATTTGAAGAGTAAAGTCATTTATGCACAAGGAGATAAGCTGCAGAATGAAGATTTGCTGGTAGAAAAGGGGATTTATCATGATGGATGAAGGGCATTTTTAGCTTGAGAGGCAGCTGGTTTCCCTGCAGCCAGATGGCCACAGGGTCCAGGCCAAACTTTGCATCTTGACCATGCTCCAGTGTGATGATTACAACAGACTGAACTCAGAGTTTGGCCACCACATGAGTATTAAACACCCCAGAACAATTTCTAAAGCTTATTAGATTAGTCTAGCACCTGGCTCAAGATCTCATGACTGAGCTTGGAAAAATGGAAAGCAGAAATCAATAGCTTTAAAACAAAGGCAGTAGTAAGAAGCAGTCTCTAAGGATGAAACACAAAGACATTAAAACTGGACAAGAATGGAAATTCTAGAACGCCCCTAACATACAAAAAACTGTAAATGTACAAAATATGAGCTCAGATCTGAATCCTGATTTACAGATGTGCATTTTATCAATAAAATTACTACCTAAAAACGCCTCAAGACCTTCCAGTTCTCAAAATTTGCACTGGTACTGAAATTTCCTCATGGAGCTAGCATATGATCATCCAGAAACAGAATACATCCCAAACTACTGCTCTAAAATTCAACTTGAGTTCCTCTTACACTGAATATCTCCAAAACAGATGAGTGAAATCTTGTGAGCAGTAGTAATCTTTAAGTTACTTTAGTAAGACAGATGAGCATAATGGCATCTTGGAATTTGCTGTCAAGTAAATTCCTGCTTTGGGGAAGGGCAGGAGGAAAAGGAGAACCAGGTCTACCTGAAGGGGCAGGACAAAGCTCTAGTACCTGTCTGCTCTGGCTGTCTGGCATTAATCTGCAGTCAGGTGTCTGTTAAAATTCATAAAATATTTGGGTATCCTAGAGACAGCCAAGAGAGATCATGCACGAAAAAGAAGTCAATGCTGAAAATCAATCCTCTGCACATGTTACATCTGGGACACCCCAAACCCACAGCAACAAAATCTACTCACTTTCTTGCAAAGAGGGAGACCTTATGCCCATGTATAACATGTACTTTAAAAGCTAAACACAGGAACCTGATGAACCATGTTAGTGCAGACAATAACAAGAAAACAGGAAGACAAATAAAAATGAAACGCAGCTGAATTAATTGTGCAAACATGGTAAGCTACAGGGGTGACCAAGGTATATAAAAACCCTCCTAGAAATAAGTAGTCCTACTAACAGCCAATGCAACTACCAAAGCCCATGATGCCTGCAACTGACTGCCATCAACTGCATGACACAACTCCCCGATGCATCCTGGTCCAGGGTTCATCTGTGGAGGGAGGATCTTCCTCAATGCATCTGCACTTCGTTAGTAGCTTGTAGACTGCTAAATGAGCAACAGGCCCCAGCATTGTCTGAGCTAGGCTGATCACACTGTGTGATAAAAGGGAGTGTTAAAAAAAAACTGCTGTTCTTCAGTAAACATTGGAAAAGAAGACTGAAGATTAATTCAAACAGCTTGGATAACTGAAACAAGAAAAACAAGCTGAATATTTCCAAATATGGGCTACCTCCTTCCAGTATGAAGCCAGGAGAACCCTGGGGCATGTGAACCAATTGAGCTGCAACTCCCTGGATAACAGGGCCTTAATTAAAAGCTAAATTGCCTATACATAAAAAACCCACAAGGCTTACTTCAGCCACAGAGGTCATGAAATCATAGACAATCATATGACAAACATTAATCCAAAAGGGTCCAGGGAACAACTGCTCTGCACACACTCACTCAACACAAGCCACAAAAACACTTTGCAAAAATGCCATAATGAACTTAAGGCTTTTAGTCCAAATAAATAAAGCCACAAATAGTAACACCAAAGGAACAGAGGAAAGGAACCTCCAAGGCTCTGGTCTTCTGTAGCGGGGATTTGTCCAATGAAAATGCCAAATTAATTCCAAGAGAGAGATTATATCCAGTGTCCCCCCTCCACCCGCCAACGCCTCGCTTCCCTGTTCCACTTCCCCAACAGCTCCTGCTAATCTGATCTGCAGGAACAAGGCTTCCTTACTCCAAATCTGGCACTCATTTTGCAATCACATATAATCAAAACATGCCAACCTGCACTTGAGATGTTTTTCTTTAATACCATTAGGAGCAATAATACATTATGTTCAACACCCCAACTCCAACTGCTTTGGAGAAAAGCAAAAAACCCCAACTCAAACTCCAAACTATTCACAGGGGGCACAGGGAGAGGAATAATTAGTTGTTTTATATAATTCCCACATTCAGTTCTGGGTTTTATTTCCAGAGACACAGAGTGCTGACCAGTGCCTCATGTTGAATGGGCCTGACTCTGACCGCCTCAAGCCCTCATCCTGCCTGGCGAAGGGAGTAGCAGATCTCCATGTGTGTACCGTGGCACTGACAATAAGCACAGATGGTCCCATGTTGCCATTGGATCTAGAAGGTCAGTGCAGGGTGATTTATCTCTGTGCTGTGGTACAGCAGACTCTGGGGCTCAGCTGGTGTAACTTGGGGGCAACCCAGCTACCACCATGGACATCTGCTGAGGTTCTGCTCCTCTGTTTCTGCACTTTTTTTGCCATTAAAGACCTGCAGCTTGCAAGAACAGCAGTAAGAAAACCCATAAAAGAAAGCACATTTATACAGGGCAAACCAGCTACATTGTCCACATTTGTGTATGCTGCCTTTCAATTAGAAGTGACACTCCAAGGTTGGCAGCGCTGACCCACCAGTGATACGCTATGATGCACAGCCTGTCCTTTGCTGACTCTGAACAGCTAGTTTTGACTCAAGAACATCATTTAATGAACTTTGTTTGCCTTTTCATTTCAGCTGGAGGCTTGCAAGATGTTTTCATTTGGAAGAAATGCCAACCCAAAACTGAACATGGTACTTGGAAATGATGGGGTTGACCATAGCAGGGCTCAACTTAGTAGAAGGCTCCTTGTGCCTCCAAGTCCTTTGTCCATGTTAAAGATGACCTTCCATGATGCCCGTTTGCCTGTATCAGGTGTGATGTGGAGTGACAAGCCCATAACTAATCCCAAGGGACAGGCAAATGAGAAGTCTCATGGGAATGAGTTGTCCCAAGCAACTCCATACACAACTTCTGACTGCAGGAGGCAATAATGTCAGGATTATGCACACAAGGAAAATAATAAAATCTGATTTTGCCAAAAATTCCTGAGCTTCACTGGGTGGAAGGCCAGAGCCTTGCCGAGAGCATGAAATGAGCATGTGGATGTACTCTTGAAATAAACAATGTCTGCTCAAAATAAGCCATGAAACAATACATAGTCTGCCAGCAAGAATACACTTGGGACAATGCTTCCCAAGCCTCCTCTCTTCACCCCACCACCATATGCATGTTGTGGTTGCAGGGTTTTTGTTCTGAACACTTAGATAGGAACAAAGCAGCCACAGTAATATCACTGTTAGTGCTGGATCCAGCAGCAGCGCTGAGCAATACAGCTGGATTTTCCTCTGAGGGTCTAGCCGGCAGGGATGCAGTCACACAGCTGTAAGTGAAGAAGCTGTAGCTATAAACGAGTGTTGTTCTCCATCTCCTGACATCAGTAGAAGCTTTGCCGGTGAGCCCTGCCAAATGCCTAGCTCTGGAGAAGCTCTCCCACCTGACACAGCCCCCACTCGCCCAATGTGAGATCGCAGCCATCTTCCTCACAGCCGGGTGCTAGCACACCTCCGCCCCCATGCCCCAAGCTGCTGTGGTGGGGGGGGTGTTGCCAAAAGCTTCTCACCCAAAATGCTTCTTTCCACTAGCAGCACCTCGTGCCGGACTCCAAATAGATGGAGTGTCCAGGGTACCCTGGACAAGCTGCCTTGATGCACAACAACGTAATGCAGAGAAACCAGCTCTTAAGCAGCTTCACCCTCTAATGCTTTTGAATCAATACCTGGGTTTGAGTTGCTGCCAGTCCTATTTCTATTACTGACAGGGAATATGACACTGCATGACTCTCTTTCACAGAGATGGAGGTCTTTGATCCTATTCCATAAAAAGAAACATTTTAAAATTTTACAAGTATGTGCCATTCCTGCTGCAAATAACCAGGACTGAGCTGGAGAAAAGATGATGTCAGGAGAAGCAGATAACTCTCCTGTCATTTAGACACAAAATTAAAAAATGCCGTTTCCAACATATCCTTAAACAAACCCGTGAGAGAAGCCAAAGCCACCCCTAACTTTTCCCTTCAGCCTGTAATTTTCAGACAACAAACCAATCGTTTCACTTCTCCAAAGGAGCAAAGACAAAGACAGAGAACTGGAAAAACCCTTTATAGAAAGATCAGCTGTTCTTCCTCATTCCCACCCCCAGTTCTGTTTTTTGACAAGTTAAAGTGAGGCCATAACTTATTCTGCTTTGTTCGACAGGGCTAATCACACGTGACTCTAATCACTCATGATGTTTTATTGATTTTAAGCACATTTAATCAGAAATTGGCTCTGAGTTAGATTCCTGCTAATTACTGAGAAGCAGCATTTTGAATGACTTCACAATTGGACTGCAGATTAGAATGGACAATATGTACTAAAATAATGATTCATGCATTCAGCTCCCTGGATTTATTTTGTTTATATTGGATTTTTTAATCTTTAAAGACATAATTCTGCATATGGGCAAGCAGCATTTAAAACTTTTAACAAAATGAGTTTAATTTAATAGGCTAGGCTTTAGCCAGAGATGGGATACGTGGGGAACAGTTTATTCCCTGCAAATATATTTTTTTCTCTAAAGGTCAATAGAGGTGCCTTGCCCATGGTGACACCACACACGGGTGATCATGGCACTGCTGGGAAGTAGGAGGCTGCTGCACAGGTCCCCTTTGGCATTCCCACTCTGCACGTGGCTCATGTTTCTGGGCGAGAGAGCAGATGAGCAGATTGGTATGCTACATTTTGCAGTATCAGGCCCCTGTACTGGATCCAGCAGTTCTTCTGCCCTGAAGTCAGGATAGGCTTTTTGTTACCAAACTCTTCTGGAAATGCAAATAGCTTGTAAAGGCAAGGGGAGCCCAACTCCAGGAGGTGCCCATGATGAGCAGGACTTCCCCAATTGAATTTAGCCACATCACCACTCCTGAACAAATCTTTCAAAAAAAGTGGATTAAAGAGTTTATATTTCCATATTTTTCAAACTGAAAAACAATTTCTCAGTGTAAGTCAGATTATTACTGATCTCAGCCTAGTAAAAGACATATATTTTAGTAGCCATGAATGTCTCATCTCTCTTAGTGCCTAGGCTGGAGATCCATGGCAAAATGACTTTAAATACTGCAATGACTGTTTCTGTGCTCAGAAGCAGCTGTGGCCAAGTACGGACCATTTCTGAACTCTTCAAAACTTTCACTGCTTCCTGGAAAACACTCATCCATGAGCAAGAGGGAAGCTGGAGGCCAGTGGACAGGTCAGGCTAGACGCTATCGACTATCTGAACTGGAGGAAATTTTCCTTATAAATGAAAACAAAAACTTTCCATTTCCATTCATGCTATTTTATTTTTGTTGGAAAACAAGAATCCACATAGGGGAAGATTCCCATGGTTTTCAGCTAAAATTTTCAAGTCTTGAGTTATAAAATCAGAATTTTCCATGAAAAAAAAAGGTAGGTTTTTTTTTTTTTTGCTAACACTGCTTTACTAGGAATATTTGCAGCAATCTTGCCAGCCAATTGCTTTCATTCAAAAACAAGCCCAAAGCAGCACGATGCACAGAATACTCTGCAATAACCAATGTCTAAAAAGCAACAGCCTTGAAGTCTCCTACTCTGCTCCCACTCCTTTCCGCAGGTCCATGACACTACAATTCAGTGGGTGGAACTCGTGCACGAATGATGCGAAACCTCAGTTTTACAGAAAAATGGGAAAATCACCCCAGAATCACCACTGACTTCCCAAGGAATGAGTCTGCAACCCTGTGCTACACCATCTATCATTGAAAAGGAGTGAAGATTTTTAAGTACTGTTGCACTCCTTGAGTATAATATAGCAAGACTCTACCCTTCAGGTAAGACTCAAAAAATAGTAAATTGTAATGTAATTAGACTCCTTTATGCTTCCCACATCCCCTACAATTAAACCTATTCTGCACGGGGCCATTTAATTATCACTGCAGAACAAGATTTGAAGGCAAAAGGAACTCTTGCTTTGGTATGGTATAACTCCACAGGTTATAAAAAAAGGAAACATCTCTTTCAGTTGTGCCCCTTTAAAGGTGGTGGTTGACAGCTGGCTGAACACAAGCCAGTAGTGTGCCTAGGTGGCTGACAGCATCTTGGCCTATCAGAAATGATGTGGCCAGCAGGAGTAGGGAAGTGATTGTCCCCTGTACTTGGCGCTGGTGAGGCCGCACCTCTAGTACTGTGTTCAGTTTTGGGCCTCTCAGTAGAAGAAGGATGTTGGGATGCATAATCTCAGTGTAGCAGTTTCAGAGGCCCTGTGAAGGCTTAAGCCCTGGCTTGCCTGTACTGACATTACTCCCCTGCATAATGCAGAGCTGCCTGGGCAGCAGGAAGTAGATAACTGGAGGAGAGATCCCCCTGGTCTTATGTTCAGTGCATCATGACTCACTTACAAGGACAATGGTGTTGTGGTACACTGCGATGGCAAAACATCCATGGCCCTCATCTCCCTGAGACAGCTATAGTGCTTGGGATACAGCTTCTCCAAGCTGCAGTCGGTCATCAGGGCTACCCCTCAGACAAGTCCAATAGAGATGTAACCTCTTTACACCTTCCTGGTGTATTATCTGTATAATCCTGGGAATAGCAGAAAGCTGTCTGTATAATCCTGGGAAAAGCATAGCAGAAAGCCTTGGACTAGGAGCCACCTCTGGTGTTACTGCACAGAAGTATCTGTCTGTCCAGGACAATCCTTCTCCCGATGTGAGCTCAGGCATGCAGAGGAAGGTCTCCTATCATTATAGCAAGAAGATAAATGAAGAAAAAAGGACAGATCCTCTGAAACATTTTTTCTTATGAAAGAAATGCAAATGGGATTTTGCATCAACTATGAAACTCACCATGTCCAACATTACCTCATGTGGGTGTTCACAGCCCTGAAACATACTTCTTCAGTGGTTTCCTGAATGGACATGAGTGACACAAAAGCAAATGTGGGTTCTTCCACTCACTGGCGGACTCCAACTTCAGAGTATTCAGTGAAAAGTATAGGCTTGAAATAATTCTGAAGTTACAGCACCTACAAGAATTTTACCAGATGGAAACCTGAAAAAAAAATTACTTCTCAGATGCATTGCTCATTTGTTCAGAGTAATTAGTAGATATAAAACCAAAAATAGACCCTTTTCCTTTGATCATCTCCAGTTGGATTCTGTGCGTGACGACCCAGAGCACATGTCTCAATATTCTGCATTGAAACTGCTGCAGTTTTCTTTGAAAACACAACCAGTGTTTCACATCTCACCTACAAAAATGCAAATTAAGATAAATCCTGTCAAAGGACACCAGTAAGCATCAAGCTGTCCCAACCCCTCACATTTTGCTTCCTCCTGGGGGAAAGAAATCACACGGAGGCTCACTTACTTACAATTTTTGAAGTGTCTGATTGATGAGCCTCTGCTGTTCTCCTCTTGTTATTTAGTCATCTACTAAAAATCTACTCTGAAATGAGCAGCTAAGGTCCTTGTAAGTCTGCTGAAGTCGACGGTAGCCCTTTCTTTGACACCTCCAGCTTTGGGATTAGCTCTTTATATATAGCCTAGGGCAAAGGGTGAGGAAGAAGAGCGGTTTCCAGGAGATGTGGATGAAGAAATGAGCAGATGGGGCCAAGGAAGAGCTTGGCAACAGGAGCTTGTGTGTGAGAAAGCCAAGGGGAGTTCTGGCAACAGGAGCTCAGAGGCTGCTGAGGCTAAGATGTATCAGGAATACTCAAAGCTACCAAAACGATGCAAGAGACACAGGCTCCCACGTCTCCATTTATTGCTCTAAAAAAGGAGGTAATTCTCTTACAGTGCAAAGCTGGCTGAGAACATGTGACGACAACCCTGCTCAAATAATCCTAAGCGAGAGTTGCCTTTTTCCCATCAAGCAGCTCCAACATCTGGACATGGGCACCTGTCTCTCAGTGAAGTGCTGGGAGGTGGGAGCCACTTCTCCCACCAGTCATTCTCCTCTGCTAGTTTTCTGGCAATGTTTAATTAAAAGATGAGCACATGAACCTATTTCCCATCAATGCTTATAAAGACTTACCCTCCTTGAATGGCTTTGCTCCCCTTCAGTGACTAATGTGGTACCATAAGATGGACTGGCTGCACGGCCAGAATCAGAACAACGAATGAGAAAGCCAGGACTCACACTGACCTACAACTCTCTCGGCTTGTAGCAAAGTTCAGCACAAAAATATAGTCCCAAACAAAAGAAACCGCAAATATTTCATCTACTCAAGCAGTGATGGTGCTGAGGCCTTTCAACAGACAGCACAGCTGCTCACACTGGACCAGTGGGAGCATGGTCATGTTTCCACTTGTATGTTTAACAAGCCTTGTTCTTTGTGCTGAGCATTAGCAACGGCAACCTGCATTAGAGATTAGGGTAATATTGTACATTATTTCCAGCAAGGGATTAATTAAATCTCAGCATTTTTGAGAGGCAACTGGTATAAAAGAAGCCATTTATTTCAGCGAGTTCCAAATTAACAAGTTTCTCATTTGTTTCTAAACTTGCTCGATGGTGGAGTGAAATGTAAGCTGGGAAGTGCCTTTTGCAAACACTTCAAAATGCCTAATAGCAATATATATTAGCTAACTCCAAAGGTGCTGTGTGCCAAACACTATTCCTGCCTCTCCAGCTCCCACTGTAAGTTGTCTTTCCTGCCATTTCTCCAAAACACACCTTGCTGTGCCCTGAGATCAGGTCCCAAATGCAACAGTGATATCACACTCAGCAACCTGCCCAAATGACCTCCACAGTGCTTTTCTCCTGACGTTCCTTGGGCTGCAGGGAAGCAGCAAGAAGTCCATGGCACCATGCCAGGAGTGAAGGAAAGTCTTGCTTGAGGCTTAGCAGGGTGAGAGGAGACAAGGAGGCGGGGGAGTGGGGGGTGGGGGGTGGGGGGTGGGTGGGGAGGTGGTTGGATGGTGGGACCATGAGTTTTGCTCCAACCGGCTGTAAACATGGCATGAGGAGGAGACCCAGCAGGGGATGGGGATGAGGCAGTAGAGTTGATGTGTCCTGGATATGTGAAGTGAGAAGCCACCAGCTAATGTCCTCAGAAGGATTTTCCCCAGGATAATGGGACAGTTGTCATCAGATAGCCCCAAAGATGAGCAAAACTCTGGCTTCACTACAACTCTTCAACAGCAAAATTACTCTCTGATTTACATGTTGTCCTCCCTTGTCCATAGGGCTCATGGCCGCATGCACATGGCTACAGAGCGATCTGGGGATATCTGTGCCATTCACGATGACACGGCACTTTCCATGGTTTCTTGGCTTTTTCCAGGGTCACTCAAACAACTGGGTCTGCCTGTAGCTGCTCTCTTAACTTTCTCAAAATCTGCTGTTTCTTTTTTAGATTGTTTAAACATCCTTTCTTCCTGTTCACTTTATTCTGCTTTTTGTCATCAAAGTCCTGATTGGGCCAATGAGAGCTTTTGAGACCTGGAGGGTTTCCATGGATCTGGCTTGTATTAGAGGGGGGCAATTTCCAGACTGACAGCTGGGTTGCAACTTTCTGCTCTCCTTGCCTTGCTGAGAAAAAACAGGGGCACACATGTGGCCTCCTGCGAATACTTAATTCCTTTCCAGCAGGACAAAACTGTGGCAGGGAAATTTTGACCAGAGCAACAGAGTGGGCTGGACTGGAGAGCTGTTGCTGGCATGCCAGTTGTTTTTCAGCCTGATGATCATTTCTGTAGCTCAGCCTCCACAGTGGAGGATGGTTTATCCTCTTCATGCTGCTTCCCTAGCCAGAAAAGATGCAGTGATTGCAAGAGTGGGTCTGTTGTGGGTTCCTGTGGTCTGGGGCAGCTCACACAGTCCCCAGAGTGCCTGGACTTGGGATGGGAGGGCTGGTCAGTGGGATGCAGAGAGCACCCAGTGCAGATAGGGAGCTCTGTGCTTGCAGTCTTGCAACCATCCCTCCCTGCAACCACAACATCATGACAATGTCCCCCTGTGATCACAACGCTGTGTTCACCACTTTGCCACAGTTCCTCCTTGCAGTCACAGCCCCGTGTTTGCAACCTCACCATCATCCCTCCTTGCACAGCACCCTGCTCACCTCCTTGCACAGCGGGACAGTAGCACTACCCTGCCTCACCAAGTTGACTTAAGGCCTGGAGGTTATTTTGTCCTTTGGGATGAATATTGCTGGGACACATTAGAATTAGAGAGCACAGGTTTTGGTAGACTTTTATAAGCTGTAGGCGCAAGGCATGTCAAGAGGACTAAACTTCATTGTAGTCTTCACAAAAATTGCACAGAAACAGTAGTCTAGGTCAAAGTAAGTGACCATTCCCAAACCAGCACCAGTGCCACAATTCAGTAAACGTCATAAATATTTTTTTTGCGCTTCACAGTTTCAGTGTCACTCAAAGTTATCGAAAGAGTAAAATGAGGTGAAACCCAATCAAATTTACAAAAAAAGAATTGGACGGACATAAGCATGCCATATATCCTACTCTAACAGCCCTAGAGTCATCATTTAGAGGAGAGTTTGCTACTGGTCATTCCCATGGATCAGGATCTGACCCATGTTCACCTTGACATTCGCAAAAGTGAAACCCACTGGGGAATTATCTCCAGCACTCTCAAGCCTATGTAACATAGGAGAGTGAGCAACATGGCTGTGGACAGGGGCCCACACATGGACAGCGACGTGAAAGGCAGCACTGAGCCCCTTACAAATCATAATTGAGCTCCTTCCTTTGCAGCCTTCCCAGCTTCACTGTTACAAGCTCAGCTATGCAATATTAATTGCAATTGCCCATGTGCCTCATGCCCAGTGCATATTAGCTTTTAATAGGTGCCATCCCAGCAGTGCGAGGCATTCTGCAGTGCCAGCAATTTTTGCTAAAAACCACGAGATGGCAATGCAATAGAAATTTCCATTGAGAGAAAAATCACTTAGGAGTTATGGAGGAAGGCCTGAATACCCTGGCTGCTGAGCTCACCAGTAGAAAGCACAAAGCATGTACAAAGCACTAGAAGTTGTACGTTCTTTTCCTTCTTTTCTGGGGCATGCATGTGCTTGTACTGCATTTATTGTGTATTTTTTAAGATCTGAAGCGTAGCACAGTTTGCTTTTTTTTTTTTAATAGTAGTAGTTTTCTTGAAATCCCTGTTAAAGTGGCAGCTTTATCCTGCCATGATCAAGCAAGTCTGAACAAAGGGGCAATAAACTGCAGCCCTTTGAAGCTCGCTGTGCAATCGCCATTTTTAAAAAAAATTATCTTTCTTTTCTGTAGCAAAATGTCCCATTTCCCAAGAGATATGTCCATCATTGATAGTCAGGCTGAAAGAAATTTTGACACAAAGTGAAAAGTTAATTAAGAACTTTAATTAAAATACAGGGAGGAATGGAATATGAAGAGCTGGCTGATTCAGCAATGGGTAGTTGCAATCCCTTTACCTTTTATCCACACCCGTTCCCCCGGGATGGTGTGAATGGGATGTGTCAGACCAGATGAATAAGTGTCACTTGTATGTACAAGTTGGATGCCAAGGCAGATCTGAATATTGCTACTTCAAAAAAATTCCTATTTTATCACATTATTTTTGCTTATAGTCTTTCCTCTTTACTAGAAACATATATCTATATGCAGTATAGTCCTCTTTCATTTAAGAAATGAATATTGAATGTTTCTATGGACCGGCTTCAGGGTTTGAGGTTTTACATGGCACTACTCTGCCCCAAAGGACTTGAAAGGGTGATACCCGCTCCCCTCCAACCCCAAATTGAGCAACTTAATGTCTGTATATCTTTGCTGTCAGGGATGGGGTTTCAAAGAGCAGCACATGGGACAGGGGCTTGGAAACAAGGCCCTGTGGATGTTCCTGTGATTATTCTTAGCACCGAGGAGTAACGTCAACAGTTTTATATGTGGGGAATTAAGACCATAAATATTGAGATCTTTTCAAATGTTTGTGAGACAGAAGACACATGTTCAACACCTCCATTCTCCATCTAAAAATCCTCAGTGAATGAGCATGCAAACCCTAAAAGCATCGACCAATGTTGCATTTTTTTTCTCTGTGTCTTTTTAGCACAATCCAACTAAAAAAATTTCCTAGCTTTTCTCTGGGTGTCTATTCCCTCCCAGCTCCTGCAGTGCAAGGTACAGCTCCAGCCAATGCTACTATGAAGGTGATGGACACATGCTACTACTTGGCTAATTTATCCAGTTTGTCTTCAAAAACAACCCTTACCTGCTCGTGGAGGCTCACTTGCTTCCCACCGACCCCTTCAGTGCTGCGCAGAGCCAGGGCAGCAGCTTTCACCTTCCCTCTCCAGGGAGCAATATTTCTACTGCCAGCCCCCAATAAGGGGACCAGCGGCTATACAGGGTTGTTTTATGACACCCATTGGGGTAAATGAGCAGCAAATTTTGAGCCCACAATTCAATTAAGATTTGCACAAATTCAGCTTCAAAGTACCCTTGTGAAAGTTTGCCCTGCAAATTAAAGCTTCCCTTTGCAAATCTGCCCTTTAGGTTCCTGCTTGAAAAAGGGATGGGAGACAGCTTGTGGAGATTCATTTTTCCTCTAGTTTATATATAACTTACTAAGCTTTTCATTTTTTGAAATGAGCTTACTATGTCCAATTTAAGTCAAAATGTAATGATCCCTGCAGTAATTCATTTAAGGATATATCTTCAATAAATGCCATGGCATAAGTCAGGGAATAACTGTCCTTGTCCACAGCACAATGATTAATCAACTTTATTAAAATTAGGATTGACTGAGGAGATTTGCATACTGTAAGATCAGTCAGAGCCTTCTCCAAGACTAAAATGGACCTGAGACCAAACTTTGGGCCTTTCCTTCCCATTTTTCTGGCCCATCCAGCTCCATGTACTTTGGGAACACCTGTGTCCAGAGTGGCTGGTTTGGCTCATGCGTAGAGGTGAATAGTGTGATAGTGGTCCTAAACAAGGTTAAAAAAGGCTAGTAATCCTTAGCAGAGACAAGCAGGTTGCAACATACTTTGAACAGGAAGGGGACGTGGGAAACATCCTATATTTCTGGCAATTCGGGATTCTTTCCCAGTGCTTTGGTGTGGGAATGCTTTCTGGATGAGGCGTTAATCAGAAAAAACGCCTGGAGTTATTTTATATTATTTAATGCTATTTTATATTATTTAATGTTATTTTATTTCCTTGTCTCCCCCTCAAGCTGGGCAGGTCCCTAGATGCCCGATTTGCTTAGCAAGTGACTCATGCCGTGCCACTGCCAATACTCAGAGCGGCTTCGCCTCCTTGAGAGCTCAAGGCAAGCAAAAGCAGCCCAGGCTGTTTGGGGCCGCTCTGCACCGCTGGCTCTGGAGAGCAGCACCCTGGCACAGCCTGGGCCATGGTGCCAGCATGGCCCCCTGCCACCAGGCTGCCAAGTCGAGTGGACCAAGCCCCCCGCATTGTCGCTGTGACGACCCTACATGTAACACCAACCGACCCTGCGGGACCAATTAGATTTCTGGATCCAATTAATAACAACTGTGATTTGTGTGCATCCTTCCATACATATGGCTATGCTGAACTTTCCTTCAGTTTCAAATGTCCCCACATAGCACAGACAAAATGAGAGGAAGGACCATTTATCTCTTTTTTTTTTCAGGAGCCTTTATTATGATGGACGAGGAACCTTTTACATCATTCACCAAGTTGCAAACAAATTAGCTACCTTCATCACCTTCCCCTGATAGCAGAGCTGGCAAGTGATGGCCCGATGAGCTGTCGGGTAGTGGGTAATGGGTGCAGGGGGGGTGTAAAATTGTTTCATTGGACATGATCAACTAAGTTTGCTGGAAATAAAATGTAAGTGAAGTCAGATGCTGAGGGCTTAAGTGTCCATGCATTAATCAAGATGGTTTCCATCTCATGGAGCAATTTGGGCTCTGGCCATTTAGGGTGGAACAGGAATTGTTACTCATTTTAATGGATGCTGGGCATTCAAATCCCTTCAGTAGGATTGAAAAACCTCATCCCTAATTTCTATGCGCCTCAGTCCCTTACGCACAGCCAACTCTTGCAGGACACCCCAGGAAACCTGATAAAAGCATTACTGGTATTACTCATAACAAGCTCCAAATTCCTTGAAGATATCAGAGTAGGAAGAAGAAAAAGAATAGTCCAGGGCCTGCCGACAAAATGACAGACAGATGAATAGAGCTGGCTCCTTCTTCTCTGTCAATTGTGTTGGCCCATAAATAGAAGATCCCCTCGAACTGTAGCCCACCAGAAGCCCTGTGCTCAGGACTGTGCATGCAATGGAACCACAGCATTGATATCTGCAGAAGAGGCCAATGCAGATTAGTGCATGTCCTGCTGCCAACAATCCTCGTAAAGGCAGTGATGCTGTGAGCACTGGGGAGCAAGCCTGTGATAAATAACTGGGAGATAATAGCAAGGCATTTTGCAGCGTTGCCCAAGGGGTCATCACCGTTCTCTTCCATCTGCAAGCTTTTGATGGGATGTGTTGATAATGGAGTGCTTCTCCAGCTCCAGTGCAAAGGGAGAAGATGAAACCACTTCACACAGTGCTTTAAAAGCGAAGTCACCTAGTTGGAAAGTCTGTGTTAAAAGGTAAGACAGTGTTCAAGAGACACTCCTGCACACATGCATTGCCCTGACAAAATAGCACTAGATATAAGGCATCGGGTCATTTTATTGCACAGTAAACAATTCGGTATCTCTATTGCCTATGATGTTTGGAAATAAGCCCTTTTACACTGCAGCCTTTCAGCAGCCAGCCAGCAGCCAGCTCCTGGGCATGAGCACGGGGAGAGATTGTGCGTAAATTAGGAGAGCAGGAAAGGGACTGAAGGTTGAATGCAGTTCAGAGTGTCTGAAAAAAAGTTCATTTCTCCTGATTTGACTGAAAAGCAAAAGGGACAGACCTGGCAGGGGCAGTTCCCCATCCCTCCTCTTACAGGTGGTTCAACGCGTGTTTCCTGACGGGGAGCAGTTCTCAGTAGAGGGGAAGGATAAACTGGGTGATACTTTCCATAAAAGTGGAACATTCAGCATAATTAAACTTAATCCTTAGAAGAAGATAAATATGTCTGAAAACCCAGCCCAAATGCCGGAGTTACAGTAGCTGAGCCACAGAGAGGAAGAATGGTTTTGTGGTTAAGGCACTTCAGTGCAATTTGAAAATCTGGGTTTAATTCCATCAGCTACAACCAGCCTGCATACTCTTGGACAAATGACTTAATATCTTGCTCTCCAGCTCACTATAAAAAAATGAGGATGATAGCTCTTTCTTTTCAAGCAGATGATAGTCCTTACCATGAAGAGTTTGCAGTCACAGCTAAGTCTACATATTGCAAATTGAAGCAACAAGTTTCAGGAGCACATCACCTTGATGATGGTGGCAACGTTTTATTCTCCTTTGTGGAAGGAACAGAATTCCCCTCTTGAAAACAGAATTTTATATCCACAATCCACTCCATGGGTCAGGTTTTCAAATTTCTGTATTAAAAAAAGAATTACAACACAAAATGTCTTAATTAGCTTTGTAGACAGCCAGGGTGAGTACAGAATACCCCGAGCAAGGGTCCTCTCCAGCCAAATACTGTCCTTTAGGGAACTTGGCATGCCTTCCAGGCTGTGTGTCAAGGAGACTGAGCAACTTTACATCAACACAACATGGATTTTCCTTCTACCAAACTACTCTGCAATCTGTAATTTTTAACCTCACAAGTTTGAGATTGTACCTTAACATTTGCAGGAAGCAGATGGCTTCTGCATGCTGCCAACCTGTTGTTACAAAAGCATCTTCCAAGAATTGTTTTCTACCCACAGTCGCTAACCATAATTAACCTTTCATATGATTTAATAAACAGGAAAAAATATTTGCCATCTCATATTAATGAAGAGAGATCTTCAGGACGTTTTTTTCCCCCTTCTAGAACACAGAAGCTGTGGTAATTTTTTTGTGTGTGTACTTGTTTTATTGCCTTTCAATCTATTTAGGGATGCAGCTTACCAATGCAGATTAGTGCTCTGAAGGGCAGTGGATGTGCAGAACACCTTCTTGCATGGCACAAAATGACCTCTTATTTGAGAAAAAATAAAGCAAGGCCGAGTGAGAAGAGCGACTGCTAAGCCTGGGGCAGATACGGAGAGAAGAGCTCACTGACAGCCCCAGCAAAATCAAGGGAGCCAGCTACATTTTACATCCTTCCCACGCTCATAGTTTTAATGCCTCACAGAGTTTTAATTGATGATAATAATGGAGTCTTATAAAGCACTGGCCTTTTTAGTATTTGGAAACTTTATTGACCAGCCATTTTGGGGTGGAGGGCTCTCTCTCTATACACACCCCAGGGACAGACACCTCCAAAGTGCCTAAGAGAGAGCTAAGTGCAAAGTGGTATTATTACCATGATTTCACTAATGCATGAAAATGAAGATGTTGGCTAAGATTTCCCCCCGTATTATGAGGGAAATTAAACAACAGACATAAGTAAAAAGCTGGCATGGGGGAACAAAGTATGTCTCTCAGTTCCTGATGGGTAGTTTCTTCGGCTTAGGACATCAAAGGCTTTCTGAAGAGCTGAAACTATAAAGGAAATATTCTCTTGGCTTAACCAATTTCCATAATGGGGATTAGGGAACACTCTCCCTACTAGGATAGGAGAACTTATTTTTAAATTAATGTTTCTTGCAACTGTTGAGTGGTCATCATCCATTAGTATGATAATGCACCCTTGAAATTACAAATACAATTATGATGATAACTGCTTGGCTATAAATGATAAAACAAAATCATATATATACATACAAAGACAGAGCTTCAGCCCAGGAACTGGTTCCAAGAGACAATCCCAAATTTTCTGTTTTGACCCTGTTTTTTCTGGTACAATGGATTTCGCCAAATGGCATTTTGCTCCCATTTGCTATCAATATGCTGCCAAGATTGAGATGGATCAACATGATTTAAGATAGATGCACATCAAATTAATGTAAGGCTAAGGAGACTGACTTTATAGTTGAAAATCAAAAATGAAAAAATAATTTAAAGATAAAAAAGGTTTTGTTTTCTGAGGTTAGGAATTAAACAAAGAAACCAAAGATCTCAAAGAGATTGTTTTTCACTAAGGATAAAAAATCTGTCTTTACATATATATAATATGCACCTGGAGACCACCAAGCAGTTGCAGCATTTTCTCTGCATCCTATTAAATCTCAGACATTGACTGATATATTTTCTTGCTCAGAATCCAGCAGAAAACCACCATTCTGCTACAGCTTCCATTTCTTTAATTGTTTTCAGTAATTAATTCTTATACTCTTTCAGTTATATCAGACTGTGTGCACATTCCTTACTCTGCTTTTGTTTTGTGATAATTTTATCCTAGTCTTGATGTAGAGAATTTTTTCTAGTGTGCTTAGATTTTGTCTACATTAGAACAGCTCTTTT
The DNA here is from genome assembly GCA_033556795.1 of Tapera naevia. NCBI lineage: Eukaryota > Metazoa > Chordata > Aves > Cuculiformes > Neomorphidae > Tapera > Tapera naevia. The sequence goes on from JAUMJJ010000113.1 coordinate 6,863,900, forward strand.
AAAAATGACTCCTTTTAAAAAAAAACATCGTTTTCCTCCAGAGATTGTGATCACAAACCATGCACTTTGATATCAATAAAAGTTTTAAAAATGCATGTATGATTTTTACTTTTGTAGATCTCAGTGAGATACAGTGTAGAAGAAATACAAGATCAACAGTGTTTTAAATGACAGCTTATCTTTTTGCACGATACCTTAAGGTACCCTCTCCAATGTTAAACTTTCAGAAGTTTGGTGCAGGTTCCCTTGGAGGGAACTTCCCTTTTTCAAGGCCCAAGCCCAGTTTACAAGACTGACCAACTGAATTTAATTTTCTGTCCCTTTCTTTCTAGTTCAGTTTAAGATTCAGACTGAGGCTTAGTCTTTGAGTTTCTGAATTTTCTTGTTTTCTGACCAGTATATCATTATTATTATTATTTTAATATAAAGAGTTTTTCATACTGTTGTTTCTTGTTTTGCTTTTTTTGATTTGTTTAAGTCTTTTGGGGTTTGGGGCTTTCTTGTGTTTTTTTTCTTTTTTTTTGTTGTTGTTTTTGTTTTTCCTACAGGATGGGTTTAAACAGTTTCTCCTAGACCTCTTCAAACTCATTGCATCCAACATAAATCCATGTGACAAATATTTTGGTGCCCCAAGAGCCCCAAACATTTGTAATCTGTAGCTCCTTTCATTACCCTGACAGCCATATCAAGTCAAGGTGTGTTTTAATGTTTTTTTGGGGGGGGAGAACACATTTTCATTCAAGAGATGTTACAGAAAAAAATCAGTAAGGTCTGCGGTGGTCTGTGTCAGAAGGCAACAATGCCAGCCTTCTCCTCCAGTTTGGGTTCCTTTGCAATACATAACAACCTCGTCTCACAACACCTTTGAGGAGGCAAATGTGTTTTTTTTCCTTTTTTAGACAGGCGAGAGAACAGGGACATTAAAATCCCAGTTCTGCAGAGGAAGGCAGCCCTGGGGGGACACTCCACAAAGTAAATCAGTGAGTTTGTGATGGATTCCCCAGGTACCCCTCAGCCCCTGCTCATCCTAACCTATTCTCACCAACCTATTCGCTCCAAAACTGAAACCCACAAAGCTTTGGAAGTGCTGCTTTGGGAAGATGGCAGAGGATTTGTCTGTCATTAATGCTTTTGGGGAATTATTTTTTTTCCTCTCCAGCCTGTGCATGGTCTTGCTATTGCTGCTGCCCCTCATTGGTTTTAAAACATTTTTTTCTACAGATCTCCATGGAGGAAATGTACTCTTTATCCTGCATTTCAGAAAGCAGAGCAAATAAGGATGTCACTTGCCCAAGTGTGCCCTGAAAGTCTTTGGTGGCAATTTGCACCTCAGTCTATAACCTCACACTACTTTTCATGACCATTGCTCCCGTCCTCTCTGGTTTCACTTTAGCCTCTCTTCTCTCAAATCAGGTAAAATGAGCACCACTGTCTTTTCACGATCTTTCCATCAATTCCATTATATTTTATTAAGTGTTTTTTTTAAACTCTCTTTCCTTGAAATGGTTTCAGGATATGGGAAACTCCAGTTTCATCAAAAGGAAAACTAAGTCATGGACAAAGGCTGAAGCAGAAAGACTAGAAACTGTAATGCTAACAGAAACAACATTCAAAAAAAATTCTGTTGCTCTAAGGGTCATTCCGTGATTTACATGGAGTGACTCATGGTTTTCCAGCACAGTTGCTGGCCAGACCTTAAAGATTGCTGCCTATGTGGGAATGCTAATTTTAAAAAGCATTCAGCTCCTCATCAGATGTTGAGGAGCACAGCACATTTTCATTTTTCCTACACATTAGCCAAATTAAATCAAAATAAATATCAATGAAAATATTGCACAGGACATAAAACCCCATCCATTTGCTCTCTGTCCATATGCTGCTTTATGAGACACCAGGTTTCACTCCTGCTCCAGCTTTCTGCTGCCAGCCTTGAGAGTGCAGCAAGGCACGGAGTCCCCGATGTGCTTTAGGCATTCATCCCTCAAATACCGCACCCGGGGTCTGCCTGCCTTTTTGTTCTCACCACACATCTTCGCCAAGCTTATTTCTGCCCGCAGGCAGCAGCCATGGCTGGGCTAAAGCCTGCCAGCCTGGCTCTAGCCCCTGCCACTGACTCGGGCTGCACCGCTGCTGTGGGACCCGCCGTAAGGTGCAATTCTGCCAGCAAAAAGTACAGTTGCTAAAAGGTGCTTTATTCATTGATTATCTTAGAGTGGTTGGGACAAAGCAGACATTTGCATGCCTGGGAAGTTTTTTCCTAGGGATGCTGGCGTGTTCATACCAGGGTCTCTTGCTGTACATCTGCACCAGAGACACCACCACTCCTGACATGCGTGCAACCTGCCTGCAAAGCAAAGCACAAAACTCTCACTAAAGAAATCATAAAACAGAACTCAGGATGTAAAAATGCAACCCATTTGCATCGGTTTAGGAGCAAGATAGTGATTTCTGCTTTTAAAACTAGCGCAGAATAGGGTAATGTTATTAGAGATTCAACATTTTCCCCTCTCATTATTATTTATCTTCCTCATTTGAATGCTTAGATTTGAGAGAAGGGGGATTGCTTGGAAATTACACGAGCAGCCAAATTTCTTCCTTCCCCTTTGACAGGGCAGTACTGATGGTTATTGTTCTTTTCTAGCTGCTTTACTCTGTCCTTGATTTTTGTTTCAAGCAGTCTAATGGCATGATGTCAAATCCTGCTAATTGGTTTAGGATTAAAATGCAGGGCCACATCACTCTCTTGATTAACCAGCAGCAAAACTGCTTTTGTCTAACGATCATCTCAGAGGAGAAAGAAAATAAAGCATATAAAGGAAGCTTCAGGCTTTTGTCAGTAAAAATACATAGGAAACTGCTTTTTTTTTTTCTAAAGGAGAAAAAAAATTGCCACTGCTAGATCTGCTAAGTTTTGACTTGTAGCAGCTAAAAAGCAGCCCTGCAGGGAAAGAATGCTCCTAAGGAGCAGACTCTGCTTTTATCCAGCATCCAGCCACTTGCTGCACTGCACCAGAGCATCCATGGCTGGACCTTTTCATATTTAATAAACTAGCTGCCAAAAAATCAATGAGAATGTCTCAGCCCTGTTTCTGGCCTCTCTGACACCCAAACCGCTCCAGCCTCAGCAGAGTTTGCAGTGGGATGAATAAACTGGGATCGATCAACGGCTGCAGTAGCTGGGTCAGGACCAGGTTGATGCTGGGAGTGCAGGCACTAGCAGGAACCTCTGGGAAATGTGGGATGCCTGGGGCCATGTGGAAGGGGTTTGCACCCCTGGCATCCCACTTTTCTCACCTCACAGCCACAGAAATTAATTCTGCAGCGCCAAACTGGGCCATGCTTGCCAGGACCAAGCTCACCTGTTTGGTGATTAGCACAGAGCTGGGAAGATTATCTTTTCCCCCATGGCAGTGAGGACCGGGGCTTATTGTGAGGGGAAGGGAGGATGCATGGTTCAGGTTAAAACAGGGATGGAAGCAAACTAAACTTCTACTATGTTATGTCTCTGCTAAAAAAAACCCCAGCGAATCCACGAGAACCAGTTCCGCCCCCTCCCTCAAAAGCCCCAAGGATTCTCCCTGCTTCACTGTTTAATCTCTTTGGCTCCTGTTTTCCCTGACCATCTGAGGGGTTTAATTTCCAGGGAATTAGATGTCCAATTCAAGGTATTGTTTTGGGAACTGTGTACACGATTTGCCACACACAGTCCTGAAAGTCACTGGCAGACCCAGAGCTCTCAGCACGCTCCCAGCCCAGTCCCACTCTGCTGGGAGGTGAAAGGGACTTTATCAGGAAGGTTTTGATGCATTTGGCATGTCTTTGAACCTGGCTCCCCCAAAGGGAAAGAATGAACTCGGGTGGAGAAAGAAAAAGGAAATAAAAGGGCCCTTCCCATCTGCCTGGTTGCATTCAAAGTTTTTTAAAGGTATAATAGAGGTTTGTGTGTTCCTGCTGAGATTTGTTCTAGTCAACTTATCCAGGGCACTCAGGGTGGCGTGGTGCACCCGCCCTCCCTCAGCAATCTTGGAAAGAAATTAGGGCAGGTTTGGGGCTTTTTATGATCTTTTTCTGCTGCAAAAAATGCGCACCATGCACGCACATTGCTCTCACACAAAAGCGACTCAAACCAGCCCCACTGAAAACAAAAGCGTTTTTTCTCTGAGTTTTCACCGGTAATGCAGTTAAGCCCAGTGTTCCTAAGCATTGTATTTAAGCAGCCAACCATCCCTGCAAGATACAGTCCAGATTTTCCTAGAGAGCATTTCCAGGACAGTGGGGATAGGGAGCATCTTAGGGTTCAGCTCTGTTTTACAGCATCCCATTATGAAAGTAAATCACCGACAACAGCGGCTGTAGTCCAGAAATTGTCCTGCTCTTTAACTTGTTGGTGCAATTGTTAAAAGCCAGATCAAAAGGCAAAGATGATTCTTTTTTATGTGATCCTGGCCCTGGCACAGATGAGATTATATTTAAAAACACTAAATTCTCAAGAAAGGACCCTGTGTCAGCACCCAACAGGTACAAAAAAGCACGAGAAGTTCTTGGCTGTCATGAACAACTTTCTGCTTTGCAAACTGCGATAGAAAGAGTGGAAATATGTTTTGTCTGCTTTTCCCTTGTTCCAGGACTCCAAAGCAGGAAGATGAGAACATCCTGCACACATGTTAATTAGTCATTCCTTAAAACCAAATGTCACAGCACTCCTATTTAATTCCAAGAACAGGCTGATGAATATGTACGTATAGTTATAGTTCATTTACATACTCTGGGATTTGTTAAGAGACGCCTAATAAAACCATCTAAAATTAATTAGGTCTTCTCCTACCAAAGTTTATTTTGAATGCATATATATCAGGAACATTCCTAATACTGTAATAGAAGATTTTCACAGAAACAAAATACATATATTTCATAAATGCAGATAGTGATTAAAGCAGCCGCTCTCTAAACGGGATTTGATTCTTGATGTAGCAAACACACACAAAAAAGGGGCTTGAGTGCAGGAGAAGGCAGTGCTAGGGGTCCAAAGATGTTGAAGCTCAAAATCCAGAAGGCTGTAAGAAAATGTCAATGTAAGAGAGGTGTTAAATGAACTGAATTATCTCATCAAAGTCAGCCTCTTATTTTCAATTTCCAATTCTGCATTTTACACCATTTTAAAAGACTATATATTCTCCTTCGCTCTGAGCCCCCTCCCCTGGAACAGGGTGGCATCCAGGTAGCTGCGCTCAAAAAAGCCCTTGCAGCTTAAGAAGCCTTTCAGAGGTGTTTGTTTTTTTTTTTTCTTTTCAAAACAATTCAGTTTATAGGAAAAAGCACTCTTGATTTTTGACTATTTTTTTTTTTTTTGCTTAAATGCCCTGTACCCCACGAGCTCCCAAGGGGCATGAAAGCGAGGCTGCTTGTCCTGACGGGCACATCATGCATACGACAGGCCCTGCTGCAGGAATTCAGCTCACACTCCTGCTGATGTGTGAGTCTGGAACAAATCTGGCTCACTCACCCCACATTGGCTGGCCTCTGTGGGGCTGAGAGGAGTGGAAAGCAGTAAAATCTCCTTTCAGTCTATAAAAGTCTGCAGAGATATTTGGAATGTGCAGAGGGAACAGATCTCCCGAGTAAACCAGAGCAATGATTAAAATAGTCACTTCTCTGACTGTAACCGCAATTTAAATACTGTGGCTTTTGTCTGCCGAATAGCTATGGTTTATATTCTAGTGACAGTCACACAACTCCAGGGGTTGTTTTCGAAGTTAGTGGCAAAAACATGTGGTTTGAATTTAAAGTCTTAAAATTAGAGGATCAACTTTACTCCAGCAAAGATATTGCCAATGTCTCTGCGAATCATAATTTTAAATCATTAGGAACCTGAACACTCCTCGTTAAATGATTAAAGGGAATAGTAATGAATAAGCTAAAAGAAAGGGTAAATGTACAGCCATATAAGCAGGAACATCTATTTTCAAAGCAGAAAAAATATTGCCATCCTGACAAAGGGCAATAAACATATCAAAACTAACTCACTACTCTTTTTTTTTTTGGCTGAGAATGTAATCTTAATAAAGCAACAAATTTTAGATGGCAGGGTAAGATTACAGCTTTTCTAATCTAGAACTACAGTTTTCTGATAAACAAGTTATTGCTATGGGTTCCAGTCACAATTAACTCTGTATTTATGTCTTACTTTCTCAGAATAAAATGATCCCTGAGACGAGGTGCTTTGCTAGTGAAGTTTTCCATTTGAAACCATTAAGACACCATTAACCTCGTTTCCCTACTGAGAGTTCTGCATTCACATTTTCCCCAATAACAATGGCCTCAACCCAGCCCTCCTAGACCCGAATCCCTTCCCTTCTTCTCTCCCAAAATAGGCAGTGGACTGGGCTGAGTTTTGCAGATCATCATCAGCACACAAGGAAGAAGAGCAAAGATACATTCCTTCCCTACCCTGGTTGCATTGCTTTTGTAACCCATTTGCCCCCTCTCTAAGAGCATACCTCAGCTGAGATGCTTTTTCTTTCCTCAAAGTCAGACAGGTCATGGGTTGTCAAGCAATCCAGAGCCATTTTGACCACTTTCAGTAAGTCCTGAAATGGGAAGGATCACAGGTACCAAAGACATTGCTAGTTGAAACCTTGGTATGTTGTGTTTACATCGGATGGTTTTCAGTTTTCAGTGCGTTGAAGTTTTCAGTGCCTGTTTGGGAGAAAAAATGTGGAAAGGTCAAAATAAAATCTAAAAATGGGTAAATGTATTGACTGATGCATTATGTAGTATATATGAATGTAAATACATAAGGCTTGCTGCAGGAAGGAGAGCCTGACTATATCAATGTATTGACAAGAATACAAGGGTTATATTTGAAATGTAGAAAATAATGTGGTGAGTCATCTTCCACATGCTTTGGCTTGCGATCCTCTCCCATTTTCACTTTGACCCAAGAGGGCACAGCACACAGCCTGAAAATAGGCAGCGAGATGACGTGGTGTGGCTGTACCTCTCTGCTCCTTGTGGGGAAGTGCACCAATCCCATCTGCAGGTGCTCACAAGGGATGCTCAGAAAAAGTCTGAAAAATGCTGCTATGATAGGAATTGTCAAGTTTATCTTCAAAATGTATTCCACTACCTAACATAAATAAATAGGTTATAAGAATACCCCCTGAAAGAGGAGATAATAAAAAGACTGAAGATACATAAGAATCCAACAACAAAAGTTACTGCACTTCTAGTCCATAGGTAAAGCAGCTGTTTGTTACTTTGGATTACAAATTGCATCAAGAACAAAATCAGAACAAGAAACTGAAGGCGCACACCTTAAATATGAAATTTTAGATTGTAACATTTGCAAATGTAAAATAGGATGGTCAGCCTTAGGCTTGGTTACAGGTGACCCATCCATGCATCTTGTGGAATGTGCATCGGTTACTTACCTCCCCAAACCAGCCCTTTTTCTACAAGACTTCGAGGCCCAGTTTCTTTCTTTCAAAACTAGGTTGCTGTGGTCTGCCCTGAAAGTGTCTTAATACAAACAGCCAAGATGGGGCACCCAAAGACAGCGAGGTGGACCCAGCAAGTGGGGCGCCAGCCTCTCTTCCAGATGACTTTACAGGGCTCTGCTCTCCCTGCTGCATTAACAAGCTGATTTTAGAGGGGATCAGGACTGCCCACAGTATCCTGTGGTCACCAAGGTGTGTGCAAGTGATGCACTTCTCCCCAAATCAAGTCCTGGGCACTTAACTCCTCTGCAGTGACTCTATGCAGCTCGACTGGAGCCACCCTTCAATCCTCGATGTACCTAAATATGAAATGCAATCCCCAGAAAAGAGCCTGGGTTTGTATTAATGTGCTGTGTTCTTCGATATGGAGTCTGACCATCCTGTTCACCTGTTCTGCTGCTCCACTATTGAGCACCGCATTCCTGACTCTCACCAGCCTGGGCAGCTGTTGGTCGGATTAATGGAAATTTGAACTTACATATATGTCCATGCATAGGCATAAAGAAACACATATATTTGTACTTACAGACACACAAGATTGTAAGAAAAAAATATTTAAACACCTATGACACTAAAAAGCAATTTCTCACCAGTATTTTACTTCTAAGCATTCAGGGCATGACCTATAGAGGATTTTAATGAGCACAGCATCTCGGCTGTGTAAGGGTCATTTTCTCTTCATCCTACCAGTCTCCTGGCCTTACCAAGCTTGACTACTTCATATAAGTCATGGTGCCCTTAGTGAATCTCAAACATATTATGTTCATATCTAGGATATCAATTATACTTTTCATGCATCTTATGATACCCTGTGTGTTACGAGACCTAAAGCAACCATATGTGGGGCTTTAATAACACAGCTGACTGGCTAGGTATGTTTGCAAGGGCATGTTTTCTCCCCCAGCCTGACATCTCTCATCTTGCCAGCTTTTATTTTGCTTCATGGGTTTTTCTATCCAAAGGAATAAGCATTAAAAAAAAAAAAAAAAAGATTGAAGTCTTAAGACCTATATATTAAGATACTTTTTTAAAAATCTTTTGCACATTGGAATGATTTATTTCAGAGACGTGTCAAATCTGGCTGTTCCTTAATTTATTTTCTCAGTGAAACAGCCAACCAGAGCCACGCATGGGGCACCACAACCAGATGGACTGGTCTCAGCCTCAGCTTTATGTACAAGGATGTACCCTTTTTACTCTGCATGCATACGAACACAAATTATATGTACAATATAGATACTTGCTCACAGTAGCAAGGGTTTCAGCACATTCACTGAAGAGGTTGTTTTTCTAATAATTGCTCATGCATGAGAAAGTAACCAAGAACTCAGTCCAGAAGTATTCCCAGGACCAATCTGGTTTTATTCTGCCCTTTGCTTGGTATATTGGTGCTTTGCAAGTGATAGCCCTGATTAGAATGATGCTTATGCAGCAGTGTAAACACATTTTCTGTGCTACCACATGCCTTCCTTTGGACAATTTGCATTGCAGAGAAGCTAAAAAGAGACAATGTATTTGGAATGGTTGATTAGAGGAATATTGCTCATATAGGCAAAGCATAACATTTTTAATCCCAACCTCACTTCATTTTTAAGAAAAATAAATGATCTCTGTATCTTGGTAAATGCATCGTGTTGAAATGGAGCCATTACTCTGGACAGTTTTTTCACAATGGCTCACATAATATGGTATGAAAATCATGTACAACTCCTGCATTTGTATCTCAGAAAGAAAATAAAAGGCAGTTAAATTATAAAGCAAGAACTAAGTATGAATGGATGTTGCATTCAAGGAGTCAAATGCTTAAGATGGGGAAATGACAAGATTTTTTTTTTTGTTGTTCTAGATATTTTATCCTTGCAACAAGCTCAACTGTCAAATGTTTCAAGAGAGGTCAAAACTAGTCTATCTGTCTTTTTTATGCGAGTTTATGAAAGGAATGTCTCCTTGTGGAGCTGTACAGGAATTGACACGATAAACCTAAATGGCTTCTTTACAACTGTTAGGGTTTTCTGTAAACACATGCTGTCCTGCCAGCCAACCAGCTTCAAACCCGGGTGCTGAGCACAGCAGATGGTCTATCCTGTCGATACACACGCTACTAATTCATATTTCAATACACAGCATTGCTGCTTAAATGAAGCCACTGCCTCTTATAAAGTTTTAAAAACTTCCAATAACTAGTGATTCTGGAGGGTTTAAAAGCAATGGGAGAGGAAGGCTGCAAAGAAAAGGCAACCAGCTCTAATAAGATTGGACCTTGCGGAGGGGCTTTTGCACTTTGATGCCTCCTGCCAGAGGGAAACCATGGCAAGGCTGTGCTATATTAATACAGGAATAAATAAATACAGAGAAACCAGCCCAGCACGACCCACAAGTAAGGTGTGCAGAACAGAAAAGGTAAGAGGCAATGAAAAATACGGCTACCTACAGCAATCATGGTCATAACATCTTGTTATCAGTGTGGCCATGTCAGATGATCAGGATTTTCATGGGGAAGGTAAGTTTTCAGGAAGGGTGCAGCTGCCTCAGCCCTTCCCTACATCAGCTCTGCTACTGCCGCTATACGCAGAAATACATTTTGGCACCAACACTTCAATGTAAAAACCCTTCTTCCTTAGCTAAATTGGATCCCATCCTTCTCATCTCCTGCAGTGTCCAGCTATCATCTAACAGGTTCAGGTAAGATGTGGTACAAGATCATTATCTTTCCACTGGGCTACCAGAGCAGGACATAAAGGAGTAATTGTCACTACATCTTGAAAAAGAAAGAAGCAGTGGGAAAAAAATCAAGTTTCTGGGTTTTTTTTTCTGAGTTTATGAAACAGGGAATACAGGGTAGAAGGTTTATGATGCTGAATGTACAGTGAACATTGCAGTGTGCAGACCCCTGAGCGCATCAGCCCAAGCTCACAGCTGGACTTTGCAAACCTGCCTGGAGCTAGCTGTGCCATCACCATATTCTGTGACCAGGGCATTCCAGTGTCACCAGTCAGAGGCTTTGAGGGTGAAGCTGGAAGCAGCCCCGGGTCAGCCCTGGGCATACCACTGCTCCTGTCGGAGAAGGACATGAGAGACACAGCCATCCTAAACACCTCCACAAACACCTTAAGACAGGTATTTCATGCATTTGGCTTCAAGTCCCCACGCTGCTGTATTAATTTCTCCTCCTCCATTGCTGATAACTGCTTACACCAGAAAGTAAAAAAAGAAATAGCTAAGGAACGATCCGCTGCACTAATAACCCCCACTCCTTGTGAGGAGATTGCTGCTTGAATTTCTCTTGTTATGGTTTTATCAAATATTGCAGAACCGCCTTCTTCAATTCATTAAATCTTTCTCCCAAAGGAGAAATGCAAATTAATATTCACTTTTTCTTGTTATTTCAATTTACTTACTTTCTGTTCCAGAGACTAAGCTACAGAGATTTTTCCAGATCCGCAGTTTGTTTCTTTGGCCATAGTAGAGAGTGAACAGCTCTGATGGATTTGTTAGAGGGGAAAACAGAACCAAAGAGGCCTTAAGAGAAGGAAACAGCCGTTAAGAGTTTCAGATGTGTAGTTGGAATTATGCTTTAAAAAAAAATAAAATTAAATTAAAATAAAATTAAATTAAAATTAAAATAAAAATAAAATTGGAGGTCTTGTGTTATTATTAAAGTATGGCAATGAAAATTGTGAATTGCTGCAGAAGTCACTCATGCTGTAGCTAAAGAGAACATAAATCAGCAGACAGACTTGTAACCGTCTTACAACTCAATCACTAATTAAAAAACATTAGTATGCAATTAAGGAGTGCCCTTCGATAAGCATGCTGTCGTACCCGATTCAGCTCTACGCAGACACAGATGCAGCATTGCAACAATATAGTATTTTTATATCCTAGGCAAAAAGCACAGAATACGTGTGTGTGTATTATATTGATGCAAGGTAATGCATCTGACTCCACGTGTTCCCATTTCAAATGAAAAGCCTACTTACTGGAATCAGATAATTCCGTTCCACTTAGATTTAAAACTTCTCCCCAGCACACTTGCTGCCAAGCAGGGGGAGAAAAGTATGGGGAGCATTTCCAGAGGGAAAAGTGGAAGTTAATGAGAAACAGCCACATATCTGTGCCTTTTCTCTGGTGCAGCCGCCACTGTGCAGGGACACTTGGTCCATGGGACAGGACACATTGCAACGGGCACTGTTTCTGATGGATGAGGGTGTCTTGTCTTTCAGACTTTTTTAAGTGACCCAACCCATTTCGATAGTGTTTTAGATAAAACGTATCTCACACAAACAATTGCAAACCACACTCTGCCACTTGCAGCTCAAGAAGTATTTCCCACAACCAACTGCTTCTCTCTGTGCCTACAACTGAAAGCAGTCATTGGCAAACACAGCATTACTCACATTTTGGGTTGCTGTGGCCACGGTACTCAACAGCATGGATGCTGGGAAACATGTTGCTGAAGAGGACCTAGAGCAGAGCAGGTGAATGGTAAAAAGATGGACTGACCAGACAAAAGATGAATGGCAAAGCAAGGCAAGCCCCCCCCCCCCCCCCCCCCCCCCCCTCCCCCTCCCATTCCTCACACCCTCTCTCGTTTCTCCTGTAGCCAGGGTGCTTAGATCAGGAATACTCTTTCTAAAATTCTCCTTCTTTCTTGCTTTCTGGAAAATCCTTCCAGAAAGTCTTGGCTCCCTGCAAGCCCCAGGGTGTGTCCCAGGGTACTGCTCGAGGAGACAAGTGGCTGCACTCCCACCTGGAGGCAGAAACCGCAGCAGCAAAAATACAGATTCACGGGAAAAGGGAGGGGGGTGGGGGGGCGAGGGGAAATAACAAAAAAAATGGAAATGTGTTAGTTAACTTCATGTGGTTGTTCGAGCCACTTCCCGACACCCAAACGAGTCATCTGAATTTAACACATTTCTCTTTTGCATTTTGCAGCTCACCTTTAAGAGAGCACAAGGCGGAGGAGGTGGGAATATATGGACTTCAGCCCTTCCCATCAGTTTCCCCCTGTTACTTTCAAAGATTTTTCTATTTAGAAAGGAAGGCTTTTTTCTTTTTTTTTTTCCTGCTGTTCTTACATTACACATACTTCCCAGCCAAAATATCTTGCTTGTATATTTTTTAATTTAGCCTACATTCCTCAAAACTGCTCTAAGAATAATTAAAGAGAATCACTTTTCCTGTATCTTTGATTTACCTGACTTTATTTCCAAAGAGTTTTTTAAGAAATATTCATTAAAAATAAAGAGACACCAACAATTAAAGAAAAAAATAGCCCCATAACCTCTTCCATGTCTAACTGTAATAAAAAATGTTTAAACTGCATGGGTACTTATCCTTATGAAAAACATATGAACAAAACAAAACCCCTAGTATTCTGGTAAAATTCTGTAAACAGGACAAAATTTAACTGTGGAAATATACCATTGAAGATCTTTATTTCCTTCTAGCTCCTTCCAGGCACCAAACAAGTTTTGCATGCAGATTTCGTTTCAGCTGGGTGGAATCGTTCTCATAACTATTCTCCAAAGCCTGAACTCTGAGGTCAGCCCTGCTCCTTCTGAAATGGGATAAATATTAACAAGTGTGACTAACCCATTCCTTGCCCCCTTCTTAAATTTTCCAGAGTGTGCCAGCGAGCATGAAAGCCAGAGATCAAAAACCGTGAGGGTTTTATTGTTGGAACCGGATTGAAAGAAGGATGCAATATAGGCAAAGTCACAGCATCTCAGGGAAGCTGGTCTGTAACACCACCAATAAAAAAATGAGGGAACTACTGAACTGTAAGAAATTTACCTTGCCCTCCTGCTCAAAAATGAGTAGATTTTCACTTACCCCTTACAATAACATTCTATGAGTGCTGAACCAGTGCCAAGAACAACTTTGGACTTTCACTGTGGGTCCTGGAGCACCCAAGAGAGGATGGGGGCGGTGGGGCACCCTGGCTATGGGGTTCAAGGTCTTGAGGTCACTCCTGTCTTTCTCTTCACAGCTGCTGCTCATGAAGTTTCATGGTGTCATGGATAATCTCCCCCTACAATGCATTCTTCTTTGAACCAAGCTGCTCTCCATGCTGGAGCATGTACGAAGACCAAAACAGGACTGATTATAGCACCCAGACATTTCTGGAGGGAGTCTCAGGCTAAAGAATCTGGTATTAAATGAAGCACCTAGAGATGCTTATTACTATTGCAGTTTGATATCCATGCAGAGGCAGTGATGCAAAGCCCAGTCTGGAGAGTCATTAGGACACATAATCCAAACAGCTTTGCTCACACTCCATCGAGTGACGAGAAAGCTGTAGATTGCACTTCTAGTGAGTGAGGCACTGGGAAGGGAGTGAAAGAAAGTAAGGAGAGTTGTAGATGGAATAAGCATCTATCACACATCTTCCCAAAACTGTATCAGTTCTGTGGACACAAGGAGGGAAAGAGGCCTCCTACTAAAGGTTTGTTAAAAACAGATTATAGACTTTAAAATATTTCTGTCCAAGGTCAGGTCAAGTCCTGATGAAGCCAAGGAAAATTCAAAGCCAACTGAATTGAGGAAAAAAAAAAAGCCCAACTCAGAAATTATGAACAGAAGTATTTAATTCTGAAAGAGTTTTTATTCATGTGATTGACCAAAAGCTGGACTCACATGATTCAAAGTTGTTCGCTTGTAATACATAGGTCAGAATGTGTTTACTTCTCCTATGCATTCTCTCGAACAAAAGGTATGCCCCAGTTTTCAGCACCTCAGTTGCATCTACTCCACTGACCCCACAAGAAATCTTCTCAGTTTGTTTCCACACCTGGCTTTCTTCTCCTGCAGGATGTCAAACTGCAGAGCAGAACATAACCAAGATCATACACTCTTCTCCCTCCATCTTTTGAAACACGATAGCTCTAAAACCAGCAAGGGGGTATGCTTTTTGGGGGTCATTTGCTTTACAAACTATAAAAGTTTAAAAAGAAGATGCATGAATTTTGGTCCTGACCTACATGGTTCCTGTTCCACAGCCTTGTTCCAGCCTGAAAGCTTCAGAAAGCATGAATGGAACCTGAGATGAAAAGAAAGGAGGAGGAAGAGACAGCATTTATTGACCCCTTTGTACCTTACAGGTTGTGACATCTGCCATGACTTGACAGACTATGTGAAAACTTTCTGCAGACATGAACCTGTTCAGAGATGACACTTATGAAAGCAAGCCTCATGCCCAAACCGTGAATCTAAAGCCCTCATGTTTTTCCAGCCTGGGAAAGAGTTGAGTTTGGGTTTCTTCACTCAGTAGCTCCTGATCTCCTGGAAATTCCTGTGTGTAAACGCCAGATACCCGGCTGAGAAAGTCAAGATGGAGACATCTGCAAACCAATGTTAAATTCTCTGCAGAGCTCACCATCTCCATTGCACAACAGTGAGATTCTCAGCAGGACCACAAAAGGAGCCATGCCGGAGTGGTTATAAGGAAAAGTCCCAGGAAACCTCTTAGACCTTGCATAATTTTTAAACTTTGCCCAGTTAAACTGTGGTTCCACTAAACTTTCCTTCACCTGGCAAAGGACTGGCCGAGTTATTATGGAGAACAGCCCTGAGCAATTAAAACTGAGAGCAATATTACAAATCTAAGATTCGGTAGACAAAAATCTCTTGCAAAACACACAGCCCTACGGAGTTATAGCCTACCCAAATGGGAAGAACCAAATTAAATGAAAAAACCATATTGTATATTATCTTAATTTATATATGAGATTTTAGACAGTTCCAGATTTCTGGATTAAATACAATACCATGTGGCTCCATTAAGCCTCACTGGCCTTTTAAAATATTATTGAAAGAAATAATATATAACAGTTTGAAAGATTTTTGGATGCTTGGTGGTATCATTATGCAATTTATTAATATGTGGGCAGAGTGACTAATGCCTCTGAGGATGTATTTTTAGTTTCCAAAAAAAAAAGTGTGCTGGGGGGCCAAGAAGGAAAATCATCTACAAATGGGTTTGTGCTAGAGGCATGTGGGGGTATGCATCATTCTGTCTGCCCCTCCATAAGCGCAACACTAGGAATAAAGCAGTTCTACTTTCACTTACAGCATTTCCAAAGGTGCCCAGAGGCCCCAGCAATGGCAATTTGGTAGAACTTGGGTATCTAGCTCTTTTCCTGGCATCTTTCCTCCATTTTTAAGGCTGAAAGGGACAATTCAGATCATCTAGTTTAAAACTCAATATAAACCCCCAAGAAAATAATTTCACACATTCACTAGCTAATTGAGCCTACTACTATATGTTTTACCAAAGTCATCTGGGCTGGCCTCCAGTTCTGATTTCAAGATGCAAAAGGATGACAAATCCCCAGCCTCCTTCAACAGCCTGTCCCAACAGTCAGCTCCCTCTCCCTTCCCAGTCTCTTTATTTTTCCTGTCTTAAATTTCCAGCCATTGCATCTCGTTAGGTTTTCCCCCATTAGACTATAAAGCCCTTTTGTACATGGTATTTTTTACTCCAAAGGCATTTTCTGCACAGAGTTATGTCTCTGTGTGATCTACTTTTTTGCTAAGTTCACCAAATTGAGCTCCTTAAGCCTCTCTCCACAAGATTTCCTTTTCCAGCCCTCATCATCCTTGTAAAACTGAACCATAGGCTGAGAGTTTATAGTCTCTATCATGAATTCAAGTCCCTCAATCTCAGGTTAATAAAGTCTCTATTTTTTAATAAGGCTTCTGTGAAATGACTAGAAATAGTCCCGCAGGATGTGTTATTTGGAAGTAACTATTTCCACATGCGTTGGAGGTACAGCCCTGTGAGCAAAGATGGGGAGAGAAGTGGGAGGGCTCTTCCCTCCTCTCCTTACCATTTTCTGCAGCCTTTTTAGCGCTCTCCTAAGCTGCATTTTCAGAAAACAGTATTTTTCTTGGAGGGTCCAACCCGATGGATATTTCATAGACCTCTAGGATGAAGCAGAGCAATTTTACTTCTCCGTGTGCATGCAGAAAACAGCTCACAAGCAAGCTGTCTTCCTGAGCACAAAACCTGCCCTCCACCCGCCAGGACTGGGAGCCTCATCTCAGGTGGGAGAAGAGGCACTGAAATGGTTTTGTCATGTCTTGCTGCACAAACCACTCCTTCCCTGGGCCCAAAGAGACATCTAAAAATCCTCCAACACTCATGAGAGTCCCTCCTTCCTCCCAGATTAACAGGATTAGAAACAACCCTAGAGTTTTTCTTCCCCATCCTTTTCCATCAGCTGTGTCCACACTTTGGAGCTGTTTCTTGCCATCATTAGTTGGTTTATTTGCTGTTCGTTAAATGACAGTGGAGTTTTACAGGAGGCTTAGCTCTAGATCTTTGAAGAAAACACCCCAATGCTGCCAAATTTCAGCAAAATTACATGATATGGTGAATTCTAGACAGC
Organism: Tapera naevia; assembly: GCA_033556795.1. NCBI lineage: Eukaryota > Metazoa > Chordata > Aves > Cuculiformes > Neomorphidae > Tapera > Tapera naevia. The sequence continues at coordinate 6,880,788 of JAUMJJ010000113.1, forward strand.
CTCCTCAGGCACTGGAGCTATAGATCACTTCTCCACATCTTCTGGATGGGATAATATTCTGCTTTTCCCTCAGTTGCATTTTGTTTGTATGTGAGACTATGCACCAAATGGGGGATTAAAAGATAAGACAGTTCAGTTTCCATTCAGTCTGGTCTTTATGCAGCCCACAGGGACAAACTTGCTGTACCAAAGTGAAAACAAAAATTTAAGAGGCAATTACAAGTGACAAAATTTTCAAGCAACTGAGGTCACTGCCAACCCAGACACCCTTAAACTTTCTTTTCCTTTTTTGATTTGTTTGATCTTCTGTTGTTCAGTTTTGCTCACAACATTTCTGATCCAAAACCCAGCAGAGTCCTTTCAGATACATCATTCACTTCAGGCCACTTTCCATCACTCATAGATGCCTACATATGTCCTGAAACCCTCCGGTGTCTTAAGAACTCCTCCAGTCTATCTTTACTATTTGACTTCAAAACCTCTTTTCTTTACCTCTTTAATGAAAGTTTAAAAATAAGCATGAGTAGGTGATATAAAAAGAGTAAACCACCTAATAAAATGGCCCTCCTTTCTTGCTATATAGAACATATAGATTAAAAGAACTTGCCATTAGTTAGTGACTCAGCATCCTGGTCCTGGAGTTACACCCAAACTGTAATGTCAGCTTGTGTAAGCAGCCTGCAAAATCAGTCAGATGAAAATGAAATTTCACAGTCAGGTATAAAATTTAAAATTTCCAAATGGCAGGCACAATTCTTCAAGTATTCTTAAAAATATCTGTGCTAGGCAAATCATAAGAGCTTGGCTATTTAGAGGGAATAGGCAAGAAAGGGTAAAACATGCAAATACGTTCATGTGGAAAGCAAATAAAATAATCTTTGAAGAGAAAGAACCTTAGTAAATTTTTCCTAGTGGTCACAATTCAACCTCTTTATTCTTTACACTCCACTCGACAACGGCATAAGGTCTTAATTTTGTTCATGGTCAATGTAATGTTTAGAGTCTCATCTACTTGGATGATTCTTTGGGGACTCGTTGCAACAGCTACATTTTGGGTTTAAATTGCATTTTTTTAAAAAAAAAACCTACAACTGAATCTTACAAAGGAGTGAAAATCGAAAGAATAAAATTAGATTCCTGAATCTTCATCCCTTTTTAGAAGCAGACATGAAAAAACTCCATCCAGTTTTGTTAAATATTTTTTCCACATCTGGTGTTCAGTCAAAACCATAAGAAAAGTGCTGGAAATCTCACAAGAAGTCTTGTATTCTTGTGATTTCCAGTCCAATTTTTGCAGCCACAGGAGATCTGTATAGTTCAGATAAGAATCTGAAGCAGAAGCCAAACCCAAACTGTGAACCTCCTGAGGCTCACCCCACCCACAACAGCGTATGTCTTTACCCATCATTTGCAGCAGATGTTCTCTCGAATTCTCCAGTGAGATAAATTTCATTAAAAGTTTCAGGAGAAAGATTGTAAGACACATACAATACAAAATAAAATTGTCCAAAGCAGCTCATCATGGCCCATGAAGCTATTGTTAAAGACCTTCATATACCAGTATCTTTTGATTAGAGCAGTTTGCTTGTCCTTACTACTCGTTTTTCCATGCTGGGCTTTGGGGGATTTTTGATCTAAAGGCCACTGACATCAATGAGAGTATTTCCATTGTCTTCAGTGGGCTTCAGATCAAGCCCTTGACAAACTGTTTCTCCCATAGGTCAGTTTGCAGAACGTGGGTTTCTGCCAGCAGATTGTCCCTAGAACATTTTTCTGTAGATTTACAGTCTTTATAAAACCTTTAAATGAAGTTCTATAGTTAGATTCATATGGTATATCATAAATTACAGCAGACTGTGCAAGCTTGGATTTTAGGGCTGGTTGGGATTTTTTTCCATTTGGCTCTCAGAGAACATGTATTTTTTTTCCATCCAGAGGAACTTTTCTCCAAATGCTAATTTTACCTGCTTTCTGCTATTTTGCAACAGACTCTCTGCATTTCTCTTGGCTAAAGCTCTCCAAAGAAGGTTGTGCCTGTGGCAGCAGTGGCAATGTGAGCAAGCGGGAACTCGCCATCCTCTCTTGATGCTCGTTGGTAGGGCAGGCCAAGGATTTGGACTCTCCTTAGTGCTAGTCAGACTACTGAAAAAGAAAAGCAAGCCAAAAGTTTCAGATTAATTTCCTCCCTTAAGGTGTAGTTAAAGCCAAAATCTGATTTTGCCTTTCAGAAGAACATCTTGTATCCAAATCTGACATCAGACTCTTGAGGGACAAAACCCTGGGGCAAGAGCTGATATTTGTGCAGTCTTACAGGCACTAATACTAGTCTTAACTGGGACCTCTGTGGTCTTGACTCCTTGTGTCAACACAAGGCAGCGTGACAGCAGGAGACGAGGGACAACCTTCAGACACTCAAGACCTAATTCAGGTTCCCTATCGCCAGAGCCTAAATTTAAGGGTTCAAGCAGCATTACTGCGCCCATCTACAAAGTGGGAGCAATAATCTGACAATACTGTCTCTGAAATGCTGTGAGGCCACGAACTCTGTCTACACAGAGTAGTACTGTTCAGTAGTAAATGAAATCTGTTTTCACTTCCAAGGCTATGGCATAAATTACTATAGGCAGAAATCCAGCCTAGCAGGCAATGAACTGGATGGGGCCCACTTAGTTCCTTCCATCTTTAGCTTTGATTTTCATTGTTCTGTTTCATTAACAGAGTTTCCATGTCTGCCTTCTCCACCCTTCCCCCTGTTGTTATTTTTCTGAGTTGTTAATTTGCCAGCAGAGGGAACGGCCTCGTAATTGTATACCAGCTCCTCCAAAGCACCCACAAGAATCGTAACAGTATTTAGCAGACTCAGCATTTCCCACTTCTCAGCTTTCCTATATATAGAAAAAGAGGCTAAGAAAGTCTGTTGTTGTGTTCCCCCTGGGGGACCATAATCTGGTCACTTGTTTTCTGCTCAAAATGCATTATACTCTGCAGACACTGTCCTGAAAATCAGGACAAGGTCCACTAAATCAGTGGGGTTGAGCCAATTGGCAGCACTGGTTTTGAAGGACATAAATATTGCCCCAAACTAGGCATCAGCTAAGAATATCTTGACTCATTCTATTTGCTTCTTTATTCCTTTTCATTTTTGAGGAAGGTTATTGATTCTGCTCATGCATGAAGGAGAATGGGGGGGATATAAGAAACCAAAAGGGATGGCAAATTTGTTCAGGTGACTTTTCCAGCTCTCCCCTTTGCTTTCCTGTGTTCCCAGTTGCTAAATCCTTACAGGGACCAGTTCCACTTTTGGCCTCTTCCCTGATCACCAGTGTCAGAGGCTGCTTTTATGCGGCAGATGAAAAGATGTTTCACCACCACCCTTTTAATCATGATTCATTTGAGAGAAATTAACAGCAATAAATTTTATTCAAATCCTGTTTTGTCCCAGTAGAGGAGTTTGTGCCTGAATAGGAGTACTCCCACTGGGAAGAGAACTGGAAAGACAAAAATAGATTAGATGAATGAGTGATTACAGGATAAAGTGATGGCCACTTACCAGCCAAACAGGATTTGCTGCTGAAGGCTGATGAAGTCTTCTGACTTTACAGTTTAGCAGCAGCGAATCCATATTTTTCGTTCAGTCAAGGTGTCTTGGAAGTAGAACTTGACCTTCTAGTATTTCCTTGGGGCTCTGGAAGAAAAGATGCCAGCCTCTGCAGGAATGGCACTGTATGAACTTGACCAGGGCATGTGGGTCTGTGGGACGGGATAACCTAGGTTTTAGGGTGTAAGGTGAGAAGGGTTGCTTGGAGACCAGCACCTAATACATCCCCTGCCTTACCAGCTTCCTCCCAGACATCATTAAATCCTAACCAAGGAGGTTTCTGCAGGTAATTAGGAAAAAGACACACAGTAAGACATTATTTGTCCGTATTTGAACTGAGGATTTCCACTGTGGTTTGACTTTGCCCATCATGAAGACCCTGTTTAATCTCCACTTTTGACATGCAAGCACTCAGGCACAGAAAGGTTAAGAAATCAGCCCAAGCCTCAGAGCCAGAAATAAAGCTCATTAGCTCTTCATCCACAGGGAGCCCTTTGCTTCCGTCTCATCCGAACTGCCATATGACAGCCGCCATCAAAGACATCTCAAAAGAGATCAATTTTACAGTGGTTTTACTTTTGAAAGCACAAACAGACTCTCCATTAGGGACTATAATTCATCTGACTGTGACCACTGAATACAGGTCTATGAAATATTTCTAAATGGATTGCACAGATGCAGAAAATTCAACCTAAGTATATATGGCACACACATAACAAAGCTCTGCAAATCTGAAAATGCAGAGTATCAGCAAGTCTCTGGTTTTCTGGACTGATTTGGGAGGTAGGTAGGCTTAGCTAAAAGCTGTGGTTTCTAAATTGGACATGGTTACCTAAAACTATTGGAAATTTGAATTGCATGTCAGATGTCTGGAATAAATGTACATAAGAGACATAAGAAAAAACATGTGGTTCAGTATTTTTCTGGTTTTTAATGTCTTTTGGAAACTGGTTAGATCTCATCTGGGGCTTGTATTGTTCCTTTGTTTAGTAATTCTGAATTGAAATTCTTTATAAAGCTTTGTTAATTAAAAGGTAAAAACTTGATTGTTGCACACAGAACCCTTCATCCTGAAAGATGCCTGTACACTTTCCAAAAGCACACTCTAATTTCCAAAAAAGTAAATGACCCTTTGAAAACTAGGCAGCCCAGTTATTTTATTTACCTCAAATCAACCGAATTTAAATTCCGAAATGGACCATTATAGTCTGACCCTGTTTCTAACACTGCCAATAGCTGTTGTAGCTGGGTTGTTGCACAGCTTCCCATGAGGCCCTGGTGCCAGGCAGACTTGAGGCTGCACATCTTTAGCAAGGCCATCCAATACAATTATGAAGATTATGTACAATAAATTTCCTTTTAATTACAGCCATCTCTGGGATGAACTATATCACCTTCTCCATGGCACACAGCCCTATCATCCCACTGTGCAATAAGACTCAAAGGCACACAACAAGACACCTTTCTGTAGGTAGAGTGGCCTAATCTGAACTGAGAAGGCAGGACTGGGAATGAAATGTTTCCTCCCAAGTCTTGATTTCTGCTCTTAAAAAAGAGGGCATTTTTCAGTTTTCCTACCTCTTGTAAATGGCATACAGCTTCCAGTGCTCACTTTGTGTTCCTGTTGTCTGTTTTCCACAGCCCAGTAGCATTGCCACAACCTTCACTGTTTGCTTGGTGAAGTCAAACCAACCAACCTACCAGCTACCAGCAGCTTCTTGCACCACACCCTTTACCTGGTGGATCTTCCGACTTCTGATGTTCACTATGGAGTTCATAGGATGATGTAGATTTTTAAAAAATTTTCTACTTTTGCTAATTTTAAGGGCTAGGTCATGAATATGATTGGAAAAATACAGAGTCTTCAATTTTTTTGACCTAATCTTTCTCTGCAGAGTCCCAGAGCTATACTGAGAAACCTGATCTCTTTCTTTTCATCTGACAAGGATGCATGCTCAGGTCTAGCTTACTGGAAATGCTATAGGGGCATAAAAAAGTCCCTACTTTTTGCTCTAGGACAGCTGTTCCTTTTCAAGATATTTCATGAAATGGAAAAGTCAGAGAAACTGTGTAGGCCATGTGGGCAAACCTGTAGCTCCTCTCAGTAAAAACATATGGTAGTTGATGCAGCTGAAGTTATGTTTTCTGAAAACCCTAAACTACAGCAGCTAAAGTAGAGTTAATGGTGGCATATAAATGTCATTGGAAAAAATTACAGCCTTTACATTTGCTTCTTTTAGGGGTATTAAGGAATCTTCATCCAGTCTCTGCTTTTGGATATATGTGTATATATATATGGGTTTGTGCAGAATTGGCAGGGTTAAACCTCAGGGGGAAGAGAGGGCATAAGCTGTTGAAAGGATTTTGAAACTCCCCTTTTATCCAACTCCCAGCATTCAGGTGTGCCAAAATGTTATGCTTTCTTTTAGACCCAGCATAACCAAATGAGCAATGAGGAATTTCTCACCAATATAAAACTGAATTATTTGTTTCTTAAAATAGAGCTGTACCTTCTCCAGGTTGTCAGTTGGTGTCAATCAGCCTGTTCTGGGACACTAGATTTTGCTCCCCGGGGACACCACCAAGAGCATCAGGACAGCTTGGTGCAGCCTCAACGGGTCGAGATTGGGAAGGGACCATCACAGTGACCAGAAGAGAGGCAGTCTTTGTAATACTCTTTTTTTTTTTCAAGAAGTTTTCATGTTCGGGCAGGAATCCTCCCCGCGGCAGGGGCTCGGGGAGCTGCGGAGGACAAGGAGGGCGTGGGGAGTGTCTGCGGGGAAGCCCACGCAGCTTCTCTCCCGGTTTATCAGACAGTCTGGGTTCATACTTGACAAATTTTGCGAGCAGCCGGAGATTTACGATCCCCGGGAGCTCACCCGGTTCCAGCTGCTGAGCTCCGCGGATGAAATGAAGTGTAAAAAGGGGGAAATGCACAAGGGAACAAAAGAGGGGGCGTGTATGTGTCTGAATTTGGGGCCCCTCTCCCCAGCTCCTCATTTTAAGGGGTCCCTGCGCACCGCAGTGGCAACCCCTACGCAGGTTGGAGGCTTGGGGAGGAGTGTGCGAGCAAAGCGTTGTGGGGATGGGGACCAAGATAAAGCCAGAGCTGAGAAAGGCAGCAGGAGAGAAATGCTGGAGGAGTTACCAAAAAGAGTAACTTGTCCACAGGGTGTCACTGTCGACCCACATTTGGACCAGCACCCGGTCTCGTCTGTGGCAGCAGGAAAATGCAGATTATTAGTACTTCAAGACTCCGAAAAGACAGAAGCCTCCCAAAAAGGTAGGCTGGCGCCTCTGGATGTGCTGGCCTGCGCACCCACCCGCCCAGCTGCTCCCGGCCCTTATTACCCACCTGGCCGCCCTTCTTCCCCATCGTTGCATCTTACCACGCCCTGTCTGAAGGATGGGATTTGCACAGGGTCATCCTTGGGCAAAGCTTACAACACACCATAGAAAAAGGGATGTAGAGTGAAAGAAAAAAAAAAAAATCTACTCTTCCCCTACAGTCAAACTCTTTCTCACCTTTCTGCCTCAAACTTTCCTCATCCTCCCTGCCCCCTCCCCCCCCGCCCCCAATGTTTCAGAAGTATTTTAGTCCACTGTGAAATTCCCTTTTCAATCCACGTTGTAAATCTGCATCTTCCTTCTGGGAAACCTCCTCTTTTCCAAGTAGTGCCTCATGAAACATGCTATGTTACAGCTCTATGATGAGTCCTGAACCATGTTAAATTAAGTGCTGATAATCCTTTGCTTTCAAAAGCTGTTATGTGTTCTTCAGATAAGGAGAAGCCCTATGAATTGTCACTTTGTTTTCTGTGTCAAGCTATAGGCTTCTGCAGTCAGGAGAGCAAAGCTGTGGTCAAGACAGCTCTGGGTGCATCCTGAAAGCAGGGAGAGCCCTGATCTTTTGTCTGATGCTGTGTTGAGCCCAGGCGAGGCAGGACTGCTTGCCTGCACTGCCTGTGCCACCTGGAGGGCTACTGGACCCATTAGAGTTCCCAGGATAGGCACAGGGGCATGCAGGCAGCCACCTGGCTCAGGGAGGCCAGTGGGTCACATAGTTGCTGGGGTTAGCAGCACAAAAACCAAGGTGCAAGCTACAAGTTTTATGAAGCATCAGCAGAGAATGAATTATTGTGTGCCCTCCTGGCAAGGTTCCTGGAGCAGAGGACACACCGGCAAGAATGCTATCTCCTCTTCCAGGGCAGGCTGGGACAGGATTTGTGTGTAGTGTGTACAGCATATAATTCATCAGACCATCATTGACATAGCATGAGCTCAGCACTGCAGCACTCTCTGACATTTTGAAATATTCTGCTATGGGCTTGGCAGCTTACTGGAAGCATCACACAAAATACATCCCAAAAGGGTTGTGTGTCCCCTCGCATGATGGATGCATGACTACATCCATCAATCTTACCTGCCTGCAACTCCCCTGTTTCTGTGGTGGCTTCACTCTTTTGCCCCAGGACAGTGTTTGTAGGTGTACTCAGTATGATCTTAAATGCTTCGTAGTTTACTTTCAGGCCATCTTCCTCAACGTGGCTATCCCTAGCTTTTATGGAAACACCTGCAATATGTAAACGCAAACATATAAATCTCTGTAATGTGATAAAACAGCTCCATGAAGTCGTGCAAGAATGCAGCCATGTGGCTGCAAAACTTCATTTACAAGTATCTAAATATAGATCATAGCAAGCAGCAAACCCAGACTTCAATTTTAAAAGCCAGGGCATAGGGGAGAGTGCAGAGTCAGCACTTCTTAAATAGAAGTTCTTCTTGTACTAATTCATTTACAGCGGCATCTTCCTTTGACACAGCAAATCTGCATCACCGAATCCTGATCGCAGAGACATAAAGATTTTTTATGGGAGTTGGAAATAGCCTCCATGCAGGCACTGCTGTGGAAGTGCTGCACCACCACCGACCTCTGCACCCAGTCAAGGGCACGCTGCAGTTTGCACCAAGTGAGCTGCGCAGGCTCTACTTTTCAGTGTGCTTTCATCACATTCCATCATGATCCCCTAGTTCCAGTTTGCCCAAGTTACTTTCCAGCACCAGTGGCCACGGCTGCTGCCCACAGTCCTAGGGAGACCAATGAGCTGCTGAGCACCATACGAAGGGTGCACAGGGCATAGAGGCTGAGCAGTGAATACTGGATATATCCTCCATTCCACCTGCTTACATCTGCATCTCAGCTGTTTAGGATGCTGGAGATATCCACCACACCATTGTATGCTTGTATATTGATATTATCCTGGCTGCTGGTAGGTATTACATTAAACTTTCTCAAATCATTCTAGTAACCTCACAGTTTCCATAGAAATACATTTTAAATTTAGGAAAAGTCAACTGTCCTTTGAAAATCACTGAAAGCACTGCAGAGAGAGAGTGACAAGTGTCCTACCCAATATACCCTGGTGAAATGATGTGAATCAGTGATACTCCAGATTTGCACAAGGAGTAAACTCACACTAGGCAGCCAGAAACACACCTGCCAGGGCTCGAGCAGAAGAGGAGAAACAAGCCTTTGAAAGTCGAAACTCTAATAGCCTGAAATTAGCCTTGTTCTGGGTTTACAGGAACTACCTCCTAAACCATGAGGGCTGTGCCCAGCTCACAGTCAAGACTGGATTCAGCTGCAGGGAACAGAAGATGCCTGGGGAAACAACTCCCTCCCCCAGACATCCATCTCAGTGCATGACAAGTGGTGAGAAAACTTGAGACGGATCTAATAGGGGGCATTTTCCCAGTCTGAATCTTTACCTGGGAGAGCACTACTATTTAGGAATAGGATTTAGCTCTTACAACATAAATGGGACCTAAGTAAATGCTTGAGTGAATCCATAACTCTAAACCCAGTGCAGACACTGCTCTACAAATTCCTAAACATTTTCCACTGCAATAATCAGAAGATCACACATTTTCTAAACATTGCAGAGGTTTGATAGTTGCTGGAATTTCAAATTTTGGGACAAAGATCTATGTTATTAATCAATAGAATTCCAAATTATTAAAGTGTATTTTTCACACTCTCATTGATTCTCTGATTTCTTATTTAATACAGATAAAGAACATTAACCTGTTTGTTTTCAGCCAAATGCTGAAATACTGCTATTTTTCCTTCTAAGAAGAAAAAACAAGTCACAACTGTTTATGTTTGATGGAACATACAGTATGGGACTGTGATGTTCTTGGATCAAGGCATCCAGCTGAGGCTGCTGGACTTGGCACACCAAAGTGATCCCAAAACAGCTCAGAACGGCATTGCATTTTAAGTGACCCCGTCAGATTTTCTGGTAGCAAACCTGAGATTCTCACATGGAAAATTTAAGTTTGCACAGAATTTCCCTTTTCTTTCACTAATTAAAAAAACAACAATCTGCTCTACTCATCATGTACAATGCAAAAGAGTCAGCACATTACTAAAGAAGACCCACTGCAACCATTCTGCATTTAGACTTTAAAAATACTATTGTTTTTTCTGTCTTATACTCACCTTCCCCAATGCTGCCTAATGTGTTAAGAGCACTTTCTGCCATGGTGTTTGCCTAAAATCCCTGCAGGACAACCAGAAATGCTTCAGCCACATAATCATGGGCAGGCAAGGAGCAAAGATGCCATCGGATGGGAGGAGGTGACAGGGCATGCCAAGAACTGGCCAGACACCATGGTCAAAAGTCAGAGAACAGAGCAATGCTTTCTCCCAACCAAGAAAGATGAACAGAGGCACTTACCCCTCCTAAAACACCAACAATGAAGGAAACTGCAGCTACTTCATGCTCCAAAGCCTGGCTTCTCCCAGCCACCCAGCACACAGCAGCAACATATTAATTATGTATATGTATATATCCAAGAATGACCTGGTAACTGCAAAGAAAGTAACAACATAATTATACTTTACTACTGCTTTTGTTGGATTTGCTTTGTAATTACAAAGCAGTTGCTAAGGAAAACCAACCTACTGGTTTGCCATGAGCAATTAATGCAGGTTACGCAGGGCCAACACTAACACTGGCACCCAACTGTGTTATTCATGTATCAGTTATGGCTCCCCAATAACGAGTGCTCTGCCTCACATTATGCATCCACAAGCATGAGAAACAAATTACATCAAAAATCCAACTGTGCTACTGAAGGGAAAACCCAAGGAGCAGATACCTATTGTGTGTTATGGTTTCTTTCCCTTGATTTCTGTTTTTACCAAAGGCACAGAGCTGACTCTCCTCTTGCTACGCAGGGCAGATTTGTGGATGAGTACCTCTGCCACCCATGGGTCTCATGTACACCTCACTTTCCCCATCCCTTGGATATGGTTTTCTTATTTCTACCTCTGTCCAGCCACCACCTGGCTGCAGAGCTGCAATGACCCAGGGTGCCACAAGAACTGAAGTACGAGTCCACTGACAATAATAAGATTTCAGTATTACATTTTATGCAGTAGGGCACATTTACCTTTGTACCATAGACCCCAGCCTTAATAACTCTCCACATCATCACTATATCTCAAGCCACTGCCCAAGTGGCTACTGGCAAGTTTGGTGCTCCATCCAAATCCCTCTTCATCTAATTCAATTTTGTGGTAGATGAACAGCTGCCTCCACGGGGCAGCTCATTGTCATGGGACTGTCTGCCTCGGTGATCTCTTCCATCTGACTGACCCATCTCTGATCTACAAAACCCACAAACTGTGGTAGCTCACAGGTCACTTGTCTCTCATTTGTGGCACAGAAAACACAGGTTAAAAACTCCTTAGAATTCACATTGGTTCTGCTATTATATATTAAAACAAATACCACCAGGAAATCATATTTAACACTGTGCTATTTTCTCAGGCTAGGAGAAGGGAAAAGTAAGTTGCAATGGATTTGTGAAATCTAAACCACACTTAGAATAGGGCTAGAAACTACAGCAGGAGGATCAGCCTTTTCCACTCTTTCCTGCACATTTGGCATGGGGATTCACACCTCCTCCCACCAGGGCAGTCACCATGGCAAGAAGCACAGTCATGAGACCAGGATGAAGAGGCAGGTGAATAGGAGCTCCAGGGCCTGTGGTGGTCCCCAGGGAACTGGTTTGGCACTGGTGAGAAGCAGAAATCAGTCCATGGCCCCAGTCAGTCCAGAGCACAGCAAACACACTTTTTCAGGGGGGTTTCCCTTCCACACCACTAAGGACATAGGAATGGGAGCAATATATGCATTGTATCTCCTACCCTAGGTTATAAAAGGACTCCAAAAATGCAGGCTGACTCTTAAAATTACAGTGTCCATAGTACCAGTGTTACTGGTGATTGTCCCTCATCCTTGCCTGGAAAAGAGGCTGTGCTCCCCTGCCTCTTCCTGCTCTCTCCAGGCTGGGAGATGTTAACAGTTGTGTGGATGGGGATGCTTATCCAAAACACTCAGCAAGTGTTTCCTAATGGGAAACAATGGGCAAATGCTGGTGTTGGGTCACCTGCACTGAGTAACGGTGGAATGGGGTTTCATCCTAGGATGGATGTGTTTCTGCCCTCTCATTCCTCCATGGCTGCAATTGGTGCTGGCAATGAGAAGCATCACAGAGAAAGCCCCCTAGTGATCTGCAGCTTCAGGAATGTCTGTGGTGAAGAGCCTTCCCATGGCCCATCTTGTGTGCAGGGGCAGAGGATGTACAGAATTCTCCTCCAAATTGAACTCAGCATGTGCCATTTTAAAATGATGGCTGTAAGAGCCATAATGAAGCAGAATAAAATCATTGTAGTACCAGGATCCACCTGTACTAAACTTGAGTCATGCAGGTGAACCTTAGTCAGCTCTACCTGAAAATTCTTGGCCCTTAAAAAGCAAGACTCATTCATTAGTCTAAATCAGCTGCATCAACCAGGCATTTAGGCTTCATGTCATTAAGATGTGTTAATGGCAGCCTGCAGACATCCACCACCCAAACCTCTTTCATATCCTGCCATGATGCTAGTGTGAATGATAGCTCTGTGCTCTCACCTGTCCTTGCCACCTGTGCCAGCATTTTCATGAGCAGGATAAAATGTTTTGCACAATTCAGTTCTGGACCATTTTATTTCAACTCTGGAAAAAAAAAATTAAAGCAAAAGAGATCTTCAGATATTAAAATAACATTTTTTTGCTACAGCTTCTGGCCATCACTGCCTCCTGCTTTATCAGGGAGATATCCCATTCTCTGAGCCACCAAGCAGAGGGTACCTACCCCAAAGATACCCCACAACCATGAGACTGCACCAAAGCCGTGTTCCTCTATTTTGGGTTAGAATTACAGATTTAACTCTATCCCATAATTTACCATACTTGGGTCTTCTACAGCCAATCTTTTTCTTATTTTCAGCATCTCAACATTTTTCATTTTCTTTCCCCATCACATATTCATTGAACGCTGTACAAACAAATGTAGATTTAAAGTGTCCCTGTAACATTTTACTTATTCTGTGACTTAATAATAAAAAGAGCAGTGAATAGAAAGGCTAGAGTTCAATTTCTGGGCTCTATTGCTATTTGCAAGCCACACTCTTGTACAGCTCCTCGCTTGAAATACAGCTACCCATTCAGCTTTATACTAGCTCTGGAGCAATAAAATTGCACTTTGCCAGAGGAATTTTAAATCGCTCTACACCAATGCAGATCTTTAAAAAATAAATTTAAAAATGTAAAAATGAGGGTTGGAGTGAAAATTTTGGATTTTACTAAGTGGGTCCGCAAATTCTCCACTTTTATACAGAAAATTTTCATTTGCTTTCAGAAGTGAAAAGGGATATTTTTGGATGAAGGTTTTTCTTTAATTTGCCTGAAGGCCCCAGAAATATAAAACTTGGTGAACATGAATTAAAAAAAAAACAACCTACCTTAATTGGAAATACTTATCATGTTGATGCATATAACAATTTAGACTACAGGATCCTATAACCCATACTGTGTTCCTGGGACCAGGTCCATGTGGGATGGCTGGGCAGCTCTCGACAGCACTCCCTGTGGCTGGCGGGCAGCAGGATGTGATCTGCTCTGCACTGAGGGGAACACCAGGTCTGTGCATCTCACTGGGTGGAGGAGGTTTATTATTTGAAAGGTGTCACAGTGCAGCGTGCAGGGCACAGAGGGAGCATCTCCCATATCTTGTTGCATGTGGCTTGGCACTTCTCTGCCAGGTGCCTGTTTTTCACCATGCTTTCTTTGTCTACCTTGGACTGAGGCTCCCTGGAGGAGAGCCCGCTTCTGCGTTTGCATAGGTCTGGCTGCACCTGGGTTTCTAGGAGTGAAATTAAGCAATTACAAGTTGTTACTCTATTTTTTTTTTGCAATTTCACACCAAAGTTCTGTTTTTCTTCAATGCCAAAGGTCAATGATTAATTCAAACCTTCTATTTTCCCCAAAAGTGTGGGATGGGGAAATAATGCAAAGGCAGTGAGCTCAAGTTGGCCCTTCATTATACCTTTGTAAACCTAAAATAGCTCACTCTGTTTGCACCAAATCTACCTTCTGATTTCTTCTGGCCTTTTCCAATGCTGTTACAAGGGCCATGGCTGCAACATTGGCTCTCTAAGGACTCAGATCCTCCCAAGGACTGTGCGTTCATTGCATACCCACTTGGACCAGCTGAACTGGCCATCAGCACGCACAGCTTTGGAAGCATCTTATCTGGGATTCAAAGTTACCCAAAGTCCATTCAATGAAAGGACCAATGATGCTATCACATGATGCACTGATTTAAATCTCCCTGGGTGAAGGCATTGTGGACACAGCTACCAGTGAGAGACTTCAGAGTACAGATTTTATGATCCGTTATGGTCATCACTGTGTTTTTATTATTAATGTGTCTTGAAAAATAAGATGTTTAGCTAAGCTTACTAATTCCTTGAAACTGAAATCATTTATGCTGTCTAACCTTGTTCTGAATAATTATTTCTATCCATTATCCATCATGCTAAAAAATGACAGCTCTGGGACAACGAGGCTTTTCAAGCAAATGTTTTAAGACAGTGTTTTAGGTTGCAAGCACTGGCAAATGTTAATTAAATTAGATAAACAATGATTCAGAGTAGCTGTGCTATACTGGAAAGAAAGATGGGAGGTAATGGGGGAAGGAATTTGGCAGCTCAAAGGTCGAAGCAGCTTTTTCAGAACCAAGAATCTGTCTCTTGAACAAGTACCTTGTCTGAACTCAATAGGATGAAAAGAACTGGTGCCCTTTTACTTTTACACCTCCAGACATCATTTTTGTGCGTTTTCTAGATGTTTTTTTCTTTCAGGACATGTGGTGTGCACTACCTGTCCAAGGCATCCTCCATGCCCATCTGCCAGCCTTGATCACAAAATTGCAGAATGACCATCATGCTCTGTTGGCAACCCCTCCCTTGGGTAAGGCCAGTCCTGAAACTACTGATCTAGACTAAATGTTGAATTGTCCCATTTGGTGGAAGTTGTCCACTGCACTGAATTAAACAATTACAAGAAGAAAATTCCAAAAATGACCTCCACGTCTGGAAATGCATCTCCAGATGATTCATATGACATAGCGATCCTTAATCTGTACAAAGACACAAATTAGTAGTACTTATTAATACTTAATACAACAGTTCTTATCATCTTATGCAACTTGTCCTACAGTGTGCAATACCATTTTGAAAATCAAAACACTGAAAAGAAGATTTTCCTACTGAGGACTCGTTGCGCTAAAGATCCCAAGCCAAATGCTGGTTTTGAATTTTCCATCTACCCAACGACAGAAAGCTAAAGATGAGATAGGTCTTCACCTTCACTGTGAAAACATGCTACTTGCAGATGTGAAGGGATTCCTGGCATCCCTGGCTGACCCCGGTCAGTTCCTGCAGAGTAGCAGGGCTCTCCCTTGGGATGAGTTTTGGAGAGTATTTGTTTTGCTGCTATGTGTATGGAGTTTGTATAAGGAAATAAAAATCCAGGTCTGCAGCAAGAGCGTGCCTATATAAGGTAGTACGAAAGGAAGAGAGAAGAAAGTAATACAGCATGCAATCTACATTGTATTAAAGGAGTATATGGGCTACTTTATTCTTTTACATTTTTTAGCTCATAACATAAACTCTTATATTTGTTTCAGAGGTTTGAGGGTCTCTTACTACTGCCTTATGTTCCCTGCTGCAGTAGGAGTGGATGGACCCTCCGCTCTGCTGATTCAATGACCATTACCTACCTGTGATGGTAGGCGTATCTGGTACCTACTGGGAATAACTAACGCTAGCTCTTGCCATGGCTGGGGAGCAAAGGCACAGGGAGTGAGTAACAAGCCATTGGTGAGCAAGCCAGCCAGGTACAGCTCTCCCAAATGAAATCCAGAAACTGCTCAACTGTTGTAATTCCTGCACATCTCAGGCCGTGTTCCTTCGAGCGTTCAGCTGACTCGCCTTTCTCTCTGGAAACAGCAGTACTGTTGTTCCTCTCCTCGCACAGTCCCTTGTGGAAGACCCACGGTGCCCTCACCTTTGACATTCCTGTGATTCAGCCAAGTGTTGGGTTTTATGCTATGGAGATACTGATCTGTCCAAACTTTCTTCACCTGCTCTGATCATTGCAGCTCCTTGGGGATACACACCTCCATACCACTGCCCAACTAATTAGTTGCTTCACTGGCTGCATTCTGCACTTCTTCAGTGATGGGTCCCCATCTGACATCTTATGACAACTGATTAGCAAAGTAGGCCACGAGTTTAAGAAATAAGTAATTTGGGCATCACTTACTATTAACTGTTTGCATGCTCTTGTTTGTTTGCTTGTTTGCTTGTTTAAGAAATTGTTACCCTTCAATGTAAATACCAAAGGATGAGAAAAAGTTTGTGAACTGGCAATTTTACAAAGCCAGATGCAGTAAATCTTAGGATCCCTTCATAACAAATCCTGAAGAGGCAATGAGGTAATATACATCCTTAGCACAATGCCATATATTACAGAAATCTAGATACCAAGACAACATCCAAAATTGCTAGTCTGTCCTGTACTCTTGGCCAGAACTGTACACAAGCTAATTATTTAATTAGAGTTAAGTGAAAATACCCTGTCTTCACCCTAGGTCCCCTCTGCCAACAGAGCAGAAAAGAAACAATAAATAAAACTTGAAAATTTAAATGCGATGTACACTCCGCTCCAGGTTAAAAGGATGTCAGCAAGCTATAGCACCACAGCAGTTAAATGTCGTTGAAGATTTGACTGCCTTTGGTCTGGGATTTGCTCTCGCCTGAGAGCTGGTCAAACTAATCTTTCCAAAACACTGACTTCTGAACTTTTGCCAGAGGTGCCTCTCTCCAGTGACCGGGCAGAAGACATGTTAAACCTGTCAGTTCAGAATAAGCAGAAAAATGTGCACCCGCCATGGGGAAGGCATTTAAAGGCACCGGGTTTCCTTTGGTGGTTGAGATGGAGGCCTTGCATATGTACCAGGAGGCTTACGAGAATTTGGGGAGAGCAGTGGGACCCCATTGCTAGTAGGTTGGCATGCATTCCACTGGGATGGAGAGAGCTACCTCAGTTTTAAAACCTGTCCTTTCTAAAAGATAAAGCTCAGCTCTTTCAGGATGATGTACAATCTGTTTTCAGGGAAATCTGAAAGATAAAGGGGGAGAAAGAATAAAAATTAAGTTGCTACAAAAAACAAAATGAGAGACAAAATCTTATAGATGTTATGTTCATAAACAGGTCACCCCAGCTAAGGATCTCAGGCAATTTGTGATCTAAGCCACTCCTGACAGCATGTTCAGTCTTCCTGAAAATTTTGAGGGCACTGGAACTACTGGTACACATGACCACATGACTGCAGTGACTGCTCCAGAGACTACAGGAGACAAGCAGTCAACAGGAACTACCAACAATCCTTATTTTAGCACCATGGTTTGGAGGAAGAGTCACAAACAACTGGTGCTTCTCTTGAACGAAACAGTCCCGGTGTAATACAGCAAAGGAGTGTTTCTTTCCTCCTCCAAACAACCTCTAAAAAAGTTCCCTCTACAAGAAGTAGTAAGCTAATGTCCACTATGAACTTGTGATGTTTGATCAGCATAGTTAGACTGCTCTAACTGGAAAGCTGAATCCTTTTTTGGCCCAGGCTGTGACCTATGGTCCAGCCTAGCACAAACTGCACTCATACCAAACCCAGAGCTGAATCGATTCTGCTGCCAACTGAGGGCCCCTCCCATCAACAGATATGTGGATGATCTACTCTCTTCCTTCCATCATCTCATTCTGTGATTCTGTGATTACAGGTCTCTATATTTATACACCACTGCTTATATTGGACACTGCCATCTCACCTGCAAGAAGCATTAAGAGTCCTGAGCAAAGTCTGAGCCTGTATCTTTAATCTGGGGTATCAAATTAGCCAAGAGGTGTCTCCAGTTTTTTTGAATATTTATATATGACTGAAGATAAGTGATCTTAGTGCTGGCAAGGCAAGGAAAACAAGCATCTCTATTCTACACCATATGCAATCATGCCAATACTAGGATGAGGTCCCAATGCTGATTCAAGAGAACCTGAGAGATACACAACAGGTAGGTGAAGTTCAACCCAAGTGAGACAGGAGACAGTCAGTTTGGAGAGGAGAGAATTTGGAAGAGTTAGTGGTTAAAGCACGCATTCATGATTGAGCTCATCTTTTAAAAAAATAGAAGAATCCACAAGTACATTCAGCTCTCTCATAGCAGTAATTATCACTTCCACCCATCCCTAGTTGGCTGGGAGATTGCATCCCATCCTGGCAGATACTGACCTGGCCTTAGTTTTTCACACCTTGGTCACTTGGCTGTGTTACAGCAAACCGATATACCTGGGCATGAAGCCTGCAACACTTAGGAAACTCCAAATAGTACAGAATGTTACAGAAAACCTCTTCAGTGACACTCACTGCCACTAATACATCACATCTAATCTCAACTGTCTACAATAGTTTCACAATTTTAATTTGGAAACATGTCCAAGTTTTTGATCCTTTTCTTTCTGATGCTCCTTGGACTGAAGCTAGGATATCTGAAAAACTGTGTGGAACTATTGAAAAAAAGCATGGTCAAGGAACATCCTTCTTTGGTGCAGAAGAAGCCTTTACAACAGGAGTAAAACTTGTCTGTGTGGGAGACCAAAATTTTGCATGAGCATGGTTTGAACTTGCTTAATCATAGATGATTGTGTGTGCTGTAAACAGGAGCCATCCTCCTCTCTCAGCCAAGAGCACTTATAATTGCTTGATGAATATGTAGTATAAAAATAAATAAATCAGAAAATCTTTGGAGGAAGCCACTGATCTCTCTGTAGTGTGAATTCGGTTGCAGGTATTCCTCTTGTTGCCATTCAAGGGTCATGCAGACCCTTTCTCCAATTGAAAGAGTTGCAAGTAAGCAAATAGGAGTTGCAAGCTGACAAGGGTCAGCAAGATGCATTCAAAGGGTGTTCACAAATGGTATGTTTTCTGCATCTCCTATTTGTAACTAGAGTTTACAATGAGTCAATTTTTACTTATTTCAGATGAGTAACAACTAGACCACTACATCTGTTTAAACCCGCAAGGGGTGGTTATATCTCGCCTAATTCACCTCTCTCTCCTCCCAGATCTGAGGATTTTGAGAAAAGATCAAACAATCCTGTGCGTAATGTCAGGAAAACTACAGATACAAGAAAGCTGTAGGTGAATCATAAAAAACTTGGGTTTACATTTGAATTCTTGATTTTTCATAATACCAGTAAGAAAGAGAAGCTATCACTTTAGATTTCCAGTACCTGGCTGACATAAAGAGCAGGTGAATACATTTTTCTGACAAATCTGACAGACTCATAAAGAGGACTCCCTTGGAAATACCACAAAGTGCAATTTTTCAAAGAAATTTGGTTTTGTGAGCTACAAATGTGTGTTTGGTCAAAGTTTTGGCAAACAGCTCAAGCTGCTTTTTGTCCTATGTAAGCCTTTTACGTCATGCCCTAGAAACAACAACAGCTGTTAATTATTTATCAGCTGATGAACATTGGCCTGTTAATTGCAGAACATTATAAAATAGATTAGGCAGCAAAGCCCAATACATATGCAAGCAGAATTTCTTCTCTGTTTTGTATGTGACTTGATTAAAAAGCAATTTTAGGTCTTTGCTCAGTTTACAGGGCCTACCTTCACCAGTGATTTGACCTTAGAAACTCTCATGAGCCCACAATCCTTAGAAAGTTTGCTAAAAATTGGAAGATTTTCCAGGCTTCAGGATTTTGAGCCCTTATCACAACTCTCATCTGTTATAAAGATGGGCTTCTATTTTCTCCAGTGTATCATGTTTTTGAACCAAAATGTTGAGTTTTTCGGAAGGGGAAGCACTAATGAGTAAGGAGAAGACCACAAAATTCAAGAGACTGCTCTCTCTGACCTTCTTCCTGCTAAGTCTTAACCTTTATGTGATATTCTTGTCATTCAATACTATTTGTTGGTGCTTCAGAAGACCACAGTAAACAATTAGTGACTTGTGCATTATAGGTCCTACTGGCTCCTTTTTCTGTTGACAAGAAAACCATGACTGATCCCATAAAAATTAAACAAAAATTTCCAATTTTTACAGCACCTCCCTTGTTCCAGCGGAGTATTTTCACCCTATTAAATTGGCCCTGATATATGACAATCTCTTCCACATGCAAACGGCTATATGAGGGTTAGAAGAAAATATACACAAAAGTTTTTTTGAGAGGCTGTGCAGGGCCTACCTGGTGGAGGACCTCTGGGCAGGATTCCCAAACGGTGCTCCAGCATTTTGATATATGTGAGCATGGGTGGTCTGTTATTAGCATTAAAATATCCTGCTCCATTTTCCCATATTTATCTGCTTGCCTGTTACCCATCAGATTGGCCCCATCCTCTTCTTGGCCTTCTAACATCATTGATTTGAGGACTGACCAGGAGAATCTTGTTCTTATACTCTGATTTCTGTTGCACTGTCTCCTGTTATGTTTAATATGGAAGATAATTTTTCATGCCAAATTCAGACACCCCAGGAGGCCAGCACTCATCAACCAACACACAGTAAGGTAGATGTTAAACAAGTGCACTTTTGACTAGTTTGCTTGAATTAAACAGCCTCGCTGATTCACACCAGCTGAGAAGAGCACTAGAGGAAGGGACTTGAGAGGATTTAGGAGATATCCCATCTACAAAACCCTTTAAAATTTGGTTCACAGACCTATATAGCAGAGAACAGACTGGCAGCACATGCATACTGATCAAAAGCAGTCACAAAGTTGGTTAGACACTTCCATCAGGACTTCATCTTATTTGCTGGACTCATTGTGCCAGTTACAAATAGCTGCATATTCCAGCAGTCAAATGGCTGGAAAGTGGAGGAGACTGTGGTCTCTGATCAGCTTCCTGCAGTTTCTACCTACAGCACCTGCTGGACCAGCTTCTCTCACTTCCATTGCATTTTGGTACGGACATGCTTTGGGTCAGCAAACTCAAAGAAACACTTTTAAGCTTTTCAGAAAGTCTTACCAAGTCATACTCATCCCCAGAAAAAAAAAACAAGAAAAACCCAACACGGATGCATGCAATCGTGGTTTTAAGGAACAGCAAAGGATGGGAACAGTGTGATTGTTGCTTTTTACTCTAAATAACACCAAGAAGTCCTACAGTCCCTGAATGAACTTTAAGTGCAGGTTGTGGGACCAATAGTTTATATACTAAAGCAATACTCACTTTTAACAATTTGAAAATGAGACAACTCTGCACTGCACAACCAGCCACTCAGAAAACAAAAACAAAACCCTTGGAGCAATTCCTCTGGAATGTTTCGACTCAAATTCAGACCAACATTTGAATGTATGATGAAGATGTGACTGCAGGGAGGCTGATGGTCCTACAGCTGAGACCCAAGGGCTGGGTAAGAGGGCCTAAGCCCAGCCCTCTCGCCACGAAGCCAAGGTCAGCCTTGACTGAACAAAGGTTGTTGGAAGGGGGCCATAATTTGCAAAATCATTTAAACGGTTAAATGGGCTACACATGTGGCATAGTGCTCCTGGAGTGACAAATTTAGATTGCTGTACTCTGTTTAAATAATAAATGTTGTATTTTTTTCTTCTTCTTTTTTTTTTTTTTTCTTTACACAGCTTGTACAGCCTGTAAAGTGTCTTAAAGTATAGAAAATCCCTAGTTATCTTAAATCTACAATAACCCTGGCTACCGGGCTTTGGCCATATAAACCAGAGCAGAACTGAAACAAAAATGAAAATGTATTTATAAAAATATCCACCACCTGAGATGCCCCTCAACTGTTTCTTAACAGCGTCTGATCTAAGAGGGCCTTGAACTCTGAGTTTCATAGGTGCTGCTTCGATCTCTGAATGCTCCTCATGTTCTTAATCACGTCTGCTCCAGAGATGAGGCTATGAATAATTAACTATGCCTCCAACATTACAGTCATAGATTATGGTGGTGGTGACTTGTGGACTGCCATGCGCAGCATAAACCATTTAGGAAACTCTGTTATCCACTTTCCCTTTATATTTGTCTTGCAATCACTTACCGCTTAAAAGGGTAAATCTTTCATAGCTTTAATTAAAGCATTTAAAATAATTTACACTGAAATTGTATGTGCTTGGGTCTGTCAAAATTGATGCTTTAATAACATGTCATCCCTTTTTTCGATTGCCCTGAAATCTGTTAAAATTACCACTAATCTAATTGGGAACAAAGTTGTCAAATGCATGCAGCTCTGACAGTTTGTCTTTCTGCAAACTGCCGACAGATTGCAAGTTACGCATGTGTTGAGCAGATGGGTAAGTTAAAAGGAACACAAAAAAAAGCAATTTATTAAATCACCTGGAACCAGCAGCTCCATTCCAAAAATAGTGAGAATGAAATATAGCAAGAGCTAGGAGAGTTGGCACTGGAATATGCCAGAAGGTACCAGTTACAAAACAAGATAAACATTTTGAGAAGCCTCAGCTGTGTTGCAGAATAATGAGGCGTTATTTAACCCGATATAGATTACGAGCAGAAATTAATTTAGGGTGCAGGGTTTTGTGAGAGTGTGTGTGTGTGTGTGTGTGAGTGTGGGGTTTTTTAAGGAATTTTTTTTTCATTCCTGTGGTTTAACTCTTTCATTTCTGAATGACAAGTCCTCCATCTCTCTCCCTCAACCCCAACCCTTCCCCACAGAGCTGCTGCACTCAGTTTACATCCCCATGGAAGAGGCAGGGAGTGGATGCCATCTCCTTTGGCTTCCTTCTACAACCTTGATTTCATGGGCATCTTCCTCATATTTGTACATGCCAAGGTTGCAGGTTCCTCAGAGACAACTTGCCCACTGACATCCTTGGGCTAGGCAATTCCATACCTGCTCATACATGCTTTTTTTTGGAAGGAAATGTGAAGAATATGAGGGCAGAGATGGCACCCTGTGGGGAAAACTGGCTCATCCACTCCAATTCTGCCCTTTTACAATCCCTTTCTGAGACCTCTACCTAACTCCCTATCACCCCACTGCTTCTACTCTGCTCCCTGTCCATCTTTCATGTCCCCCATCTCTCTGTCCCCCACAAGCAGCAGGAAATACAGATGAGTTCTGCAGCCATCACCTGGGTTCAGTCCTCCCCACACACACCCATCCACCTCAGGGAGACATACTTAGCTCTGTTTATACAGTGCTTAGGAAAAAGCAGTCTTCATTTTTGGTTGCTCCACAAGCACTACTCTATTCAGCAGCATTTATTATTAAAGAGCAGTGCAGAAGCACTAGATAAGCATGATTCACTCACTGAGTCCACCACAGAAGACATCAGAGTGAAGATGCCTGGGTGCTTCCCCTGGTTCAGTACTGGCTTGGAAGGATGAAGGCACGAGGCTTCACCAGTTTACGTTCATCTTTGGAGGAAGCCCTAAAGTGCCTACTCTTGTGAGCATTTGGGGGTGTTGTGGGCAGAGAGCAACTGCTGTGCCTTGTGACCCTATGATGTCAAGTGTAGCATTGCCAAAAGACCTGCACCAAATCCTGCTCACAGCAGCCAGGTGGGCAAAAGAAAGAGACAACAAACAGGTCCTGAGACCCACATCACCTTGAACCAGTGGGATACTCCCTACTCCCACAAAAAAAAGTGATGAGGTCCCACAACCACAAAGTCTATTAGGGAAAGGACCCTCTCAGCAACTTTATGAACTTTATAAACCACAGTTTAAATGGCTATGGCATCATTTCAGTAAGTGGAGACACATTGATTTAAAACAGCTGACAATCTTTGATCCATAACACAAGGTAATAGGTACCCCTTTCCAGCAAGCAGGGAGCTGGTGCCATTTCATAAATATGTTCAGGGGGACAAAAAGATCATAAAAAGAATTGAAAATGGGAGGTTACAAGAGGAATTGTTTCTCCTTCCTTTTTTTCCCATAGAAAACTTGAGAAAGAAAGTCTGCCTATTTTCTCTAGTTTAAAGATGTCTTTACATACTGGTGTAAAGATGGATGAGCCACTTTCCTGTAAAAGCTATGGCATTCCTTGTTTAAAATTTAGATTTATAAGTCTCAAAGTGCAAGAAAGATGAAAATCTAGCCCTAGGTAATATTAACTGCACTCAGTGTGCCATCAGGAAAAGTCTGACCCTTAATGCAAGATGAAAAAGGACGTAGTGTAAACCAGCTAAGAACCATGGTGGCCCTGATTCTGAAATTGTCTCCAAGCAGTTTAAATTGTGCCTAACCCTATGAAATCCAATGGGAAAAAAAATAAAAATCAAAGCAGAGTGAAAATATTTCAGGTATTTCAGGCGATGCTGGGTCAGCCCCTGCATTCCTGAACTCCTGTGTAGAGCAGGGATGGAACCAGAAGGTACTATTAAACAACATTTATGTCTCCACATCCAAAAACCAGAGTTTTTCTGATCCCTGCTTGGCTGTCTCCCTGCAGATGGGCTGTAGCAACCAACACAGGGAAACCACTTCTCTCTGCCTGGTCCCCAGGTCCTTCCCTGAAGTTCCTTTCCTCTCCTGTGCCCCACTCATGCACAGTGTGTGGGGGCCACAGAGGCTGGCCCACACTTTTTTGTTTTACCACAATTTAAATGGACATTTCCCCCTCCTAATCCATATCCAAGTAGGTCGTCATTTAGAGTCTGTGATTTATTTAATGGTGGTTTTAACCCCACTTAGAAATAGACTGCTTTCATGATTTATTGATTCCTTCTTCCCCTTGTTAATTTGACTCATTTCTTAGGAAATTATTCATAGTTGATCATGGTAAGAATAAAATTAGTTATAGTGCCCACTTTGCTGCAAAGGGAGCATAAATAACTTTTAAAGCAAATCAGAAAGAAAAACATGTTAAAGCAAAAAAAAAAAAAAACAAACCAAAAGAAGCAAAAGCTGGAAGAATATGTATAAAAGCATGGTAATCCAAAGAGGGCAGTAAATTAAGCCTCTCCACTGTTACTAGTTAGAGGAAGGCACAAATTTACATTCCACAAGAGCATGGCTTTTACAGCAGGCTCTTCTCAATTGCATTTGCCATATCTTCTGGGAAACACATCATTTGGAAGATAAAATCTACCACCACTCTACCACCACTGCCACCATTCAGAAGATTAGAAAACCCCGCCAACTCTGTTGTGTGCCTTTTGTGCCCACTAGAGGAATGTAAAACCATTATATTTAAGTATCATAATGGCCAACATATGCTTTTTCTTAGAAATGACACCACCATCTGGATTAAGTTCTCCTGATCATTTCAGACAATGTTACGATTATTATTTTTTTTCCAACCCTTCAGGAGAGCAAACTGCCCAGAAAGCAACAACAGTCGCAGATGGGGAATTTTTGTTTTCCTTTTCCATCACTGGCAACCTTGAGAAACATGGCAAACACTTTATATGTAACTAAATAATTTGATTTCACTTCCTAACTGATCATGAAAGACTACCTGGGTATACCCCAGTATTAAGCCTATAAGACTCCTGTTGCCTTTGGCTGTACAACTTCACTGTTACAGTTAATCAAGTATTTAACTGCTGTAATGATAAAATTACATAGTGCTACTGTTTGCAGCAGCCTCTTCCCCACAACCATATCGGTCATTAAATATTGCACCAACTGGAAGAGGGAGAAAGCAAGGCAAGCTTAACCCTTCAATGGCTGAGGGCTCTTCAGCATATTGGTGTGCAAAGGAGAAGTCCTCTCACCTGAGTGACTCCTTCCTGGCCCCCATGGCTATTGATGTGGACGTCGGAGGCCTTCTGGGCCACCACATCCAACTGGCTGTAACTGGAAATGGGCACGCCGGGATAATTGATGTACTCAATCTGACCGTGCACAGGTGGCACAGAGACGGCATACAGCAGCTTCTCGGGTTTGCTAGTGCCATCTGTTGCCACAGGAACATCTGTCGTCAAGGTCACCCTGTCACCCTCTGTTAAAGTTACAGGTTTGGCGAGTAGAACAATGTCACCTAAAAAAAAAATAAAATGAGTAAAAGGGGAAACCAACAAGAGATAAATCAAAAGGGGAATATTCCTTATTACATCCCAGACCAGAAGGAGAGAATAGGATAAAAATCAGCCCTTCAGAAGAATTGTATCAAATACAATATATTATATCAAAATAGCTTGGGAAAATATTTTTGCTTTAGGTTTCAGAGGCAGACAGGATATTTACAACAAAAAAAGCTGCAGAGCTATCATCTCATTTGTTTTCAAATACACCCCACAGTGAGTTTCACTTCAAGGCCGATGCTAAGTGGGATCACAACATTTTTATCTAATCTCAGCCTGGATGAGTTTATAGAGGAGCACTTGTATTTATCTGGCTGTGTGATTTGTCCAAAATATTGAAGCCAGCTTTGAATTTCTGTTCAGGGAGAGAGAATGACCTACTTGTTTAGAAAGAACAATTATGTTAATAGATCCAAATGAGTCAATGGACAGAATGCGTTAATGAACTAAGCATTAAGCGCAAATCCTGTGTTTTAAGCCGCTAGTGATGGTGTAACCTCAGCAACAGAGGTTTTGGCTCTATTAGGTTTATTTATGAAGAGGTCCAACGTATCACCCAAAAGCCACGGCAATTTTCGCATTCACAAAGGAGTAGCCCCAGAACGCTGAGGCTGCTGGAAAACTGAACAACTGGACTTCTCAGAAGAGGAGTAGCAATGATTTACTTAGTCAAACCAACTTCCTTCTCTATGATAAACCTCATCTTTTTTAAAAACATCTGAATCAGGGTGGCAGCACGATGGCTGACTTGCCAAAAGCAGAAGCACAGACACGTTGTTACAAAAGCAAGAGAGTAATGTCAATCACCTTCTGTTGCTGCCAGTCAACCTGCTGATGACAACACACAATAAGGGCATATCTAGCCTGGACTCAGCAGGAGCTTTTTTTTCTGTTTCTTGCCTTCTTATTATGTTGCCAGTTGACTTTCAGAAACAACAGGTTCCTATTAAATGGAGAAGGCTGCCAGCAACATCTGAAAATAGTCATTGTCAAGGTTTGAGGTTTTTAAAAAAAAATATTTTCACAACAGAATCTGCACCAATTCCCAAGATTTCCACCCCATTTGATAACTTACTTTTGCTATTAACCCTTTTAACACCACTTCTCCACTGCAGCTAGCATGGCAAAAACAGTGAATGAGACCCGATGCATTTAAGAAGTGACTATTAGCTGAGGAAAACAGTCAAAGGACATCATAGTCATTCAAAATATAGATAAAATAAGTTAGCTTTCCTTCATATAGCAAAAAATGTTGACTGTGGCTGAGAAAAAAAGGAAAATTACCAGCCCCTTCCCCAGAGCAATGATCAATGACCCCTTTTCACACTGTTTCCAGAAGTGATCTGAGATCGAGGAGTAGAGTAGAGGAGAGAGGACCTAGAAAGGGCCAGAACAACACTGTAGGAAGCAGTCAGGGACACAGGACATCAGCACACTTTGCTCAAGGGTTACAGAAGTCCACAGCTAAGCCCAGGCTGATGGAGTACTCATGTCAACTCATTATCCTTAAAGGAAATCCAAACAAATAAGATAAAATAAGGAGGCAATAACAAAACAGGCAAGTGCATATAACCCAATTTCATTTTTGCCCATGAGGAAAAAAGGACCAGGTTTCCCACAGCAGCTTAGAAATCTTTTGATACTCTCATTTTTCAGATGCTCAGCAGGACACGGCAATGGTTACCTAGGTTGCCCCTTTTAGAAAAGATTTCTGTTACTATCTGTCACTCTGGTGTGTTGCCCTATTAATGGTATCCATAAAGAGGAGTCTGCCAAATCAAAAACAGCAAGAGCCTTTCAAGAATCCGGGCTTGACCTTTGCTAACCACATTAGACCTGCTCTGGAGAGACACAAGGATTGAAGATTACTCCAAAACCTATGACATGGAGAAGATCCTCCTGATTACTCCCTTGAACAGCAGGCTATCTATTCCCATTGCTTAACACTGGTGGGAAATCAGGCTCTTTATGTCCCTAATTATTAGTACAAGGATGAAGATTTAAAGCTGATACTTAAGCCATGCTGATCTGAGTACACTGCTGAACTGGAATGTCAGCCATCAACCAGTAAAGTTTGCTTGCCATGAAGCAGGTATTAATTAAAACAACCTACCTAAAAAGTCCTTGGGTTTGGGTTTGTACCGATATTAAAAAGAATAAATGAATACTCATCCGGTCTTCTCGGTAGCCTGATTCACTACTTCAATATTTGTTTCTTTTTTTCTCAGCCTGATACTCATCATGGTAAGGGCACACGCCACTAAGCGTATGTGGCGTATGACGACACGTATGTCTGAAGTTGTTGTTCATCTAGCAGCAACATATAACCTTAATATGTTTTGGGTTTTTTTTAGGTTTTAGAAGAAAAGACACATTTTCAGTTTTAAAGGAACAAACAGACTCCAACTGTTAGCATGGGTGAAACCCTGTGACCAGCTGCACCTCAGCACCTCCAGTGGTCTCCAACATCCCACACACACTCCTCAGGGCCGTGCAGGCTCTCTGCCTGGTGAGCCTTGCAAAGCCACTCAGATTTTTCGATTCACTTGCTTCAACGTCGTAGGCTTGAAAGTTTGACTTGAAATATAACATTAGTGGGATTGTGGGAAAAGCAGCAGAGAGGATAGGATGACAGGCAGGGCAGAGGGGACTGATTGAAAGCAGGTGTGGAGGAGGAAGATGGGAGGAGGAGAAAGAGGAAAACATGACTGGGTAAATAAAATCAATGTTATTATACATATTGAAAAAGAGCACCCATATATAGAGCACCCACCTGTACTCAGTTCTTTTTAATGCCTTTTTTTTTTTAAATATTTAACAGGAGATAGGATTTCAAGGTGCAGTGTGGCACTCACTGCTCCCCCAGAGATGACCATGGGAGGAGCAGTAGAGGACAGATGTTCACTGCATGAAACTCACCACTGGGAGGTACTACTGGGTACTACAGGAAGGATGGTACAGGAGGGGATGGAAGTATGAGAGCCCATAAAGGCTTAAAGGTGGCCTTGGTTTCTGGCTACAGCAGAGATTTTCTATTTATATCTGTGTACACACACACACAGAATAAAATATAATAGAGACCAAAGTTTCATCTAGTCTGGCCTCTTGAGGATCCTCATTGTGTTCATCTGACTCCTGCACAAAATACAGCCTTCTTCACTTATCTTGTAAAATATATCCTCAAGCAAAAATCATTTCCCTTTGCAAGAGGAAGGAAATGCCCAGGAAGATAAATTAAAAATTATGGGACATTATTGACCATATGAAGCTGCATTAGGGAGAACTGCTCCCTCTCTTCACACATATTCATACCATCCCAATTCCATACGCCTTCACCTAGTTTTTTTACTACATTTTTACGTGATTGTACATATTGTTGCCTCATTAACTGCAAAGCTTTCCAGGGCACTGAAAAGGAGAGAGCATTAAAAAACACTGAAAAGTCCTGGAGCTCAATTAACACACATCAGGGGGTTCAAGGGGAGGGGAAGGGGTGTGTGTTCAGCTCCAATTATAAAAGGCAAACTTATCTTCTTTTTTTTTGGGGGGGGGGGGATAATATCAGCTAATTAGACTTTGACAACCAATTAGCAGATTTTTAGCTTTGCTGAGAATCAAGTTAGCACTGAGAAAGGAGGAGACAAGTAAACTAAACATGCAAAATGTTCCTCTTGTACCACAAACAGGCTGTCCTTAAAAAAAATATCCACAGGGCCAGATCCTGTTCCGGGATTTATAGCCCTTTCAGCTGGCTGCCAGGCCGGTTACTCGCAGATGTAAATTGAGCGTAGGACTTGGCCTACAAACTTAAGCTCACCATAACTCATGCAAACCCATGGCAGAAACCAAGCGCTTTCCAGTCTCCTTGCAAGGTTACATCTTAACTTTTAATAACCTTTTTTTGCTATTTTTTTCCCCTACCAACCATGAAGTACCCAGATGATTATTTAGGATTAATGGATTATCAAAAGTGCCAGTTGGCACACTCCTAGTAAAGAGGAAAAAAAAAGGGGGGGGGGAGGGAGAGTGTAACAAATGCAGCTGTTTACTAATAAATAAAGCCTCAGCTGTAACAGAAATAAATTAGATGCATTTAATTGGTCGACTGCAAACCTCCTCTCTTTATTACAATGCTGCTTCTTGTTATTTTATGATGTCAGGGTAGATGGCAGACTGACAGAGTGTTTATGAATCACAGTTTGCAGATGGCACTCCTGGTTTTTCAGCAGTTATGAGCACAAGTAGCATGAGGACTCAATAGAGGGTTTTTGCCAGGGAGGACCCCCTGAGAATTAGCCGCCTTCATTTCTCTGGTGCCAATCTCCCCCTGACAGGAGCACTATTTCACAAAAACCTACATTCAATAAATTACACCCGCCTGGCAAGATCTTGCAAATATTTAACACACGGAGGACACCAGAGTCTCAATTTGATTTCTATTCATTTCCAGAGGACGCTAGGCATTACTTGGAACAGTCCTCGTTTGTGTGCATGCGCATGTGCTTCCCCCACCCCAGCTGACAAAAAGAATCCAACCCAAAACATAATGGTCTCTACAGCCAGGACTACCTCACCCTGCCTTCAAAATGACTTCAGGTCTCTAGAGGACAGTTTACGCTCTCGTGCCCTGCTCCTCCTGAGCTGCCCTGCCTAATGACAGCTTTGTAATCCAGTTGGGAAATAATCTCACATGGCTGCACTCAGAGCTCATGAGCTGTAAAACTTCTGGATTGAACTCCTTCGCCTGGTCACTTCAGTGAGCTACAAGCAAGTGCAATGAGGGATGTGGTCATAATTGTCAACAGATTTGTAAATTTGTGTCATTAGTTATGCGCATAATGGATTTTATTCTAATGAGCTTGTTCATAAGAATGCCAGGAGGACTTGGCCCCTTTGGAGGAAATAAACTTTGCCCATGCATTTTAAAACACATCAATGCCACATGTTTCCTCTCTTTTCTGTGCACTGCAGTTTTCACTTAGGTGAACCTGGTGCAATAAGATACAGCTCTTTTTACTGCTGTAAACCTATTCCCTACCTTTTTCACAGATATATAGAAAATTTCAGACATTGACATATTATTCTGTCCATTGAGTAGAACTGGAAACTATCATGACTGGTGTAGAAACACCAAAGGGAGCCCCCATCTGAAATTTATTCCAGAACACAACATCGTCAAAACTGCTACAGCCAGAAAACCAGTGCACCCCCTCTGTGCAAATCCATTTAGAAATCCTGTGGTGCTCAGGGGGTCAGTCAACAAGACCTGGTTCATGTGGAAGAACAAAAAAACTAGTTATTATTAAATCAGATTTTTATTATTTCTATTGCCATTAAAGGTATTCTTACTAAATCTAGTTATAGCATTACATTTGTTCTCCAGAGACAAAGAATGAAGCTTCTAAACTTACTCTTTGGGGAAATGTACTCCTGCTTTTCTTAGAAACAACCTGGATATTTTTATTGAATGCATGAGCTAAGCGAAGAAGCAGACAAGCCCATGGAAACCTACTGGCACCTTTGCCAAAATGATGTTCTCCACGTGCCCAGCAGAGCCCTCTTCCCCTACTCTCCCTCCTCTCTCTCTCTGATCCTGCTTTTCAGCCAGCCACATATAAAAATCTTCGGCATGTGCCAAGTACTACAGATGGGTCCATTGTAGCACACCCTAATGTTCATAGCTGACACCCAGGTGTTACAGTTTGTACTTGCTCGCTAGCCAGACGGTGGCTTTATGCCAAAGGGAAGGCACAAAGCACTCAGATACCATGCTGAAAACTATGTAAGTGTGACTCTAAAAGACAGAAAAGCAGGTAAGAGCCTGTGCAAAAGTAAGAGGAAATTTCTCCACCAGCAACTGCCTCCTTTTGCCATTCATCCAGCCTCTTGTCCTGTCCCCACAAATCTCTGATTTATTATCTGATTACACACAAACATCTCCATTCCCCTGACCTTATCTGCAATCAGACTGGCTCGTTTCAAACCTACTGCTGACTTGCAAGTTATTTCAGGTCTGGCTAGCAATAAAGCAACTTATTTAAAAGGCAGGAGCAGAAGGAGAATGCCCATTTCTGATGTGCTTATCATGCGTGGACTATGGACATTGCTTGTATGGGATCTGAGTGCATAAGAAGCAGAGTTCCTAAAATCACACCAATTCACTATCTACATGTATGTAGATAGTGGACTTGAAAGCATTCAGGAGCCCTTCCTATTTCAGCAGCTAGAAAGGGTTAACACCAGTATCCTATTTTCTCTTCCATTTCCCTTCCCAGGAGCCTACTCCCCTTCCAGCCTAATTTCCTTCAGTTTAATTAATTTTCAGTAATCACAAGTCTAGACACCACAAGCAGCAGCTTCACACCCCAGGTGACATGGTAACGTTCATAGTGGATGGGCAAAGGGACGCCGCATGGTTTCACGCACCAGCCCCCACACAGAGCTAGAGCTGCCCGTGTCTCAGCTAAACCCTTTTTGGAGAACAAATAATTTTTTGGAGAACAAATGCTTTTAAGGATTCAGGTGCAGAGAGCTTTTTGACCATCTGGCTGGTGGGGGCTTCCCAGCTGTCTGTAGCGGGTGCGTTTGGAGCAGCACGTACAAGCAGGGTCCAAGGCTTCGGAGACTTGCCAAACCTGCGGCACATGTGGAGAGCAACTATGCAGCACCGACTCACTCCAGAAAGCCTCGGATTGGCAGTGCGTGGGCTATAAAGCCATGCACCATACGTATGCTGTGGCCCATGCAAAATTTCTGGGGGGTTAGAAACCCTTGCTGACATTATCATAGGTACTGCTCCCATGCATGCCAGCTGTGTGGCCCCATGCCTTGCTACTCTGGTAAATCAAGAAATTCACTTGTTAGATAAAATTTCAGAAAGGAAAAAGAGAAAAGGGCAAGAGCAGATCTGACGGCCCTAAGCAAGTTGCCTTTTGTTGACCATTTTTATTTGCCATCTATAGCAAGATAGGAAAAACTATGAGGTATCAGGAAGGTAAGTTAGAAGATAGTAGAGATCTCTTGGGAGGACATAGAAAGGGATCACTTGAGCCATATGCAGGGGGAGCAGGACTGTAGTACCCTGAGGAGAACAGGAGCTTGGTGTCACTAGAGCATGGAGGAGCAGAAGTCAGCAAGACATCACTTAGCATATTAAAAGGTGCACCTTTTCCAACCTAGAACCACTTAAAGCCCACCAAGCGAAGCACCTTCTCAGGCTGTCATCATATGTGTTGTTTTTTTGGATATGCACTTCCATGCATTAATATTGATTATTTCACATCCCAGTGTTTGCTGATAGCTCTTGCACTATTCCTCACTCATCAGCACTGATGAGCTCCAGAAAACCTGTGTTGTTTGAACAACTTGCACATATTTGGGATGAAAAGTCCATAGCACATGAGAATCAATTTGGGATTCAGAGAGCTAAGAGCCACCAGCCGTAGTACCTGCTGCTTACATGGAGGCTCTGGACCAAATTTTAGCCCTATAAAAAACACACATTCTAAAACACATAAAATTGGACCGATAGCCAGCCAACTTTTGGTATAATGTCTCTTTCAGCCTAACTCCAGTACAGAAAGAAAAAGAATACTAATGAGGTTGTTTGACAGAAAGGACAGTTAGTTCATGCATGCATTAGTGAACAGTTATGGTGTGTGAAAAAAAGCCTTTCTCTCCTTTGGTTGCAGAATATCACAGCTAAAATATTTCTCCCCCCTCAGCCCACTCTGAGATTTAGTACTGGTATGTACTGAGCACAGTCTGCAGGGGTCTCTTCCCATCCCGTTTCGATGGGCTTCCACCTTCACTAGGACCAAGAAGGATGAAAAGTCAACTAGTCATCACCTACTGTGTTTGGCTGTCCGTGTAAACCCCAGTCCTTATTACATATTATTGCTCACAAACATGTTTACTTACAGCAGGGAAGTGGTCTGCTGCATCCTCAGCCCTCACAGCTCATATTTAACTCCCACACAACCTGTGTATTCAGGTTGGTAGCACAAAGCCTCCTTCAGAGGATCAATTCCTTCCTCTTCTAAAATGAATGACTTCACAGATCTGTTGGATGGGCACTTACATTCCTATGATGAGAAAGTAAATATTTAGTGCCGGAAATATGCCACCCTGTTTGCAAAGATTGAGAATAATATCATGGCCTTCGTCAAGTTGGGCTCTGCAACATCCAAAACACTCACAGCACTGAATTATGGTCCAAGATGAATAACGCCATCTTCACCTGCCCCATAATATTTTCCAGTTTATGATCATTATGTTGTATTTACCAAAACAGACCACTTGGCTCCTGAAAGGTTTTGTGTGTGTGTTCCTGGCAAGCAAAGCAAAAGAAAATAAATTAAATCCACGGGACAGAGCGCATTAAAGTCTATTTGAGTGTTACGAGCTAGATTTCCTAATGCACTCAGGATGCCCAAAAAAATGGAAGTTCACTTTTACATTCACCTTCCTGCCCTCTTGTGCTCTCCCCCCTCCCCTTTGCTTCAGTAAATTATGTGAGACTCATTACTTTTTATAGCTCTGAACAAAAAACATAATCTTACCTTTTCTTACTAATATTAGGCAATGACATAATGCCATTTGCAGAGGTGTCGTGCAAAGAGGCTGACTTTTACTGGCTTCTGATGGCAGGGTTCTCCATTTTATATTCTGTTTAATGTAAGCCTCCTCAGAATTTATTGACCTCAAAGGATTTCTCAAGTTGCTTAATTATAAAAGGAAGAAGACAGCACAGTTGCTTAGCGAACCAATATAAAAGTCAGCTAAAATGTGTCGTTATGGAGAGGGATGGTGGAAGGAGATGTGTAGCAAGAAGTAGTTTCTAGGGTCTGATCTCAAGAGACAAAGTTTTCCACCTAGCTGTTCCCCAGCAGAGCTGAGATGCTGCAGGATGGTGCCAGAGTATGCCTTCTTGCTTACCCTGGTGTTACAGAGCTGTGTTGTATTAGCTCCAGGTGGGACAGAGAAAGAGGCTATGAGCATCTCTGAAGCAGTGGCAAGGAGGAACTAAGAAAGAAATCCTGCAGGGCACCTACCAGAGACACCTAAAGGCAGGAGAATGTTTCAAATAAAAAACTATGTTTTCTCTTGCTGCTTACCATATCAACAAAGTCAAGAACTAAACCATTTCCAGAATAAGTCTGCTGCTGCAGAAGCTGTCTAGGGATTTTACTTGTCCCCACGAAAAGGGAGAGATAAAAGCCTTAAAGCCACTACTACCTTCAACTGCAGACCTGGGCACATAGGGACAGTTCAGTCAGGTACATCCCCTGGAGCATCTTTGGTGTCTGCTTCTGACCTGGTACTGGAAATGGCTTTTCTCAGCTGCTTCAACTTCCAAGCCACACGTATGGGGAGAAAAAAAAAATTTAAAAGAAACAGGAAGGTAGACACCAGTAAAAAAAAACCAAAGCAGTTGAAGTCACTGCCCATTTAGCGAGAAGGATTTAACGATTCAAGGCAGACTTTCTCAAGCTCAGCATGTCTCCACATTGCACAGAGTTTACTCACTTCACACACTCTCTTGTTCAAACTTGAAGCATAATTTATGTCCTAACGCGTCCAGCATCACCCTTGCTCCTCAGCACAGAAATTGAAGTGCTTGGGAACCAAGAAACTTCTCCAGACTGGTGCTGGAAAATCAGCTATACTAAGGAGACAGGCTGGACAAAAATTAGCTAAGAATAGCAATAATGAAGCTGGTAAGGATAATTAAAATACATGCATATGCTGCCGGAAAGGTCATCAGCTTTTCTGCATGACCTGCAGCAGGGATGGCATTGATGTGTTGGTACAGCACCCAGCACAGGGCAATGGGCGGCAACTTCTCCTGGGCCTCCTTGTTTCTTAGTTATTTCTAACTTTAAAGTGGTGGGAGAGGGAGCTCAGATTCTTTAAACATATCATTTTGGTCTCTCTAACACTGCTTGGTACATGGCCCGTGGTCATGTCCAAGAAAGGCAGATCTGGCTCGAAAAACTGAATGTTGCTTAGTATTTTCCCTGTTACATTTTCACATCTAGAGAAAAACTGTGGTAGCAAGGGATCTGTACCTAAGCTTTTCTAATTCATGTGACCATCACTTACTCGGCATGACACCACAGGTCTCACTTCTCTTGGCAGCAGTACAGGGCTCGTGCTTTCATATGGATGAAGTATTTTTGAGCAATTTCTCCAATTTATTAAGCATGAACAGGCTCCTCTTAGCGTCAAGCAGATAGAATTTTTTAAAAACATTTCAACAAATCTGCTCCCATGGGACTTGGACAGAAAGCTTTGTCACATATGTGCACATGATTTTTTCTTACGTTGTCCTGCAGCTTCATGGGTTTTGATGAAACTACAAGTTGGATTCATGGGTCTGTGCAAAAGAAGAGCATGCTCACAGTTCCATGGCTTGGTGGGAAATAGTAATACTGACACATTTCCTTCCCTCACAAAAGGGCTCAATTTTCTCCATGGGTTGGGAATGCATAAATGAGATTTGAGGTATGAAGCTCACCTCCAACAGACTAGAAAATAACATGGAAATTAAAAGACTAAATAAGGGCTATCTCTACGGGGCTGCTCACACTAGGAAGATGCAAACATATGAATCCAGCAAAGTCATTTACTGTGCATGAAAACAGAAACAGCAGCAAGGAACCATCCTTGACAGACAAGAGAGCAATTGCAAGAAATGGAGGAAAGTAAGTAAAGACATGAGGCATAAGAAAATCAGACCAAGGGAACAGGCAAATAAGAGTAGGAGGAAGGAGAAGACATGGTAGCAGACCTGAGCCTTGCAAGGAGAGGACCTGTCTGGAGAAGGAAGGGGGAAGCTGAAGTTTTCCCCCTGAGCAAAGAGGTTTGATGGCTCCGTACTCATGAGATCCAAAGGAAACTCTTGTAGGAAGCAGGGTCTCATGCCCATTTTAGAAGTTTTTGTTGTTTACTACTTCCATGAATTTTTTTTCAAAATACACATGATGCCCTTGGAAAGGAGCCAAAACTGTTCTGAGCATTGATTGCCCCTGTGGGCCATACACTGTGGGCTGCTCCTCTCCTCCAGAGGTGGGCAACCACATTGGATTTTTCTGCTTTCCCCTGCAAAAAAAGGACCTAAGCAAAGAGACCCAGCCACCCAGGCAGAACAATACAGGATTTCATACACGCACTGATTTATGGCTCAAAAAGAAAGCTTGTACTTACTTTGACAACGAGGAGTTCGCCAGATATTTTGTGATCAAACAGGTTTCTTATGCCCTGAAAATGGAGATTCAAACCCTGCTAGTGGGAAGATCTAGATGTAGATACAAGTTTGTGGCTGATTTTCTTTTATCTTTGAGTCAAAAGTTTTATCTTTCAAATCTCAATAGTTCTTGTGGGATGAGAATAGAAATTACTTTAGCTCTACAAACTGGTTTTGTTAGTCTAGAAAATGTCGTTGCCATCACCATGCAGAGAGGGCACTAAAATATTAGCCTCACTGATGTGTTTCCCCCTGTGGCCCATGGAAAGCTTTTAAAGGTTCTACATAAAGAAAGAAGCAAAATCAATATTTTAATCTTCTTTTTTTAGACTGGATCTGGCCTTTCTGGAGGGATTCAGCAGGTCCACAAGATTTATTTTTCTTGTGAATTCTTAAGAGTAGAAACGCTAATTAGATCAAACACTTGTTACAGTCATGAAGTGAGTGAAACCCCTTCTCCCTAATACCAGTCTCACAACAGGGTAAGTTTCTTCCAGCGTTCCTCAAACCAATAAAATCTCATACTTGCATGCTCATGAGCGGGTTTAGATTTGCCATGCCACTCAAAAACCTTATGATAGACTATTTTATGGTTAGAGGATGTCAGAAGGATTTCTCTGCTTGTGAATAGATACAATTAATTAATATTACTCTCCATGCAATGCCCCCCTCTTTCTTTGAAGCCTTATTCCCAGAGGTGGCTCTTTGGCTCTCTTGAAACCGCATTCAACTGGCTTTGGACCTTAAATATTAAAAGCACCCCACACCATGTTCTTCCCAACAAGATTCACTGTTAAAAATAGATTAAAGGGAATAGAGAAAACATACAGAAGGGAATAAAGGAAGTGAGAGAGAGAGTTGTAGAGTGTGAAAAATGAGCAACTCTGACCTAATTGAAGACAACCATAATTTTGCCACTAACTAAAATATAAAAAGCCTCCACCCAGAGACCACAAACCAGCTACTTCTGCATGATTGATTTTCACTGGATGGTATTTTGTGGCTTGTCATGGTCCTCCAACAGGCAACAGTGTGCACAACCATGCTACAAGCCAGCTTTCATGGATAACATAAGCAAGGAAAGCAAGATCTCCTCTGTACTGTGGTGGGCTTGGAGGTGCTGGAAGGGAGACAGGTTGCTTTCATTTCCTTTTTTTTTGTCTTTGTAAGTCTTTATGCACTGGATGTCACTTAGATAGCTAACCTGGAAAGACGAGGGATTTCATCGTTGACTGGCATGATGTAGATGTAAAGCGTCCCTTGGACTGTGCGTTTGCCATCTGTCAACTGCACGGTAAATCTATCCTCTAGGCTTTCTGTGTCATCATGCATGTACAGCAGCATCAGTCCTAAAGGAAAAGAGGGGGAAACTAAAATGAAAAGTCCAGATTCTCTAAAAACTTACAACATGAAAATTGTATTATTTAAAAAAAAAGCATCCCAGCTACCTGGAATTTAAGACATCTGTTGTGATCTTTGAATACTACAGATTCAGTTTCTCAGAAAGGCCATCTTGATTCCATTGAAATAAATCCTTGTTGTCACTGTGATGCTGATGACCAGTCCTGGAGTAGGACCTGCCTGTCAAGACTATACATAAACCCATGCAACTCACAGTTGCACCCAAACTGGGTGCTGCCCCTCTGACAGTGTCCCCTAACTGTTGCTCTCTCCCTTAGCTGTGATTTCCTATAGAAAGAGCTTTGATATTTCTCCTCTGTGTCTTCCACCTTGCAGTGAGTTGTAGCTCAGGACCCTCCCAAGGGGTTAAATCTGTGTTTAGCAGCCCTCGATGGATCCTTTATTCTTGCTTTGATTCCGGCAAATGCAAGAGCAGAAGCAGCACAGTGGGGCTCTGGAAGTCATTCCTTGGCTAACTTATGGAGCAGAGAGAGAGCCAAGCTTAGCACGCTTTGGAGCAATCCCCATGGGAGGCCTCAATTGCTGGTGAGATATTGGCAATTTCTTCTGCAAATTTTGGGGGCACTTAAAAGAGATTCATACATGAAGTGTTCTACAACACATCTGCTTTGCAGGTCTAGAGCTCTCCCTATAATGTCATGCTCCCTGAGCACAAACATAGCCCTTGTCACTATAGCATTCAAGTGCTTCACACTCCGTTGGTGGCCCTGGCTTGCCAAACCCTTCATGCAGTAGGAAAACTTAGGTGGCACAAGCCAAATTTAACAAGTAACCTAGGAAGTCTACGACTGCAGGAAGTTTTGAAACAATGCTCCTGTCAACCTAGCACAGCTACCTACCCACACACAACTCTTCAACCCATATTGGGGCAAGGTAATGGGGAAATATGGGATCAAGCTGTTCATGCAAAGGGCCTAACTGCCTCGGAGATAGTCATTTGCTAAACTGTAGGTACTTGAATGCATGGGGGGGGAAGGGGGAGAATATTTGAATGGGTTTTGAATTGCAAAGACTGCAAATAATTAGCTTAATCCACTAAAAGTCACCCTTGGCAACTAACGAGATACATAAACAAGCAACCTAGCCCACAGCTTCCCTTAGGTTTCCCTTCCCAAAAAGATGTTGCCATTGGCAGGCATCGTCATCTGCTGAAATCACCAGATGTTCACCAGTTTGAGAGTGAAGCTTAAGCCCAGTCCTCCCAGCTTCACCCATTATATAGCTATTCCCCAGCAAACAGACTTTGCAGTGAAGAGAAAAAAAAACATCACATCCAGCTGTGCCCGCAAGAGTTTTAGCTCACAGTCCAGAAGTTGAATGAATCTCTGGCTCATCAGAAAGAAGGAGCTATGGATTAGTCTTCAGGGCCTTGGTGCAAATATATTCCTTGCAAATCTGACGGCAGGGGGAAAGTTTCTTCTAATAGATTGGTAGCAGTGAGATAATTCCTGTTCAATTAAGATTTTGCAAAAGCGAAAAACACATCCTGTCCCAGTCCTGCTGCCCACTGCGTTCCCGGTCCGGGTGGAGTGTACACAGGGCGCGGGGGGTTGTGTATATAAATGTCCTGCAAACTGTGCCAGAAGCACCCATACCCACAGTGGGATGGCAGCCTCGGACATCCACACTCAGAGCTGACCCAGGCTGCCACCAGCCTAAATATCTCCACGACCTCATTGATGCGAACCAGATTAGAGCAGTTCCCAATTAGACACACCATCCCCCACAGCCTCTTTTTGGGGGGAGGGAGGAGGGAGGGTGGTTCTGCTGCAAAATAAGTATTTATGGAAAAGTAAATTTACTGAAAAGACCCATTCAGGTTTTAAGTCTTTGTTAGGAAGAGGAAATCACAGTAATTGACAGCAAATTTTCCAGAGGCTTCCAACACCTGCTTTATATATTGCTTCAAGCAGCTTGTACAGACTTGAACATTCAACAATCAAGTGGGTTGTTAGTTCTATGAGCCGACCGCTGGTGCTGAATGGTCCCAGGACACTTTCAACACCTCCTGACACAGATAAGCAATGGCAGCTCCTCTTTGGAACGTCACCCCACGCAGCCTGCATGGAGATTCCCCCCACCCCGAAAGGACCCCTTTATTAGGGGGATTTAGTCTCTACTGAACTCAGCTTGAAGAATCAACTGGATGACATTTTTCTTTAATTTCAACAAGGGCGTTTAAAATTTCAAAACCATACACTTTACATTACTGCAAGTTGCTTGTTTCTCTGCTCAAACCCAAACCATTTGTGGGCTGCAGGGGTGCCAAAAAGCCCCCCAGCCAGCCACTGCTTCCTCGCTGCGCCACACAGATGCCAAGCTGTGGAAGGGATATTTTTTTCCTCTTTTTCTTCTCTGTGTTTTTTTTTTTCTTTTCCTCTTCCCCTGCTGCATCTGGTTCCTCAGCAGAGTCTCCAGGCAGTTGTGCTGGCAGATGCCTTTGGGTGGCTGCCTGCCTTCCTTCAGCTGGGCCACACGAAGATTTCTCAAAAGGTTAAACAAGAACTTTTAAATTAAGAATGATGGGACATGAGAGATATTTGGTCAAAAATATTTCCCAGCAGACGCTCTGTCTGTCTGACAGAAATATTAAAACTTCCAGCAGAAGCAAGTGCTTGCCTGTTGTTTGTGAAATCTGATTTCTGGAGACCAGATACACAGGGAAGGACTCATTCTTGCATCCAAAGTGCCTGAGCCTGGCAAACATGCGTTTACAGGGTGCGAGGGCAGCGAAAGCACCCTGCTTTGACGGAGCAGCGGCTCCAGCGTGAGGGAAATACAGCAATAGCAAAGCGGTCTGGCGAGAGGGAGGGTTGTGCACAATCCACGGAGCGAGGCGCTGCCCTGACCTCATCTCTCCCTTCTGGATGTAAATCCCGGCTCCTGCGGGCGCTGCAGTGAGCGGCGGCTCCCAGCAGAGGCCATCCGCATCCCGCACATCCCGCCCCTGCCTCCCCGCTTCCCTCAGCGCGGAACGAACCTCCTGAGCCGGGCTGGCACGCACCAGCGTCTCGGCCCGCACCCCGCACTGGCCCTCCCGCTGCCCCCCGCGCCGCCCTCCGTCATCCGCAGAGCCCTGATTCAGCGAAAAGCAGCTGCGCGATGAAAGGCAGCGGAAGAAAGCCAAAGCGCCCTTACTCAGACCTTGCGAGAGTTCAGCCGGGGAAAGGCCGTGAATGTGCGCGTCCTGATGCAGCACCGCTGAGCTCAGCAGCTCATGCCACCAGCATCTCCGCCAGAGTCCATTTAATATCAGCCCATGAGCTGGCAGGAGGGTAATGATGGAAGTGCTTGGCACGTCT
The DNA here is from genome assembly GCA_033556795.1 of Tapera naevia. Classification (NCBI taxonomy): domain Eukaryota; kingdom Metazoa; phylum Chordata; class Aves; order Cuculiformes; family Neomorphidae; genus Tapera; species Tapera naevia. Next base: position 6,922,827 of record JAUMJJ010000113.1, read on the forward strand.
GCAGGGACGGCGAGGTCTTCATCATTCAGCGTGGTCAGACCCCTAAGACACAGGGCACCTTCTCCCACCTGCTGCACGGAAAAAGGCGGGGAGAGGGAAGATGGATGGGCCAATAATTAAGATTTCTCAAAAGGTTAAACAAGAACTTTTATAACAAGAATGAAGGGACATGAGAGACATACGGTCAAAAAATATTTCCCAACAGACTCTCGGCCTTTCTGAAGGAAATATTAAAACTTCCAATGGAAGCGAGTGCTTGGCTGTTGTTTGTGAAATCTGGTTTCTGGAGGCCAGATACGGAGAGAAGAAATTCTGCATCCAAAGTGCCTGAGCCTGGCAAACATGCGTTTACAGGGAGGCCTGATGGGAGGCTAATGGCTGAGAGCAGATCCTGTTGATGCCCTCAGTACATCCCTGCGTGTGCCTCTTCCTCATGGATACAAGCCTGTGAAGTCTACAGGTGCTCCCAGATTTGCTTTCTCTTCCTTCACCCGGGGCCTGCCATATATCATCGCTAATGAAACCTCCGTTTACATTACACAGTCCTTTCCCACTCACAGCATATGCTCACTGGAAAAAAAAAATTACTGCTTGTAGCCCCATTGCAGGATCTTTTTTTTTTTTTGCACTTCAAACTAGTTTGTAATATATGATAGAGCGCCAACGCTTTCATTGACATATAGCTTGTTCACTTGGATGTCATGAGATAGCAAACAAGTGAATCTAAACAACGCAGCTAGCTAGTTATATGGCTAATCTGGTGGGTTGCTTTGATTTCATAAATAAATTAGTTTAGTCTCCTGGACAGGGAGAGAAACACGAACCAGTGATCTCAGCGGCACTGCTGCCCTTCATTATGAAGAGGGCCTTGCTCAATTAGAAATGCCATTTGTTTTGATTACAAGGTTTTACGTGAGTGGAACGAAATTTTATCCGAATCCATTGATGGAATAAGGACTTGTATAAAGAACCACAGCCAGAGATGTTTTCCAGTTGAAATACTGGAAACAGGCTATGTGTTAAGGAGTATAAGTAAGGTACAGAGGGCTGGAAGCAGAGCTGAGGGTGCAGACCAGCAGCCCCCAAGGGTGTCCTGTGTGCAGGTTGTGTTAGCACTAATTGCTGGCAGCTCACCACTGACCGTGTACCAGACACCAGCATGAGTTTTGCTTGGGAATGAACAAGATTTTTTTTTTTTTCTGTCCCTCTGGATAGAAATAGCTCATTAAATATTTAATTTTTCAATTAAAGAGTCACTTTGAAAAAACAAAAGTTAATATTCATCCATTTAACATGTGGTGGGTTCAGAGCAGCTGTACTCTCTGCACACATCAGAATCAGAGATTGGACATGAGCAGAAACTGTTTAAAATGCATATAAACTGCATGATGTGCAAACCAAGATAAGAAAAAAGAAATTCAGTTAAAATAAATACAAATCCCCCCTAAGCTGCAAAAAGTAATGTGTGAAATGCTATTTGTTTTTTTTTAATAAGTCTTTAAAATAAAGTATTTCAGGCATTATTTCATCATTTTTAAACTAAAAGCTCCATCAAATAATTAAGCAAGATGGCAAACAAAATAGTTTTCTTCCACAGAAATATTTTTGCCTTTGGCTTTAGTTAGCCAGAGTGGCAAAAGAATTTTCAGTCTGACTTTACAAAAAATCCTTCAAATTTTCACTGTTGCAGCACAGTCCATTTGCTCTGTTGCAGAAGGATAAGCTGGTGATGAGCTCAGTGCTTTGAAATTTCAGTTTTCATGTACCATCCCTGAGCCAGCTCTCACACATCTTTAACCTCTTTGCAATCCACTTTGTTCTCTGTAAACGCAGGTGGTGGCATTTCTCTTCCTACAGCTTGTCAGGAGGACCAATGAAGACTCTAGTGCAGAGGTAACAGTATCACACAGGCTCTTAAGATAGACCAAAGCAGCCCCAAGAGTTGAATTCGTGGTCCTACTCTCTGTGGAACTGGATTTACAAAATTGAACCGCTCTGTATGCAGGCAGGTTAAAACTCCAGAGGCATTTTGCTGCGCAGTTTTTGTGGAACCAAGTTGATAAACATACTAGAGGCAGACCCTGTCACCCGGGTAAGCAATTTCTTTGGGTCATAACATTTCTATTTATGGAACCTATTTTATTACTTCTTCATAAAAAATTGCCTACAATTAATGCTGCTAAAAATGCATGTTCAGCAGGAGGGAAAGCCGTGCCTTGACACAACATGGGAGAGCTAGAGCCAGCTGAAAGAAATACCATGTCTATTTGAACTATAGGCAAAATGAAGACAGTTCTACCAACAGAAAAGTTCCTTGGAAGAAGTTGATATGAGTGGCAGAGAGATGGGTGTGCTTGCTAGCAGGGACAAGCGTACTTTAAAACACTGTAGCTTGTTAAGATCTATCAGCTGAAACTGTCAGATCCCTACATGGGCATAAAGTACAGAATTTCTCCCCATCATTGCTCTGTGAGCCTGTTAACTTATATTTCACAAAGACATTTCTTCAAGTAAAACATCCAATCTCACAATGAAAGCTTAAAAGAAAAATGCAACACATCCTGCTTCTGTTGCATTCCATACTTAATAATTTTTCGCAGATGAAATTGTGCCTTATTAGCCCAATTTATGTATGGCGTGCTTCAAGGAACACGATGCCCCTGCTCACAGTTTTTATGATCCTTCAAGCACAACTGAAGTGCAATTTAGTATAAGTTAGCCAGATTCTGCACTCAGTATTCGGGATATTAAGAGCATGATCCCACAACCCTAAATTCATCTTATTTTATGGCACTGGCATCATTGTAAGCAGAAGCAAGCATCAATCTGTGTCACACGTGTACTAGTCCGCAAGGAGCGGTTCCAGCCTCTAAAAAAATTGATTTTTTTTTGGCATTTGGAGTACAACACAATGGAAATGGCTATATACACTCACTGTAAATGAAAGGTGAGTGAGGATCTGGACATAGCAAGTTGGGCAAATATCACTCGGTAAGATTTGCAGAGCATTTGGTTGAGTTTTAAAAAGTGACTCAGCAGAGTTCTATTACAAGGACAGTTGAATGGATGGACCAGTCTCAAGCATCATTCCTCTGGTGTCATTCCTATTGAAATCAGCGTGCCCTGTGAATTTTTTGGCAAAGATGACTCAAAGAGTTGGACAATGGATAGATCGTGCTTTTCATAATCAAGGACATTTGTCCCTCAAATCATCCTATAAATAAAACTGGTATGGGTACAGAAGAGAAAAACAGACAAACTTCTATTTGTTCCTATGTGTGTGGCACTAGCCACTGGATGTCTGGGACAGAGAGGCATGCCAGAGTGGGGAGCTCTCTATGTAAACAGAGAAAATTCTCTGGCCTAATGCTTGCAAGTCTTCTTTATCTCTTGTTCCAGCCTCAGCTGCTGTTGTCCAAGTCAAAGGAAAAAAAAGAAAGAGTTGAGAGCACCTGGTTCCCAGTCCTGTTCTTGGTCCGCTACACCAGTCTCTGTTGACCCTGTGTAAATACAAGTAAGCTGTTACAGAAATAACACCAGGCTTAAAAATTCTCAGACAAGTCCCCTCAGTATGCCGCAGTAAGGTCAGATCCATGGGGGTAACATATTTTCATTACCTCTTTTGCTGGTGCCCTCTGTTAGGCAAAGCACTCCAGCATTCTTCCTGACGCTGATCTCTGGCGCTTCAAAGGACACAGCTTGTTTAGGATCAAAATACATGGCAGTTGTTGCCCTTTCTATTTAGGTCTTAAGCTTTGAATCAACAGTAAGAATCCTGGACATGGGAAAATACAGCACTGACAAATACGTAATTCAATTAAATAGGCTGACATTGTTTAAGCAATAGCCCTTTCCTCTGATCCATCTCTTTCAGAACTCTCTGTCTTAATATTATGGCCTACTTGAAACACTTGAGCTCATGAATGGATTAAAGAGGTTTTCATTTGTTTTATTTATTATTTTTCCTGCTTTGCTTGGCATTTTGCAAACAGGGGAGGCATAGCCCTCATTTAGAATTCACTGTAGCATGCACATTCTTCCCTCCTTCTCTACAGCAAAAAAGATCACAACTCATTCAAAAGTACCAAAACTCTTGCATAATTTGTCATAAACATTGACTAATTATCAGAAGTAGCTTTACAGCACAATCATTTCAAGCCCTGGATAGAACATACATTTACTGCAACAGTAAATTGCCACATTTTAAAAAAAAGGGTATTTTACCCAATTTTTGTTCAAAATTATGTCAGAGAGTCAATATTGCATATTTACCTTTTTAGCCTACATTCTGCTTAAATTCAGTCTTTGATTTTAAATAGAGAGTCCTTGCACTCTCCCAGCTGTGATTTCAGCATTGTGCTATCTCACTGTGATAGCTGTATATCCCTTGAAATGCATCAATGATGTATTATATCAACAAGGACTCAAGCTTCCATTTATCTTCAAATATTTCACAATCCACTGCAGTATATTCTCAGTTGCAATTTTTGCTTTCAAGTTTGGCCACCATGTGTGCAGCATTAGTTTCTCTGTTCACATGTAATTCATTCAGGGACTTACACCAGCTGAGAACCGCATATGGAGACCCAGATTTACAGAGCTTTTATTTTGTGCCATGGAAGCCTACAAGAAACAATTTTCTATTTGAATATTGAGTGCTTACAGAGGTCTTGTTGTTCACTAGAGACAGCGGATTATGAAATCATATTCTGCAAGAATCCTATCCGAAAAAAACTGACTGTAACATTTATTAACTCCTCTTTGTTCAAATGCTCTCTGGATTCTCTCAGGGCAATTGAGCATTGCTTCTCCTCTCACAGGGTTTGTTGTTCATTGTTTTTATTTACCACTTTTTAGAAATTATTGGTCCAGCTTCAGTCAGCTCCTGTTGTGTCTGTGATTACCACAACTTTGATTGACCAAGGCATGGCAGCAGAGACAGAGATGAGAAGCAGGACATGGGATGTGGATCTCAAGCAAACCAACACATGTGCTCTAAGGCTTAGCACAGCTTTGCTACTACTTTTTCTGGAACTGAAGATATGCATGAAGATCTTTTTTTGATGACAAGTAGTCAAGAAATTGCATGAAGGGTATTCACACCATATAACTCGCGAAGGTCTCCAGCACAGATAACTGTATCAGGCAAATAATACTTGGGGTTGAGAACATGCTCCTATTTTATCACATTTGAGTCAGCCGCAAACGCAGATCTCTAAGACCCTTCTGTGGTGCTCATTTAGACTTGTTTTGAGAAAATAATGACACATATTGAGTGACTAATGTCCCACATAATTACTCCTGTAGCTCTTTATTTATCAACATTTCAGGGGGAACGGAGTATTTTGATGGAAAGCAAGAAACCAGAAATTAAACCTAATGCTGCCAATAATCCTTGGAGGGATGCTTCATGGTTAAGCCCACATGTCTCATAAACCTGGAGTAGACACTGTGTGCTTGCGGCCGTTTGGGAGGGGAGCTGGGGAAGAATGTAAGCATCCCCAGCCTCCCCCAGGTTTATCCCCCCATTCCCTGAGGTAACCCCTTGCTCATCACTACCAAAGGTAACAGAGCTGGTGATCAAAGAGTCTGGTCCTGACTAGCCCCAGCAGTCTTCCTGATGAAGGACAGAAAACATAAATTGGTTTTAATTAGGGATCATCCATGTGGCCTCTGATGTATCGGTTTAAATCAAACATTAGCAACTGTCAGTTTCTTCTTTCACCCAAGACCCAAATCCTGTAAACACAAGGACTGTAACAAATCCCTGAAGCAGGCTTTAGCGCATATATATACTATAAATACTGTATACCATATGGCATTGAGATTATCTAATTTCACTTCACAACTGGTGATAAAATGACCAATCAACTGCCGTGCAGAATGAAATGTCAAGTCAACAATTCGGCTAGCCTTAAGATGGCTCCGAAGTTTCATCATATCCCATTGCATTTCCAAAAACCATGCACATACCTATTTCATGGACACAATAGTGCAGACATAGTGGGAACCTGTGCAAGACTAGATCTGCCTTCAGAGACAGAAATTGTCCTCACTTTTCTATAGCTGTATTTAAAGTGAGGAAGCTGGATTAGGAGGACTTCTACAGTGCCAGAGGAGAAATTTTGAATTCTCCATTTATTTATTTATATGAAAAAGCTGTATTGGGAAGTACCACTTATTCCTCAGCTTTTGCTGAGTCTGAGGTTCATCACTAAGGCTTCTAAGCTCTACTGCAATACAAACAGCAGAAGAATTTCACTGTGTGCTTGTTACTACCACACCTTCAGCCGTTTTTGCCTCACCTCTAAAATGGTTGAACAGACCGTAGATCTACTGTTCTCTGCCCCATAACTCCAAAGGGCTCCTACTCCAGCAGTGAGGAATCAGCCCTCAAAAACAGAAGATCAGCACTTTTAAGACCAAGATGGAAGTGATATGATGTTCCTGAGTTGAAGAAAAGGGGTTGTATCATTTGCTGAATTCATCGTGACAAAGATAGGAACCACTAGGGAACTGTTGGATGTTGTCCATAACAGAAATCACAAAGCAATCTGCAGTAGTATCTGAACCACTTTTGTTCATGCTTGGGAAGAACATGGTGTACATAACCTACTTGGAGGCACTGGATGTTCAATGAATTTTGGAGTTATGCATTAAAACCACACAGGGCTTTAGAAGTGAGTCTGAATCCAAAATCAGCTTAGTTCAAATTTAATAACTAATGTCATCAACTCTAATTTTGGAGGGGGTGGGGGGAGCTTGGTCCCAGAAGCAGAGAGATTGATCAGTCCACAGATCCAATTCCTAGGAGAGTGCTGGAAAATGGTTTTGCTGGCTCATTTAAAATTAGCTTGTGTACAGCAGTTATGAATATACTGTGCAGAAAATTGTGCACTGAATGATAAGCAAATAGGTTGCTATGATTTGATGCTATTTTAATAGCTGGTGATTAACAAAATGAATGCCATTTGGTCTGGTCTGATTTACCAAATGGTTCCTTTCTGCTGCAATCCAGGAAGCAGTAAAGTAGTGCCCCATAGCCCCATACAACCATGCACTATTATCATAACAAATCCTGATAAAATATTTTTGGAGGAATAGTAGCATATTGGAGGGTATATACTTTCTTGCATCAATCCTAGCATCAATCTTCTTGTAGCCATCTGAGGGAAGAGCATTTCCTAGCACGCCATGCTGACAATTTGTCTTTGAAACAAATTTAAGATCCTTGAAGTCTTCTTCATAAGAAACATAGAGAAATTAAAAACGGGTGTGTGCTTATGATCCCCCATTCACCCCAAACACAGCTACCAAGAAAAAAACCAGATTAATATGATTCTAACTAGTCTGGAAAAAAATGCTTCCTTGCCTCAGTTATCAAGAACAGGTCATATGATAAAGCCAAAATCTTGCCACGCTCCCAGCTTGGTTTTCTGTGCACTGATTTTCGACTCGAGGATTGCCAAGTGGCAATTTTTATTACTGAATTTATTGACAATGAAAACCTGCAAACAATGTGCTATTAATATTGAACCAGAACCAGAACAGGAAACAAATCCTATGCTTTTTTTTGTTAAGTCCAAAATGGGTTTATCTTGTGTCCACCACCAATGTAGGCAGATATCCTTTCCCAGATACCCCCATGCTAGCTGCAAAGGTGGCAGCTCTGAGATGTTCAACCTTGCTTTCCACTGGAGATTGACACAAGATGATGGGCAAGAGTACAGTCAACTCTCAGTCCAGGCAAGGTGAGTGAAGCTAGCAAAGATTCTGCTGCCCAGCCCAGAATTAATGTTCTGCATTTCACAGATCTGTTAGGGCAAGTCCAGAGGAGGGTCACGAAGACGATCAGAAAACAGGAGCACCTCCCATGGGAGGACAAGGCTGCAAGAGTTGGGCTTGTTTGGTATAGAGAAGAAAAGGCTCCTGGGAGACCTTAGAGCAGCCATCCAGTACTTAAAGGGGGCCTACAGGAAAGCTGGGGAGGGGCTCTTTATAAGGGAGTACAGGGATAGGACGAGGGAGAACAGTTTAAAGCTGAAGGAGGGGAGATTTACATTAGATATCAGGAAGAAATTTTTTACTGTGAGGGTGGTGAGGCACTTAAACAGGTCCAGAGACGTTGTGGAAGCCCCATTCCTTTAGGTGTTCAAGGCCAGGTTGGATGAGGCTTTGAGCAACCTGATCCAGTGGAATTCTGGGGTGCCTGCTCATGGCAGGGGGTTGGAACTGGATGGTCTTTAAGGTGCCTTCTAACCAAAACCATTTTATGATTCTATGATTTCAATAACAGCAGCTACAGCAGAACTCATCCTGCCCTGTATTAATGTGCTAGGAGATGCATTGCTAAGTCTACTTTATTATTTTATGTCTAAATCTTGTTTTGTCTATATTACTTGGAGTATTGCCTCTTTTTTTTTTTAATATGGGTTATTTTTATAAGAGAACACTAATTGGCACCTTGGCACTAACAGAAGTGTGTCTCAGGTGTACAGGGCCAATGCCTTGTTGTGTCCCCTCAGGGTGCATTAATTAGCACTACTGCACTGGCTTATATCTCTGCCCAGTTCTAGCTAATGCCAGAGGTTAAACTGTCCCCTGGCTGTGTCACCAATTTAAACTCTGAAAAGCTCTTCATATGCATAATGCATGTTAGTATTGCTCTAATCAGGGTGCTGATATTGAACAAACGGATTTCTGAGTGATATCTCAAAGGTTTGCCTTTGCTCCAGCATTAGTTTGCTTTTATTATACTTTATTTTTTAACAAGGCATTTATATGTACCACACCTGAACAGAAATGATAAAGAATGTTAACACAATGTAAATATTCCCACCTCCTTGAAAAAATGGACTAAGAAAAAGAAAAAAAAGGATGCTTAAAACAGTTCCATACTCAGTAATTTTAATGATCCTCTCTTAAACTTCTCCAGGTCCTTTAAAACTTACTCAGACCCAATGTTACAAAATGCTTTAGCATGTATCTTGCTCTCTGCAGACAGTTTGGGATCTTCTTAGGTACTTTAAAAAAAATGCAGGTTACAATGCTTTCTGAATTGCTTTCTGAATTGTAAAATTTTTGGGCTCTTCTATGAAAGATGAAATGGGGATATGGGAGCTTTTAATGCTAATGTTATCAGAAGACTCCACAAATTGTGTTTTTTTCCACCTTTTGGGACTGACTGTCAGAGGCACTGGGCAACACCACCTTCTTCTGCTCTTGTGGTCAAACAATGCTTCCTTCTTCCCCAGACAAGCACCCATTCCTGCCTTATCAGAGAAATTTGCATTTCATTTCTCCATTACATGAGATAGCTGTGTTGTGTGGCTGCAAAAAAGAGGGGCTTTTTCTCCTAATCAAAGCAGGCAAATAACTAGCTATTGAAATTTAAAAGGAAAGGAATAACATGACAAAATGCCATGTTACTAGAATGCTTCTGCTCAGGAGCTTGCTGCACAGATGGAGCAGAGCCGTGTCACCAGTGACCTTGTTCACTCTTCCGCACCGCTTGAGTTTTCCAAGTTCCTTACTCCCACTGCAGTTCTGGACCTTCCTTTGTGGTATTGCAACTTGCCAGCACACATCTCTGAAAGGAAAGTCTCAAGCAAATCATTTAAAAGCAGGGGGAAAGGAACCTCACAGAGGAAAATCACATCACGCTGATGGGCCAAATCAAGCTCAGTGTTGTAGCATGATTATGTCTTCTGCCCTTCAATGACTGGCAATTTCAAAATGCCTCATCATCACAGACAGATGCTCTGCTGCTACCAAATCACAATATTGATTCACCTGGTCCTATCCAGCAGTTCAAAATCAGTCGTTCATAACAGGATTGTTTTGGTGCAATTTTTGGAAGAAATTGGAGTTAGTTAACTATTTCATAATTTTTGAATCATTAACTACAATTAACATGAATACAACTGACAAACCAGATGATAAGAAGCCCAGAATGTTGGGAGTTTATTGACATGTCTCAAAATTTCAGGCAGAGTAACTAAACGAGCTGTTGTGACCTGCACTGGCAGAAGAGACATGGCAACATGACCAAGCAAAGGTGTAAGATCACCGAGCTTGATATATTTTTCTGCTTATCAGCATGTTCTGATGCATATGCTGTTTCACTGTTATTTAAGATAGCATTTGCAACTACATTTGTCTTATACTAGTATACCACATTACTTCTTGCACTGGCAAACCAATTTGGTCCATTTCTAGTCTCATTTATGCTTTCTCTCTTCTCTTCCATCCTGCTTGGTGTCTGGGATCTGTGTTTGGCAATTACAGTAAGCTTAAATTATGTTTCTCTATGTTGGATTGTAGCAGGGGAAGGATGAGATGCCATCACAGAGGAGCTTGTGACAAGTTCTCAGCTATGAGTACATTGAGCAGAGGATGGGGATGCAGCTCCATGTGCACTAGCACACTCCAGCGCTACTGAACCAGCGTGCATAATCACTTCTGCTCATCAGGGCACTTCCAGGGCAGCTCTACATCCTTCCACTGTGCCTCGCCTCTAGCAGGTAGCAATTAATACAAACAGCTACGAATACCGTGGTCTGGAGCAGCATTATACCAGAAGAGCATCTACATGGGAAGCTCAGCACTCAACCCGCCTTGTGCCCTGTCCAGTGGAGCGAGGCGAGAGAGACAACACATCACACCATGTCCCCAGAATTCCTGATTTTTGCTCCAAGAGCTTCTTTGAGAGTCAGGTTAAAAAGCATGAAACAAGGAGAATTATTCTCAAACACTGAACCCTGTCTTAACCAGGTAAACTACTTCAGCCTGCAGCATAAGCAGAGACCATGGGATCACACAAATTGTAATTAACTTCCTAGTGTAGTTCAGCACTGTGTGTATTGCAGTGCAGGGGTACTCTGGCTTTAATGATTTCAAATATTTTGAGAAGTAAACTGAAAACACTTAGTCAAATTAAGTGTTTTCTTTAAGCTGTCAGCATTGCAAGCATTGCCAAGATGAACAGGATAAATTGGATTAGATGCAGTCTATATGCTTCAAATCTTAATGGCAAAGGATCCAAAATGTAAAGTAGTGCACAAAGGCAGAGCAAATATTATACACTGTCTGTAAAGCAGCAGATCTCAGTTTACTGATTAGCCAAATAGTTTGCAATAACATGACTCATCTCTAGAGAAGCTGCTGGTTCCCATGAAACCCAGTTTGTGAGAGTGCGAGAGTTTCTGTTTGCTAAATGATGGGAGTTACAACTGGGGAAACAGCATGATTTTGATTCAACCCAGGATAAGTCCTGCCACTGCAGTCTGGTGCAAAACAATGTAGGCTTAAATATAGACTTAAAAAAATATGTGCAAGTGGTAATTAAGTTAGATATGAAAGTGAAATCATGTTATACAAGGTAATCATATAAGTTTTGGGCCACTGGTTATCAAGAGGGGGGGCTGTAAAATTTAGATTATAAATTGGGAAAATAGTATGAGTTGGTAGAGGTGTGTGAAAACCTTCATCAAAACAGCAAACAGTCATTCCACTTGTCCCTCTGTCAGGTGTAGAGCGAAGGTGTCTGCACCCAGATGATGGCGTAGGGAGGAGCACAGAGTACTGGTTCACAAATCACACTTAGAAAAAACAATCAAACTAATTCAAGAGCTCGAAAGAGAGTTAGAAACTTGTGGGTTGTGGGAGGTTCATTGGTGGTGGGAAGGATAATCACAGCTAAAATTTTGCAGGGAGCACTCAGAGATCTGACTGTCAGCTTCTGCCCCTCCAATCATCAATAGCCAGGACGTAAAACCCGTTTCACAGACAGGCTATGCTCTAAATTTGAAGTTTCTTGCCTCCATTTGAGAGCTGCTCAAAATCTTTTTCCTCTACTGGACAGAAGCCTTCTTTTCATTGGTAGCCTGAATTTTCTTATGACAGTTTAAGTCTGTTTGATTTTATGCCATTATTGCTTATTAGCTGAAATAGTATAGCTTTTATTTACCTCCTCTATACATTCCCACAAAATACTTGGAGGTAACTCTACCTTAGGCTTTCATTTGCTGAGTTCAATAAACCAAACTCTTAATCCTCTCTAATGATAGACCCTTCATTCTTCCAATCATGTTGGCAGTTTTTCTCCATGCTTGTTTTTGTTTGACTTTTTGGATCTTGCATGACCATGTGATGCCTGCCCAGTGCTCTGCATCAGCTAATACTTAGTTCATGCTGGAAATTCATGACTGATGGGAGACATGAGGACTAAGCACTTTAGAATGAAGGCTAAAGAGTCTCTAAGTTGCCTTGCTTACCCTTTACCCCTTTGCCCTCACCCATCATCTCCTAAAACAAAGAATCTAAAATTTTCCAATGACTTGGAAAATTAATGACAAGAGCAAAATCAAGAACGAACCCCAAATAAGCCATTTACTTCAGCCATATGAATACAAATATCAAACAAGAGTATCTAAAACATCAACAAATTATGGTAAGTAGCTAAAACACAGAAGTTGTCATCACCATGTCTGGACAGAATTTTGACAAGTCCTCAGATAAATCTTTTCCATCTCCTTTTCCCACAGAAAACTGGTATTTTAACAGAAATTCTCAAGTCAAAAGATATACATCAATTTTTAGTTCTAGGAAAAACCAAACTAGACATACAAAGCAGATGCTTTTAGCTAAAGCTTTTTTACATAAAAGTCTATTCTTTCATAGTGAAGTTGGTTCAAAAATTTTTTGAACAGTTCTAAACAGTAGCAGTTCCCATTGGAGACAGACTACAGGTGTATGTTAACATCTGTTCATCTGACTGTACAAATCCTTTAAAAATAATAAAAGGCTTCTGTTTCTTTGGGGAATACCACCAGTATTATAGAGGGATCAGCTTCAAAGTTCAGCTTTAAAAATGTACTGTATTAAATTAAGAAATACCAGTTACATAAGGAAAGATGCTTGCATGTAGTGTTCCATCCTATAAAGTGAGCAGGTCTCAATCCTGTACCATAGTGTCTTTTTTTTTTACATCTTTTCTCCATCTTTAAGACAATTAACAAAAATTTTAGATCTAATAAAGCCAAAGGGATGTCATAGAATAGTTTTCAGAGGATTCAAGAGGCAAATGCCCCACTGCCACAAATGCTCAATGCATCTGACCTCAGGGTAGATACATATTATTTAACAGCAAATAAGAGGCACCTACTTACAGACGACATACCCAGTAGGAGCAGTATTCAGACAGGCAGTAGAACAGTGGCAGTGATTAAAAAGTCCACTCCGCTTATGGGATGAGCAACTGTGCTGCTCGGAGAAGGAGTAAAGTGGCAAACAAAGCTCTTTCCTATATCAGAAGATGCTGCCACTGCAGGCAAGGAAAAAAAAGCACTAACAGGTGGTAGAAAAGGAGAGAACCAGGTTTTGAACTTGAAAGAAAGATTAAAGCGTTGAAGTAAAGCTCTTCTCCACATCAATGGCTTGAACAATAGTCTAAAGTTGATAATATGTTTGGTATCTGTACTATAGTAGACAAATTGCTGTGTTTAAGAACAAATTAATAATAGGTATAGGCAAGACACTTCCAAAATACCAACAAACAAATTGTATCTTTTTTTCCCACGTATAATGACGATGTTTTACAACATAATCATCCATAACACTCTTTCATTTCTCCAAGCATATATGAGAAGACAAGTAGGGAGAAACTCGGTCATGTTCCCTTGTGCATGTAAGCACGGTTTCCAAGTACAGTCAGGAAAACAGCAAAGACTTTGCCCCAAATAACATTTAAATAATGGTTCCATTTAAGACAAGGATAATAAGGAATTTAATCCAGATAATTCAGTGCAGCACCCAGAGGGATCTAGGTTGAAGATCTAAATAGTCTGAAATCACTTCCCAAAACCAACTATTTAGTATTTGTTTAGGATGTCTGTGTAGTGGGTTACAGTGTTATGTCATTGCACAGTTGTGCATGCGAACTCAGCAAAATCAAGGTAAGTAAATGCAACCATGTGACCCCCAGACAGGAGCTACACAAGCTACTGAATTACAAGTCTCAAAATTTAAAAAATACTCATTATATTTTTTAATTACTACATGCTGTGTTTGTGATAATGAACAAGGAGAAACAAGAGCAATGCTAAAAAAGGGTAGCTTACATTCTGATTTTCCTTTCTAAATGTGTTCCAAAAGTCACAACTGAAATGAAGACAGTCTTTCATTAAACTGACTTTAATAAATTTTAAATAGTAATATTAAAGCAGTACCTTTGGGCCAAAATTTTATAGGAAGTGCAGCTATCAAACAGTATGATGTGACCCAAAATACTGGTCTTCAAAGGTGTAAAAATCAGCTTTTGATAACTATAAATGTTTCTGCAGCTGCAGGGAGAGCATCTTCTTCGTGTCAATTTGTATTTAATTTCCCTCATCTCATTAGCTGATTCATTCGAGTTCAGAGATTGATGAGGAGCTGAGATGCAGGAATGTTTGTTTTCTCTCTTCCAAATGATGAGAGCAGACCAGCATTAAAACATGACCCAATACTTCTAAATACTCAAGGGACAAATGGTAACAAACCCATCAGATTGATTAACTCAGAACATTTTTCCTTTGTCAATAAATTTATCAAGTTTCTAAATAAAAGATATTTATCGGGTTTTTTTTGGTGATATATCATAATTCACACAGCTTGAGTTAGCAAATAAAATGCCTTCCTAAAACTAGTTTGTGATTTTGATTGAATCACAATTTTCATCCAAAAGCACTTTGGATGAAAGTGCTTTTTGTCATGAATCACAAATGAAAAAAGTCGTCACTGTAGTTGGAAAGATCAAGCACCATACCCTAAGAAGATGCAAGGCAAACAAGGACAGGTAGAAATCCCAATGTCAATGGGGAGATAACAAAGACTCTGCAGCTTTCATGAGTCCCAGTGATTTAAATTACACCTCTTTGCTTAATCTCTTTTGGCTGAGCTGGAATTTAAGCCTTTCAGAGCAAAGTAAGAGATGATTCACTAAAGGGTATCTATTATCTCCTAGTATCTTCTCTACAGACCTAGACAACTTCTTGATATGTATTAAGTTACGTTATTATGTGTATATGCATGGATTACCTATCTGCTCCTCACAAACAATACTAAATGTCCTGTCCTGCTGATGAACAGTGAGGTTGAAACTGTCCTAAGGAGCATAACTTTGTGCACCAAATGCAGAGGTTTTAAAATGTATTATTTAAATAAAAACTAGGAAGACTAACAATTTAAATCAGTTCTGGTTCAATGAATTCTCATAAACTGCAAGGAGGGGTGGAAAAACGAGAAGGAAGTTCAGGTATTGTCAGAAAGATGAAAAGTCTGTTCATCAATATGCACATAGGAATTGAATCTTCAGTTTGCATCCAAGTGGAAAAAGGGCTCCACCATGACTCACATCCTTTGTATCACTCCATGTGTTGAAGCCTGGGTAGCCATGTACACCACATTTGTACCAACAATTTGCACAGAGGTGCTCAGAAATGATCCTGGCTGATTCTCCCTCTAGACACCCATGCCTGTCCGCATTCCCTGCTGTGGCTCTGGGGCTTTCTGTTCACCCATATAATCTGGACACAAGAGGAAGGAAAGATAAAGGAGAGATTATTTCCAAGTGTGAGTGAAAATTAGGCAAAAAATACTATTTGTTTTCATATTCCAGCCAATGCACTGCCTCTCCCCATGACATCAATGTAGGAAGCTGTGTTACAGACAAGTCATCTTGACTGGTACCTGTAAAGAGAAACCATATTAAGAGTCCTTTGTACTCACAGACCTTTATTTGATTTTCACAGTCAATTGATCAGTATCTGTTTGTATCTCTCTGGGGTACAAATGCCTGTCAGAAAGTAGACAGCATGCTAATTTTGCATTATTAAGCATGTTCACCTGTGGTTTCCAGTCATGCTCAATTTTATTTTTAGTCACATTGAATTTTATTATCTGATCAACCAAGATACAGATATTGTACTGTCAATTGAGAGTCAACATTACAGAGAGAATTCCAGTTTTTCTTTTTCAGTTTTTCATTTTCAGGGTCTACAAATAGCTAGAAAACTAAATAGTTCAGCAAAAGTCTTTGGCATTCAACCAAAGTATTTAAAACATTGTTATCAAATGCTTATGTTGTTGTTTACAAGCCTGATCAGTCCATAGTCATCATGGCACACCATGGCTATGGACTCCCACCAGAGAAAGGAAAGCTTATAAGAGTATCAATGGAAATGCAGCTTCACCAGGTCCAAATACACAGATAAGAATATGAACATAGACCATCCACAGAAACAAACATATTAAAAAAAAATAATGTTTCCATTTTCACCAAAAATCATGTTTTATATTCCTACTGTAAAATAGATGAAGATTTTCTTTGCATGAGCCGGAATTGTGTCCTACAGCATTCCCTGCTCCTGGCATCCCCAGGTGTCACACTGGAGCACAGGTCACCTTCTGAGTCTACAAATTCTATGCCAGTTATAAACAGCATTAATTAAAGAATCATAGTCGTGGTATGCAAACAGGCATCACTGATTATTGCCCAGGTAGGTCCTACATGGGCTACTCAGAGAAAAAAAATCCCCTGAATTACCCAGGCTTCAAATACAACCTCTAGGAAGAGGCACATTTGAAAAACAGTAAGATGACAGAGCTTATGGAAATAGCAACAGATATTTATCTGTATGCAGATAATTTCAAAAGGTCTGTAGTTAGAGAAAATAATAAGGAATGGCAAAAAATCCAAACTTTCTCAGTCTTGTCTTTGGGCTAACTCCCAGTCCTGTAAAGGCTTACACTCATGGTTCACCTCTACAAACTGAGGTTTTCAAATTGCCCCTTGTTGCCCCAACTCCTGCAACAAGTCATTCCTGCTGGTGGGTTTCTGGCAGCCCCCGAGTTCAGAGAGATTTTGATTTTACTACTGACTAGTCATCAGCCGAAACTCAGGCCATATGAATGGGGACCCATCTGACAGCCTTATTAACACAGATGATTTTTATTCTGCATGCCTGGGTAAGCCATAGGCACATGCCTGCAAGATCAAGGCCTTGGTCATTAATAACTTCAGCAATCGTTTCACCTAGAAGCCACGCTCTGTCCACACAGAAATCTTTACGGGAATCTGGTAAAAAGATTGATGAAAATTAGACATCTACTTAGTGAAGCTGAAGTAACCAATATATGATTAATACTTTCCAATTATATTTCAGTACAGTACATTGCTGAGTTTGTTATTACCTGCACTCTTAACACTCCATCTGCAGTGTTAAATCCATCTGTTGCTGAAAATATGACTATATCTTCAAGGGTTTCTGAATCATCATGCTGGTACCTTTTAACATAATTGTAATGAAGAGTGATATTCATTATCCAGCGGAAATTAGAAACCTATAAATATAAAGGGAGGGGAGCAAGGGAAAAATGGAGGTCCGGCATTGCCCATTTTCCCAATCGATTGTGTTGGCTGCTCCAACTTAAAACATTGCTCTGGACTCTGTATTTGGCACTATCAGTCCCGCTGATTTCACTGGTGTTTCACAAACACCTACCACACGGACCTGGTACCTCAGCTTTACTTTGCCAGACAGAGGTGGGCAAGAAAAGTGGCTTCATCTGTATGAGGGTGTGGAGGCATCAAAAACCTAAACAATATACACCAAGGCTTCTAGTGTGGCCTTACATGAAACCTTGGGAAGTCTTCCCTCGTGTGAGGAGGAATGGCTGTACTGAACCAGGTCTTCTTACCTCTTGGGCTGTCACCAAGCTGAGATAGCAGGAGAAAAGCTCCAGCTATTTCTACCTTCGAGAAGTATTTAAAGTAGAGGGTGCTGTTTCCAAACGCTTGGTTAAATTGACAGAATAAAAGTATGATATTTTTATGCACATAACTTAAATGTTATAAAACCCTCCCTCTTTAATACAGCAACAGCTAGTTTAAATGTGCCTGCTGGTAACAGAAGAGAAAGCTAATGCCACAGTCTTCCCTGACCTCTACTCCCCTCCACTTCCTTCTCTCTGCCCTGATAGGATTCCTCTTCACAAAATCAGAAGTCTCCTTCTTTAAAACGGGTTTTGAAAAAAACACAAATTATCAGAGAGCTTTACACAGTTATAGATAAGATATAGGCTTCATTTGCCCCCCAAATCCAACACCAGAATGTCTATTTTTGAAACTCTGGATACTAATCAGCCATGGGCATTTTTGGGGTAAGAACTCAAATTCAGCAACTGGTTTTAAAAGCCTGCAAATAAAGCTTCTTCCATCATCACACATCCATGCAGATCAATGAACCCAGGCAAAAGAGGGTTCTTAATTAGAGAAGACTTTCAGATCATCATGGGAGCATGAAGAACCGTTTTTCTTTGTTGCAGTCAGATGGATACTACTAGGATCCAACACTCCAACCAGAGAACCTGTCTCCTGTTTAGGGCTAGAAGAGGTCCCCCGGTACTAAGTAAGCATGCCTGCACTTTTGGAATAGGAGGACTCTTCCTCCCCCCAGGTTCTGCCCTGCAGATTTAAAAGCTTGAAAAGCAAGGCTGCTGTAATTTCTCAGGAATACAAGAAAAAGATGCTTTTCTTTTTGATGTTATAAGCAGGGTGTGAGGGGGATTACCCCACTGCGGTGATTTTGTGGCTTGTGGATTACTGGAAACAAGCTTTCTCATATCTAAAGGAAATCCACATGGTTAATAGACAGAGGTGCACATCTAAAGTGTGACCTTGAGAAAAACAAGAACAAGATCAAGTGAAAAACCACTTCAGATGAACTGTAATACTTCTACAGAAGAGAAAATGAGCTCAGAGTTTAAAAAAAAAAATCATGAAAAAAAGCTTAGCAATTAAAGCTGCTGAGCTCAAGAAGCTTCAGTATTGCCTTACCCTTATCAAGCTCTCATTGCTATTCTTTGGAATATAATTGATGATCGTTCTCTACTTGAAGTCTGACACAAATCTTACAAGTTACTAGAGCTACTTGAAAAAAAATGAATCAGCTTCTCTTTATTTTTCCCCATAAACAACTTGCTATTGGAAGCAATGAAATCTATTGAATGACTCCAAGGCTTCAACTGTCTATTATAATTTTCCAAATAATCCTCTCATATGGTTGTATATTCTTCACCACAAGTATACTCTCAATTTTTCCTATTTCTGTATTGTTTTGGACAAATTGGTCTTAGGGTGGAGTTTAATCGTTTAGCTGAAGAATATAGCCTTAAGCTTTATGAGCTTTACAGAGTACACTTAAAATTCATTCTCCACAAATATTCATTTAATACTGACGTGAATTTTGCTGATTTCCTCAACATACCTGGGATTTTAATACTTACTAAAACATTTCACAAAGAATATATGCACACATACAAACCCAAATACATCAAATAAATTTGATGAATAATTCACATTTGTATAGAAAACACCTGCCTGGCTACTTTCAAGGAGTGCAAGCACCTTGAACAAGCTTTATGCTCTTCGGCAGGAATTTGCTTACCGAATGATACAATGCAAGAACATTCCAAAACTACAGGAAGAAGTCAGGCAATAAATGTGTGTGGAACAAGTTGTATAGCTTATTATATAGCAAAGGAATCAACAAACCAGGATTTTTCAAATGATGCCATGAAAAGAACTCACAAAGGTAGAAAATACTTCAGTGAACTTTCCTGCCAGATGTGTCAAAGTGCTGGCAGGGAACAGAAACAAGAGTGTCATGTCCAGCTTGCTATTTTCATTTCCTAGTGAAGGATATGTGGGGTTTGACTGGTTTGGCATAGAAATTGCAAATCTCTTACTCTACAGAGAGTCAGGAGTGCGAACAACAGTTTTCTGTCTGCCAGGGTGAACACGCACACCAGACCTAATGCAGGTCTTTGATATTTATAGCTTGTGCATTATCAAAAAGAAGAATGCTTACATTGCTGAAAAACACTGTAGTGTCCTCACAGGACAAATTTCAGTGAAACACCAAGCAAATCTGGGATTTTGACCCCCTTTTGCAAGGATTATAGGGAAAGTCTCAGGTATACGCAGTGATGGGGGACCCTTGTTCCCTGCAGTGAGGCTGTGTGATGTTCAATTCCCCATTAAAACAGTCTGAAGTGAGATTGAGAAAGTGATGTCAGACTTCTGCCAAGGCCTAAATTTCCACTTGTGTGCTTTTGTTTGGTGTCCTTTAATGTCAGAATTCAGATTCCAGTAAGAGTCATTGGTTCTTGTGCCTCTCCCAACATCTGTTTATGAAAGTAGGGATTTTTTAGATAGCAGTAATAATGATTGCAAATGATGTCAGATGCCCTCCTTGTTTACCTGAAAGATGTCAGTTCAGAAGTGGCAGGACTTGGCATGTTTCATTGTTTTTTAGGCAGTAAAAATTAGCTTCCCCTCACTTTAAAATTCCTTAAAAAGAAAAAATAGGTAGATCTCTTCCCTGTCACCTTATAAAGTGTAATTTAGCTTGACAGTTTTTTATGTACACAGGAGAAGTGTGAGAGAAAAAAAGAAGTAACAGCACGTACAAGTTAATTGTCTGGAGACAAGATGTCTGGAAAGTTGGGGAATGCCTTGTGATGGTGCAAGCTTCTTTGAAAACAGGTTGCATAGTTCCGGGCTTCCTGTGACTTGTGTAACATAAGGCATCAGTCTCGAATATGGCTGAAAATTGTGATGATCCAGCGTTTGTTGTCTGACCACTGACTGATGCCACTCTGCTGCTACCAACTCAACTCTTAGCTCAGCAATTCATAGAAATTTTCAATTTTGACATATCTATTCATTCTCTATATTTGTTTAAGTGTTCCAAAGAAGTAGATTGAATCAGTATACCTAAAGAAGAAAAAATCAGTCCTCTTTCTCTTACCCGTTTTAATTCTGCTGAAAATTCAGAGAAACTGTTGATTTTAATCAAGTTGCTTATATAAATCAGCAAGTGAACCTATGAAGCATGATGTTATTTTTATTACCAATGAGTGGGTTTGGCCATCTTGTTCCTGTCCCATTCCCTACTATGCAATATCCTTCTGCATGGCCTTCAAATCATTAGAATGTTTTATCATCTTAAACACCACCACCCCACCCCCCTTATTTATTTGAGCATTGAAGATGAGGAGATTCTCGACTATCAAATAAAATGAACTCAAATGAGTCCTGAAAAGTCTCCTCTTCAAAATAATGATGGTAAACAAGGCTGCAGAAGAGATTCCTTTGCAAGCACATTGACACAAGGATACCTTGAAAGTACAATATACATCATAGATAATTTTTGGTAGTCATTTGCTTTTTTTTTTTGGTCTCTTCCCATTAGTCCTCTATTAATTCCTCATGGGGGCAATAGCTGTTACACATTGTTAACTGGTATAGACAATGTACTCCCGCACTCCCAAATACTATGGTCATTCCGTTGTCGAGCACTACCAGGAGATTGGCACCTCCACAGACTGCAACACTTGGCCCACCTGCACTGGATTCTTTGATAAGCTTTCTGGAACTTTTTGGCTTGGTTATTTTAGAAAGAGTATAATCAAAATCAGAAAACCTCAACATAACTGTTCCAGCAAGAACCATCTCCCCTTCTACAAGCTTGAAGATGACTGCTCATCAGAAATAGTAAGCTGGTAGGATGGCAGTGAGAAAACATTACCAAATGGAAACGAATGCTTAATGCTTTGTCTTCATCAAATATTCTTAAAACAGCCCTAACCCTTGGTTGTGTCATAATCTGGTAAGAGGAAATTGCATCCTTGATGTTTTTTTTAACTGCACACTTGAAGATTTTCCCTCCTGTTATGCAAATGGAGGAAGAAAGTTACCATGTGCTCTTTCTATCAACACAAATTACCAATAACATTTTCACATTTAAGCAGATAAGACACACGTCTTCTGTTCACTGTGTAAAGGCTGGATCCACCTTAAATCAATGGGAGCTTTTCCATTCACTTCAGTGAACTTTAGATTACGTTCCAAAGAAGTGACATGATTACTTTTTTTACCCTCAGATATACATTGAGCTGTTCTTAGTAGTTAGCCTGAAGTCTACATACTCTCACTGCAGAAGCTGCAAAATATTTTGCTTTCCAGAAGAGTTTGTTATTTTTTTGTGGAATATGTGCAAAAGAATCAAACCTTGCTTAGGAAAATTATGAGGATAAGTTTTGCAAAAGAAGTTGTGCTCTTATTCTGTAGGCATTGCATTGTATCCCATAGTTCAACTCACATCTGATAGAGTGTTTCTTCCAACACTGTGATCCATCCATGTTAGTGAACTTTCGTTGCCAAAAGCCAGAAAGCATTCAGCTTATCCTAACCAGCAGTCTGCAGAGTAACCTACACAACAGGACACGACCACCCTTCTTCAAAGTCCAGCCCTATGATACACGTATTACAATTGAAAACTGATCATAATGACTTACATTAGTCTTCACAAAGAGGTGCATAGGAAAACAGAAGATGTCTTACATCAAATTTAAGCAGTTGATTTGGGGAAGGGGGGTTTAAGGGTTTAATAGTGTTTATTTGAACCTGGAGAAACTATCCTGTTTTTCACACACCAGTAAATGTTGAATCTGATACCACAACACTTTCCCACATCAAGGGAACACTCACAACACTTTTGTCTGCAGCCAGCGAGGAAGAATGTCTGGTTTTTCCCATTTAGACAGCCCACTTGCTGCATGCCAGGTCTGCACAAACCTTGGTCCTTCCAGACCAATGTGTTATCTGAATGATTTGACCTCTGGAGTAGAAATAAAGATTCAAAAACATAAAAAATCCTATGTGCAAACCACCCACAAACTGGCAGATTTCAAAGCATATATAATTATACATACATGTATTTAATTTCTACCTTCAAAAACCTTGACCAGGAAAAGGTGCAAGATTAGGGTAACAGTAAAGAAAGGGAATATTTCTTAAAAATTAAAAGCCATTAAACAGAAAAGCACTGAACTATTCTCCTTTTCTCCCCACCTGAATTCTTCTCTGAGTACATTTCCATCTTAAATTCAAGCAGATGTTATATATTTTCATCAAAAATACACTTCACAAAAATATGTACTTCTATGTGAAGTGCTACCTTTTGGAGTACTCTTAGCAGAACACATTTTAAGTAAGATTCCTTCTTAGCAAAAGTTTCCAGGGAAAGCATGGGCACATGAAACATCCGCTGGATTTGTGTTATCTAGACACCTAAAAAGTCATAATTTTGAAGCAGACTGACTTTTCAGTCACGTTCTTTCAGACCACATAAGCAGGCTAAAAGACCCTGAGACTGCAGTGCATCCTCTGTTCTCAACCTGTATGCTAAAATCCTCTTGGAAATTCCAGAATCTCACTTGAATTTTCCATGTCCTGGAAGGTACTTGGGTATCTAAATTCCTTTTTTGCTTGGAGGAACTAAATGCAAAAATGCTTTGAAGGACAGGGCTTTAAGTACCTATGACAATGGTAAATTCAGTGATACAGATGGATGGAGCAGCAACACTGCAAGTACAAGTGGGAACAAGACAGAGACACTGTCATTTAAGTCTTGATATTCCAGGCAGTTCAATACTTGAAAAATCTGTAAGCAATGAAATATTTACATTGTCTAATCCCCAGAAGCTTTCAGAGTTTATCCTTCAGCAGTTTGAAGATTTGATTGTTACTAAGCACAGGAATATACATCTCATTTGCAGTGAGGTGACTCCACTGGCAGAATGAGCCCCAACGGAGAAGGACCATGTCCAAGGTATATTTTCAAAACCACTCATCAGATTTCAAAGACCCATAACTCCACTGTTTGAATAATACCTGCACAGACATATTAACATGCACTCAAAAATCACTGTAAGCTCACATATTGAAGCAAGATTGTATATAACCCTTCACAAGCATGTTCCACCCAACCTTAGGAGCATAGGTCTTCACACTTCTTTTTGAAAAAAGGAATGAAAGAGTAGGACTGCTCATGAACACATTATCAGTTTCTTGAAACTCAGCCTAGTAAAACAAGAAAAACAAACACTCCTTGCAAGATTAATGCAGCATTTGCCAACTGACAAGCTTGTTTTGGATGTGGTACAGCAGTCCTGACTGCAGACAGCTAGGCTCCATTACTTCATAGACCTGCCTCCCAGCATGAGACATGTCAAGTAGCAGGTAGCAATTCTCACATCATACAAATCCTGTGAAGCAAAGGATGCAATGGTTTGTGTACGGTTCTCCAAATGGGTGAACTACCCCTATAGTGCAGAGTTAGAAACATGCAATATTAACTCGTCTTCCAAAGGTTCTGAATCTTCAGTATCTTGAAATGTGGCTGTAAGTGTGCAAGGATGAAGTTATCAGCTTCTAAGATGAACACAGCTATAAATTCAGGTTAATGTTGCATTTATATTAGCATCTTTTGTCAGGATATAAGTCCAAATATTTTCTATTTACAAATAAAAAACCTGTGAATCTTCTGCATACATATTAGGAGGAGAATGTGAATTCCCAAAGGCAAGTGCATGGACGTGTGGATGTGTATAGATAGATATAAAGCAACTCTTAGGTGCATCAACAAGTTACTGGGCTTAGCAGTTAAACACAACAAATATCTTCTAAGCTTTGCCTCAGACAGCCAATAATCTTGTCCCAGTTGTTGCTGCCAGCAAAATTCCCATTCGAATGGGCAGGATTCTCTCTTAACCTCTTGAAAGACTGCACAAAGCAGAGTGATACACAGATCAGCATAGGTGCACAGAGCAATCCAATCACTAATATACCAGATTTGGGCACTTGTTTTTTAATTAGTTATGTCAGTTAAGTGTAGGAAAACACAGCATGAATGAAAAGCCCCTGAAAACTTAAAAAAAGCCTACCTTGTGCTCTTTCATCAAAACAACTTGAATTCTGAATGGGTAAGATGCCTACAACCTCCAAAGGGCTTAACAGCTCATGGGGTTTTCAAAATTCACAAAAGTTATTTTGTTTGTATAAGATCAGTATACCTAAGTTGCAGGTGGCAAGACCCTACTATTTTTCTAGAGAATTATAAAATAGGTGTCAAACAGCCCATGTCTTGCTCTCAGCTGTGGTTTCTAATGGGTTCATCATCCATCTCAGCTGATGGGGTCTTTGACACCGGTGTTGCAGATCCATACCTAGGAAATCTTCACTGTTACCCTTTATACTACATATTTCTTTTGGCCATGAATGGCAGACCCTATTACCAAGGAAATAAATTTTGGTTTCACACTTAAAGAAGTTACATCTCAATTACTGCTAAAGCATCTTGTGATGGGCCACCTTGACCACTCTTGCTTAAATAATAATAGCAGATCTGGATAATCCTCTGTAATAGAAGAAGGAGAGACAATGCATGTCTAAATACAAACTGAAGTATGAAAAGAGGTTTATGTATCAGTGTCCTACAGAGAGTCTATGGAAAGTGGGCATGAATGTGTGGGAACAAGCTTAGGGTTCCAGGCAAACCTTATGATTTTCAGTACAAGGTGAGCAATCCCATTAAAAATAAATAATTAAATGGAAGATGTTTACCCTGAAATAAAAGTCTTTCTCTCAGGAAATATTGCCTCACAAGACTGTATTTTCCACTTGTCACTGTTTCTCTGCCCTTTGCAAGGAAGATATGCATTATGGGAGTCCTAAACAAAGACAAATTCAATTTGAAAAATTTAAGCCAGTGTACTATGGGGGACACCTCAGCGATACACATGAAGTAAGTAAATCTCCTTCCTACAATGCTTTAAAGTGTTCATTTTGACTGCGATTAAACTTGAGTGCTGCCAGTCCCATGAATCTGTGCCTTATGTTATTGAAGAAAGAATTAACATTCCCTTAAGAAACGTAGAAAGTGAAGAAGTTCTGATCTTTACTTTCACTGTTAGGCTTCCTTGTACAGATTTCTCTAGTATCGTCAAGTTGTAAGTAACCTTTGAAAATGTTCATTTAAAACAATTCTTATGTGAGTATAACTACTTGGATGGCTGGCGAAAGACTCTTCTGTCTAAGGAGAATTCTGTACTTCTTTCACGACCCCCATAAACCCCTTGCACTTCAGTTTTGGCCTGCAAAGAAACCTTCAAGATGCAGCATAAAACTAGATGAAATGTAAACTAAGATAAACCCCTGTTAAAATTCTATGCAGTGTTTCTGTAACAGTCTGAAGTCAAAAAATAATCCCAACACATACTGGTTGTTTTCATATTAGTCACTTTTCCCTCTGCTTGCATTTTCAGATATTTAGGTAAATGCCCCTTCTCCTTGCTACTATTTGACCTAAAGCAATGAGAAGTACCTCCAAGAACATGATCCATGCAGGCACACTATAACTAGCTCTACACTGCTACAAATAAAGGCTGAGATACTCTGTCAGATGTGCCAAGCAGTTCATGTACATACACAAGCACTTACTCAATTTGAGTAACACTTGACTCCAGCTTCCTGATCTGTACGTGAAGAATAAGTATTTCTACAATACTCTCCAGTTCAGTAAACCTGAAAGCAGAGGATTTATTACATACAATATCATGAAGCCTCTCCTTTGGTCATTTATACAGTGGTCTATGAATAAACGCATTCAGAGCCCAGCTTCAGCACACTCTGAAATATTCGTGGTGCAGCCAAGAACAATACATGGAATGGTAGTTAGAGACCAGATCCTCTGCTGGCCTACATCACAAGGCAACTTTTGTTGACTTTGGTAGGAAAACAACAGTTTTCACAAGCGAAAAATTTAACCTTTTTGCATATTAAGCTCTTCTCTGTAAACAGAACTTTAATACATGTCTGTAATCCAGGTAATAAACACTTCAGACAAGGTTTAGATAGTTCCATGTACTTTCACAGTGTTTCAGTTGTAGAGCAGAGGCCAGAAGTCAGTGCTGATTACATCTCAGTAGCTACTAACTGTTATAAATATCAAAGTAACAGAAATTTGGAGAATTTCTTTAAGCTATCTGTTGTATTTGTGAAGGGCTTTCTTAAGACCTCTGCATATTTTATTCTGAAGAACTGAGATGGATACTTACGCCCTTATGAGTACGGTTGGATATCCCCACTGAGGCTTGAAACATCAAACAGGACTGCCAGAACATTTCTTTCTCCTGTAAATCAAATGGAAATCTACACGATGCCGCTTCCCCATAGCAAGGTTTCCCATGATCCCATTGCTCATTCAGCCATGACTTATCCCAGAACTAAGACAGCACCTGCAAGTAATTGGCACTCTGAAAGGAATCATTCATAAGCCTAAGTATGTGTGGTTTCAAGTGGTCTGAAAGTCCCAGTCAAATGAGGCTGCCCAATCAAATCAGTGCTTATTGGAGAGCTTTCTTTGACTGTTGGCTAAGGTGTGATTCTGGAGCACTCTTTTCATAATAGCTACTACAATTAAGAGATGATACTTTTCAGAAGCACATAAAAATGAGGTAGTGGACAACTTCCAATAGAGACTAGCCTTTAAAAACCCTTGATAAAAATGAAGATAAGGATAATAATCACCTCCAATTTGGTATTAGAACACAAAAGGAGACCCCCCCCCTTAAAAATTATTTTTAATTGATCTGGCATTACTTACTGGGCTTAAAATATAAATCACATTACTGCAACTGAGATTGCAACTGCAAGTTCTCAGCCTCACACTGCCTTCTTCCAAAAACAGCCAGCCACTGTCAGTATACTTAACTGTGTCAGACAAGAAATAGCAATCAAACTTTGTTAAGATAAATGGTACTAACAAACTGGTAAAGAAAAATCATCATTATTGTACCAGCTAAATCCTAGAGTGTTGACCCAGAAAACGCCTGAAATTATGCTTACATAAGTACTGTAGCCTTGAGTTCACGCTCAAACAATCTCAACAACATTTTAAGTTTTAATATGACAACATGTTGTAAGTTCATTCAATCATTTACACAGCAATAATTTGAATGGGAAATAAAGAGGGAAATACTGCCTTTGTACAAGTTATTCTATTAAGGATTGGAATATTAATGTTATTGGGTACATGAAACTCTGCGCAACCATGGAAACCATTGCACAGGATCCATTCAGTCTCCAAATCTGAGATGAGGCCTATGGTTGCTATGAGAGGATATAGCTCACACCCCTTAGCAGTTCCTATTAGAAAGTGATATTTAAGTTCTGTTGTGTATTTGTCTACACTTCATCTCAGTATAAAGCTATTTGCGGAGCGGAGGTTAAGGAGAGGGCTTTGAAATCTGAAAGGATACCTTTCAAATTAAGCTAGGAAATCAGATGCTGTTTCACAACAGTTTAGGGTTTATTTTTGCCAATTTAACTGTTGTCTTCCCTTGTTCTGAAAAGATAAAAAAAGGTATCGTGAATGTGACTTGGAGAATTTAGAGATTAATTTATACTCCAGGAGCACATAAGAAACCTTTTCAAGCTCATCCTCAGCCCAAACCAGCTGCCTACAGCCTACAGGAATCAATTAGAACATTCCCACTAGATTCTTCATTAAAAAAAATCCTTTTAAACTGCAAAATTTGAAGTAAAAATACAAATTTAAATCTTCTGCAATCTGGTAAACTCAAAACTATAACTCATTTAATCTATATTTTTTTCTAATTGCAAAACCGGTGCAATAGGAACATTTATGTAACACATAAAAACATCTCAACATAACTTAAGGAAGACTGAAAATCAAACAGAAAGTTTTGGAAAGGCTTTTGAACTCTCACAATTCAGGAAATATCATCCCCTAGCTCGGTGGATTGGGAAGGAAAGTATCTTCCCTGTGAAAAAACTTGGAACATAATTGAACACTTGTGTTTGAAATGACTTACAAAATCTTCAAAGCAGGAGATGATCCCTCCACCAGCTCCTTTTGAATCTGCTGGAGCTGAGCCCTCCAGCCATCAGCTCTCCCTGCACCGATTTCCCAGGCCCAAGGTGCTTGGCAGGGCAGAGGACCACCTCGTCCCTATCAGCATCAGAACAATCCTGTACAAAAGGCACTCATTTTCCAGCTTCCAGTGTCACTGGCTCATTTAAAACTGCTCCCACCTTGTGGAAACATCTTTCTTTGGAAATATCAAACCATAGTTTGGTCTCAGTAATGTACACCATCTGTCCCCTCTCCATACTGATGCTTCTCTTTCTCGAGACAATTTTTGTTGCTTCTACATATTCAAGATGCATCAGAAATACCAGAATATCCAACCTGAGGAAACTGAACAGAGCTTCAGCCTTTTGAGTCCAGGTGCCTCCATTCCTGTGGTTAACATGTTCAGTGGATGACAGGGTAATACTTTAGAGTTCATTTTCAGAGATTAACAGTCAAGAGCAGTCTTTCTGCTTAAGCAAGGCTCAAAATTGCTTCCAGCTTTACCCCTATCAAAAGGGGTTTTGATACGTATTTTATTTTAAAGTCTATAAAAAGTGACCCAGTTTCTTCCAAGCTGCTGTGGGTGCCTTTTCCTCCATGCCACTCAGTGGCCCAGTGGCCATGGTTGAGCAGCTCACAGGTGTTTCAAGATGTTAGATCAATAGTTCATCTAACAAGCATTTAACAGATGGAGATTCCTCCCCTGAGATGCAGACAAACTAAGGTTGCTCTGTGTGGAGAGGAACACATTTCAGAGAAACAATACTTCACAATAAAATCAGAAGAGTTGTAAGCTGTTCACCTGAATATATTCAAAACCATACATGGAACACCATAAGTGTTTATTCAGTTGTGGCAGTAACCAAAAGGCAAAGAACCTCATAAATTAACTCACACAGTAGATGGCAGAGCATCCTTCTTCCTTCAGATTTGTTTTGTAGACTATCGTTTTTGAAGACTCGAGCTCCATCCTCCCAGGACAGTTTCGTACTTTGGGCAAGACTCATATGTCCTGCAGAAGAAGCCAAAACGGTCCTGTTCTTTGCACCAGAAAGGACTTATGCCATGCCTGATTCACTTAGAGTGGTGCCACATCTGTGGAGGATGGTGTGCCTCATTAGGAAAACGTCCTCTAAAGCTCCTCAGTGCCTCCTTTTCCACATATGATTTTTCCAGGTGTGATTATGACACCAGCATCCTACTTATGCATCACTCTTTGCTCTTTTCAAGTGAAGCTAATAGAGCTTGTATGCTTTCATAAAAGTTTATTTGAAAAAGCCTACATGAGAAGTACCAGGGAAATGCTCTGCTCCTGATTTAAAAATGGTAGAAATCCCCTCAACCTGGACACTTGACTTTAATTTACAAAATGAACGTTCTTAGGAAAAGCAGGAATTGTGAATGTGCAGAATCAGACAGGGAGATGGTCGGGGTTGGTACCATGGTTCAAACATCAGTACAATCCTGGACCTCTGGATAAACCACAGGCCTTGTTTTTTTTGCATTTCTGTTGTTACCTCAAAGAATCCAGATTAAAGGGCTGCTGGGAACGATGAGTCCAGCCAACCACCATTGGTTTATCAGACCTTTCAACTTTGGGATTACATACACCATAAACACCACTTTAAGCCAAACAGAAACAGACAGGTATCTTGTGGATGGCAAGGTCCACCAAAGATCACTCTGCTCATTCACCTGCTCATTCACGACCAGCACTATTTAAGAGACAGCTCAGTTGAAGCTTTCATTTGCGGCACATTATCTGATATAGCCTTAAGGTTTCAGAGCATGAATTACTGTGGCAGAGAGAAATAGCAGTGACCTGCAAGCTACTGTTTGCATGTTAACACATTCCTACCCACAGCAACAAGCATTTCTCAGAGCTCAAATCATATTGTACAAGTCACTAGGCACCGTGCTCTAAGCAGGTCCCTAATTTTTGACCCATTGAGACACGCAAAGAAAAATGCTTTCAAACCATAAAAATCAGGAATGTAGAATTTAAACCAAGAACTATTTTCAGTTTTCATAGATTTATACTAACAGAGCCTTTTTTCTACTTCCTACCAAAATTACATATGACACAAAACTTAGTAGTTTTCAAAAATTGCATTTATCTACACTGCAGCTACACATATTTTTACCAAGATGACACCAAAAAAAAAAAAAAAGAAATTGACAGGAAACTCCCATACTTAGAGGCAGAACAAGCCTTAGCACTTCTGTATTAGTGCTTAAGCGACATGGGGACCTTTCCTGGCTTTCTGATTTACCCATTAAAAATAATGAGACTTCCTTTCAGCAGTAAATAGATCTCCATTATAGATGGAAAGATCTCCACTCTACTGAAGTCAAAACAACTTTTCCCTATTAGACACACATTGAATGAGGATTTCACGTGCTTCCAGAATTAGGCTTTTGAGTCTAGTTGGGATTTGGTCACACCTTCACACTTTTACGCCTAAGTTCCAGCACTTTGGGAAACAGCACATGTTCCAAAGCTCAAATCAATATGCAGGTATTGCAATTACTATGTTTGACCTTGGTTTAGGTAACCCAAACTCTTATGCCTACCACATCATATGCATATCCTTAGGGCCTCTGAGCTACATAGATAGCATGGAGTATTAGTCACAGTAACTTAGAATTTAGGCCAACACAATCCTGGCCTATAGAGGATTTTATAAATGTGATATATTTGCATGTAGATGCATTGATGTAATATATAAAATGCATTAGCTCTTACTGTATTTCATAAATGCTGAAAACTAGCAATATCAAGATAGACTTATAATTCCTCCTATCCTTTTTTTATTGGTGATAATCAAAAGGGAATGCTTAATTTAGATAATTTAACTGACCTTTTTGTTCATTTTGCAATTAATGTATATTTTACTGTATTTTTTCTTACTTTTAGCAAAATTGTGTAGGTGCAGACACACATACAAATAACAAAGTTGCCTGTTTATTGTATCTTTTTAGGAACATGTTAGTATGTCTCTATTCTGGAGAACATTTCACAGTTCAATGATGAAAAGAGTTTGCACTTCATTTGTGCATGTACTAATTTTAGATTAAATAGGACCACATAAATCCTGCTGAAAAATGATGCAATTAGGCCAGACCTATTTGTAAAAAGGACAACATGTGGCTGTAATTATAATGGCTAAGCATTCAGTAACACAGTGACTTATTAGTGTGCTAAGAGGAGTTTGTGCAACATGCTGAGTAAGTCTTTACAGGAATAAATCTTAATACTCTCCTAAAAGCCATTAAAAACAGTCCTCTGTTGCATTTCTGATCAACTTCCATGGTGAACTGCTTTTTCAAAATGGTCACTTTTGTTGTAAGCATAACATTAAGCATGCTCTGTGCCTACTCTAAAGTGTGAAGCAGCTGTAGTTACTCAATTGGCTTTGTTTCAGAGCAAAACTATTTCCAAGAATTACTGAGTAACTGGCATATGCACCAAAGTTCTCAAGTATATATGCTTCAAGTGACCAGTAATATGTTAAGATTTACAGTGTTCATACTTCACAATGCCATTGCAGTTTTTATTCTAAACCCTTGGCAATCCCACATAGCTATCACAGTCTTTACTGAAATGACCTATGACAAAAACTGACTACCACCACACATAGATACCTGTGTATCTATCAGTGACCACAAAGACTATGTCCAGAGTAACCTTATGATGTGAAGCAAGGGAAGAAGCTATGTTTTATTATCATATTTTTTGCTATTTATAGCCAAACTTGACTCGCCACCTATAGCTTAGCTCTAGAAATCCACACTTGTCTAACCTTCCCTGTTACATGCTTTCCATATGGCCTATTTTCCTTACAGTAATTGGTATATGAAAAGGATTTTGCACTCTTGAGATATGCCAGTCAGGGCAACTAGGATAGATAAAAGTGTCACAGCAAGGTAAACTGGGCCAAATCATCTAGGATGTTCTCTGGGGCATGACCATTAGATGCAAGTTCTAATTTTCACATTTAGAAAAAGCCACTGCAAACTCAGCTCCACAAACTATAGACTGAAGGTGAGCTTGGGCTCAAATATAGTCCCAGGTCCATATTCAAAGTGCAGCATGTACGTACCAAATTCCTGTACAGGGGCTTTTCAGACATCAGGCCTTCTACCACCTTCTTCACATTCAAATGCCCGTGTGAGGTGGCTACAAAAGGAGTTGTGAGAACCTTAGGACCCAGCACCATCAGATAGACCAGTGATGGTGAGATTCTTCACAGCCCAGCCATGAGAGTCTGGCTGCTACATACAAGAAGTGTTTAATCTATTTTTAATCTTTCACTCTTAATTTTCTCTTAAGGATTCTGTGTGTGATAGCCTGGGAGAATGATACTGCATTGCTACTCGTCTGTGGAGCATTTAAAGATAAAACACAAACTAAATGTAATTTTTTTTTTGCCTTTCAATCCCCAGTCCTTCCTATTCACTGCTTTATTCTAGAACATAACAGGAAAAGTTTATTTTCATAGTTGCATGCCTTTCACTGAACTAGATCAGAAAAATCTCTGTCATCTCCAAAGGGCTCATTTCCTTCAGAATTAAGACACTGAGTTAGTTGTTTCTTCAGTTCCAGTGACCTTTATTTCCCTACTAGCTGGGGGGCTTGATTTTTTCACAGGATAATATGTAATATAAACATAATCAGCCTTTCCACTCATGTAGCTCTTCACTTCAACTTCCTTACTTAGTGAATTCTTTTTCTGATAATCTCCCTCTAAAGTAAGATCAAATGAAAGGATCTTAAATGTTAACACACATTCATACACCACTAAAAGTGCACCTGTGTCTTGTCATTTCAAAATTAATATAAGGCAAGGTACATGATCCCTTTTGCTAATTAACACAGCCCTCTCAGATTCCCCTTTCCCCTCACGCTAATTAGCAAGGAAAAAAACCTCATGCAGACAAACAGACAAAATATCCACAGGACTCCCTTGTTGAGCAAAGCACTTTTGAGATGAGAAAGGGCAAAGCTCTGCATTGGTAATTTTAAACACCTGATAGCCTGAAGCGTGCAGGTGTGGGAAAAATGTTGCCGAAGTGATGCAAGCCTTTAAAAATGCCATTGCAATTTGCCTTAAAACTCAAAATACGAATAATTTATCAGCTGCCTCACAATGCAGGGAAGGGACAGTTATGTTGTCTACTTGAGTAGCAATGAGGTGACTTACCATCAAAAAGGAGAGGGAGGAGCAAAAACTTTCTGAAAAATGGAAACTGGCTCTCAAACTATGGTCATTTCTTGCCAGAACTTTTACAGAGATATCATAAAGAGACCAGTCATGGAGCACAGGGTGTTCCTTCCAAGAGAGGGAAAGGACTGCTCAAAGCAGCTAATGCACTTTAAAGAATTGTGCTGTCTTTAATCCATCTCTTATTTGGTTTAAATAACAGGTATGGTATGTGCAGAATTAAAAAAAAAATAAAATCCAGTATTAGTAGTATACATTCTCTAAAATGGGTTTTAAATTAACTTGAGGAACTTTGAAAGTACTGCAAGGAATAAATGTTGCTTTTAATCTTTCAAAGCACAAACCATAGCATTACTGTTATCTTCTCCTGCCAAGTGTAAGAAGTGTACTGGTCTTTAGGCACCCAGCAGTGTTTCTTGGAAGGGCAATGAAAGAGTGAATGGCAAAAGCCTGCCAAAAGGAAAATCAAAGCCATACCTGCAAGCTGCAATACAGTTCTAGGAATCCCTTCAGACTTTTCCTTTTCGTGTGTTTGAAACTGAAACTTTTCAAAATGCTGGCATGGTCCCTAAAATAATTTTTCCTTCTTAAACTTAAACAACTTGGAGGGAAGGAGAAGAAGAAGAAAGGAGGAGAAAAGATGGGGTTAAACAACAACAACGAGAAAAAAAAAAAAGAAAGAAACAGCATTAAATGCAATTGGATTGTACCAAAGCAGTCTCTTCAGAGGAAAAGAGCCTTAAAATGCAGGAAATCTGTCTAACCCTCTAACTATTCCCACTTAAGCTGCCCCACAGTCACAGATGTTACTGATTCAGTTAGATAGCAATTCCAAGCTCCCCAAACAGATTCCAAGTGAGAAAATAGGAGAATTCCTTGGTTGTTATTAGATACGCATTCTGAAGTAAAAAGAAGTATGGGCAGGGAAGAATTTGTGGCCTGGATTAGAGGTTCCACAGTAATTAAAGAGCAATGACAAATGGCATCTTGGCTGACCCTTGAATGCAAAGCTGCGAGGTTACGAGCTAAGGCTGCAGCGAAAATTTCTAGGGAAATATGTCAGAGTTTTTTTCCTGCTGTGATTTACTGATACATTTAACAGGAATGAAACCCATACAGGTCTCTGAAAATATAACGATGGCCTACAGAGATTAGATGAAAAACTGGAGAATTTAGCAGGGCAAGCTAAAAGCCTTGTAAATGATGTATTTAACTGTGCAATTAAATTCTATGGTGGGCTAGTAATTCATTGTATCATTGCTAAAAAGGTGGAGTTAAGCTATCATTTCTTAAGAGACTGAGTGGGACATGGATCCCAGCTGTGCCCGGCAGCTTTCAGATATTTAACGATTGTACTAACAATGTGGGAAGGAAAAAAGGCACCACTTACAACCTGTAAGAATAAAAGTGAAAATAAATCGATACAGCCCTGAGACAAGCCCTGCCTGTGGATCAAGGGCAAAAACTCTGCTTCAGCATGTGCTGTTACATCCATAACTCCAGCCTGTGCTAAATTCTTGTTCCACTTAGTGGCTTCCAATCAATAACTAAAGAAAGATGTTTTGCAAGATGCTTCATGGTTTGTACATTTAAGATTTTGGTTTTATTTCATAAAAGGTTATCCCCAGGCTTTAGGTGCCCTGGCAATTATCTAGATTCACAGTCAGGTAACTAGGGTGAGTAATATTTGTGCTCTTTCACACTGATGGGGCTGGGGATAGACTCCAGAGCCAGCGGGCATCTGCAAAATGTGCTGTTGGCAACTCTCGCCCTTCTACAGTGAGAGTTTTTAACTGGAGTAAGCCCAGCCCTGCCACACTGCACTGTAGACATTTGCAGTTTATTCAAATAGATGGGGAGTGGCTTCATAAAAGTTGGAGAAGCACAAGTGTGTTCCCACAAGTCCATTCACTCTTTCAACTTTAGTACCTCTTCAGCAATGTTTAAGATAGCCTGATACCTAAGTATTTCTCAGGCATGTCTGAAACAGAAAATCAAAACTTGTATATAAATAGTTCCCTTAGTGCCAAAACCAGTTACGCTTTTCTCCCTGTGAATATTCTGACTAGATAAAGTTCTGTACATTGGCACAATACAACTGCATTTCTATGAACAAGGACAGCATTTGCAATATTGCTGTATCAGTAACAGGACACTAAGAGCTTAACCACTGTGAAAAAGCCAAGACATACATGTAGACTAACAGCTTAGCATAATGATGACACTAATAACTATCTATAGTGAGCAAAAAGGCTCCAAACATAAGATAGTAGTTGTCAGAAGACTTAACTGAACTCCTTTCCAGAGAATCTTGAGTTGAATTGACTTGGTGCCACACCACTGAGGCAGCAGGCTTATATCTGCACTCTGATGCTCCCGGGAAGACCTGTAATTCCCTTAATAAATAAAGGGTTAGCTTTGCTTAGGAAAAATAGGTTGGATTACAGATAGATAGCAGCTGAGTTTCAGACTACATGCCAGGAGAAGTAGAACAGTATCAGCTGTAACTCACTAAATACAGTTAAATAACTGGCTGTACATTTCCTAAGGACAAAGCAGTCTCTCTGCAATATTTTGTTTCCTTGAAGACAGCTAAGCTGAGGTGTAAAAGAAGGAAGAAAAATGGATTGAAAATGAAGTAAATATGCTTGATTAATGAAAGGTGTGAAGGCTGGCAAACTCCAAATGATTCAAAGTTGGGGATGTGAGAGCCCACTCGATATTCATGCCTTTTTTTAAAAAATGTCTCAAAATATCCCCTGTGCTTGAGTTGAGTCTTATGCTACGGGCCTCTTGCCTCAAATTTCTAGTTTTCTGGTTAGGGGCTGGAAAGATAGGTCTTCCAGCAGAAGCCTGCCGTTCTTTGCCATCCCATGCAGATGCAACTTGATGGTTACATGAAGTAGTTCTATCCTAATGACAGGCAAGTTTCTTGTCCTTAGGCACACCAAAGTAGATCCCTGACAACTCCTAAAGTATCAATAACACCTTTTTAAAAATTGATATGCAATAATAGTTGGATTTCTGGGGGGAAACGCTGCCAGAATAACCACTTTGAATCCCGCTAATTGAAAGCTGAATGCAAAATTCAAGCTTAGGCAAGGAAAGTACACAATGCATGGCCCCCATTAAGGTAATGAGGAGGAAACACGAAGGCTTCAGAGAATACAAAGAGAACATGGACCTAAGATGCATTAAGAACATACATCTATGGAGTCATCTTTCAAAACCAAAGGGGAAATGTATATTGATATTTACATGCATTTTTAGCAAGCACCTGTAACAGTGTGCTTACAAAATTCACAGTCCTGCCTCCCAAATCTTGAGTCTGATTGAAGCAGTTGGTCAAATCCTGAAGCTGGGAAATGTAAGAGGATTTAATACCATCAGTATGTCTCAAAGCAAACTGGGATCTGTGATACCTTCTGCAAGCACAATGGGATGACATAAAGCAGCTCTTGCCTTTGGGTGAGGAAGTGGACTACACAGCGAAGCAATGCAATTTCGGGTGTTTCTCAGCAATTAAGGAGCAAACCGACATCTACTCACTTGCAGGGAAAACCCAATTTTCTGAGCATGGAGGTTGAAATTCACCATGATTTTCATCCCCATTTGCCAAAAAAATACACAGGCTGATTCAAGGCATGAGTCAGGCATTGTTAGTTCAAGAAATATTACAGGATTAATTTTATATCAATTTAATAACTTATTAATAACTATTGGATGACCTGTCATAAATTAATTAGCACTACCCAGAAGATGGTTTGGGATGTACAGGGTAATTTACATAACAGATTGTGTCATGTCTCTGTCTTCGCTACTTTTTTTCATTTATTTATGTGTAGAGCCAGGCAGATAATGGAAAAAGTAATTAATAGATTTGGCTTAAAAATGTTTTGACATTAGTGTATATTTTATTAATACAAACTATCTGACCAACTCCAGGAGCTGAATGAATAATGGTCAAAAATTACTTCACTTACTGGAATTATAGCATGAAATTTATTGCATTGGTCTTCTGACAGATACCTTTTAGCCAGTTTTAGCATGGTGGGTAAAGCAAATGAAATACAGAAGAGAGAATGAGAAAGAAGGCAATTGTGCCTGACCAGGCTGATACTGGAAAGCCAGATTCTTATCTAAAGGGTGGTCCCTATCTGGGAACCAGGTCAGCCACACAGATATGCATAAGACAAGAAACACAACAATGACGGCTGGGAGTTCCCACTCAGCAGCAATGATTTACCTGTAGTCCCACAGATATCCGGGGACAGCCTGAGACACCAGTTCCACACAGATTTGTACAGGTATCAGCAAGGAGAGCTGGCTGTGGCTTGGACCTTTCAAACCAGGTAATTTTTCCTGTGGCACAAGTAGACTCAGAATATAGTATGAGAGAATAAATAGAAGGAAGCTGGTGGTTATTTATTGCCCATTTGCTATAGGGTAATGGCTGACATGTAGGCTATAATAAAGAAACATACTCAGCTAACTCCTAAATTCCCAATTTTTTTGACTCCTGCTGCTGAGCTTTGGAAATCTCAGCTTTGTATTGGTCAATCTCTCTCGCAACTAGATTATCTTCCTTGCTGCTGCTGAGGAAATCGTTGCGGTGGATGGGAATGAGTTATGAAATCAGAAAGCACTTCAATGGTATATGAACATCAAGGTTCCCTGAATATGTCAACTGCCTACACCTTGTAACTGGGGTTCAGATACCCAGTGAAAAAAAGACACACATTTACTATTCCAAAACAAAATAATGATCATCTGATGACTTCAAATTTATAGGAACACCAAAAATATAGTAGTCTTTGAATAGCCCCAAGTGGGTTTGTAGCTGGTGGCAAACATTCCTACTCAGAAACATTTGTTTTTTAACTTGTGACCCGAAGAAAGAGCTGGTGAGGGGCATCAAGTCCCAGTTACATCCACTTCACTCTAGCCTCCTCATGACTGCTAGGTCTCTTCTCCCTTTGCCTTTCTCAAACTGACTTTCTCCAAGCAAATTTGTGTTTTCTAGGCCCTAGGATTTTTCCTGGGCTCTCCCTATATTCTAAGTAACGTGAACAGAAAGTGTAGAAGAGCTTATTTGATCTAAACCAGAGCCCAAGGGAGTATGACAAACAACAAGCAAGACAAGAGGCAGAATGTGAAACCAAAGTAAATAAAATAAGTTCACATAACTGCATAATTGAGCTTGTCCCTGTTTGTAAATCTTATCAAGGGTCTACTTTCAAAAGTAATTACAGTGACTTATAGCTAGTTATGCCAACGTACACACCACTGCTTATAGGCATAGAAGAAACTTGATCATAGAGAGACCTCTGGAAGAGAAGAGGGAAGTGGCTAGAGGATTTCTGAGAATACAGAGGACTCAGGCTTTAAAGTC
Organism: Tapera naevia; assembly: GCA_033556795.1. NCBI lineage: Eukaryota > Metazoa > Chordata > Aves > Cuculiformes > Neomorphidae > Tapera > Tapera naevia. The sequence goes on from JAUMJJ010000113.1 coordinate 6,962,267, forward strand.
CCCTCTGAATCCTGTGTCTAGTATAATAAGTAAAATATAGTTTGGACTAGGCCTGCAGGGTCACATCAACAGGACCACAGTTGTTAGGAGGAAAGATCCTTCTTTTGATACAGTCCAATGCTCAACCATCCTACAAACTCTTCAGAGCCCAGATTTTCAGCATTTCTACTTCCTAGGCCCAGGCCATGCACATACTAATGAAGATGCTTTAAGGGGAAAAAAAAAGGGGGAAGAGGTGGTGTCCAGGTATTTTCTCCAACCAAAGGCACAGTAAATGAACCTGGGAAGAATATCTACACACAAAGCATGAGACAGGTCAAATTCTGCTGATAAATGATCACAGCAAATAGGATTGTTTTTCATTATAACACAGTCTGTTTTGCAAAGGGAAAGGTCTTTCAAGATCTGCTGCAGAACTTTACGGATCAAGTTATCTGTTCTTACTAGAGTGATTCAATTTGTTGTAGTGAATCGCTGATTCAAGGCCAGAATTTTGCTAACCCTAAGTGTATGATTAATAACCTCTTATTACAACAAATTGGTGGTTTGCACTCTTCAAAACCCTTCTCTTTGCAAAACTTGGCCTAATATTTACTGCAGAGCTTCATATTTTGCATAGGAATCTGCTTCGGGAATATTGGAGTTCCAGTTTCTATATCATTTCAGTGCAACCAAAAGAGAAAATTTGATTTTCTTTTAATTCAAGGTAGATCGTGTTTGAAGTATCACCAAGAAAGCAATGTCCTGCAATCTACTTTGTGATTTTTGACTACCCTTTTCAGAACAATTACTATTTATACATTCATTTATCCTGTCTCTTGGTGTCATGTATTTGGCAAAGTCACCAGACAATGTGGCATGTCCTAATTTTCCCTCCGTCAGAAAACATTTAGCAGAACTACCTCTTAATAACGATACTGCCTTTTAATTTTTCAAAATGAGAATGTGGATTGTACCACTTTACTAAGCTTTTCTTTTGATTAATGGGAATTCACTTCTGCATACAGAGAATGGGGTTGCAAGCATTCTGGCCTTAAACAATTCCAATACAAGGTTTCAAGTATTAAAAAAGAAAAAAAAAAACCCAAGGAACTTGGAATGTATTGTTCTAAGATAGATTTGGGGGGAATTGAAAGATAAGACAGTAGCCAGGCGGGGAAAGAGACTCTGTTGGAATCAAGGCTGTTTACAAGAACCAAGTCAGCTCCTGGACATATGTATTGCTTGGATAAGGAGAGAAGAAGTAAAGAAAACACTCTGCTGATAATGATAATAGATGATTCTGCGGCACTGCAGTCTTCCATCATAAGCAAATGGCATAGGCCAACAGTTAAATATAATTTATTTTAATTAGTATTTAAAACATTTAGTTATCTATGCACTGAGTAACTGCAACAAAACTTTGTCAGGCTGGAGTGCAAAAGGGGGGAGTTTTGCAAGGAGAAGCAATCCGATCTGTGCTCAATGTTGTGACCCCCTTTAGATACCTAAACACTTACGTGCTAAATTCCAGCTGACATTTTAAAAGGAAAAAAAAAAAAAGAAGAATGGAGCACAAAACAAAATGAGATGAAGAAACTAATTCTTTGGTCCTCAACTTTCTGTATATGGGCCAAGCGTGTCTGCACACTAGTGCAAAGGTCAACACTGCACAACAGCCCTGGTCAAATAATGCATAAACTGGTTGCTAAATGTTTAAAACTTCTCCAGCATATTCATTATTTGAAGCATAGCATATCAGCACTTATATTATTTTTTAAACTATTGCTTACTTGGGAAGTATTTGTGAAAGTCACCACTATCTAGTATTCTAATTAGGGTTTTTTGGGGCTAAGTGTACGATTGTGTTGACCTCTTCCACCATGAGCTTAATTTTGTCATAAATGTCTCCAATACCTAATCTGATGTTGATAAAAAGCACTACGGTGAAATAAACCCTTCTTGAAAGAAATGCAACTGTAAATCCACTATAGTTTACACTTAATGGGGAAGATATGTTTGGCCCAAAATTTTCTCTAATAGTTATGGTTTGGAAAGTGAGCCCAACAGACTGCATGGTGGTGGGAGCTGATTAACACAAGGCAATTCTTAAGACTGAGTTTATTACTTCCTGGGTATTGTACTCATTATTTCTAGAAACTGAGACATTTAATTAACAGCTAGATTAGAAAGTCAACCTCACTTTGCAAAATAAATGTGAACTTTTTGTACAACCAAAGCCAAAAGGGAGCTCATCTGTTGTGACCACTGGTGCAGGGTTCATCTCCACAGTCTACCTAGGAAAAGAGATCCAATGACAATTATAGTCGTCTTATTCTCAGTCTCCCTGGGATCCAGGAAAACAACTGCCTGCATACCTCAGAGGACTAAATAGGAATTGGGTCCTGTAGCATTTCCTTTTCAAAGAAAATCAAAAAGATCAGAGGGATTTTTGCTCTCGAAAAGCAAAAACATGACAATTAATGGTATGCTATAATTTATGTGATTTCCTCAGCTTAAGAGGACTAGGACATGAAAACACACTTCAGACTTAAGGACACCCATTCTGCTCTGTTGTTGGGGAAACACATATAGCCATCTTTTTAGGGGCTGGGTATACGGTCAGGAGGATGTCATCTAGGGACATTGAGCTGTGGCATTGCCCTTTGTTAACTGAAGCACTGTTACCACTGTATCTTCTGGACATGGGTAGGAACAACAGCCAAGCATGGACTCCATCTTTCCCTTCCTACAGGCTTCCCAAGATCATGCAAGCTCTTCTCCTCAAAGGGAAAGCTCCCCAAATGCTTGCAACATCAACAGCACCGAGGGAGGCCTCAAATGTGCTCCCAGGAATCAGTGTCCTCTTCCTCGCACCAGCTGCTCTGGATCTGGACAGGTACCCCTACACACCTTGTGGCTGGGACTTCAGCAGGACATAATGGCGCCCACAGCACTGCCCCATGGCTCTGGCAGCCCTGGAAGGACTGCTGTGGAGAACTGCCGTTATGGATTGATGATTCAATTTTGATCATATTGCTTAACTCTGCTTGTCATGGTGAGCTTCCCTAACTAATGGCCACATTTTCAACAAGCCTGGAAAAACCTTGAACTATACTGAGTACAAACATGCTCTGAACAGCTTGCCCAGTTGTAGCGTTATTGAAAATGTTTACACATGTAATTTTATTGCAAGAATATACACAACTGTGCCTTTATTGATTGCTTTCCTAGTTATGGAAAAGTTTCACTGCTTTAAAAGCCACAGCTCACCCTGCAACCTCCCCAGCTCTATCATGCACCATTTAATACTGTTCTAATATTAGCAACCTTTGTTTCCACAACCTGGATTTTCCATATTTTAACAGTATGACCAGCAGAAAGCTCATCGCTAAATAACAATGAGCTCATCTCAAATGCTTATGCAGCCAGTGTCAGGTGAACACATTGTCTATTATTAGACTTTTTCATGCACTAAGAGCTTTTGTCCCCTACTTGCCTGTCTTAACACCTGCTGTTGCAATGTATATCAAATTTCAGAACATCATTCGCTGTAAAAACAGAATATAAAATGTATTAGAAGATTGTTCATACAGAAAGCGATTAAGTTTTGTACAGGAACCTTTGTTGAGCAAAAAGATAAAAATAAGGCTTGTGGTGATGTGAGTGGAGTAATTATGAATGTAAATCAAAAAAATTTTCCCTGAATCAAAACAAAAAAAAATCAGACATTGAATTAAATTCATTCAGTGGCCTTCAGGAAAATACTAATAGTTGTGAGAAATGAATTTGTATTACTAGTAGTAGTAATAGGAATTTTTTTCCTTCATTGAGTTTCACACAAATATAGAGTGTTTGACTGGTGTGTGAAAGCGTTGATGGGATTGTGTGGGTTGGGCATATGGAAAAGGTGTAACCCAAACCCAGCAGCTTAAAAAACACATATATAGATATTTAAAAATATTTAGTAGTGTGATCCAAGTGTTAGAGAAGGAAATTATAATTAACAGGTTATAAGGTATGCTATGAGGAGGTCTGCCATTTACTGGGACAAGAACAGTCATAGCCTGTGGTAAAGAAGTGGACTACCCTTCTTATGTGAGATGGCTTTTTTTTTCTTTTTATGTTTTTCTTCTGTTCAGAAAATTCTACTTAAATGGTTGCTTTTACAGTGGTGAAATAGAGAGCTGGAGGGAGAAGAATGACCTGAGAGCAGTGGCTCAGCAGCCACAAGGAGTGGTCCTGCTTATGGCTGAATCGTTTCACCCTCTCATCAATTCAGATGCCCATTTATGATAAAAGAAATTTTCCTGCTACCCACTTCTCACCTGCCACATCTATTTGGATTGTAAATATTTCAGGCCAGGAACTGTCTCTCACCGTATGTTCATACAATGCATAGCACATGGTGACTCCGGGCTCTATCAGACTTTTTCAGGAGTGTGCTATACACAGTAAACAAGAGATACCCATGAGCAGTGAATCCCAAAAGCATTTTGTTTCCTCTCTTTACTATGGAATAAATTCTGAACTTGGTTTAGTATTGCTATCAGAAAGAGCGTTGTGTGTCCTGTACAGATAAGTACTGTGCAGATATGTACTGATCATACTTGCACAGCAAGTCTTGTGCATTTCTCCTGCATTTGGATTTTGTCATTCTCAAAGTAGAATTCAGGAGAGGAAGGATTTGTTTTTTACTTTTCTTGTTACTTATTTAAAAATTATGGCCTGGCCTCAACAGTCAAAAATTATGAAAAAAAATATTACTTAAAAGGAACAGAAGGATATAGATCAGTCTGCTAAAGAAGGAATTACTCTGCAGAAGTAGTCAGTCCAAATGCATCTGTTGAAATAGAAAAAAAACCAAATTTACTTAAACATGTACACCACATTTAAATTGAAGTGGAAAAAACTTATTTTTGGACCGTAGCTAAGAAAAGTGTACTTCAGAGTCTCTGTTAAAATGTTAATAATGAATAAGAAATCTGAAGGCAGGAAGAGAAGTTCTCATCAGAGTACTTTAAACTTATTCTCTGTTACATATACCTATTGCTGGGCAGATGACTTGGGTGACCCTTCTGTTCCTCATCAGTCTTCTGGTACCATGGTAGGAGAAGCAGGTCCACCGCAGTGCAACCATCATCCAGGGACACTCACATGTCATTCTCTCCTTTAAGTTAAGGTGCCTTTGCACCAACTTTGTCCAGTCAAGAAATTAGAAAAATCCTTAGGTTTGAGGAGATGATAGATCCAAACCACCTCCTTCAAGCAGAGGTTAGTCCACAAATAACCAGCTCGGACCTCCATCAGGAAGCTGCACTGCTCAGTGTTCACAAAAGTCTACACAAAATGCTAACAATACATGCCAACAAAAAGTTAACAATTCATGTTAACTTTGATAAAGATATTCATAACGCCTCCTTCCACTAGGAACAGCCACAGATCTTAACAAAGGCAAATATCTAAAAATAAATGTCCCTCAGTTAATGGAAAAGCAAAATACTAAAGAAGCAAACAAAGACATAGAGATCAAACAGGGGAAAAGCAAAAGGAAGAGGTTTCACTTAGGTGGCCCAAGGTCTTCCTGAGTTACAAAGGTTATTTGAGAGCTCTGACAATATGAAAAAAGAGTTTGGAAAAAACAATCACCCATACAAAAATCTGATGAGTGCACAACATGAAGTCTTTCTGTTAGACATAATAATCCCTATTACATGTGTGAGATTTGTTCCAAGCATTTGTTATTACACCTCTGAACATAAACATAAAACACATATGAAAGCTAACAGGCAGGACAATTCACTCACATAGATCATCTAAAACAAATTTGACATGGTCCCTTGTATCAGGTGGCCAAGCACATCTTTCTTGTAAAATCTTTTAACACACCGTATATCCATCAGCATAAAAGAGACGTTTCTGCCTCTGGTGTTGCACACTGGTATCACATGGCCGCTGTAAAATAGGTTCAAGGGGCTCATGAATCTGCCTTAGCCACAAAAGATAAACAAATCTGGAACTCATTAGTCTTCACACGGCAGTGTTTTGGCACACAGAGGAAAAGGAGTTATCAAGACTAAATTCAGAAAGGTTGATATATGTATCTGCATCTCAAAATGTCTGTTAAACTGCCAACATGCTTCACATAGTCCCTGTGAGGTTTGTATTTTTTCCTGCATTGTTTAAGCTGTCAAATGTTAATGTGTTTCTGGCTTAATTTATTACACTGATATGACAAGTTATGAGCAAATGTATTCTTGTTTACTACTGTTAATATTTTGGTTATACTCATTAAGAGCAGTTTTAAGATTAGTCTTTTTTGTTATTTTGCATAGTGGAAAAGAAGCAAAAGCCTTTAGCAAGGGCTGGAACGTACTTCAGCTTACAGCACAGGCTTTCAAAATGAAGTTGTCCAATTAACTATTAAAGCATCACCATGGATCAGCACAAATCCTAATGAAGGGATGTCCCAAAGCCTTCCTTATGGATGAACTGTTCTGCTGCTCATGAGATCTCACCTGGATGTGAGAAATAAAAATCCATTAAGTGAAAATCCAATACTAAACAGGTAGAGTAGCTTTCTTCAGTAGCAGGAAGCTGAGATTCATAAAATTTGCCTTAATGCTAACAGGATCGTATTCTCCAAACTCATGGTACAAAGTGTTTTCCAGCAAACATTCTGCAAGTTACAATAGCTTTTTGTCATATTTAGGCACCTTTTGTCTCTTGAGGCTCCTAAGATAGAGCCTGTTTCAATAGAAAGGCAAATAAGCAGCCATGGTGGAAGTGTGAAAGTCTCACAAAACAGTACACAGTGCTGCCTGGTGTACACAACACATGGGAAATACATCCTCCAGGAACACCTGGAGATGTTCTTGCAGCTGACCACAGAGTCTTTACAATGCTTGCCTTAATTTCGAATGACACTGCCTCTTTGTCATTTGCTGCAAACTCATAGTCAAAGGTAATCAGAAGCTCTTTAGCAGCCCATTTCACCAACCATTAGGTAAGATATATAAGGAGCTGCTGGCACCTGCCAGCGCAGATGCCTTTAGGAAGATGTGTGATCTAGCATCCCAGTCCTCTGAGTAAAAAATACCATGTTCACCATCAGATTTTAGCTCTCACAAGCACTACAACAATACTAGGCTGACGGAGACTGAATTTACTGCCTCACCCCTTTTACTGGTTTAGTGAATATATATTTTACCAAACGATGATGTCTGTTTGTTGGCAGAACTTAGAATATCTTTATACACATACAACACTGTGATGAGCGCTTCTAATGTCAGGTTGTCATTTGCACAGCATGATGCAACATGACATAGCTCAGTCACAAACCCTATTGTGACACAAATTTAGTATAGTTGGATGAAGATATGTAATTCTGGCACAGGAATTATTTTAATTTTCTGAAGCTTGTTTTCATTCTGATTTGGAAGGAAAAGAAGTAAATCAGGATTTTTTGAAAAATTATCAAACTATTTGGATAAGTTTCTAATTAAAATTCCAATTGGCTGCATAATATGGAGACAGGAACTTGGAAGTCCCACATGAATGGGATTCTTGGAGCTCAGGAGACAATGACCCTAGGCTCCTGGCTTCCCATATGTACATAAGCCCAGAAATGCAGCAACCTCCCTGACAAACTGTGAAGTTGCCTGGTAGCTTAGACTCTTATGACTCTTCCACTCTACTTTCAACCAGCTGCTAAGCTTGCTCAGATACTCACAAAGAAGCATGTCCAAGTATTTTCTGGGAAATCAACATCTGTCAGGGCAGGAGCAAGACTCCTGACACATATGACTTCCCTAACTTGAAGGCATCCATGAAAGCAACCCAGAAACAGAACTACACAATTTCGTGATAATTGTGGGAGGGATCCAAAGCACATCCAAAACAATGGGAGAATTCCTGTTAACTTCGGTTGCCTTTGGTCCAGCAGGCTACTTTCATGACACCTTGCAGTAATCACTGCATATTGCAGAACTGATTGCAGCAGTGATAAATTGTCCATGAAGCCTTAGCTCAGAAATATTTACTTATCCAGCAGAGTTTCTGGCAGAGTAAAGTTGAGATTTTTGTCTCCAGTAGCTGAATGAAGCAGATGGTTTGATTCAGTTTGGCTACAGAAAGAACCAAGGCAATCCTGGGGCCTTGTGTGCAAAGCCTTCACACTGGGGCTCAAGAACAGTGTCACTCTACCCTTGCTGTAAGTCAACAGCTGTGTCTGCATGAATAGCACAGACAAAATTATGCAGAATGTAGAAAAGAACAAACATCAAGCAATTATTGGAATGACTTCTGCAGAAGCAGGTCATCTGATTTAATGGCCTCGTAGGCTGTTTACATCTGTAGCTCAAGCAGTTCATGAGCATGCAGGAGATGTGTGCTGTAATAAACATGAAATGCCTCATGGTCATGTCTCTTCAAAGTATCTCTGAATGCACTTATGGCAAGAACACCAAGAAAGGCAGTTAGTGGTTAAGGCATAGCAGGTCTTTTTTATAGTATTTCCTCAGGTAAAGAATAGCAGATAACTCCAGGTCTTGCTTCTGACTAAATGTGACACAGAATAATGAGGATGTAGCTTTTATTAAGGGACTTAATTTTCAACAGATTCTGGTTCCATTTTGGAAACACACAAACATGAACTGCATTCTTATCTATCACCATGCTACTCCATCTTCCATCGAGTACTGTAGCACTACCTATATATTTCTTTGTATTTCACATATCTCAGCAATCCTAAACATACTCTTCCTTTCACTTATCAGACCCATATATATGTATTTCATTTTCTTGCATGCAGTCTGAAACAGGACCAAATTCATTGTAGCTACAAAACAGTCCAGCCATGCCAAGAAAACATGCTGATTCTCAGAGGCCACTTCTATACCTTGTCAAGGATACACAAATGTGATCTGTTTGTTATTTTTACCTGTAAACAGAGATATCCCTACATCTGGGTAACCCAGATTTCCAGAGTAGGATGATGAAGCAGTTAGGCTACAGACCTTTGCTTGTTTAACGGCGAGAGGTACCACTCTCTCCTCAATGTCTTATAATAAATCATTGGCACAGCTTTCATTCATTTTAACTTCAACACCTTTGTGACAATTGGCCTACAATGATAACATTCCTTCTGCCTAAATGTGTTTTCCCCCTTTTATTTTCTTTGCTGTGCTTCCTCACATCTTTATTTTCTGGGTGACACCCCACTCCACTGCATGTTTTTGAGCAAAGCCATTAAAATACTCACACATAAAAACTGTGCAAGAAACGGATCCATTCCTTTCATCTCTGAATTCTAGTCCTGTTTGACTCTTCAGTTCTGAAAGGCTGGGATATGTTTTAAGACATTAAAGTGCATTATTTCATATGTTTAAGAAAGTCGGTGATGATGGGTAGATTTCAGCCTGTGATGGAATTACAGTACCTCTCTACCAAGTTGTCAATCTCAATTAAGACATCAATATGTCAAATTAATAAGGTACTGCTGCACAGCCTATTGTTGAACTGCATGTCAGGTGAAATAAGCACTAATTATACACTTAGCCAAATATGCCTATTCAATATTACTTCAAAACTAAGGTCACTGAATTATTGTGAAGTGGTAGTTTACACTATTTTGGATCCCACCAAATGGCAGGTGGCCATACAAATATGCAACTCAGCATGTTCTGCTTGGTCCCCACAGCTGTGCTGCCAATCAGTTAAGGATGGCTGCAAGTAAATGCTAATTAGCTTCTGTTGATCTGCATATTCCATCAGCCTCCCAGGATTCCCATTTTGATATGCAAGATTGCCAGTTGGGTATGTGATTGAATTAAGAACTGGGAAAGATTTTATCTTCCATGCAAGAAAATCTGAGTCCGAATCCCCAACAGAGGCTGTTATCACTGATTTATGTTTGACAGTGCCTGTCTTTGGAGTGGTAGCAAAGCCTTAGTGCTAGAGGGTGCTACCTTCCTTCTTTTGAAGCAGAAAGAGCCTCCTTGTTAAGAGCAAACACTCACCATCTGGGGCCCAACCCACTCCTGGCTTTTACATTTGCAAGGCTTCCACATGTCCCCTTCCCCACTCAGGGTCCAGCAGATGCTCTTCTGAAGGCTGACTGGTCCTCAAGAATAAAATGGGGGAGAGGGGGGGAAAGAGAGAAAGAGTATTAACAAGCAGTAAGCTTTGATGTTGTTGGGTTCATTTTATTTTAACATTGATAGAGTTGCAAGAGGCAAAAAAAAAATAAACAAAGTTGTCAATAGTCCATTAATACTGGTCAGTTAAGTTTGCAAGGACTGCTTAAGAAAGAAATGTCTGGAAAGTTGCATTTAGGGGAGCAGAGTATTCAGATTTTGCACCTGTACTTCATAAGAGAAAAAAATATGATCTCATTATGTAAACATTACCATAACAATTTTCAGAAATTTTGCTTGGCTTTCTATTAGTGAACATTGGTTTCCTGTAGAGAGGAAATGATACTTCTCAGAAACTGCTCATTGCATATGATAACAAAATAAAATTTGTCTCATCTTTGTGATTGTGTCTTTAAGGCTCAATCAGATATTGGAAAAAATGATTTTTTTAATTATCATGCCAGGTTTCTATAGGTTGTTATCATATTTTTTATTGACTTGAAAATAAGTCAAAAAAAAGGTTGGCTTCAAACTGATGGAACGTTCTATGCTGCCTTAAAATTCTAGAAAACTGTTCTTCCTTAGGGATTTCAAATTATTTTATTTATTAAATGATACCATTCTCTCATTCATAAAGCTTGTCAGCACTCTGCTCTAAATGGGACACATAAGTACTGGACAAGTAGCCCAGATCAGTAAAGTTTACAGGAAAAATTGATAAGTAAGACTTCACTGAAAATTCAGTAGCTGATTTAACATACAAAAGCCTGAAAACAGGATTACAATCAGTGTTTTAAAGGTTAATTTTATACTTTAACAAAGCTGAAGTTGAAAACAACATCATTTTCTAAAGGACATAAAAAATAAATAGATGGATTAATATGCAACAATCACATGTGTCCTTAATATTTTCAAAAGTGCTCTCTTTAGGCAGTTGTAATGAATAAAATGAAAAATTGGGAGAAATGTATTTAAAAGTAAGAAATGGCTGACAAGAATTTTAAGACAAAAAAACCGCCTATTCCCTCTGTTTCATGTACAATTATAAATTCAAAGAAGTCTTGGGCTTAATTGGGGCATTAAACTACAAATATTTATATACTTATAGAATCATAGAATAGTTTGGGTTGGAAGGGACATTAAAGCCCATCCAGTTCCAACCCCTCTGCCATGGGCAGGGACACCTCCCACCAGACCAGGCTGCTCAAGGCCCCATCCAACCTGGGCTTGAACACTTCCAGGGAGGGGTCATCCACAGCTTCCCTGGGCAACCTGTACCTGTGTCTCTCCGCCCTCAGTGCGAACAATTTCTTCCTAATGTCTAAACTAAATCTTCCCCCTTCCAATTTAAACCACCCCCCTTGTCCTATCATTACTTGTCGTTGTTAGAAGTCCCTCCCCAGCTTTCATGTAGCCCCCTTCAAGTACTGGAAGGCTGCCATAAGGTCTCCCTGGAACCTTCACTTTTTCAAGCTGAACAACCCCAACTCTCTCGGCCTGTCCTCACAGCAGAGGTGCTCCAGCCCTCTGGTCATCTTCATAGCCCTCCTCTGGACCCATTCCAACAGCTCCATGTCCTTCTTATGCTGAGGAGTCCAAAACTGGACACAATACTCCAGGTAAGGTCTCAAGAGAGCAGAGTAGAGGGGGAGAGTCAGCTCTCTTGACCTGTTGGCAATGCTTCTTTTGATGCAACCCAGGACATGGTTGGCCTTCTGGGCTGCCAGCGCACATTGCCAGCTCGTGTCAAGCTTCTCATCATTCAGTATCCCCAAATCCTTCTCCTCAGGGCTGCTCTCAATCACGTCATCCTCCAGCCTGTATTGAAACCGCGGATTGCCCCAACCCAGGTGTAGGGCCTTGCACTTGGCCTTGTTGAACCCCACGAGGTTCACAGAGGCCCACCTCTCCAGCTTGTCCAAGTCCCTTTGGACATCCTGTCCTCCTGGTGTGACAACTGTACCACTCAGCTTGGTGTCATTTGCAAACTTGCTCAAGGTGCATTTGATCTCACTGTCTATATTATTGATGAAAATAATATACTGGTCCCAGTACAGACCCCTAAGGGACACCACTTGTCATGAATCTGGATGCAACCATACAACAATTCCTTATCCGCTGAACATTCCACCCATCAAAAACACAGGTCTCCAATTTAGAAAGAATGATGTTATGGTGGACTGTGGCGGCAGGAACCGTAAGTACTGCAGCCGGGTGCTCAATCTGGGCGGGTGGAGAGTTCCTGGGAGAGGCAAAAGCTCAGGAGAGGACCCCGGCAGGGCGACTCTCTCTGAACTTCAGAAGCGGCAACTGTCACGTGGGCCGACCGCGTGGTAGGGGGGCGGTCCCGGAAGAAGCCGCGGGGTATTTAAACATTGCCCTGGGAGCGCCAGCGACCGGAGCGCGGCGAACAGGGTCACAGGACAGGGTCACAGCATAGGCAGTTTGCGCGGCAGTTCGCGCAAGCAGGCACTCTCTTGACAAGTGGTTGGCTTCCCACTCCCCTGTAGCAATGGTGACCAGGCGTGGTAAGGCCTCTGCCACCAGGAGCATAGGCATTCAAACGGAAGCAGTATTACGAGACACAGCTACCCAGACTCAAGACTGTAGGGAGTGTCTCAGCCTACTTGTGGCTCCAGAGGACCATAACAAAAATACAAAAAATGCTTGTCTGAGATGTGAACAGATTCAGGATCTGCTCCTTATGGTTGCAGATCTGAAGGATCAGGTGGAAAGATTGAGAAGTATTCGCGAAAGTGAAAGGGAGATTGACTGGTGGAGTAGAACCCTCTCTCCTCCCAGTAATCCTCCCCAGGAGGCTGAGGAATGCCATATTCCTCAGCAACAGGGTAAGGAGAGTGACCTGACTGGTGAGGAGGACTGGGAGCAGGTCTGCTCTCGTGGGGGTTATAGACCTCCCTTTCAAATGCCACCTTTCCAGCTGCCCCTTCAAAACAGGTTTGGGGAGTTGGAATTTGATGTTCAGGTGGAGGATAGTCTGACAGAGAGCTCACCTGAAGAGGCTGACCTCACATTGCCCATCGGACGGGTCAGGACCTCAAATAAGAAAAAGAAAAGGAGGGTCATTGTGGTGGGAGACTCCCTTCTGAAAGGGACGGAGGGCCCTATTTGTAGGATGGACCCAACTCATCGGGAAGTCTGCTGCCTTCCCCAAGCCCGGGTACACGACATCACCAAGAGGCTCCCGGACCTAATTAAACCCTCAGATTATTACCCGCTTCTGGTGATCCAGGCTGGCGGTGATGAGCTAGTGAAAAGAGGGTCAAGGGTGGTTAAAAAGGAACTCCAGGAGCTGGGATGGTCGATAGATAAGGCAGGAGCACAGGTGGTGTTCTGTTCAGTTCCCCCGGTGGCAGGGATGGATACAGACAGGAATAAGAGAATATATGCAGTTAATAGATGGCTTAGGGGCTGGTGCCGGCAGAGGAATTTTGGATTCTTTGATCATGGGGAAACCTTTATGGCACCTGGCCTGTTTGACCCCGATGGGTCTCGTCTAACTCCGAAGGGTAGGAGAATTCTAGCTCAGGAGCTGGCAGGGCTTGTTGAGAGGGCTTTAAACTAGGCATGACGGGGGAGGGGGGAGCTACTAGGCTCGCCAAAGATGTCCCCGTGGAGGATGAGCCATCCCAAAAGGGGTTGTCAGTAACCCAACTGAAGTGCATGTACACAAATGCACGCAGTATGGGAAACAAGCAGGAGGAGCTAGAAGTCCTGGTCCAGCGGGAGAGATATGATATAGTTGCCATCACGGAAACGTGGTGGAACGACTGTCATAACTGGAGTGCTGCCATGGAAGGCTACAGGCTCTTCAGGAGAGACAGGCGTGAGAAGAGGGGTGGAGGGGTGGCCCTCTACGCTAGGGAAACCCTGGATACTGTTGAAGTCGAGATCGGTGATGACCAGGTTGAGTGTCTATGGGTAAGAGTCAGAGGGGCAGTCAAGTCTGACCTCCTGGTTGGAGTGTGCTACAGACCGCCTGACCAGGAGGAGGATTTGGATCTTCTGTTGTTTAAACAGCTGGAGGCTGCCTCTAGATCGGCTGCCCTTATTCTTTTAGGAGACTTTAACCTTCCAGATATCTGCTGGAAACTTAATACTGCTGAGAGGAGGCAGTCCAGGAGGTTTTTAGAGTGTATTGAGGACTGCTTTTTGTCACAGCTGGTGAGTGAGCCCACCAGGGGTGAGGCTCTACTTGACTTGCTGTTTACAAACAAAGATGGGTTGGTGAGTGATGTTGTTGTCGGAGGATGTCTAGGGTCTAGTGATCATGAAATAATTGAGTTCTCTCTGAACAATGTAATAGGAAAAGCCAGGAACAGAACATCAATGCTGGACTTCCGGCGGGCAGATTTTGGATTATTTAAGGAACTGGTCAGGAAAGTACCCTGGGAAATAGCTCTTAGTGGCAAGGGGGTCCAGGAAGCTTGGATATACTTCAAGAATGAAGTTTTGCAGGCGCAGGAGCGGGCTGTCCCTGTGTGTTGTAAGAAGAGTCGTAGGGGCAGACGACCGCCCTGGATGAGTAGGGAACTTCTGAAGGAACTAAGTAAGAAAAAGAGGATGTATCATCGTTGGAAGGAAGGGGATGTATGTCAGGTCATGTTCAAGGATGTTGTTAAGTCGTGTAGGAGAAAAATCAGGGAAGCAAAAGCCCAGCTGGAGCTCAAATTGGCCACTTCTGTTAAGGACAATAAGAACAGTTTTTATAAATATATCAATGGCAGAAAGAAGGGCGGCAGCGACCTCCACTCCTTGTTGGATGTGGAGGGAAATATAATAACCAGAGATGCAGAGAAGGCTGAGGTACTTAATGCCTTCTTTGCTTCAGTTTTTAACAACAAGGATGTGAGCTCGCTTGACAGTTGGCCCTCTGAAGTGGTTGATGGGGGCAGGGTGAAATATGGCCCTCCTGCAATCCATGAGGAGGAGGTTAGAGACCTGCTGAGCCGCTTGGACCCTCATAAGTCTATGGGGCCAGATGGGATCCATCCTAGGGTGCTGAGAGAGCTGGCGGATGAGCTTGCTAAGCCGCTCTCCATCATCTTTCAGCGGTCCTGGCTCTCTGGAGAGGTCCCGGAAGACTGGAAGTTGGCCAATGTGACGCCCATCCACAAGAAGGGCCGTAAGGATGATCCAGGTAATTACAGACCTGTCAGCCTGACCTCGGTCCCAGGTAAAATCATGGAGAAGATAATCCTGGGTGAAATCATGCACCACCTGCAGAACGGTCAAGAAATCAGGCCCAGCCAGCATGGATTTAGGAGGGGTAGGTCCTGCCTGACCAACCTGATCTCCTTTTACGATCATGTGACTCGCCTGGTGGATGAGAGGAAGGCTGTGGATGTGGTATACTTGGATTTCAGTAAGGCCTTTGACACGGTCCCCCACAGTAGACTCCTAGGGAAGCTGGCAGCTCGTGGCCTAGATGGGAGCACTTTGTGCTGGGTTAGGAATTGGCTGGATGGCCGAGCCCAAAGAGTGATGGTAAATGGTGTTTCATCCAGTTGGTGGCCGGTCACCAGTGGTGTCCCCCAGGGATCGGTGTTGGGTCCCGTCCTGTTTAATATCTTTATTGACGATTTGGATGAGGGGATTGAGTCCATCATCAGCAAATTTGCAGATGATACCAAGCTGGGAGGAAGAGTTGATCTGCTAGAGGGTAGGATGGCCCTACAGAGGGACCTGGACAGATTGGAGAGCTGGGCCGATTCTAATGGGATGATGTTTAATAAGTCCAAATGTCGGGTACTTCATTTTGGACACAACAATCCCATGCAGAGCTACAGACTGGGGACAGAGTGGCTAGAGAGTAGTCAGGTAGAAAAGGACCTGGGAGTGCTGGTGGACAGGAAGCTCAACATGAGCCAGCAGTGTGCCCAGGTGGCCAAGAAGGCTAATGGAATCCTGGCCTGCATCAGGAATAGTGTAGTAAGCAGGACCAGAGAAGTTATTGTCCCCCTGTACTCGGCACTGGTCAGGCCTCACCTTGAATATTGTGTCCAGTTCTGGGCCCCTCAGTATGGGAAAGATGTTAGGATACTGGAATGTGTTCAGAGGAGGGCAACGAAGATGGTGAGGGGGCTGGAGCACAAGCCCTATGAGGAGCGACTGAGGGAATTGGGGCTGTTTAGCCTGGAGAAGAGGAGGCTCAGGGGAGACCTCATTGCTCTCTACAACTACCTAAAAGGAGGTTGTAGTCAGGCAGGGGTTGGTCTCTTCTCTCAGGTGACCAGTGGTAGAACCAGAGGGCATGGACTTAAGCTTCGTCAGGGAAAGTTTAGACTTGATGTGAGGAAAAAATTCTTCACTGAAAGGGTGATTGGCCATTGGAATGGGCTGCCCAGGAAGGTGGTGGAGTCACCTACCCTGGAGGTGTTTAAAGGGAGACTGGATGAGGCACTGAATGCCATGGTCTAGATGATGGTTGGTGTTAGTGTTAGGTTATAGGTTGGACTTGATGATCTCAGAGGTCCTTTCCAACCTTATGATACTGTGATACTGTGAAAAGCTCTACAGAAGTCCATATAAATTACATCCATTGTTTTTCTCATGTCCACTAATGTGGTCACCCCACTGGAGAAAGCCACTAGGTTGGTCAGGCAGGACTTGCCCTTGGTGAAGCCATGCTGTCTGTCTCGAATCACCTGCCTGTCTTCCACATGCTTTAGCATAGCTTCTAGGAGGATCTGTTCCACAATGTTCCCAGGCACAGAGGTAAAGCTGACAGGTTGGTAGTTCCCAGGGTGGTCAACCTTTCTGTCCTATTTTAAAATGGGCATAATGCCACCCTTCCTCCAGTCACCAGGGACTTCCCTTGACTGTCATGACTTTTCAAATGTCATGGAGAGAATCTTTTCAACAACATCAGACAATTCCTTGAGGAGTCTGGGATGCATTTCACCAGGTCCCATAGACTTATATATGTATAGATTCCTCAGGTGGTCATGACCCTGATCTCCCCCTGCAGTGATCACCATCTTGTCCATTGATCCAGGAAGAGTGAGAAGAGTGGTTCCCAGTGAAGACTGAGGCAAAATGTTGTTGAGTGCCTCAGCCCTCTCCTTGTCTGTGAAATGAAAACCAAGCATCAGTGTAAGTAGAAAGAGAATGTTATGCATGATTCTATCAGCTGAGAATTTATCCCAGGGACAAAACCACTTATGTTTGTGTGTGTACAGGGATACTTTTAAGAAAGTGGACCTATTTGCAAATTAAAGTGAGCACTATTAAAGCCTGTTAAGCCCATCCTTTTAGCCATGTCTGTTTTTAATAAGGTATGCATTATCACTATATCTCTGGCTCAAATTCAACAGGGCAATGAGGCACATGGTTAACTTTAAGCATCTTTGAAGTCAATCAGAATTGCATGTTTTGTTGAATTAGGACCTTGGGTTTCTCAAGATATCAAAATAATATATCATGTTTCTCTCTATTATGCGAACTGTAGGAACCAGATAGTTTGGGATTTCTTTTGTTTTAACTTTTTGTAGTGACATTGCAAGTGTCAGAGTCAACAGTAAGATTAAATTTTGCCGTGCAGATACTGACAGTCAGAGC
This sequence comes from Tapera naevia, assembly GCA_033556795.1. NCBI lineage: Eukaryota > Metazoa > Chordata > Aves > Cuculiformes > Neomorphidae > Tapera > Tapera naevia. The sequence goes on from JAUMJJ010000113.1 coordinate 6,979,963, forward strand.
TGCCCCATGATATCGTGGGAATGTCAGACTTTGTGCAAAATGGGTTACTTTAGCACAAGTATTTTCATGTGGTAGTGCACCTGAGCAGCATGTTTGAAACAAAACAACATGAAAATGTATGCTTAGCTAATAAAGTTTCAAAACATGTATCTTTGTCTTCAAATACATATTGGCAAGAGTACCTACATGCCCTAATGTATCTCACAAGCCCCAAAAAACTCAGAAGATAACACTGAGAAAGTACAATCCAGAAAATGTCACTAAAAGTGCAATTTAATCTATTTTTATAGTTTTGTTACAATTTTACCATTGACATGTTTCATAAGAAGGTTTTGAAGCAGTCTGTGGGCCTCTGATTGTCAGATAACACATTTAGTCCAGTTATCCAAACTTTGCCAAACAGACAAGGACTTTCCAATCTGAGAAGGAGTTTCGGAGAGAGAAATAAATACTGCACTGCATAAAATCTAAACCAATGCACAGAAAGAAGGAATAGCCGAACACTGCACTTCTCACAGCACTGCAGTTAAAGGTACCTAAAGAAGATACGAGGTATCTAGTTTAAAATAAAATAGAACCTTTTTTTAAATATACATATGCGATAGATAAGGTAGAGGTGATAATAAGGTAATGAAGAGTACTTGGGATGGGCATGCTATGAAAATGCTTTGTTATTAAGCAACACTAAATCTATGCAAAAAGAGACCAGCTTAGGCTATTATGGAGTCTGGATCTATTCATCCATTCTTTTATACCAAGTGAACTGCTGAAATATTAGTGAATACTGCTTTACGGAAGGACTGAACAGGAAAAATATTTATTCAAAAAATAAATCAATGTATCATTCCTACATGAAAGTAAGAAAAGCTGTTTGCCCACGTATCTCTAACGTTCACACTTCAGCATTGTCTGTAAATGTGTGGATTCTCCTAACAAGGCACAGTCTGATTTTCACTCGTTAACTAACTCCACAAAATTAAATCCCAGAAAGTTATAGGGTAAATATCAAAAAAATAAACCGCTATAACAAAAATTGGTAACTCTTGGACCAATCTTCCATAGGAAATAACAGCTTCTTCTTTTGAGTTCTTGCAATACTGTTAGTTTAATTGCAGGACAAAATCTTGCCTCAGCAGTGAGGCATGAATGAAGGACAAAGACTCCTGCATATGAGCAGTCTTTGCGGTGGAAACACTAACAGTTAAAACTAGAAGAACTACTAGAAGGGAAAAACCTTAAAACAGCAGCATAAATCTGAATCATCTCAACCAAACCATATCAAAGCTAAGTTAATTTCTCAGGAGATTGCACTGGGCAGCCTTCAAGCAGGAACCTGATTCATTTTATGCATATGAAGTCATATGTTTCCTTTTCCTTATTCCAGGCTGAATGAACTAAAAGATGGGGCTGCAAAACCATTGGGATACTTTTCCTGAGGTGGTTTCAGTATCTCAGGAGCTCTATATAGGCAATATGTGGCATGTGCTACTGCCAAAGTGACTAGAAATCGGTGATTTGACAGCAAGTCAAATAAAAAGATACTTTGATTTCTACCCAAATATATGTCCCAATCTTACTTTTTTCTTTTTAATTTTATCTTTTTTTCATGAGCATCAGCCCTTAAACTTACCAGTTGAGATCCCAGATTCTCTGAACTTTGAAAGCTTGTGCAAAGTCTAGTCCACAGCCACCCATCTCCTAATGAGAACAATGAGGGAGGACATTCAGCTTGACAGCTAGGGTGTAAAACTCCCATTCTTTCCTTAAACACAAAAATGATGAAAACATTTATTATGAAACATATTTTCCATTACTGTATTGTAGAATGTAAACAAGTTCTCATGACATATGGGGCCATGTGTTTCCTTAAAGAGGTGTTATGTATGTCAGAAGCAGCATATGTACCGTGTGATACAGCTACCACCATGGTAAGCATTTGTTATTGCCTAGTGAACAGGTGCATAAAATCCCCATATAAACAGATGTCATAGCTGCACTGACATCTCTTACTCATGTCTTCTCCTGCAGGAAAATGAAGGGGTTTTTTCCCCCTCTTGGGTGTTTAATGTGGATGGCCTAGATTTGCATATTTGCATCTTCCCACTTTCACGTATGTATCCCCTTCTTGATTGCACAGTGGCTTTTAGAAGGCAAAATTACCTCAAGAATTCTGTTTTCTCTAAGAGACTCAGCGATAATGCTCTTTCCAGTCATTGTTGGCAGGCATATCCAGTTTCTTAAAGAAACTAAGTTAATATAGAGTCCTGAAAGGAACAACCAGATTTTCTCACAATTTATCTCTTAGCCCCTAGAAGACAACTTTTCCCCATTAAAAAATACAAAAAATCATGGGCAATTCAAATGGAGCCCATTAGAAAAACACAAAACATCTGGAAACACTGAGAGGATGTCAAACCACCACTCTCTAAAGTCTCCATTTGCAAGGTGATGCTTGCAGGTAGACAACTGTGACCAGGCGGCACATGACAGATCTTACTGAGAGTCTTCACATGGCCAAGAGTCCATGCAGATAGAGCCAACTCAAACTCACCCTGCTCACATCAGAAAATTGTCTTTTTCCCCTGGCAATCTCAGAGTTACCTGTATGTCTCAAAATCTTCCAGAGCAATTAGATTTACATTTCTTACAGAGTGCAGCCCTTAGTTATGGGGCTGCTTTGGTGAGAATGACACAGAAGCTTGCAGAACTGTTTGTACTGACTCCCTGAACACTTTAAAAAACTCCTGAGTAATGCAAGGAGTAAACATAAATATGTCATCTCCTATTATCAAACATATAATTGAAATCAGGCAAAAAAGTCTCAAAAGTTAAGTGTGGTATAACTTCATGTAAACGTGCTGGGGCTTATGTGCCAGATCTGGCTGTTTCCTTCTCACACCTTCTTTTAAACAGAGATATTTGCCAGAACTTTTCAATGTAAGCCAAGACTGTGGCTCTCTGCTGTTCTCAGACATGGTCAAGTTTGTCTTTGTCCTTGCCTGATACATATTAAAATAATAATTTTTCCTCCCTTTCACCCTTCCAGAGCAAAGTAGTCTGCTTTTGCTCACATATTAAATTTTTAATGCATTTTTCATTTTCAATTCCTTTAGTGCACTTCCTGTAGTTCTCTTTGCTTTCCTTTCTTCTCCACTCCTCTTAGCTATGGTTTATTGCACAAAAAAAAAAAGCCATTTTCACAAAATTATGAAAAAAATGGAATACATTATCATCATTAATCTGGGCCTGATCCAAAGCCCACTGGAAACTCAGCCGCTCCTCATAAGGCTTGCTCTCTAAATGCGTCACCAGCTTCATTGCCCTTCTCTGCCCACACTCCAGCAGCTCTATGTCTTTTTTGCAGTGAGCCCCAAAACAGAACACAGGATTCGATGTGTGAATTTGAGGTTTACTCACCAGTGTCCAGTCCAGGAGGACAATCACTTCCCTGGTTCTGCTCTGATACAAGCCAGGATGTTCTTGACCTTCTTGGGCAATATCATTTAAGTTATTAACAATGCCAGGTTTCTTTCCAGTGAAATCCAGTATGGGTGACACCAGCTAACCCACTGCAGAGACACTGCCAAAAATATATGTAAATCTGAGCATATTCAGCACTTTGTTTACAGCAACTCCTGGCAGAGCACCCAGGCTAAATGATATCCGTAAATTATGGCCAAAGGGTGTGGGTGCAGGCTGCAGGAGCTGGTGGGTGCATCAGAAACAGCACGGGCGAAAGACATGGTCTCGTTCAGACGACTGAGGACATTTAATTTTTTAGCTTCCTTGGGGTTTGTGTGGATTAGTAATGTCAATCTACAGAGAACAGGGAGCCTGTCTCTTATAGAAAGCTTGATGAGGCTTTGAGAAACCCAATCCAGTGGAAGGTGTTCCTGCCCATGGCTGGGGGGTTGGAACTGGCTGATCTTTAAGTTTTCTTCCAATGCAAGCCGTTCTATGATTCTATTCTATGGAAATGCCCTGTGAGCCCTGCACCACTAGCAGAGATGAGCTGACGCAGGGAAGGGAGCAGAGTGCAAGTCAAGGAAATGGAAGGTAAATCTGCTAGGGTCCACCTGGGAGAAATGGGCTGAGAGAGGGAAAATGTCCTTCCATGAAGAGGAAGGAAAGAAAAAAAAAAGGAGGGGAAAAACGTTTGAACATAACTAGAGAGGAGTTTGAAAAAGCTGCCTTTATCTGGAAACAAGGATGCTGCTTGTCCCGCTGCCTCTTTGAGCAAAATCACGTAACACCGTTACAAATCCCAGCCAAAATGCTTGTGTGTGAAACAGGGAACTTCTGAGGCTCAAAGTAGGTAAACAAAGCAGAGAGTAAACTTTTCTGATGCTTCAATGGACCCCACAGAAAGCATCAAAACTTAATCAACTCAGCCACGTGCTCAGGAATTAACAAGTTGCTCCGTGCCAGTGCAGATGCATTAACCAACAACACATGTATTATCACCCCACACCCCATCATCCGCGGAGACCCTGGTGGGATCCTGTAATGCACCCATATGTGCAAGAGATACAGCTCTGCCAGCTGCTCTCAGCTCAGGGCATAAACTGTGCTAAGAGGGGGAAGGGGGTGTTAGTACCCTCAGTCAGGCACAGGCATCAGGCTTTGCCACCATCCTCCTACTCTAGCAAGTATTGCATCTCCTACATTAACATTGCTCAGGCAACCACATCAGCCAGCCCAGAGCACTCCCAGCTCTCCAGGCAAGCAATCCTCCATTTTTCATTTTCCATTCATATAAAGTCATAGTGCTGAAAATAAATAATTGAAAACCTTGCCTTCTTGTGAAAGATACACAGGATTTATGAAAGCTGACTTAAAGGGTTTTGAAAAATGCAGATTAAAATGCTGTCCCTTTTCAGAGCAGTAGCTCAGGGTGTGGAAAATATGGTTTCACGTTCTTGCACCGCTAGAAATGTTTTCACCTGGTCCAAATCAAGATATCTCATCACATCACTCCAAATCTGTAAAGTGGAAAAACAGCACTTCTAAGGGATAGCACAGTGCTATGCAGGTGACATCTTCAACTTCACAAACTACCAGAAAGCACTGCTGGATGGTTGCAGGTGTGGAGCTAGAAGTGGCAGAAAGGTCTCTTCTCAGATAGGGAAGTCTGATTCAGCCCCAGCCAACTGCCTTCAGTCACCTCTCATTTCTAGAAACTTCTCCAATTTTTTATTTTTTTTCCCCCAGGAACATCTCTCAGCCAGGGACTGACCTGTTTTGACATAGTTGAGTCGGGGATCAGATGAGATCACAGCCTAGAGCCAGTGGTACAGCTGCAGGCTGTAGCAGGATCCATAATACACCCTGGGACTGGGCAAATATCTTCCTTTCTCTCATTCCCTTACATCGCATTTCCAACATGCTAAGCACTGCTGCAGCAGAGAGAAAACACAGTCTGCTGGGTTACAATGCTATTTACATTTCAGTCATTTCAATACTGTTAAGAAATGCTCTATATGCATTTCCTGTGGATTTTTTCCTTGGTCCTTATTTCTGAGAAAAGGAGCAAGTTACTTTCCGTGCCTGAGCCCAAATGAAAAAGATAACCATATCATCCATACGGCTCCACCTGTCTCCTCATTCCCTGATCACTTCATCAAGTGTGGACAAAACCACCTTTAACTGGTACCAGGAAATTCATACTAGAGTCTTCCAAGACAGTACCTTTTAGATTCATATAAAACCTGAATGCAATACCTAAAATTAATATTACAAATTCCCCACTGCATTTTCTCTTTGAATCTGAATATCTTTCCTGAGCTGTCCTGGTCCCTCTGGGAACATTTTCATTGTGACAAATAGATTTCTCCATTTTTCTTCGTGGCTGGAAAAATCTTTGGAAAATAAGTGGCTGGAACAAATGAAGGGGTTAATCCCAAGATCTGTTCTGTTTTCCATTCTTCCTCTTAATCAGTATTGAGGAGTGGGGTTGGGATAAGTGGAGGTAAAGCATAAGGGGACTTTTAACTCAACATTCAGTGAGATGCAAAGACAGCACAAAGTAGAGAAGACATTCTTTCAGAGGGGTGAAATAACTTCTGGTCACAGAATTGACTCAGTTCTCACACTTTACATAGGGCTAATGTAATTGAGAACTTCCGATAGATTTATTAAAGAAAAACAGATAAATGAATGCTTCGCATGCTTTTGGATCCCAGAAACTGGGAACTTTTAAGGCAGGCACCCCGTAGGGTCTTTAGGCAAGACACAGTAGAGATAATAGCAAAAAAACAAATGGATCAGAGAGCAGATGATTTGCAAACTGTTTTGCCATTATAAAGCAAAAAGTAAATGGGATAAGTAGTGGAATTCATTAGATGCTGTAAGGTTCATAAACTGCAATGACTGGGGAAGGTGGAAGCATGGAAAGCCAGATATGCCCACTGTTTCTTAAGAGCTGACTTTCTATGGGGAATTAAAGTACTATGATATATGCTAAATCTTGTTGTATCACCAGAGGTCTATTAAAATGTATAATAGTTTTAGGGACCAGGTTTTATCTTCCTCCATCATTGCTGGTGTTTATTTCCACAGAGCCTTGGCTTGCTACATAATGCCACTACTGATCAGGGTCCCTTGAGAAACTCAGTTCCTCTATTTTATTTTTATGGTTTTCTCTGGTGCTTAATTTCTGAAAACATGTTTCAAACTTTCATTTTGTAGCACATATCACATTTCACATGGCATGAGAAGCAAAAATGTGTTACTTGGGAGGGGGTTGTCTTTTTTTCCCCTTCCTTCCCCTTCTTATATTTGACTAAATCATTTCTTTTTCATCTGAGCAGCATTACAGTGAGGTTTTGTTGTGTCGCCACCATTTCTAGGCTTGTAAGGCTGAGACACCACAGACCAGACTGCTGACAGCCTCACCAACCACGGTAGGACTTCACCACCCTTCTCCTGAACAAGGAATGATACAGTGTCCTGATATTTCACAGTACCAATGTTACCCAATTAGATTTGGCTGGGGTATGTTGACAGAGAACTGGAGAAAGCATGTTTTACTTCACTTTTTTGATGGTTGATTTGCACTCTATGCTGTGATGAAGTGCTGCATGCTGATACGCATCAAATCAAACAGCGCAGACGTAAAGCTGTGTGACAGATTAGGAAAAAAAAAGCACGAGAAATAAAAGAGAAATAAGTGATCCTTCATTTCCAAGGACTTCTGTATCTTATCTTTGCAGAAGATTGCTACAGCTAGCTCAATTATTACTTTCTTCGGATGTCTTGTTTGCTTCCACCAGACGGAAGTAATGTAAAATTATGTAAATCAGCTTTCTTGAAGTAAAGAATCATGGACCAGTCAATAATGTTTATGCATTAAGAAAGGGCAGCTCCTCCTGGAAGAAATAACACAGGGAGCTGATCATAAGTAAACATTTCTAAACAGACAAAGGGCTGGTCCCTGCAGCACAATATATTATCATATTTCCACATAATTAGTTTGTTTTCCACTTGAAATCAGAAAACGATTCGACATTGCATTCTGTGCCTCAGGATGGAGCATACAGTACAATTCTCATGTGCAGGTTCATATGTTGAATAATTAGTAAGAAATAATCTGTCGAAATTAAAGTTTGGAATATTATAGAACTCATGAATAGTGCATGGAACAATCAAGTAAATTAAACCAGAAACAGAATTTAAGAAGCCAGACAATAGCAGATGACTGCTGGCAATCTGTTTTTTAATCAGTGAGTTACAACCCAGGGGGATGAATATTGTTACTGGCTTTGGAAAACAGTGTAAAACATTAGCAGGCACAATAAAGAAGACTTACTAAGTAAAGCACATTTTTATTATATTTGTTAAAGAAGGGCACTTCAAAAGGACCTGCTAGCTTAGATGTGTATCTGCGCTTCAGGATGCTCAGATTGGAAAAGACTGGACTTACAAAGGGTTCTGTACTTCAGGTCTGCACTGCAAGTGTACTAAAGACTTCCAAGACCTCCATCTCTAAGTATTTTAAAGTTGTGTTTGCCTACCTGTAGACAAAAATGTGTAAGTTGCTTTTTAGTTTCTTTAAAAGTAACAATTGAGCTGCTATAATTCTCACAGAGCATGAGTCCAGTGTAGTTATGTCTCATTTTAAGAATTCAGAACCATTATCCCTTGATTCAATTTTTATTTTAAAACCATCTAATCATTATAAAAATTTTATTCTTTTGCTTGATTTACTGTGAAGAAAACACTGGTCATGTCTTAAAAAAAAAATGAAAGCAGTCAGCAATCCTGTTGATTCATCCTGAAATGTATGTTTTATTTCCCTTCAAGAGAAAAGCTTTAAATCACATGCACACTTGACTTTTTCTGCTGTGTATGATCCTGTTAAACTGGAAGAGGTTTCCAGATTATTTGAAAAATGGCCACTACAGTTAGCTGAAACTTCAATCTTGAAAATGAATGAATGGAGCTGGTCCAGTACATTGGCTCTGGACCAGTCTTTAAAATACAGCAGAACAATGAATAACTGAATTCACAGCCAGCTGGTATCATAGTTGGGCAGTGAAAGTGTCAAAATATTAGTGACTTTTTTACATTTGTCAAAATCATTGCCAATATGGGAAGCATGGGCAGCTTGCAAATGTGAATCTTACACCAAAATAGTTTTAAAATCTTGCCTTAAGAATGTTTTACATCACCCATCACGGGAAACGAGGAAGAGAATAAAATATCTTTTACTTAGAAGATAAATGCTATTATTGATTTATCATCAAACATCAACTACTAATGTGGTTGAGTGGTGCTATATGCCCTGCAGTGATAATGGATCAACCATCATTTTTTGTATGTTATTTTCTGTAGTCGAATTAGTCCATTCACTCATTTTTAGGACATAGCTTGTAAGGTCTCTATGCAAAGTATAAAATTTCTATCTCTATGTACATGCACATATATACACAATGTAAAGGAGAAAGAAACTGAGTTTGGCCATGTTTCAGTTACAGGAGAGGAAAAAACAAAACTTTGCTACCATTCACTGGATGCTGCAGTTGAGGTACTTTTAACACTTTTGAAAGAAAAAACCCTACATGACTCAGTTATTTCACTGCAGGAGAACAGAAAGTCACTGTACTTGTTCACTGATTTTATTCCACAGCAAGAAGCTCTTTGGGATTTTTAATGCCTACTTTCTGCTTGCTGTGTAATTCTTTACCCTCATTGACACAGATCAGATCTGTTCAGGCGTCAAGACTTCAAAGGGGCTACGTAAATTTATCCTTCTCATGATGGTGTACGTAGCAGCGTAGAACACTTCAAACCGAAACCTGTCATTGAACACAAAGGATTTTCACAAAGAGTTTTGGAGACCTGAATCCACTGACAATTTATTGATGATTTCTAAAGGTCTGATGTGCAGAATGTGTGAACTATTAACTGTTGTGACCAGTTATATTACCATCTATGGAAGCAACCACTGAGCTAACAAACTCAGGAACTTCAGTAGTTCATCACATCCAGACAGATTTGTGGAAGGACAGTGCAAAACTACTGAGGCACTTGGGCCACAAATCAAACCACAACTTTTAGAACAGGAAATACTTCCTATTTTTTCCTTTAAAAAAAGGCTTGTTTCAAAACTAAACATATCTATATGATTAAATGTATAAGCAAAATTATTGCAGATACTAAGAGAAACTTTTCACTCTCTCTGCACCCAAAGACCTAATTAATTCAATTTTTTTTTTCCCTTTGGATTTTATTAGTTAAATGCATAATCTCTTATGTTCCTTTATTAGATTTATACAAAAACACAGGAACCTCTGCTGTTTTGCCTGCTCCTCTGCAATGTTCTTGTTTCAGTAAAGTAAGGTTTGAGCTGGAAAATTTCCCTAAGAAGATTTTCGTTTCTCATCTTGTCTGATGTAAAGTAAAGAGTATGCCAAGTGCCACTGACCTTAACTCTCCTGAATCAAAAATATCTGATGTGATATATAGAAAACTTTGATGTGTAGATATGCTAATCAGCAGAGAAATGTCAAATTTGCATACATTTCAAGTGACCCAACAATATTTACCTTAGAGCTAAGTTTCATATTTTTCTGACAATTGCAGCATTGAACAAGTGACTCATTTAGCATATTTAAGCAGCATTATGTCACAGGGATTTACCTCAGAGTTGTTTGAAAGCATCAAATAGATGAACATCACTGTCTGAAATTAACAACAAGACTAATTTGATTTGACAAATGATGTTGATTTAGATAGGGTCACTAGCTATTGAAGATGTGGAGGACAAATAGTGCCTTGAAGCCTTGATAAAACTGAATATTTAAACAGTTCATTATGCAAATTTGCCCTCTACCTGTCAGTAGTGACTAAAGTATAGGGTTAGAGTGCTGGAGAGGCTCTGTGCTAAGGAGACAACTAGTATAAGTGTACCTGGCTCTTCTCAAAAAAACAACTCCTTAGACATTTACAAAGTGGATGTGTATCAGCAGCATTCTCTCCAGGTTTGACAGCGACAAAATACACAAAGGCTTGATTCCTAAAACTTTCTGCATGAGTGCAGAAAACTTAACTTTATCACAAGGACAGGTAGACGTGGACATTTACGTATTGCATATTCAAGGCCTCATTTCTCAAACCTTTTCTCACAAGATGCACATCCTGGGAGCCCAGTGGACTTCAGTGGAGTTTTACCTGCATAGATGCTGCTGCTGCTTAGGATAAGGATGCTGGATAGGAGTCCTGTGTTACCAGACTTAGAGATAGGCTCCCATCCATAACAGCCAGGTAACCACAAAGTTCCAGCTTGCTTTACAACTGTGTGCGCAACACCTAAACCTATGCCTTAGCCATCACTCCCAACATTAGATAGCCAATTGATATCCATTAGCAGCAGAAAGAAAACTTTGTCCAGGATAAGACCTTGGGTTTTGAAATAACACCTTGAGATATTATTCGTCATTCAAGAATAGAGGACTTCTACTCTTGAGGGTCGATTCTAAAAAAGTAAGCATACTTAATTGTGTCAACCATGTGTAGCTCTGGACAGCTGAGAACAGAATTTGTACCAAAGGAAGGAAATGCATACTAACACAGAATTTGAACTCAGAAATAGTTAACAATATTTATGTGTTCCAAATCTGATCTGAAATGCTAATTCTGAAAGAAAGTGTTGCTGAGTACTTAATCTATACAACAGCAACTCCTTAAAGCGTATTCTCATCTTTTTTTTTTTTTTTTTTTTTGCCATGTACACACATAGTTTTAGTATACTTCAGTTTACTAGCACTCTACATGACCACAGGTTAGCAGCTTTTAAGATAATCAGACATACTATACTAGTTGGTAAGTCATGCTTTACGAGTTAACTTTCTGCAAAACAATTTCCAATGTGTTTTTCTCAGAGCTCAGAAAAGGCAGTTGATGTAAGTCCGGCTGAATATTTATGCAGTTTGCTAAGAGAAGTGGATGAAAATGTTAAAGTATTGGTAAGTAAAATCAGAACAGCAGACAGGAGTTGTCTAGTTAAATTAGTATGGGAGAGCCACAACAATACAGAGAGTAGATAGAAGAATATTTACTCATAAACTAGATTCCAGGAAAACCTGGCACATAGTGAGCTTTTCCACCCCTAGGGCTTGGTTCCAGTGCAGTAGATCACCTGTGCATTAACTGCAGAGGGTGTTGCAGCTGCACTGACCCCATAACCAGAAGCCCTGGCAATGCTGGTGCAGAGGGCAGCCAAGCTAAACCTCACTAAGCAGCAGCAGTGCTCTTGCTCACAGCCCTGTGTGTGAACAGAGTCCACACTGAGAAATGGGAATTCTTAGGGCCATGGAACCAGAGAAATGTTTATGCCATATGTGGCAGACTTGAGCTAAGGTATATTGGAGTGCACTGTGTAGAGTCCCCAGTTCAGGAGCTCATTAATATCCATGAATCTAAGCCAAAAGCATTATAAACATTTTCAATTTTATGCTTTTATTGTAAAATCTTATTGGCTCATTTACATATGATTTGTAGTATCTGTTTTCTTTATCCAGGTTATCCCATCTCCCCCTCACTGGGCTGACTAATTGAAAGATGACTCTATTTACCATTTCTCCGGATCTGAGAAAACACGCCTTGTGTGCAACCTTGATTTGTTTATAAACTACTTCCTTAACTCTGCTGAGCTTGTACGTTCTTGGCTAATTGCTCTCGTGTCCATGAAATGGGAGAAACCCAAGTCTGAGATACGTGGAAACAATTAGGGCAGAAAAAAAAAAAAAGGCTTTCCCTGTAAACAGAAGTCCATGCCAAGATACCCTACCTAGAGCAACTGGCACGTGGTATGTTTGCAGATGGATCCACAGTAGGATCTAGCCACTTATATTTAGCATGCAGTGTTATTTGTTTTAGCCAGCCAGCTAGCAATAGGCAGGAGTTGGAAGGGGAGAGCATTGTTTTTGTACCAGTATCAAAACCCCTTTCATACCAATAACATACCTTAACCCTTAATTATTACAGATGCGGCAGGAATACTTTTTTCCACAGTCACAATTAGAGACGTAAGGAAAGTTGTCTTAGAAAATCATAGGTAACATAATTTTAATGTGTTATCTTGTTATATACTAGTTTTGACATTTTGTTCACATGTGGAAAAATAAAAAGAAATACAGCAAGTGTTACAGCCTGTTTCATTATGTTGGTAATTTCCACTGCACACATTTACTGTAAACTATGGTTAACATGCCTGAAGTAATTTAGCAGTTTGAAGGCCAGGAGGGATCATTTGCTCATCTAGTCATACCCTCCTCCACAACCCCTGCCACAGAATTTCCCTGTGCTAGTCCACTGTACATGCTTGTGCCTTATTACTAAGCTAAAATGGTATCAAATTTTGACTTGAAGCCTACAAGTAAGGAAAAAAATCTAACCCTTTCCTAGATAAGCTGTTCAAAGATCAAAATTAGTCACTGTACTTTCTGTTTTTCATACACATAAACTACAAAACCAGAATTGTCTTTGGACTGGACATATCTGTAAAATCATGCAGTTACTTCTTAAGCAAAAAGCTATTATTTTTTATGAGAAGAAAAATCACTTGAAGAGAATAAGAGCACTGAAATGTCAGACAGACTTGGTCTCTGGGCTTACATCCAAAAGGAATGGATGTGTTTCTATAATCCACAAAACAGGGCTAGATGATCATATTGACCCTTTCTGCCCTAAAATAACCCACAATTTTACAAGCTGTCACCTTGGAATTGTTCCTTTAACGAAGGGCTATTCTATGTCAGAATGGGTACAAGTTTTTGATCCTGCCACTTTACATTTGATAGCCTTAACGTTAAGGCGTCTTTCTAAAAGAAGTTCCAAACACTGATGATCGATAAGGTATTTTTTCTTTATAAAACCAAAAGTCAAATATGTTTTCCTGTAGAAGCAACAGTCATGATGGAAAAACTGAATGCCTAGTCAGTTACTTATATATTCGGATGCAGAGTTAAGCTTCGCATCCTGCTGAACAATCACCTCTGCAATATCTGTATGAAAATGAAAACGCTACTTTAAAACATTTCAAGATTTCTGAGTTATTGCAAATGCCATAAACCAGCAATCGATATTTGAAACTACTTCATGGAGTGCATATTTTGTGAAGACCAAACTCTCTTTTTCCAAGCACTGTTATTCAAATGTCATTAATTTTATGACTGAAAGTAATTGCATGGGTTTATTTTTATAAAGCCTAATATCTTCAAAGTAGATGGATTCTTTTGGACTCTTTTGCCATAGGCCAGATTCTCCAAGTTGTGGATATTGCGTGTCTAGCATGTGTGCACATACTACCTTTGCAATTATTTCTGAGACATTTCAGAGTACATTACACTGCACTTACTCCAATAGGTTGGGTAGTTCTTTGCCATTTCTGAAGCTCTCTATAAGGTAAGTTTTTCTCTGTAGGAACACAAGTAGTAGTAGATCAACTGAGTACCTCTTAAGGGATGAAAAATTGAAATTTCTAATCATACATCCTCCTTTGAGCTTGCTGTGTAAAGTTTGAAGAACTATTATGGCTTGTGAATAAACAAAGGCAAATAAATAGCATTTATAATTAAAATTTAGGTCTTACTAGAGGGAGCCGAGATCACATGTAACTTCTAAATGACTAAAAAGAAAAAAGGTGTATGAGTTGTAAAGAGAAGAACAAGCAACTGAAGAATACCAGGAGGATGAACAGCAAGCAGTGGCTGAGCTGGTTTGAGTTCACTTTCCCAAGCTCTCCAACCACTCAGTCTGCCTCTTTCCCAAAACTTCCCCCCTTTCAAATGAAAAACTATAGAAAAATTGAAATCACACACTATATATATATTTCTATATTTTTCTAAATACAAAGAACTACATACAGTAAGGATATCATGCAAAACTCCCAAGAAGGGAGAAAGGGGAAGGGAAAATGGGAAAAAGGACAAAAAGGATCTATGTAACACCTGTTATACAACTATAACACCCAGTAACTAAAAAAGTAAAGAACTAGCAAAATCTCACCACTTCCCTTGAGGAAAGCAGAACAGCTAAATCCGACCCAGGACTCTCCCCCAACGCATGGGCAGACAACAGCAGCCGCTGAAGGCCTCAGTTCCAGACAGGACCAGCAGCAACAAAGCTCCTGCTCTCCAGCTTGCCAGAAGAAGAATAGAGCGTACTCTCTTATCTACACCTTATTTATATGTTGTGTTACGTTAAAGGAAGATATGGAATATTTCCGTGGATCCTGACCTCCATTGTTAAGGAAGTGATCCATCTGAGGGGCATGTTGGGTAAGGCTGTTTGGATTACTCCTCCCTCAGGCCAAGACAAACCCATTCGTGGGATTGTTTTTGCTCAAGGGCCTGGAAATACCTGGTGGGTCATGAGAAAAGGTGTAGACATCCAGTTTGTGCCTCAAGGAAATCTATCCTTGGGGAAAAATTAATTCCATGTCTTGAGTTGAATTTTTCAGGAGATGTCACCAGATGAGAAAGACCCGAACTGAGCGGATACCAGTCTCCAGTGATGAGCCAAGCCCAGTCGAGTCGGTCCAACGCTGCATCACACGAGACTCTCATTACTACCTGAGAAACAGCCACCAACAGATCTTCCAAGTTTGAACTCTTAAGCCCAAAACCAGAACTGTGACTGTGACTAAAGGGCCAAGGATCCAAACTGAGTTGCTGTTGGTGTTGATCTTCAATGACAGACGAGAACTTCAAAATAAAATAAGAGCTATATATATATGTGTCTGTGCGTGGGTTATAGACAAACACAATGTAGAGTTGTTGTGTTAAAGAAATGATATGGAATAAGGGGTGGAGAATGTAGTGGATTGACTTTTGGATTTTTCAGATCTTCCTTAAAAAATGGCCTTTACATGTGTTCCTTAACAGTGGAGGTCAGGATCCACGGAAATATTCCATATCTTCGTTTAACGTAACACAACATATAAATAAGGTGTAGATAAGAGAGTTTGCTCTCTTCTTCTTCCGGCAAGCTAGAGAGCAGGAGCTCTGTTACTGTTGCTTCGTTGCTTAAAAATATTCCTGGAATGAATCTCATTCTAGTGACTGGAATGCTGCCAAGACCTTTTATTTTGTGTTTTTAAAAATGCATAACTAGGAGAGTCATGAAGAAATGTTTTGCCTCCGCAATATGCTGGAACAAAAGCCAGATATGATTAGACTTTGACATGGACATTCATCATGTCCTAGGCTGAATCAGTCATTAATTCTGAAAGTATTAAATATGGAATGGGCTGAGTGTCTAACAAGCCTGCAGTATTATTCAATGATAACTAAAATGTTAGAGTAAATGAATTTTCAGAAACACCCTCTTGTATATTAAGTTGTGTCAAGTCACCCAAGCAGCACATTCAGTCCTAGTCTTACAGAAAAAAACTCTACGGAGACCTCCACCACTTTGCCTGACAAGACAAAGCTGAAGTGACAGATTGTTTTCATGGGCGTGCAAAGCTCTTCCACACACAGAGAACAAGATGCACATAAAATTCATTGAAGCTTCTCTTTTTGGAAATTTGCTATGTACTAGCTCCCACCCTCTGAGAAAATTGACCACCTTTGAGGATACACATGTGATTATTTCAGCATTTACCTTTGGGAAGTTACTAGCTCCGTGTGCTCACTTCTATGTAGATGCTAGCATTGTTATATTTTACAGCACTTTGAATCCTGCCAAAGTTTGTTGTGATATTAGTTGAGCAGCAGCGCTATGAAATTCTGAAAGTTGTAACCTCAAGCCACTTTGACAAATTATGTATCTACATGCTATTTCAATTTTCATTGCAATGTTTCTGGTGTATTAAAAAAACCCAGAAGAACCTTCATCCAGCTGTTCACTTGCACCATTCCTTATCACCCAGGGAAGCTTCCTGGGAGGAGAAAGGCTACAGCTGTAGTTCATGAATGTACAAGAACTGTTAAGGTTAGACACTGTAATCTTGGGTAACTCTTCACCATCCTAATGTAACACTTCTATGTTTTTTGCTCCTAAACTAAGAAAAATATTTACATTCAGGAGAAAAACACACATTTATAGGCTAAAAAACTGTTAAATGTGCATTAATGCACTCCTGCTTTCAGCATACATGCCCATCCCACAAAAAGTTTTCCTAGATACACAACTGTGTTCTTAAATTCCTAACAAATCATCTTCAGCAACAGAAAACAGAAGGGAAAAAAATACACAGATCAGGTTTGGTCTTGACTAAGAGTTGATCACGAGGCTCTGTTATGCTCTCTTATAATGTTCTGCATTTCCTAATCAATTTGTTAAGTGATGGCAGTACTAATAAAAATTAATATTGGTGGTGAGAAGTGTGTTCCTGTAGAACCCACTCCACTGTGCATTACAAGATCAGAGACGATCTTTGTACACAAGGACTTCCACTCTAAAACAATAACTAGGCAAAGGGATTACAAAGCATAGAAGGCAGCAATAAAATTGTTGAAGTGCTCAAGTGCCCAAGGTCAGTCCACTATTCTATGACAATCCAAGGATCCAACCTGTTTTTTAAGGAGTCTTGCTTTGATGATAATATGAGACCTCCTGTGTTGCTTCATATTCCTTACTTGCAGGGAAATCTGCATGCTAGAGAAGTGTCCTCCTTCTCCTCCTCCCCAGCTTCCTCGTGCCAGAAGTGTTTTTCCAGAATGGGAAAATCCATACATACTAGTACTGCCTCAGACTCCATTACCAGAGGAAAGTGTCTTCTGAACCATGAATTCTTGATACTGAATATCACCAATTGGAAAAAGCCTTCAGTTTTACCTCTGACATTCAAATCTTTGTTTTATTTCAGTAAGCATGCAAGTAACTCTTAACTCCCAGAAGCAGAAGACAAATATTTTCTTATGCCTACCCAATGTAATAGAGTGAGATGAGATGGGATAATATGATAATTGTGTTATTCTGTGTTAGACTGAGTCGAGAGGTTCTAGCACCATGGCAGTAATAAGATAGCTGGAGTCTCAGTATTTCTTCTGCCTTCAGTTTTAGGTTATGGCTGTGCTCAGTCTGTAGCATTTTAGCTGCAGTGATGCTGAAAACCAGTTTGACTTCCTGATTATCTGTACTCTTATTTTGTGATGAAAACTTGTTACATTTAATCCAGTTGTTATAGATCTGTTCAGCACAGAGGATGCTACACACAAAGAGGGAATCCTTATAGAATTTCTGCGTAGCCTCTAGTTTATTAAAATCAGAATATGTTGAAACAAGTCATCTTCAAGCCAGATATGAGCAAGTACATACAAATAAGAAATATTTTAACCAAACTAGGTTAAAAATCACTCTTTATCAAACCAGTGTAAGTTTGCTTCTAGATGAGGCCAACTAAAATTTGCTACACTGTTTTAAACTATTTTTTATACTTTTGGACAAGCAGTTTATACACTAATATTAATGGCAGAGCTGTAAACACCTCAGAAGGGACTTTGTGGAAATGCTGATGTATATATCCATTACCAACATAAGCAAGTGCTGCTGGGCTCTTCTGTAATTACAGCCTCTTCAAAGGAAAAAATATATCATTTGGTCTGCAGAGAGAAGCAGCCAAAGCCAACATAAGAGCAGACTGGCAGATTTGTCAAAAGTCCTGGTGACAAATGCGCAAGGAAGATGATTATCAGACATCTTCACTCAGGCCCTACAGCAGCAGAGAAGGAAAACTACCCCTTCCCTTCCTTCCCCATCACTTTCGTCCTTCTCAAATTACTTTTTAAACACTCCAGGTTTTTTGTAACCCATGTTTCCCCAACACCCATTAACACAACATTCATGCCTTCCCTCTGTATAGCATTTCCATCTGTAACTCCCAAAGCATTTTGCAAAAGGCAACAAACAAGCTGCTTCCGCCCCTTCAAGATCACCCAGAAGATCAGTGCTGAGCCCAGGAACCAAACCCAACATCTCAAGATGTGCAGTAAGGATGGGACACTCTGTACTACTCACAGCCACCTGTTAGGGAACACCCCAGCCCCAGTAATATCTGAGCTCTTACAGGGTGCTTGACACTACTCCAAAGCGAGTAAAATAATGAAAACTATTTTCTGTCCATTTGAGGCACTTGCAAATTACCATTCACTGTCAAATCTAAGTGCCAAACACTATCAGACATACTGACAGGCTTTGAAGGCTTCCAAGATGAGGTGGTATTAATACAAGCCTGCCTCACCGCAGTACTACAAGAATTATATGGTGGATACTTAAACCTTTGAACCTGTAAGTACAACCAGATTCTTTGCAATCAGTAATAAAATGGCCTTAGTATAGAGCAAAGCAGCTGCAAAATAATCATTCAGCTCAGCACCATCACATCCTTGTATGATCATCCAACAAGAGAACAACATAAGGACGCTGCTCATGTCCTACAACTCAAGGGCTGTGGGTGGTACAACACACCATTCCCAGGAGTAGGTGGCTATGCCTGATTAAGTCTGGCTGTCTTTCTGCTGTCATGAAGTTCAGCTGGATCTCAGTTGTGGCGAAGGCAGTGTTACAGACTTGCTAAAAACATTGTGGCATGGACCTGTCTACCTCTAGCCTTGTCTCTGTATTGCAAGTAACCAAGGAAGAAAAGCTACTCGATTCACACACATGGAGAAACAGCCTCCTACACCCCTGTTCACTGTCCCAGCCTATCAGGATTAATAAAAATACATAAAGTTCCTAACTCTGCAGGCAGACATAAAGCTGTAATCAGTATCAGAGGACAGGAACTTGGGACATGCAATGACTGTGCATGTCACTGTTGCATGATGACATCTGAAAGAAACTCACAATGTTGTGTGACCAAGGGAAGTCTTTATTCAGAGACAGGCATTTGTATGCAAGAAAAAAATCTACATTTTACCTTTTTTCTTTCACTCTCACGCAGGTCCTGAATCCACGTTCATGTAGTACTGAGGCTTAAGAAGAGTCAAGAAGCCTGGACTTATTTTGAGACCTAACATTTGCTTTCATGCGAGACTTTCAACATTTTACACTGTCCGAGACACAATCAGCTTCTGTTGGAGGAGAACTACTTTGGACAAGATTGCAGGAGCAAGAAATTTTAGTTTCTGAACCCAATAAGATTAGAAAAATTTAGGTTATGAGCAAGTCAACGGCTTTGCATTTTTTTTACTGACTTGTTAGCTAAATAAATTCAGTGATTCCCTGCTCAAAGTGTACATTATTCTTTGTCAAGTTCCTGAGATAATGCTGTTAGAAAGCAAGCAAAGGCAAAAATCTTCTACATATTGTCAGTTATTACATATTTAGCCTAGTGACTGGTGTGGAGACAAGTCACTACTTATCAGAGAGTCTTCTTTATGAAAGCTGAATGTGAGTGTGAAGAAGTTAATGTAAGAAAATACTACTGAAACAATAAAGAAAATATAATGTTTCCTCACCAGACTGAAATAATTACAAGACATGCTCTATCTTAAGGAAAAATCTGACCAACACTTCATTACCAGCAGAACCACAAAGGGATATATTATGCTTTGTAAAGGATTTCATCATTTTTTTTCATTTATTCAGAGTAAAAGCTAAGTCATAAATTTGTGTTCTCCAAGCAAAATACTTTCAAAATTTGATCAAACTATTCCATGAGATTGTTCCATTTGCATTTGACTTGCTTCATCAGATAAGCAGCTGAAAACTGTTAAATTTATAAGCGTCCAAACAGAACATTTAGACATTGCTAAAATATTCCTTCTTCTGTCACAAAAGGAAATATATAAATGAGTGAAATTTCACTGGTTGTCTTGCTTTTGGTAATTTTTCAGTTTGACAGGATTACTCTTTATAGGGAAAAATAATCCAAAAAGTCAGCTTCTCAGTTCTTCTCCACCCTCAACGATACCTGATCAACTATCCTACTCAACTACTTCTGTAACATTTCTAATTTTCTTTCCATTTCGAAGATATGAGTCAGAGTGATTTTTCCATGAGTATTTGGAATAACACACAGTTCTAAAAGGCATAGACCTGTGACACTACTACAACATGCAGTTGCCTGAAAAATACAGAGTAGGTGAGAAACATCGCCAGCACACTGTGGTTGTAATTCTACAGTATTTTGGACAAGTTTCTGGGTATAGGATGAAAAGCAGTACATCAGCCCACTCTCTCCTACCTGATTCATTCATTAAAAATAAAGGAAGGGGGTTGGGTTTTTTTTGCAGTTTTTTGTTTTTTCTTTCTTTTAAGCCAGAAAACTATCTTTCCATTCCAATATGGTCAAACTAATGCTTTAAGACACAGAATACCTAGTGAAGTTAAACAGGACAATGAATTCCTGCTCAGTCTTTAATGGACACCTCTGTCCAAGATCAGCATCACTATTTGCACTACTCAACATATCACCCAAACAAAGCAAGGGTTGAACAGAATGGCATACACCTCCATACTTTCAAAATTGCTTTGGGGACTGTGCTTAAGTCCAGTTGCTCTAGTACTGCTTTTGTCCCATTTCATTTTCTGCCAATGAACTTAATCCAGGGGATGGTAGCCTTCTGGGCTTTAAAAACTAAAAGGCAAACATATGCACACTGGGCAGCTGCAACTGATCCTGCTTGTGACTGTCCCCAAAGGTTACTCACAATCTTCAGTGTGTCGATGCTTTGATGGAACAGAGCAGCACGAGTAAGTTACTTCTGATGACCCACAAGATGACCTACTGTTTGCTGCTGGGCATCAGTCTGTCAACAAAGCCTCACACGGGCTGGAGCAGAGCTATTAGGGATCACTTCTTTCCCCACACACCATCGCAATGCCAAGGCTCAGAATTAAATGCATCTGCTGGCAATCCACCGGCTATGCCTTTGTAGAGCAAAGGGGGGATGCTTTTAAGCGAGGGGTCACCAGATGGCTATTCCTTGCTGGCAGACTAGCTTAGCTTGACCTTCAGAGAGCACTGTTGTGTCCTGTGCAGCACGACATTCCTGAGCTCCAAGGCAGAGCATAAGATGCATTATTAGGTCAAACACTTACTTGGCTGAAGATCCCTGTGGAAATATTTGTTATGGCCAGTTGGGGCAGATTGCACTGGACAGGGACGTGCTATAATAGGCACATTAATGCTAAGTGTCACATGCCAAGGTTTGACAAAGAGGGGTGAAGAACATTAGTTAATACCTTGCTCATCTGTTTTTCCTGGATAACTGCACAGGCGGCTTAAAGAGCTTCTGCCCATACTACATTTAACCAGCCAGAAATCAGAAACCTTGATTTCCCAGCACAGAACACTAGCCAAATCCACTCAATCTGATACAGTTGCAGTCAGAAAAAATCCTGACTGAACTATATAGGGTTAAGCACTGGCCAAAATATCAGCAGAAGGAGGAGGCTTGGGTGCTTTGAAACTCTGTTCAACATATGTCTGAAGGATTTTTGGGACTGCACAAAACTGTAGTAAGAGAAAAGATTGGCAAGGCAGATGTTCGTTGTTTACTGACCCTTGATGAAACCTGCCCTTTCCTTTACCCATTTGAGATGTTCAATAGATACGTTGGTGCTGATTTTTAAACCATGTGCTGCCAAAAATCTGGTGTATTTCTACGTCCCTGAGAGTTTGAAAACAAGAAGTACACTAGACTGGTGTGAAAACACACTTCCTTATGGCAGGTTTATAAGCTGATCACTGGAAATGAATTTCTTGCAAAGTAACATGTTGAAAACCATGACAGGCTCATTGACAACAAGCAAAGCCCTCACATTTCTATCTCAGGAAGAGGGTCAGTTTGCAGAGCAGGCACCAAGCGATTGTTTATTGGAGCTTTTGCAGAAAAAAAATGAAATTTTGCCTTCCGGGTATTTATGTGGAAAAAGCTGATACTGTCGCAAACACAAATAACACAAAAACAGGACTGTGAGAACTCCCAGCTACAGTCAAGCTTTCCTTTCCACGCCATTTTTCTATATGGCTAACATGGCAATATTAGAGCCTCAGTCAACATGGTAACTATTCCATCTTTGGAAGGGGCCAGCATTTTGCTTTCCTTGATTTTTTCCCCCACTTGTCAAGTATGTCTTGTCCAAGAATATTTCCCAAGCAGCTGAAGAGATGAAGGTGCATACATTGCAAACAGATTAATGAAACTACTTTCTAAAGTATCTTCTTAGAATTGCTGGGGCAGTAGCTAGGAATAACCATTGGGACTCTCGTTCACAGGAAGCCAATACCCCGATGGTCCCAGGTGGAGTAACTTAGCATTCATTAAGTCACAGGCACCATTTCTATTGCACATTCACTCTCTGCTTCTAGAGTCACACTTCTCTTAGCTTCCACTTAAAGATTTCCAGGGCTGGTCACTAAAAGAAAATATCACACAGAGGTAACGTTGTAAAGCTGTTGTAAATGGGGGACAGCCTCTTGTCAAATACAACCAGAGCAATTCCTAGTAGAACAAGACCTTGGACAATACCAGGAAGATTTAGGGAGACCTTTCTACATTCCAGTCTCAATAGGTTCATCCTTCATACCATTAGGGAAGCTAACTGTTTTTTACTGGGACAGCAGGCAGCTGTAATATCCATTCCACTGCTGTCACATGCAGGAAGCTTAATTGTAATTACACAGGTGAAGTTTACAGATGAAGGTATCTGGGGATATGCCTTTTGGCTGGTGCTCTTTCTTGCACTGTCTATTTTACAAGTGAAGCTAATGAGTACAAAATTAAGCACTTGAGAAACAGACCTGAGAAACAGATCACTGACAAAGTCCACATCAGATTTGTTGGAGAATTACATGAGAGAGTTTGGGGAATATCCCCTATTCTCTCATATCATCTTTCCATCTCTTCAGCAGATATGAAGGAAACAAGCTACCAAATACCTTAAGCTGTTGTTTTTCAAGTTTTATTAATGTATTCCTACTGCCATTTTCAGCTCCTAGTCAATGTCTTTGATAGCTGACACATCGTTTCTATCACATTTTATTTTGCTTAAGGCATTTTCCAACTCCCTTAAGCCTTTCCATTCCCAGCTCCAGTGCACATTTTTGTGCTAATATTAATTTAAATGACCTTTTTTCCCCTAGACTTGCTTTTTAAATTTAATGAGATCTCAGGATTATACCTGTACTTACAACACCCACAGGGGCAGTGTTCCCCCTAGACAGATTGTGAAGGCTGAAATATAATAACTAAGGAGTCTCGCACAGGAAAGAAGTCTTACAAGCAGCATACAACTACTTGGATGCCCTCTCCTGCCTCCTTCCTAGTAAACATTGAGCAATTTCTTGCTCCCTATTTGTATTTTGTCTCTTTGGGGGGGGAACAGAAAAGTAATTGAGCTTGAAACCTAACCCAATGAATGCCTCTTTTTCCAAAATAAGTCATTGGTAGCAGGTTCATAGGAAGCAACAGCAAAATTATTCACAAAATACAGTAGTAAGAATGAGATTATTGAGAATCAATTCAGAGTTCTGTAGTAAAAGGATAGAGTAATACAAGCATCCGATTAGATTTGTTTGATTTTATTAATGAAACTTCTCTTTTTGCAGTGAGGAGGATGCAGTATTCAGCATCTTTGGTTTTGTTTTCATTTTACTATGGGCAAAAAGTAATTTGAGAAGGCTCTTTCAAGGCCATTCACCTTTCCCCACTTCCCGTGAGAGCAGTTGATATCAGAATCATTCCTCTAAATCTGGAAGGTCATACAACCAGCATCAGGGTCAAACATACAGGACCCCCAAACCTGAAATTTCCGTCCTCTTTCCATTGGAAACCAGGCATCCTTTATCCATCTTCTCCTCCAGCTTTCAAGCCAGGGCTGAACAAGGAAGGGACCAAGTCAGCCCATCCCTTCCAGCTCCATCAGCTCTCCTTGGCAGGCTAGCTTCCTACAGCTTGCTTCTCCAACACCTCCCCACCTACTATTCCTATTCCTGCTGGGCTGCAGCCTTTTATAGCAGCTGTTTTTTGATTGGCACTTTTTCACAGATGGGGGAGGCAAATAGGTCCTTCATTTACCCTTTTCAGGTTGCTACCATTTGTGGGGGGGTTATATGTCATTTTTGTTAATGAAGTGCCTTCTGGAATTGAACCTTGAGCTCCTTTTCCATAGCTGTGTAGTTTGGCACATATAACAGCGAAATAGAAAAAATATATGCTCCTAATCTTATTTATTGTTAGTAAATGAGGCAGTGAAGTAATTTTATATAAAGGTGGTATTCTGAACAAACATTTTCCTTTATGCAAGGTAAAATTTATAGATTAATATTCTTTGGAAAATAAAACAAGTATTTTGTCTCCATAGTCCTCTTTGTTTGCTTTTTATTTTGCTGAATGAAGTCTAGCATAAACAGGAAGAAAGGAAAAAAGCAGCTCGCTTCCCTAAATTTTCCTTATATCTTTTGCTCAAAATGAAGTCCATGCAGCTCCAGCCCATTTGGATCTATAAAGTAGCGCTCACCATGTGTTTGTAGGCAAAGCCTCCTGCGTGCTGGTAGTGTGGGAGAGAGCTAAGCAGTATGTTTGTCTGTCTGACTGATGTTTTGCTTCGCTGTCTTTTTCTCTCCTTGCTTTGCACACAGTCCTGGCCTAGTGCCGCACAGAAGAAATCAATTCAAGAAGGTTTATTAACATAAAAAAAGTCTCTGCTCCACGTGGTGTTTGTTAAAGATTAATAATATTATAGGGAGAAGTCTCCTAAAGTAAAATTAAAGTGATTTAAGGCAGAAAAATCTAGAAATATTTTTAAAATCAGTATTTACTCCATTTTCCTATTTGTACAGTGCCTGCAACTAACCAGGGCTACACAGCCTACAGTCTCACCATTTCTCAGAACTCCAAAACTTTCTCTCCACTCCTCTTCCAAACATGGGATTAGGGACAAAGTGGAATGGGAACTGGACAAGGTACTCTAATTGCTGCCTTTGACAGTGAAAGATGGAGCAGAAGTTCTTGACAGAGGCTAGAAAAAACCTTCTACCTCTTCTCTGAAGCAGACAACTCAGGCAATCCACAATCACGTAAAAGGGCTGATCACTTAATTTACACCTTGGAACACCTCTGTGAATACTTCAGAAGGGAGATGTTCAGAACTTTGCCTACCATCATAATATTCTCTGCCTTGGGTATCATTACTCAATGAAAGCAGAAGTCATAAATAAAAGTACCATATCATTGTATGTGAGTCATTAACCCAAGTAGTCTATTCCATACAGTTTTGGAGGAAAAACACAGCTAATAGTTTAACAATTCAGCAAAAACAGCTGATAAAGTATATTTGATGTCTTCTGCATGGTGATATAATACATCAGAAGTCTGATTTTAAACTTTTTGACAAGTTGCCTCAGGCTTTATATCAAAATTAACTTTGTGTTGGTGCTGTTGAAAGGAAAGAGATGATGACAGAGTTGAATACTATGCATTAAGAAAATAAGCAATTAAGTATAAGAAAAGAGTGTTCAAAGCGGAGGTGGCCCCAGTACTCCAGTGGTTCCAGGGCCTTATATGACATAGTGTGAACAGACACAATCTCAATTTGTCCACCTTCCAAGGTGGTCAAAGCCTTATGGTTAACATTATGCTAACCTGAATGGGAAAGCCCTACCAGTGACTAAAAATATTAGCTTGGGCTTAGTGCTGTGTTGACGCAGCCACATGGAATTTGGACAGATTGGAATACACACAGAGTGAGGCTGTGTTTGCTGATGATGTACTGGCAGATGACTTCAATATTCATCCATAAGAGCAAACAAAAATCTTCCTGTACTATATCATTTAGGAAAATATGCAAGACGTATTTTAAAATTTCACAATAAAACTGAATGAACAGGCTAGAGCCTATAAGAAAGGATACATCGATTGCACATTTGGACAAGCTTCTAAATGGCCGAAGTTGTGCATTTTCCAGTCCTCATTTAGTGCAAAGTCTGTGTACTCTCTGATATAGACATACGAAAATGTCTCTCTCCTAAGGATATCCAGAGTTTTGGATCTTAAATGTGAAATTACATCAGTAGGCTCCAGTGCTGGTATTCCTGATGATCACCGAAAATGTAGCAGCTACACAGAAGCCCCTGCTTAGAAACCAGTACTGGTTCCCCGTTAATTTTGTTTATACTTATGTTTAACGTCCTGTTTGTTTTGGTGCCTTATGCGGAATAATGAAAGAACCACTAATATATTGCCACTATTCAAAGTCATGCTGACTTCATAACTCTAAAACAGCATTTAATTTTGGGGAACGAATATTCTTACAGTTACATCACTCTGGTTCATGCTACCAATCCTGTGGATTGATAGTGCTGCATTTTTATTTAAGCTCTACGTGTTGGGAATGGAAGAAAACTCACTTTCCAAGAACCTGAACCAGGACACTTGAGAAGTGTCAGGGAGTGGCTTGATTTTCCTCCCTTGATTTCGTTTACCTCCTCAACATAATGCTACATTTCCTGATTTTAATCAGGAATAAAAGCACAAAAACTAAAACAGTAATTAAAGCTGTTTCTTTTTAGTAAAATCAGAAACAGGAAGTATCAAACATCTTGTGAGAGATCTTGTTCTCCTGAGGCTGCTCTACCTCAGTTTATTCAAATGGTTTTGAATAAACATCTGGTGCATCTGAGTACTTTATCCCATCTTAACGTTTGACACCGATCTCTAACAGTGGAGTCAATCGTGGTGGAATTAGATCCAAAAGGAATTTATCTGCTTTCATGAGTGTTGTGTTTAGTGAAACTTCACATCCATATACAAAATCCACAAATTGTCACAGTGCCCAGACAAGTTACTTGTCACTACAATGATCAGCAAGGCATCCATAGAAAAAAATCATTTTGACTGAGCTTTGTTCCTCAAGGACGACGCCAAGGTTAATTTATTTGTTTTTCACTTTGAGTTGGGGGTGGATACTCCCTAGAAGAGTAGTAGTGTTTGCCAAATGCGTTTCTGGGAGTATTTGCTCACCAATTACTCTTCTATTCCACATCTTCCCAAACATCTCCAGGAACACAGGTTATGTTGATAAGCTTGGTTGATTCTTAATGGCAAAAAGTATAAAGCTAAGGTCCCTGCTAGTAAAATTCCATTTTTTAGGCCTGCAGCTTGGCAATTAGAGACCGGTCAGTGTTTGAGGGATTTTTTTGCCTTCCAATCTTTAACCGCTCTCTTAAGACTTAATAAAGATTGACCTCAAATCTCAAAAATTAAGAGTAGGCAACACAATCAGTTAGGTATGAATACAAATGATTTTGTTAAAAAGAAAACCTATCAAGTTATTTGACACCAATTTTATCAAAGCAAGTCTGATAATTTTACTGGGATATGGATGCTATAATCCAAAAATATCAATGTCAAAATTCAACCCCACATGAGATATCCACGTGTCACACATTTGAACAAATGTGGACTTGGACCCAGAACTGTCCTTAAAATTACAGCTGTATCTTTAGTGGTAAAATGACTTTTTACTGACAATGAATGTCATTTCCATTTACATTCTGGCCAGCATTCCGGTACTGAAAGCCATATGGCTGTTGTTTTAAACCAACTGAACTCTTTTCAAAATCCATTATAGGAAGTGTACTAAACACCAGACTTCTGAAACAAAAAGCGAGTTTATTTAGCCCTGTCTATATCAGGAGTTACATGTGTATGGTGAACAAATGACTGCTGAATAAAGCCAAATTTGCTACCTTCATCAATAACAGCATATTTTGTCAGGCCACAGAAGACATATTTAATACAGTAAGAACATGGAGAGTTCACTCTGAAATTAAAAGTTTACACCGCGTGCCTGTCTATTAGAAATGCTTGATTAGGAAGAAGCAAAGGGAAACACTGTTAGGATGGTGGTGTGGTCCCAATTTCAGAACTGGACTTGAAAGGAGTACACATCCCAGTGCTTGGTAAAATACTTCCAGAGATATGAACTTCATTATGGTTTGTACCTGTATTGTCCCATTGAACAGCAATAATAAGCACTCTAGTTATTTATTATATTTAAGACAAATAGCTGACAGTTATTCTTGATATCTGATCAAAGACTTTCTCCTGAAGAAGATGCTTTTCTCAGGTGACATTCTCCCTGCTTCATACTCCTTTCTGTGCTGAGACACACAACTTCCCAGGATATCTGAGTTGGAATACAACACCTCACAACCCTCCCTGACATTTATTGTTATCTTTCTTGTGTCACACAATCCTCTCCCGTCCCTGAAAATCTTATCTCTCTAAACCACTCTTTCCAGTGAACTGTAACTGTCTGGAATATTCTTTAAAATGACCGCCAAATACTGCACCTCTCTTACAAATGTGGTATTCAGGGTACTCTGCTTAAGCCTGAGGAGAATCATAGAATCATAGAATCGTCTGGTTGCAAAAGACCTTTGAGATCATTGAGTCCAACCACACCTGACTACTACTAAACCAGATCCCTGAGAAACTTGTGATTGTTTTCAAGCTGTCACTCAGCATGTGGCCACGTGATTCAGCTGTTTTATTTAGCCACATCCCTCTGCAGTTAATTAAAAATCACAACCACAGAAAGAAATAACCGGTGCAGACTCAAAGATATAAAATCATGTTTAACAAGACTCCCAAAGAGCTAGAAACCCAAGTCAGCTGTCTCCAAACAGTCACAGGGATAAAGAAGAAAATAAACTTGTGAGAACTAGGGAACAATGCATCTTGGGTAAGCCCATATTACTTAGTGCAATACATTAATGTTAAACTGACACAGCACAAGACTGGAGAACTCAAGTTAAATAAATGAAATCAGCTGTCTGACTTCTTTAAGATAAATGATGTTATTACAGCATAATTGTATAACCCCATATAGCTTACAGCAGCAAAAGGATGTGTATTTCACATGCCCTACTATAATTACATTCCCATTATAATTTTGCAGTTAGTTGCTATGAGCTCTGGTCATGAAAACATGCCAATTTTGTATGGGATTGAAGTCTGCCTAATTTTAGCAAATTGAGAGCTGCACAAAAGAAAAGAGATAAATACTATGTTGTTATTTTTCATTAGAGAATTGCTATATTAAGAGGCTGTGATCCAGCTGTGTTTGTTTAAATAAAAGTGTGATTTGAATACCTCCTACAGCTATGTTCCTGCCAATGAATAAAAGATAAAATGCGGCTCTCGTTGGATGTTAGTCTCTGAGTTCTAGCTGACTCAGAGATTTATTGTTTAACATAAGGAAGTGAAAAGCATGTAGAGCAGACCACACACAGGGCTCTTTTGTGTATTGTTTCAAGCCATACCACTAATAGATTTGTTCCACCAAGGCTTGCAGCAATTCAGCTGTGCTAAAATGCTCCACTTAACTGTGAAAAAAATAATAATAAAATAGTAATTATGTCTAGATGGCAAATGCAGCTTAGACCAACACCATGAGTAATGTAAACAGGAACAAATATCATTCAAAGCTGTATGATATCATCATTATGATAATGAAATTAAGCTTTTATTTTCAAAAAACAAGCCCTTTAACATACTACTTGGTGTCTGTATAAACACACTGACTTCATCTCGTAGCCTGACATGACTCTGAAGTTGCTAAGTTAATATTCTTCTAACAGTGTAAACATATTTATCTGCATATAAATACATACTTAAAATGTACAGTGTACTCCAGTAACCAGCCTGAAACTTATCGCAGACAACTTGGAACTCATTCTGTGTTGGAAAAGCCTTTCACAATGCAAATAAAATTATGCATATAAATAGTCCTTGCTTTGTAGCTGTCTTTTTTGTAGGTTCCTTCATGGTACTCTTAGATTGAGGCACATCATTCTCGGGAGTTGATATATTTGAATGGATTTCATTATGGGCAAGTGCAGAAGTGAGTGGCAGTGTGCCAGTCAGAACTGACTACCAAAGGGCTTCGGTTGTCAAAGGACTGGCTTTAGATGTCTGAGTTCATTTAAATAACACAAGTATCTTCAGTTTGGGGAAAATTTAAAAAAAAAAAAGAGAAAAAGAAAACAGAAAAGAAAGGAAGGGGAAACAAGTCTTTTCCCACTATAATACCTACTATGGATTTACACCTCTAATGGACTGATAATGTATATTACATATGTACAATTTAGTTCAGCAATTGAAAAACTTATCTTGGATCTGGAATAATCTGAATAACAAAGAGATAGCAACTTCCTTGAATAAAATGGGCTAGAGTGCAGAGTATTCATAACCAAAATGACCATGCATGGCCAGTTTGAGTCTTGAACTATGCGTGTGGAGAAAAATCTTGCAAGTCTAACGAGGGAAGTTACATCTTGCATTTTGTATGACAGAGTGGAGCATTGTGCCCAATCTTTACGTCCTGTAGGGTGGGTAGAAAATACGAAGAAAGGCCAGAATCTGGAGTCCATGCACTGCTATTTGGGTAAAAAGCAAAGTCAGTATATGCATAGAGAATCAGCAGCTCTCAATGCAGTGCAGACAAATGATCCATTCTCATCTTCTCTCCTCACAGCAATGTAGATGCAGATGATAAACTACAATTCAGCCCTGAGGAAGTCCCCAAGGCAGAGCTACTGACACACTGCTCTTTGCTAAAGCCAATGCTGAAAGATGAGCCTGGAGCCTGTAAGTACATTGAAGCTATAATCTGTGTGTTTTGAAGATACCATCTCAGCTCATTCTACAGGACCTTATGCTTCAAACTCTCAAGAGTCTTAATAACAATATCCTGTCTGTTTTTTATGTAGCACCTGTCAACCCGGAGGGACCAAAACCACTCCAAAACCTGTGTCTTTGGCTGTTAAAAAACTCAGGAATCGCTGCTTGAGTTGCCTGCAGGAGGATGAAATGTAGGGTATTTAGCATTAAAGAAGAGCAAATAATTAGCTATGAATAATTTATCCCCTCAAATCAGCCTCTTTTTGACTTTATTGAACATCTGCAAATAGGTCTCAGCCTCACTCTTACCTTTATTTGACAGTTTCATTTCACTTTTTCTTTTTTACATTACTGCATGTTTTTATGAACCATCATCTACGTAAAAATGCTGAAGAGCAAAATTTAGATTACTTGACTATAAAAATGAAGCCACTAATATGTAATGATAAGAGATAGAATTTTTTAAATAACACGATGAACAAAGGAAATGTTGAGTAAAGGGTTGGAAAGAGATGGCAAGACACGGAAGAGAAGACAGCTACGAGGCAGCTGGACAGAGACGTATTATGGAGTCATTTTGAAGTAACAGCATTTTGGAGCTCTAGACTGAAGGGGAGAGGGAGGATCTGTGAGAAACTGGAATCAATGTGGCTGTTTGGATATGCATGTCTTGGAGCAGAATTACCAAGGAAACCTCTAATCATCAGTATGAAAGGAAGGGAAGGTATGAGTAAGATTTGGGGAGGGAGACATCAAACCTGTCGCATGACAGAAGCATTTGTGAAGCTATGCTTAATTCACAGCTTAAAAATGGATGAATTTGGACATCCTCTCTCCTGCTCAAAACTTGTATATCAACACACTTCGTTCATTTGAAATTGTTGGAAAATTTCCTGAAAATACATTACAGTTAGAGGTTGATGATCAGGTATTTGGTGTCACGTATTTTCAGTTAGACAGGGTCCATGGTATGTGATGGGATGTCCCAACCATGGGATACTGATGCTTTCCTAAGTAGGAGAGAAATCATAGCTTGCTACATAAGCAGTTTCTGCTACACCTGAGCAATGCTGGAAAACACTACCAATATAAATGCAAGGTAAGCGCAGTGAAGAATCTGTTGTATACCTTTTTGAAATTAATACACATAAGCTTTTATCTTAGGATAAAATTCATGAGAATTCCTCAAGACAAGGAGAGGCAAATTTAGAATGATAATTTTAATAAATGCTGTAAGGAAATAAATGGAAGAAAGAATTGCTCTTGGCTTCTCTGAATTTATAACAAAAGCCCTCCTGCACCTTCCTAGGAATGGCTTGCAACAGGGTCCGAAGAGCAGTCTCAGGTTTGCTATTCCTGGCTGTTTAACATCATCATTTTTGCTCTTTGCTGATTTGCTTGGGATCTACTACCAGCACAGTAATGCTGACATTTCATTTCGTTATTTTCTAGGCTTTACTGTTTCAACCCTTCACCTTTTCCCCTCTCTCTTACTGCTGGCAAGGTTTACTTTTGAGGTTGCAAAGTAATGAGGAGTTGATTTTCTAGCTGTGACTGAACTTAAATAAACTGAAAGAAGCAGAACTATTGTAGGATTAAAGCAGTTCAACAGTTTACAATGTGAAATGATTAAAGTTTTGACACTTATTTCCTCAGCTATCTTTCCTTATCGAAATATACCACAAATAACAGCTCAGCGTGCTAGCGCTGACAGCAGTGCTACTGCCTGCCGAAGGTTATAGCACCCTTTGCAGGGTTCCCATTAGCTGAGCAGCATCTGCCAAGCACAGCCCGACTGCCTTTGTACACAGGCAGGAGGTGGCTGGTGAATGACAACGGGAGCTGCTGGGAAAGGCTTCTGAGCCCCTGCAGCTGCGAATAACCCCAGCGCAGATGCTGAAGCCAGAATGGACCACAGGTCACCCATTTCATGTGACACAAAATGCTTCTCAAAGACCACAAGCAAGTTTTGGGTCTTTGCTGTGAAAGAATGGAAAGCTTTCTGCCATCGAATGGGAGCAAGAGGGAGCAAGACTTGACTCCAGATCCCATGAGCCGCCCATATGCAGCTAAACCCACCAGTCAACCTGAGGAATTAAGACACATCATTAAAAATGGGAAAATATCTTTAGATACTAGGATTCTATAATAGATACTGCTTCTAGTCTACTACATATTACATCTAGAAGCCCTAAAGTATGGAGTTAGTTAAATACCATTCAAATACAACATAACTCATGTTCACTGATCAAATTTACTGTTCACCACACATCCGCAGATAACAAATCAACAAATCAAACATCCCTACCTACATGATCAAAAACAATGGTTTCAAGATTACCGTTATCCTGGTTTAACATCTCTTTCATTAATCCTTTAAACTGTTCTTGAAACAGTATGCTTTTGTGAGGCCATTCCAGAACTTTTGGCTGCCACAAACCATTTTCTAATTCCTAGTCTAAAAATATTAAGGATAATATATATTCATTTGATATTCTACCAGCTTCATGTTACCTCTCTTTAAGTGGTTAAATAAAATTTTCTAATGCTTCAACATAGTTTTAGGGAGTACTCATCTGTTATAGCTTCTTCTCATCAGCATTTATGATGATATAATAAAATGGAACTGCATTGTGCTGGGTGCTGCAGAAATACATAGAAAGAAAAGAGTCCTGCCATCCAAAATGATATACACAACTTGGGGGTAGGTAATATAATGGTGTATGCATTTTTAATGCACTTTTAAAATATGGGTATTATTAATCTTTCTTGCGTCTTCAGGTCTCTTACCCTGGCTGATTTTATTTTGTTATTATCATAGAAGTGACAATGAAGAACCAAAAGGAGACAGTGACACTTAGTGTGTTATGCGTGATGAAAAATAATACAAAAACTAGAGGTGTCTGTATGTGACACTGGTCCATGAGCTACTTGTTCAGGTGTCATGGTGGAGCAGGGCTTGATGGGTACTGCAGTGAAAGACAGAAGAACATAGTCAGAATGAAGATGAGGAAGGATCCAAAAGATTAAGGAAACAGTAGAGATGTTGAAGTAAAATTGAGTAATTAGAACAATTTGTCGGAGGAATATGCAAGGAACATAATCTTTACTGTTGTCATTCCTTTAGACAAAATGGTTGAGAAGCCCATGAGATATAAAGGAATTAATTTCTTGTTTTCTGGGACAGAGACTGAAATGAATAAAACTTGATCATCCCAGGCTGCAAACCTGAGTGACAAGGGAAGAGTGGTGCAGTCAAGGATAAGAAGAACAAATAGGATGAGAGAAATATTAAGGATGTATTTGGAGTTAAATTTTGTCTATACAGCATTTCAGTTACAACAAAATAGCCAGGAAGATATGTCCATGCTCTGAGATGGATGATTTGAAACAGTTCAGAGGCAGAAGATCAGAGGATAGTGAGTGTGAAGACAGCAGGTGAATATGCTGAATGGCTAGATTAAAAAATGGACCAAGAGTATGAAGAGAAGAGAGAAGAGAACAATTAAAAGAGCTCCGTGGCACCCTCACTTGGAGGAGAAAGAAAGGAAAGGGCAAAACAAGGAAATGAAAAATAAAACCCCACAATATTTAAAGAAAAAAAGAAAAAATTCAGAATGTTTCCTGTTAGAAAAGCTAGCCCATATGTTCTGCCCAAAATTCCACTCCCCATTGTTCTAACAATTTTTCATATGGATAAAGATGTTGCCCACATCTTGGTTTTTTCTATTTGCCTTTACGTTACCTGCTATACTCCACGTAAGTGACTAATATTTTTCAAAAATGCCTACTGTACTATACACATCAGTTGACTAAATGCGTGAACATTAGGGATGAGAGATACCACTCAACAAAAATCTATTATTAATGTTCTTGGATCACCAACGCAAAACACAACAGTCATTTTCATTGTAAGTTTTTATTTCTCCTTTCCTTCTGTAGAAATAGTAAGGTTTCTCACGGGCCAGAGGCACAAAGTAGGTTCAAGACGGAGCCTGGATAGAAGCACAAATGGATTTTGGATACAGTTTTGTTATGCCTTACTTCAGCAGAATATCCAAGGCAACAAAGAGAAAGGAAACGTGAAACCGTCCAAAGCACTGGTTGAGTTGTAGTGCCAGGGGGAAGAAAGCACAGAGAGACAGAGAATGCCTGAAATGTCTGCAAAATGTAACTCAATTATCAGAGATCAGCCATAACAAGGAAAAAATCACATAAGGCTGTAAGAGCTATAAGTATCAAATAGTTACGTTTACTGCATTTATAAACAGATATCTTTTGGCAGGAGACTCAAAGAGGCCTCCACAAGGCACGAGAATCTGGGCTTGAATCCATTCACTCTGTGAATTAATTGACTTGGTTTGAACTCTACTGTTTTCAGTTGGAGAATTCACTGTGAACATGTTGTACATATCTCAGATATCAAATAGCAAATGTACTGAAGCCAGATACTGAACTGGAGCCAGAAATTTTTCATTAATCACTATTGTATGCTTTCTGTGAATAGGAAATAGAACAACAACAAAAAGCAGACAAGAATGGGGAAAATATTTCTCTCTCTCTCCCTGTTTCTACACCCCCACATATGCTATTATTATTACTCAGTATTTACATTACTGTCATACCCAGTGGTTCCAATTGAGACAGAAGCCCCACAGTGCTAGGTACTATACAAAATAAATACACTTTAATAGACAATGGCTGCTCTCAGGAGCTTAAAGTCCAAACAGATGGGACGGATGAGAGAGAGGTGACTGAGTTGGCAAGAGGTCAGACAGAAGATCTGTGGAAAAACTGAGAATCCTTTTCTAGAGGAAAATCCTGAAATTATTGTCAAAATCTGTAAGTTTTAGGGGGTTAAACAGTTCAGTCTACATCACCAGCAACCTAGGTTTACACCTTATCCACCATCCTCCAGCAGCTCTCCAGTGCTGCAGATCAAAATTCACTTCCAGGCAGAACGGGTAGCTGAAAATAACAATAACAGATTGTAATACCACACTCACACACTTCTGTGAAAGGGCAGATTTAGCAGGAAACTGAGAGTACAGTAGCCCTCACCACCATCTGACAGAAAAGGAGATGCCCCCCTTCCTGTTCTGCTTTGTAATCCATTAATTTGCCCCTGATTTGCACCATCTAAGAGGTTAGACCCAATATCTTCACAACCAAGGAACGAATGGTAGGTTAGTTTTCGGTTTCTTTGCATTTCTCCTTGGCAAATCATAAATACGGCAGAAGCACCCCACAACTGGCATCAATCACAAAGACAACCACTCTTTTCCAACAGCAAGGCAGAAGCCACAAATTTTGCAAAGCACCTTCTTTTGTTCTGCAAACTCAGTCGTTCCACATCCTTGCTCTGCACAAGTGAGCTGGTAACTAACCCTGCAGTTACTGTGCATTGTGTTCTCTGCTTCAGTCTCATCTCCCACATAACCTGTCCTAAACAAACCTTCATTACTGTGTGCTTGGGTTGTGATATGCCATGGCCAGAAATATTTCCCTGGAAAAGATGAGAAAAGCTACAGGAATATAGTCTGAATCCAAGAAGAATCTGCTGGAATTTGATGATTCCTTCGGTCTCTTGTCTCAGCTTTTTAAGCTACCTATTTGCAAGCCAAATACATACATAAAAGAGAAAGCATATTACGCAGTTGCCGGAGGGAAGGATATTTCTACTTATACAAATGAGCAGGGGGAAATGGAGACAGGGAGAAGACAACCATAACCAGGAAAATAAATGAGCAGATGGAGAAAACAACAGATGAGGAAATAACACCAGGCAGAGTCATGGCTGTGATTCCAGGCGGCCCACCTGCAAATGTTTTATAGTGAGCATGCATAAGAAGAAGAATGTTTCCATTGGCCATCTCAGTCTTTGCCTCTCCATACTAACATATCCTACTTGCCCTAGATCCTGACAAACACTGGAAAGAACACAGAAAACAAAAAAAATAGCATAAAGGATTCATTAATGTCTCTGTGACTTACAAAAATTCTGCCAGCAATTGCGGAAGACTCTCAGAGAACCCACTGACCTGAAACACTCTCCACTTCATTCTGCCTGTATTCTGACCCCAAGTTCTGCCCGTATTCTGACTGAATTATCCTCATTTCCAGCTCTTTGGGAAATCAGAGAAAGATCGCAAAATAATTTGACTCCCTAAATCACTGGCCTTTAAAACTACGTTCATTCTTTACAGACCCAGTCCAGAATAGCGTGATTGGAACAGAGCAGCGCATGCTGTGTCTTTAGCCCAAGTAACAGTACCATAATGCAGTACATATTGATTCAACTCATGTTACCTAGCTAAGGAACTCCTAGGAGTAAGCTAGTTATAAACCTTGACTAGATAAATGTATGTTAAAATACAAATTCTTTGCAGGATTTTAATATGATTTAGCTTGAACTGGCTTGAAAACCACATTTTTTTTCCTCTTGAAGATATAGGCAGAATTTGAGCAATTGTTTGGAGAAATCTCTCTCTCCTGTTCTGCAGAGCTCATTGCCAGAGGTTTGTTTAAGCCTGGTAATTCTACCTCGTCTGGTCAGGAAGCAAGGTTTGCTTTTGATTTCTGTATTTTCCTGGTTTATATAGAGTTCTCAGAACAGTTAGAGCCATGTGTACTTCAATTTCCTGAGCAACAAAATGTACCCCATCTCCCGTTCCTCCTGCCTAGTGGCTTATTTATGGGTTTGGAAAGGTAGACAAACACCAAGGAAACACGGAAAGAAAACACCAGCACTTTTCCTCCCACTCTGGCCCTGTATTTACACAATTGATTGGAACAGGAGAGAAGGAAACCATTGTATCTCCAAATGTTCAAAGCAGAATCCCTAAATCGCTCACACAGTTAAAATTCACTCCTTCCCAATACTTACGAAGTTCCAGTTTCTCATTAATGATGAAGATTTTGGACAAATGGAAATGCAGCTTAAGATTTTAATATCATAAGGAAAAAGTCTTCTTTATTTTGAGGAGCAGACTTCAATTTCATATACTCTTTTTTTACTGTTTTGGTTTTTTTTTTCAAAGAGCCCCCAAAATTGCCAAGCTTCCTCAGGCCAGAAGAATGCAACTCATGAAGAATTGAACTCCAAAACTGGTAAGAGACTCTGACATAGTTATCTATGCTATTAAAGTATGCAAACTGTATTCTTCCTTTCAGCACCCATTTAGTCTGTTCCATAAATAAATATATTTGCTTGTAGCAAAGTCTGAAGAAAGTACAGTCAATGGAGAGCTGCATTATATGTTTGTTAAGAGAGTCTACTTCTTTTCTTCCACATCTTCATTTCTAGTAGCTATATGCTTTAAGTAAAGTAGCCTAAAATCCTTCAAATGGCATGGGGAAATTGACAGCTGTTGAATCCAGAGCAGTTTAATTTAATCTAGATGTCCACTGTCTGTTTCAAATGACATATGAATATTTGTCATTACTAAATACATGAATTATTTACATTATTTATATTAGCCAGAAGAAAGAGTTGCAAGCATCTTTAAGAGAAGAAATGGCTGTGCTACTGACTGTAAAGAGACAGAAACATAAATATATTCTCAAAGTATTTTATTTTTAGATTGAGCATACACAGTTTGCCTAACAATCTAGTCTTGGAAATATATATGTATGTGTACATATGCATATATAAATAGGCCCAGAAGAACCAAGAGAAGGGCAATGCTCTTGATCCTGAGGGAATTAGAATGCTTTAGAGCGAAGTCAGGCAAACTACAAAACCTGCAGATGATAATGAGTAAGAAACTGGGGCTGGGAAAGAGTCTATGGTGTAATTGTGCATAAGGAAGTGAAGGGAGCAGGAGAAAAGGGAGAATTTAATCGGAATTTAAGGGAAAAGTCATAGACCCTGGAAAGGAGCATAGGGTAATTCACTGAAGTACAGTCAAGTAAGAAATCCAAAGCTGAGAAACTTGTTATAGGTGGTGATCCTGAGAAAGAGAAGTCTTTCCATTTGGTCTATATAGCAAGCAGACAACTGCTGATGACAGCCTGTCTAGAATTTGAAGGGAGGAGCAAGGGTTGCACAAGTGAAGGCACCCAGGGATTCAGTCTGAATGAGAACGGCTGGAGCGCCGGCTGCAGTCACAGCTTAGCGATAACCAGTGCTCCTAATAAAGAATACATTTAGTTTCAGAAATATGGAGCCTTCTTGTGTTATTATGCAGCATACTGTAGGTATAGAAGTGTCTGGGGTCAGCCTTGTGGCGCT
Organism: Tapera naevia; assembly: GCA_033556795.1. Classification (NCBI taxonomy): domain Eukaryota; kingdom Metazoa; phylum Chordata; class Aves; order Cuculiformes; family Neomorphidae; genus Tapera; species Tapera naevia. The sequence goes on from JAUMJJ010000113.1 coordinate 7,019,278, forward strand.
CACAGAGTGGAGGGGAGTGATGCTGTGGGAAAACAAAACAGCATGGTGGAAACAGAGTAAGTAGGCAATGTTCAGATGACTGGAAAAGCAGGACACACTTTGAACAAGCAGCAGATAAGGATTTCTTTGCATCTTCACCCCCTTACTTTGACATTTGAGAGCATTTTGCTGTGGAGATACGTGGTAATACAGCTGCTTCAGCTGGTAGCTAAGAATGTCCAGCGCTGAAGAAAAATTTTTCCATACGTCCTTGTGAGTTGCTCTCAGAGGGCACATTTGACTGAAGGTGAGCAACACAAATGCCCTCTAGGAATTCATGAGCTTTAAGAGCTGTGAATATACAGACAGTACTGCGTATGCTACCTTGACTGTAAAACCACACAAAAAAACCCAAAACAAAACAAAAAAAACCTTTTCTAATTTCTGCTGGGGATAAAAATGCTAACATTAAACAAAGTACTAAGGAGAAACTGAGGCACATACTGTATTGCTATGCCAATATGAAAGACAGATGGTGCTTAATAATGCAACAGATATCCCGGATTTTTTTAAATCTTAGAAAAGGCCAGTCATTAGAAAAAGTGCTTACGAATAGACATTCTTTAAAAGCCTATTACTTAGTTCCCTGCATTTGTTTTAGGACTTGTCTGTACTTAAAGTAAATTTGATCTAGGTTCTATCTGAATTTTGAGAGCAAAAACCTTTTTTGAGTAATTCCCTGCTAGAAAAGCCATGGTCACATACTTGCATAGCCCTCACTATCTTATAATGTAAAGAAACATTGCTCTATTGTCATGTTAGATGTTGGGAAAACCAAGGGTATTAATGGTTTCTGCTTAGGGGGAGTGACTAGCACAGGACTAAACCATCCTGCTGAAACCATCCAATATCCTATTTTAACTGCCCCAGCAGTTTATCATGCTGGTCAGAAGGTGGGTGTTCCTCCCTTAGAATACATTGCCCACAAAAGAGGCAAAATGCGCACTCCTGACCTACCAAGGTGTATCTGAGGGCTGGCAAAGAAGATGATGTTGTTCCTCCTCCTTTTCCTGAATCTGTGAGAAGCTGAGAACAGCCCCAGCTAAGACATATTTACCTTCTCTTAGCCAGTGTGTGACCTGTTCAGTGAAAACATAGAACGTATTATGTAGCTGCTATTAGTACCACAACTCTAACAGAGAAACTAAAAAGGTCAGATTAATATTTATTATCTTACAGGTATCAAGTTATATGTCATATGTGCTTCTACTAAAGGTCATTATAGCATTCCGTCATTTTATATCCACTTGCTTCATTACGTAAAGATATAATGGATTTTTTGGTAGTTTTAATCAACAATTTCATCAAAAGCACATTTTTCACCTGTGATAACAACATAATAGAAAACTAGATCAATACATTAATTATATCCACTGCTTTCTTAGAGCTTTTTTAGATGAATTATAGTAAGTGTTATTGTGGGAATAGGAAAGAGAAAACTTATAAAATTAAAAGATATTACCTTCACTGTCACTCAGATGGTGTCAAAAATATTTCTACAATTTTTATTTTTCAAAGACTTATTATTCCATTTAAAATATCAGAAACCAGGAAAATTCTAATTATTATGTCCATACAATAGTAAATAACCAGTGTAACTGATTTTACTAGCACATTACGTAGGATAGGATGAGGTAACAAAAGACTGTTACAGGATAGAAATAGCAACAGTAATATTAATTCTGGGAAATTACCAGATCTTTACTTCATGGGGCCTCCTCCTCAGAATACTATGGTAAAGACAAATATCCTTATCATCTCCACCATCTGAGGTTCTGTGACTAGCACAAAGAGAGAGGCAAGGCAGTTGTCAGAGCTGCAGGGTGCAGCTCTACAGACAGGATATTTCCGTGTTAGGAAGACCATTTTCATAATGAAAGGTTTATTTGTCTCCCAGGATGCTGAGTTCTTTGAAGTCTAGAAATATCAGCTAAGATTTCTCTACAGGCCTTAGCAGGATTTGAAAAACATTTCTCTCCAGGGAAAATGAGGACTGCAGTTCTCCCCTAGACTTGCTGGATACCCTAGTAACACAAGATCCACGAGCTACAGTCACAGCTCCTCATATGTTTTCTATCTGTTTCATTGTACAATAGAGCACAGTGGAAAGAGCTTCAAGCAAGCACCAACTTGGGCCAGTAAGACTCTGCACAGTACTTACACAAAACAGATCCAGAAGCATCTCTGCCTTGGGGATAGAGCTTAATAATTTGGAAGAAAAATTGCAGAAGTGTAGGTATACAGATTCAGATCCAATTCAGAGAGACAGAAGCGTCTCCAACTTCTGCCTCAGTGGTTACAGTTCTAAAGTCAGCCTGCACAAACTGGAACTTCTCTAATCTGCAGTGTAAGTAAACTGTACATGTGTATTATTAACATATGTATGGACAGAACTATGTTCTGTTCCAATTTCTTTACCCCAAAGGATCCTTCTTTCAGCTGCTTGTTTTCCAGCTGTAGATAATATTGAGAAGACTGAAGACAAAGCAAGAGATGGATTCAAAAAAAAAAGTAATGAGATAATCTAAGCTGGTAAACTTTCTGTAGCAAGGTCTATTCAGCATCATGTCTTACTACTGCTTTCTTTTCTCCTCTTGATTCTCCCAACAAACAAAACCAACGTTAATTTGACATTTATTTCTTAATATGTTCACATATTTTAATTACCAGCTTAAAAAGGAGAGTTGAGTCCTACATTATTTTCTTTTCCTTGCAGGGCTCACTGGTTAATTCCCAAAGACATCTTGCGTCAAGGCATTCCCTGAAGTTTTCTGATGCATAAGTCTACCCCTTTTGTGGAGCTTTAATTTCATAGACTAGTATCACATGATGTGATCCTGTGACCCAAATGACAGGTCAAATTTGAAAACATCTGGGACTAGATTCTTTGCTGGTTGTAGGGAAAGGGGATTTAACTGAGGAGTGAAGGGGGCCCTCCGCAAGTAAACGAACTGTTGTGTGAGCAGTGGAATGAATTAAAGCTGGTTTCTTATGAATTTGAGGTGCATAAAAGTGCAACCTCGGACTGAAGCTTTTCTATATAGTAGTATTATTTACTGCAGCTCTCACCTCCTTGGATTCTCTGGTGCCTCATAAGGCGTAAGATCACACTGCAGCCTTCCCTCATTTGGGTAACATCAAATATTTTCTTCATCTATTTGGCCAGTTATTTTCATGAAATGTATTAGAATTCAGTTACCTTGAAATGTCTGTCATTTTGTCACACTTGGTTGGAAAAGGCCTCTAGATTCAAAAATTATTAGGGGGTACACAAGGACAGATACATGCACAGAGACAGTCTGATCACAGATGCCTTGTTTCCATAGGAAACCAAACTAAAAATAGACTGTTTCCTGAGTGTTAAAGATGGAATTTTTATTTGGTTTTGCATTTGGGAACCAGACAGACCCACTATTCACATGGCTTTAGCAAATAGAAATTGGGAAGAAATGTAATCATTTCTCTGATAGATGCCTTGGTAAGTGTAGTACTGTGACCAGTGGCACAACATCCAAGTGTCCAAAGGCTGCAGTCTGCTGGGCTTTATACTGTGTTGTCTGTAAGGCAATATATATGAGGTTTTTTTTTTTGCTTTGTAGCAAAATCTCTAAAATAATTTGGTAAGCACAGAGAAGTATGTTTGCTAGAAATGCAACACATGACGACATCAGTTTGGGTAAATTTCATTGTTTTGAATGATCCAGGCACAAATACCATCTTTATTTGTTTCTTCATTCATCAAAAAAAAGATAAAACAGATGTTAGCAATTCATTTTTCCCCCATCAGTTGCTAAGTATCAACCTCAACACGACATGCAGCAGCAAACGATAGTTAGGCATACTACAACTGAGAAAGTACAATTTTCTTTTTTAATCAGAATAATATGGTCATTATAGCATGCACATGAACTGTGCATTGCAGTATTTGCTGCATCCTCACAGAAAATGACGTCGTACATACGGATATCTTTAACATATTTGAGGTGTTTGAGCTGAATCACTTGGGGATATTATATTAAAAGGTATATAGAAGTGATATGAGCCTCTCAAGCAATGGAGAGGAAAGATAAAAAGCGTGACTGACAACTTGGGCTATCTGTGTATCATCCAGCTAAACACATAGAGATCCTAGGACCACAAGAACTATATAAATACAGATAATCTGTGAACACTGAAGGGTCTCAAAACAGAAGACTATTTTTAAGGTGTAGTAACAATGTGGAAATAATCACTTCCATGGCATCTTATATGGCAGTATGTGAGTTCGTTGCATGTAAACTGCCTTCTAAACCCACTTGTCTTGGGACTGAAGAAGATGATAAAGATTGGTTGTTCTTATTGCTACCGTCACACCTTAAGTGATATCTAATGGTCAATAGTTTGCTGAGAGGCAAAGCAAGCCCTTATAGCTGTACAGAGACAGGGATGCCTTGGCCACCCCCAGCAGAGAGTAGGTGCTGCTGAAAATTTCACAGAAAGTGGTGTTGTGGCATTGATTTATATACCTTCATGCAACAACACACAGCAATGTAACCTGGTGTGAAGGTATGTGTTTCAAACCACCAGGCAACTCCGAAATGACTACTACTGAGTCTAAGCTTGAGATTTGTTGTGACCTCTTCCATTTCCCACATCAGATCCTTGGTCAGAAGACCACAGGGGAGCTCAGTCCTCAGGATCAGAATTGTGACTTTTAAGGACAGGAGAGGATTTTGGGCTCAGCCAGTGTGACAACTGCATCCCTTCCCCAGAAGCCATGGCAAAAAAATTCCTGTGGCTGCTTCCTCCTCCTTCACAGGACTGGTATCGACAGCCACAGATTTCAAGAGCTGGCCTTTGTGCGAGCAGCTAATGCAGCTGTAGAATAACCCTACAGAAAGATCTAATAACCTTGTGGGGAAAGGGTGCCCAGGGTCCCCTTAGGCAGCCCAGGGCCTGAAGTGGGTTGGGTTGCAGTAAGGGCAACCACGTTGTCATGATGCTCCTTGCTTTAGAGGACAGAAACATGTCCAGAAGAAAGCAGGAATATGGCAGAGATGCAAGGAGGTGAATGGGGAGCTGAGAGGGGAGGCCTGTGCCAGTCAGTGAAGCAGGAAGGAGGGAGCCAGGTCACTGATGGAGTGAGGCCTGAGGCTGCTGACACTACTGGGGGGAGGCACTGGTCCCTGCTCATAAGAGAGTTGAAAGTCATGTCTGAAAACTTTTTTGCTCTGCGGTTTGGAGGCTGGGTAGAGAAAAGGTTAGGAAGTGCTAGCTTAAATCCAGGATGGAGTTTTTCAAGGATAGGTTGTTACACACAGATTGATGCCACACTGTTGTCAACATGCCAGGGGTAGTTTTAGCTGTCAGCTTTGTCAGAGTCTGCCAACCAACTTTAACTTGTTTTCTGACTTTTCCAACTGTTTTCCAAGTTTTTGCTTGCTGTGCTGAGGAAAAATTGTCCTTCGGTTTCTGTAAAACCACATTTGTTTACTTGTTTCCTTTTCGTCTCAATTTCTTTCTGTGGTTTTCTCTTTCTTTGAGAAAAAAAAAGCATAAACTCTGCACCTTTGCACAGCCATAACATAAACACAGATCACAGATCTCACAAACCACAAGGTTTTCCTCGTCCACCAGTGGTCACCCTTGTGCAATGCACTCTTGCCTTGCTCTGGAGCTGCGTGTGCCTTCACTATGGCCCTACCCGAGGTTGTGGATCAGACAGCACAAGCAGCTACTCAGGAATAAACTGTCACAGCACCTCTTTCCTGCCATTTCCTCCAGGTGAGGACCTCTTTCTTCTGGAATGAACATTTTTGAGGAAAAATCTTCCAATTTTTTCAGAATTATCTGCCATGCATACCCGAATTTTAAACAAGTGAGCTACAGTCCTGCAGTTTTTCTCTCCTTCCCAGAGCCTCTCTCTTCCCACTCTGGACTGATATTGAATAACTCCATTTGGGAAAACAGATCTCTCATGGCAAACACAGTAATTACAATGAAATAATATTTAAGGAATTTTAAAAGGACAGAAGACTTCAAAGATTGAAACATTAGAAAGCTGAAATTAAGATGGCACAACTTCTGTGCATGCATTATGCTACATTTACTTAACTGCTTTTTTTTTCATCAAATATAAGATAGATGGCACAGACATAATTCTGTTTTTTCTCACAGTTCAGTGTGTGGTCCCAGGCCTTGTTTACTGTTCAGAATATTAATTTCTTCTTCAGGTCTCCTACAGCAATTTTTATCGTAACATTTACATATGTGACAAACAAGATTTAATTTATTTTTGTTTTATTACCAGAAAGCAAAGAGAAACAAAGTACGAAAAGTAAGGAAAAAAAGGCATTTTAATGTAAGACTATAATTATTTTACAATACTTAGAATTACGTCTTCACACGAATACACTAATTTGGAGTCAGTTACTAGAAAATGGGTTCTTATGATCATTATTTTATTAAAAAGCAGTGATGTAAATATCTGGAGCAGTTGGATCACCTGAATGACGTCAGTTATTGAGGTCAGTCACTTTTCTCCTCGGAATCCACTGAAATCACAGTAATAATATAAGAATTTAATAAGAATTTTAGATTCTGGCTACTTTCCACTTTCAGTGAATCTAAAAATTGTATATCTTTTCAATATACTCAGAGTCGATAGCACTTTTTTACTGATACTTGAGTTTATTACCCAAGATAAACTTTACATGTTCCTTAGCATGGCCCTCTTTTGTCCTCAGCTTCAGCTAGTTCAGCACTTCAAGGTGTCAAACCCTCCAGTATCAATTTGGGCCCCCTGAAAATGAGGGACATAAAAGTATCCATATATCATTGACCGTGTAAATTGCCTGTCATCACATGATGACTTTATTAATGGCACTTAGAGAATCCAGATCTCAATCTTAAGTGGGTTTAACTTTCCTATTACTTCCAGGAATCTCTAGTTAATTTATTACCTCCAGTTTCTTGATATGTGGAGATCCAGAAGAGTTTACTTCTCTACACAACCCTAATTCATCCCCAAATAAGTCAGAACTAAGCAAGGAATAAGGCAAGCGACTTGCAGAAAAATCTAGCATGTGATTATGTTATTGAAGCTATAATGTATAGGAACAGGCAGAGTTCAATTTCAACTGAAGGAGCAACATTGATTCGGTAATCTCTTTTCCTTTGAGCCCTTGACATTGAAATATGTATAATTTTAGTATAGTTCCTGCTTGTCATCTTTCTAAGAGGCTCATAAATAAAATGGAAAGCAGGTCTTGCATCACACTGATATCCCTGTGGGTCACTCCCGAGCCTGGAACTTTTTGTACCATAGCACGGACCTGTCTATCTGAGTTAAAAGCAGTGGCAGCTTTTACACCTGCTTTCCTCATTGGCTTCCAGTCGCAGTTTGCTCTGCTTACACATTTTCCACTGCCAAATTTTTTTTCCTTTCCTTCTACCTAGTGGTGCTCCCTCTTGTATTTGATCCCAGATTTTCCTTCAGTCTACCTCCTCTTTCTACTAGAAGTCAGTCTTTTTTGGTCTTTGGTTTCAGTTTTCATCTCTTTATTCAGTCTCCCTGCACCTCAAATCTCACTTTCATTCTTTCACTCACCAGTCTACAGCTCTATGCTATGACTCCATCAGGCTCTTTGCCCCAGTTATTCTACAAGATAGGCTCTTCTATATTTCTCTAAAGCAGCTTTGCCTTTTACACTGCCAATGGACCAAGGAGAAAAACATAATGCTAATCCAAAATGTCTTACAACAGTTCAGAGCTGGAGCTACCAAGATTCCTCCCATGCAGTCATTTTCAGAGGATAAAGGTGTCCTAGGCTGGTTTACCAAAGTCAGCCTAAGATAGATTTCTGCAACATGGAGAACTGCAGCCCAAAGAATTGAGTTGGCAAGATAATTAGCAATAAGACGTATCAGTTTTGGAGCCATATGAGTAATGATCTGCTTTACCTACTCCACCTTTACTTAGATAAAAAATGTATTTCTGCACTTCAAGCTCAGGCAGGACATAAGGCCTTTTTCAAAAGAGAAAGCTGCTAGACAACAGGGATGAATGAATGAGCATTCTTAACTTTCTATTTCACTTTGATTTAATCCTTTTTATTAAAAGGCTCAGAAAGATTTACCCTTGAAATACCTTCTCAATGTCTGCATCACCCTCAGTACAGTTCCACTCCTTTTGTTCCTTGCTAA